>JARWLC010000013.1:129955318-130570318 GCA_033318265.1 Phyllotis vaccarum
GAAGCCAGCCTGTACTACCAAGACAAGAGCCTTGGGTGAGAGAGGCAAGGAGGCCTTCTGTCTTCACACCTTCACTCTGTCTTCAGACAACAAAAGGACACACTCAGCCAAAGATTTAAGATTGATATGTCTCTGTGGGGGAGAATATTAGTCTGCTAGGGACCCTGTGACAAAATTCCATATCTTTAGAGGCAGAAGCAACAGGCACATGCTTCCCCAAGGTTCTGGAAACTGGAACTACAGTGGAAGGTGTAAGCAGGCTTGGGTTCCTAAGGTCTCTCAACTTGCCCAGGGTCATTGTCTCTATGCCCTCACATGACAATCTCTCTATGCATGCAATCTTGCTTTTTTGGGGGGGGGGGGTTCAAATTTTTTCTTCTTGTAAGGACTTATCAGGTATTTAATGATGGTCATTGTCTCTATGCCCTCACATGACAATCCCTCTATGCATGCAATCTTGCTTTGGTGGGGGGGGTGATTCAAATTTTTTCTTCTTGTAAGGACTTATCAGGTATTTAATGATGGTTTAGGCTCTCCTGCGCTATTCCTTAAAACTCTTCATTAAGGGCTCTCAATCTTCCTAACACTGTGATCCTTATGCTGTGGTGACCCCCCCAACCATACAATTATTTTGTTGCTACTTCACAACTGTAACTTTGCTATTGTTGTGAATTGTAAATATCTAAAATGCAGGATGTCTGATCTGCCGCCTCTCTGAGGGTCATGACCCACAGGTTGAGAACCACCCCTCTAAAGGCTAGTGTAGCCCATCATATAAACAAAAAGATTTTGATGTCTCAACCTCAGGTCTCCCAGTCTCGGATGCATAACAAGGACACCAGAGAACATGTAACCTACCAGTGAGATTAGATTAGAACCACCATGATGGCCTTATTTTCAGTTCCTTGCCTCTTTAAACAGTTATTTTTATTGTTTTTAATTATGTGTGTATGTGTGTGTGTGTATGTGTGCACATGTGTGTGCATGTAAGCATGTGAGTATGTGCATGTGAATCATAGCCACATTAGCCAGAGCTGCCTGGTCACTTGGACTTTGAGTTATAGATGGTTGTGAGTCGATCACTGGAAGTAGGTGCTGGGAACCCAACCTGGGGTCTCTGGATGAGCAGTAATTACTAACTACTGAGCTATCTCTCCAGTTCCTCACTGCCTCTTTAAAAGCCTATCTCAAGTCACATTTCAGGGCTCTGGAGATTATTACTTTAAATGTTAGTTTGAGTAGGACACAAGATTCAGCCCACCACCACATGGTGGAGGCCTAGGGAAATGAGATGGGAAGATGCCAGGAAAGGCTACTTTAACGTGTAGAGGATTGTGGGTAATTAGGACTTGGGCTCTCAGGAACCACAGAGAACATTTTTATAGAGAATTTACTAGAGTGATCCCATCAAAAAGGAATGCTGGATGTGCATACGTACACAGTGCATGTTGGTTAGGAATTCCTCCTACCTAGACACCTCCTTCTTGGGATTCCCCAGGCCAGCATACACACTCTAGAATTAGAAAACATTCTTTAGCAGAGATACAAGAGGCCCTGGGGAAATATGCAAATGAAGTGTCTCCAAAATGCAAAATGATTGGCTCCACTTTGAAAAGAGAGGGTGTCAATGAAACTTTTATTTCCAGGTCTGAGGTAGGTAATTTAAAAGTCATCAGTGGAGCTGGGAAGGAAGGTGAGTGGTGAGGCCCTTGCTGCTGTATTCCTTACCTCTCTCCTTGCAGAAGCAAAAATATCTGGCAAAACCAAAAATGATAGGTTTGTTTTGGCTCACAGTTCAGGGAGACACAGTCCACCCATCGTGCAGGAAGGCAGAGCTGCAGGTGTATAAGGAAGCAGGTCCACTCTGCTTAACACCTAGCACGTGAGAGGCCCTGGATTCCAGTCAAAACTGGATCATCCACCGAGTTCCTCATTTATAGGCAGACAGCTGTGGCCTAGCTAGGTGACCTACTGGGCCTGGAGTTTATAAGAAGAGAGCAACCAGGAGCTCTAGGCCCAGGCTGGAGCCTGATGTTCCAGCTGCTTCTCTGCTCACTGGGCAGGAAAGGCCCAGGATTTGCCAGTCTCTTTGCTGGGTAATGAGCTCTCAGCTTGCCAGCAAATGCTAATGAACCTCATGGAAAAAAATATCAGAACATCTGCCGGCAGCCAAGGGCCTGGGAACCCATCAGGAAAGCTAAGCTAGCTAGACATGTCTAGCTGAGCCCAGCCCCAAATAGGAGCACCCATGGACTGTGGAATCTTATCAGAAAGCCACCAGATTTTTTTCAGATTCCTACAAAAGATCCTGACCCTCCAACGAAGCTGGCCATAGCTAAGAAGGACATCTAATCCTCCCAAGGTCCTCATGGGGTCTATGTCACTTGCCTATTTTATGAGTGTTCAAACCACTTACACATGTCATTTAAAACCTGTACCACTGGATACATTAAGCACTTCATCTTGAAGCTCACTCAGCTGAGGTCTGTGTTCTCAGAGGCCTGAAAGGCCAGCTCCAGAGGTGATAATGTCTCCTTTTTTATCTCTATAGGATGTCAAGAGTTTCTGGCACTGACATGGCACTTAAAGCTCATGCATCCCTTACCAAGGATCATGAAGTTTCTAGAGTATTCCAAGAGTAATAGTCCCAGCAGTAAGTCATGCAGAACTATTGCTGCCTATGAGATACGACACAGCCAGGCAAAGGGTTGCAAGTATAGGCCCTGAAAAGTGAGAGTAAGGTATACATACAGTCTGCACCCTGTTGTCCTGCTACACCAGGAACACAAGGCAGCTCAGGAAGAATGGAAGAAATGCCAAGGTGGGTCCTGGGTGAGCTATCACAGCCTAGGAGTGGCAAGATTCCTGTCAGAGGCTAGACAACATTGTGGTTCTTCAGATGCTGCCTGCATGACTGCTAGAAGATTGATGCTCCACCCATCCATCTATTCATTCATCCATCCATTCTTTCATCTTACAAATACCGGAAAGGGCAGACTTTGTGCCAGGCATTGTTCCAGGCACTGAGGAGGTAGCAATGGAAAAATGGAAGGAAAGCCACTGCTCGGATAGAGGCGCTCCAACAGGGGTGGAGCCTACAATAAGCTCCCTCAAGGAGAAGGTCACAAATCCTTCATCTGCCAAATTCCAAGGAGGAAATGTGACAGGGTGGAGCTAAAGTCGTGGGGAAGGGAAGGAGGGAAACCCTAGGGGTAGGAATACAAGTGTGAAGAGCCTTAGGCCAGGGAGATCCAGGAAGTGGAACGTGATAGGCAATGAGGTCAGAGTTGGTAACAGGCAGGCACCATTTTGTGCAGGCTTGTAGACCACAGGGAGGACCTGAGGCTAGCCTGAGTAAGATAAAAAGCCATCAGAGTGCTTTGAAAAAGATGTGACACAATGCAGCATGTATTCTTGAAAGTGGCCATGGTGCCAGGCTGGGCCTAGAGTAGGATATCGACAAAGGAGAAGTGGGAAGGCCGTGGAGAGTGGGAAGCCACAGCCAATCAGGCCGAGCTGGGGGAGGCCGGGCCAGATAAAAGCAGCTGGCGCATGAGAGAAGAGCTGAGATTATCCTTAAGGCCAAATCTACAATAATGGCTAAATTGAAGATGTAGTGAGATGGCTCAGTAAGTAAAGGCATTTGCTGTCAAGCCTGACAACCTGAGTTGAATCCCTGGAATACACAAGTTATCTTCAGACCTCCACATGCATGTCATGTTCACACATGCACACATGCAAGATAAACAACTGTAAAATAAACATTTTGAAGATTGAATTTGGGAGAGATAACTCAAAGACACCCTGAGCTTTGCGGGCCAGCATCATGAAGAAGGTAGTACAAGGGCCAGGTGTGGAGACACGCCAGGTTTCTCATGTCCATTGGACATGTAGATAGCAAGGCCAAGGAGGCAAGGGGACATATGAGCCTGGGGACAGGAAAGACACCCAGTCTGGAGTTTGACGTGGATGTCATTAGTACCCTGTGGGGCCAGAGCACAACGGGGTTGAACGACACAAGAAGAGACTGGGGATTAAGAACCCAAGGGAGGCTTCTGCACGTCACACTGAGCTGTGTGGCCACAGGCCTCATGAAACTTTCACCCTGAGACCTGTTAAGCTCACCAAGGATGAGTAAGCCAATAGCCATGGGCCTCAAGAGTAGATAAACCCAAGGTTGAGGAGAGCCAAGCTCTGAGAAAAGGCCTTGGCTGAAGGCTTCAGCACTTCTAAGAAGGAAGGCAGGAGTCTCTGGTGAGAAATGGGACACTGTGCTGGGACGGGATCAGCAGAAAAAACTGAACCGGTCTGAATGCTGAAGCAGATGAGGAGCAGGGTGAGCAGGGATGGCCCTCTTACAAAGAACCGCTTTCCACTTGACCATGGCTAGACCAAGCAAATCCACTGCATCGCAGCATCTGCCAGTCATGTGTGTCTCTGAATGACCAACACATGACCCATGAATGGGTTCTCACTAGACAGTTTATGAAGTGAATCTGGAGAGCTGGGGAGTACTATTGTAGAAAGAGGAGAAGCTGGCAGGGAGTATGGGGGCAACAATGTGGAGCCATGTGCAGGCCATGTGCCCAACTGACTGTGTGTCACAGAGTATGAGACAGAAGACAAGGAGAGTTGGGCCTAGAGAGACAGCACTTGAACTTTGCCCTGGAAGCCACACAACGTATTCTCAGGAGGGAATGACAGACTGCAATGTATATTTAGAGAGCCCATTCAGACATTATAAAAAGGTTCAGGCAGGAACCCCAGAAACCTGACATGGGGGTGCTCTGTACCCCACCCCACATACATAACCATGAATCCAACCATACAAAGTCATGGAATCCAAGGAGATCAAAATTTTTAGCTTTCTCTACATGGTTGCTGTTACCCTGGGAACCCTGGGAGGGATTTTTATAAAAGGGTGCATAAGGAAGAAAGATAGGAAACCATTTTCTTATCTTTCAGTATTCCCCCAACCACTGACAGCAGATCTCTCAGTGACAAAACCATCCCTGGTCAGGCAGGAGGCTGGGAAGAGAGACAAAAAATGTCCTGATCTTTGGTCCCATCTCTGACCTGCCCACAAAGCAGCACCTTCTGAACTCAGGTATGTCAGGCATCAGGGGTGTGTCAACATCAGGAAGAGGTCACCCTGATTCCACATGGAAGCTTTGGTCTCCAAAGGACAGGAGGCTCATTCCTGAGGCTCTGCAGCTTGAGGGGCCCTAAGTGTGCTCCCTTAGTGCACCCCAACCCTATAAACTCAGAAACCAAAATACTGAAGCTTACTGAGTAAATGAATGCAAACTAAGTAAACTGAGGCACAGCTACCCATGCCAACGTTACAATAGGTACTTTTTTCTATGTTAGATTTCTTTGAGACAGAGTCTCCCTAGGTTGGCTTGACTGTCCTGGTGCTGGCCTTAAGGACGTTTAGGCTACTATATTCAGCTAGAAGATTTTGTCAAAAAAAAAAAAAAAAAAAAAAAAAAAAAACCACGGACACCTCAGTTGGCCCTGTGAGATACCTAACAGCACCTTAGCCTTTCTTTTGTGTCTCTTTTTTTTGTTTGAAGTCAAGGTCCTACCTGACTCTGCACTCAAGTAGTGTCTGTCCACCTAAGCTATCGCCCCACCCCCATAAGGATGGAGGCACAGAAGTGACAGCCATTTCAATAACCCTTTGGTTTCCAGACACAGCAGTGTCTCAAAGGTCAGACTACTTCCTTTCTAGATGAGACAATTATGCCTGAGGGGTAAACTATTCACTGGAGCAAGAATCATCATTTTGCCATGTGAGGTACTGACTCAAATTTAATCCCAGCACTCAAGAGGCAGAGACAGGTAGGTCTGTGTGAGTTCAATGCCAGCCTGGTCAACATAACAAGTTCTAGGACAGTCAGACCCACTGTGAGACCCTGTCTCAAAAGGAAAAAAAAGAGAAAGAGAGAAACAGAGAAAAGGAGGGAGGGAGGGAGGGAGGGAGGGAGGGAGGGACGGAGGGAGGGAGGGAAAGATCATTTTATGGGAACCAGAGAGAACTGAGACACAATCAGTCAGACCACATTTTAATCAGAACTGCTTAACTCTTCCCACTTCCTCCAATAATTTACTAAAACCCAAAACTGCGGTCAGGATTCTGCCTGTGATCCCAGCACTCTGAAGGCAAGAGCAGCTGCTGCTAGTTCAAGGTCAGCCAGGACTAAAAACACAAGAACCTGTCTCAGAAAAAGCAACAACAAAAGCAAAGCATGCTGGGAAGGGAGAGCCATAGTCGTCAGTGGTGTAGGCATTGATACCTTGACCTCGTTGACTGCTCTCATGTAATGTCCCCTAGGGCATGAAGGTAGATACAGGGCTAGTTAAGAAGAGGAAGGGGTGGGTTGGGGTGAGAGGTTACTAGAGTGTGAATATGATCAAAGTGCACTCTATGCACGCATTTCACTGCTGTAATGAAACTCAGGAATATGTACAATCACCATTTCACAAAAAAATACTTTTTAAATGAAGAAATAGTAAATACATTTTAAAAAATTAACCTGTAATTCATGGCAGTACCAGAACTTGAATTCACCAGACCTCGGGCTCAACAGACCTCTTTATCTGTTTTTTCTTCCCCGTGGGGCCACACTGAATAAATCTCTGCTTTTCACCAGAACTGCTCGGAGTGATGGGGCAACAGAGACAGGTGACGAAGGCGGGGGTCCAGCCCAAAATTACAGTTACATTCTCAATGCTGAAAATGTAGACCCAGACCCCAGGCCCCCACTGGGCTAGCCCCTACCACCAAGCTAGAAATACTCCCCTTTAGGCCTCCTGTTTACCATTGCTTGTTATTCTTTACTTTCCATAAAGAAATCTCAGCTCAGTTCTCCTGATGCTCAGGTGCTGGGGCAACTCTGGTCTATGTGCAGTCCTGAATTGACCCAAATACCTTCAGCAAATCACAGCAGTGCTGGGCCTGAAAACTGAAAGCAAATCCAAGCAGGTACCCAGGAGCTGTCTCCTGGGCTTCTCAAAGCCATGGGCCGGCCAGCCAGAGACTTCATTAAAGCTGCCTAGTGGCCTTCGGTGGCAGCGAACCCATTAAACAGCCAACATGATCCATTCATACATAAAAATAAGGGAAGGGGAGGGAGTGAGATCCCCACCGGATGCGTGTACGTAAAAATCTAAGCAGAAACCAAGCGTTCTGACCCTGAGTCACAGACGAGAGGGTGGGAAGAGAGGCTCCCTGGTCTCTTCCATGGCCACCCTATAGCTAAGGACTTGTTCTAGAAATCTGGGAGCCATCTGGGATTTCAGTAGCTGGGCTGAGAGAGAGCCAGGGTATTTCGGCCTGCTTCAGTTAGGCTCCAGAGCTGGGTGTCCCTGACAGCTGTGGCCATGGGGACACTCCCAGAGCTTTGGAAAAACGGAAGACGGAGGGATTTAAATAGCACAGGCAGCAAGGACCCTGTTCCTTCCCATGGGAAACTGGTCCGCAAGCCAAGAACAGCCACCACGGGGACCTCTTCATGGCCCTGAACAGGACAGACACTTTGCAGGCAAAAGGTCATCAGCTGGTGTGTGTGTGTGTGTGTGTGTGTGTGTGTGTGTGTGTGTGTGTGTGTGTGTGTTTTCCAATCAGCAGGTAAACCAGTATTTTTATTCTCTGACATCTTTAAACACACACACCAGAAGAATGCAGCTAGCTTCCTAAATTAGAAATCTGTTGTGTAATTAGTCCATTTTATCTTCTCTGAGTGGTTCCTCTTTCCCTCTGTGCCTTCCAGAAATGTCATTGGCTAGGCTTTAAAAGTAGGATTTGGTTTTTTTTTTTTCCTTCCAGAGAAAATTCTATAAATATTTTCTCCCTTTTAGCATGTTTTAAATTTGAACGACATATTGTAAAGATAGCAGGAGTTATGAAAGTCTCTCTTGGCTGCCAGTGAAATGCCATGAGGAAAAGGATTCTAGAGGAACTTATGTCCATAGAGATGGCCACAGGGGTTTAGGAGACAGGGAACCCCAGCTGCCTCTGCTCACTGCCTGCTGGAGCTAGAGCAAGCCATCCTCCAGGCACACAGGAAAAGCCCCACTTTGGAAAATGCTCCCCCTTGTTGGTGGTCAGAAATTTACCCTTAGTGACACATCACTTTGGGTAGGTTTTTAGGCAGCGTTTTCCAAGAGGCATATCTTAAGGTCCTTCCCTGTTGAATGCAACCCTTCATGTCAGGCAGCGGTAAAAACAGGCCTGGTGGGGGTGGCACACACCTTTAATCCCAGCATTCAGGAGGCAGAGGCTGGTGGATCTCTGAGTTAGAGGTCAGGCTGGTCTACAGAGAGAGTTCCAGGATACCCAGGGCTACACAGAAAAACCCTGTCTTAAAAAAAAAAAAAAAACAAAAAACAAACAAACAAACAAAAAAAACGGGCAGGAGATGTAGATCAGTGGTAGGATGTGCTTAGTGTACATGTATGTGGCTCTGACTCCCATCAGAGAGAGAGAGAACTTATATAGATTCTGCAGGGCAGGATTGTTTATAGGTACAAAAGATTGGAAATGACCTGTGTGTACATCCGTGAATGGGATAATGCTTAAATGAGGTAGGATGTATCACCACAATATAATGCTACACTGTTATTAAAAAGTCTGAAAGGACTGTTGCTCTGCAGATACAGTACTTGTCTAGCAAGCACAAAGCCCTGTGTCAATCCTCACCAATGCCTAAAACCTGCCATAGTATCGCATATCTATAATCCCAGCACTCAGGAGATGGCAGAAGGAGGATCAGAAGTTCAAGGTCATCCTCTGCTACATAATGAGTTTGAAGTCAGCCTATAATACACAAGACCCTTTCTAAAAAACTACAAATACAATACAATGCTTGATTGGTGTGAGTGGGTGTGTGCGAGTGTGCATGTGCATGCAAATGCTTGCCTACAAATATGTAGAGAGGAGAGTTCAGTGCTGGGTGCCTTCCTCTGTCACTTTCTACCCTTATTTTTTAAGACATGGTTGCTTTACTGAAGCTGAAGCTAATTGTTTTCTACTAAACTGACCATCCATTAAGCCCCCTGGGTCTATATGTCTCTGTCTCCTGAAACAATGGAGTTACAGATGCATTATGCCTAGCTGAATGCTGGGAGACAAACTCTGCTCCTCATGTTTGCAAAGCAAGCACTTTGCCCATTGAACCAGCTCCCCAGCTCTCTCCTTAAATTTAAAAGAACAAAAATAATAATAATAAAAAGAATGCAACAGAGTAGTGATGCATGCTGTTCTATGGACTTAGAGTGTTAAGTGGAGAGGTAGAAAGTACAGAATACTTTGGTATGTTCGTAGCATGCCATCATTTTTCTCTTTAGAGAGAGGATTGTATACGTATATAGAGCCTTGCGTCAAAGCTGGAAGAAGGAATGGCATTCAAGAATAGGAGCTAGAAAGATAGCTCAGTGGTTTGGACAAGAGTTGTTCTTGCAAAGGACACAAGTTAAGTCCTAGGCATCTACAACATGAAGTTCATAACCACCTATATATCTCCAGCTCCAGGGGATCTGGACTCCACGAACACCTCCACTTAAAAGCACACACCCACAAAGTTACACAAACACACATATGAATCATTGAAGACTAGTCTTTAAAAAAGGAGAATAGTCAGGAGAGGCCTTGCTTTTCTCAATATATATCATATTCCTTCCATGCTGGCTGCATATGGGTACTATCATCTGTGTCTTTTCAAGCAAAAACATTTGCAGGTAATCAAATACATATATTCTTGGACTATCTGTAGACACCTATATAAGAAGTTGGAACCTGGGCATGGTAGCACACACACTTAATCTCAGCGCTTAAGAAGTAGAAACAGGTAGATGGTATGTTTTAGGGCATCCTAGGCAACCTAGTGAGTTCAAGACCAGCCAAAACTATATAGGGAGATGACAGAGAGGTGGGCGGGGACAGGGCTGGTGAGATGACTTAGCAGGTAAAAACAGTTGCTGCACAAAGCTGACACCCTGGATTCAACCCCCGTACAAATCTTTTCTTCTTCTTTTTTTTTTTTTTTTTTTGGTTTTTCAAGACAGAATTTCTCTGTGTAGCCCTGGTTTTCCTGCAACTAGCTCTGTCGACCAGGCTGGCCTTGAACTCACAGAGCTCCACCTGCCCACCTCTATCTCCAGAGTTGCTGAATTAAAGCGCAACCACTGTTAGGCTCAAGAAAAACTGATGTGGGAATGTCTTTCTGTATGCTGTGAATCTCAGTCTTTAAATAAAGGACTGTTTTGGCCATGGCAGGCACCATAGAAGAGGTAGGCGGGGAATCAGAATAGTTAGGAGAAGGAGGGCGGAGTCAGAACAGATCAAACCAGCCACCCGAAGAAGGAACACAGGTGAGCAACGGGCCATGTGGCAGGATACATTAATGAAAATGGGTTGAGATAAGATGAAGGAGCTAGCTAGCAATGTGCCTGAGACATAGGCCAAACAGCATGAAGTTAATATAAGCGTCGGAGTCATTTTTTCGGGGCCTTAGCAGCAGTGGCTGTCTAAGGGGTCTGGGGCGGCAGGTCTGTGGGTCTGGACCTCTGGCTGAGCGGGGCCAGAAACCTTATTGTAATAAAAAACCTTTTGAAAATTGTCCTTAATCTCCCCATGTACCCCACCCCACAGTATACTCAAACATTTCTCTCTCTCTCTCTCTCTCTCTCTCTCTCTCTCTCTCTCTCTCTCTCTCTCTCTCACACACACACACACACACACACACACACACACACACACACACACACACACACACACACACACACACACGCACACATGATAGAGAAAAAAGAATAAGAGAAACCTGAGGGAGAAATTAGGGCAGGGGCCATCTCTTGACTCTAATGTATTTCCTTGAAGTAACTTGTCATTTTCTATTTTCTTTACTTTAAAAAAAATTATCTATTTTTTTTCCTATTCTGGGCCAGGTTTGGGGGCACCAGGAAGTTATTTGTTTGTAAAGGTTTTATGTAACTCCCCATGCAGCTAAGGATGTCTTTGGACTCCTTAACTGCCCAAGTGCCGGGATCACAAGTGCATGCCACCAGATCTGGATTATGCAGTTTTGTGAATCAGAAAACCCAGAGTGTTGGGCATATGAAGCAAGCACTCTGTCAAATGAATGATATCTGCACCTTAACCTGACATTTCTAAGGCAGTCCTTCCAGGCTGGGGTAGAACCTGGCACGGAGATGAGCAGACATGTTCTAAATGGCTCTGGAAGCCCAGGAGGAATCTCTGTCATTGGTTCACACTTCCAGCCCGTGCATTCAAGTACGCGCTGCCCAGTGGCTCACCACACCCACAGCACTGCTGAGTCTGCAGGTCTGTGATTTGGTCTTTCTACTTTTCAGAGTGCCTTTGAAGTAGACACTTGAATCAGGTCTGGGCACAACTGTGGAATCTGGGGCCTCCGTTTCCCTATTTGTCAAATAAAAATAACACTAACATCTTTTCCTCACTGCAGTACCAAGATTAAGTTAGATAACTGTCTGCTGGCTCAAGGTGAATGCTAAGGATTGTGGATAAGTAATGCACCTGGTGAGCCTAGGAGGCGTTTATAAATAGATAGATCCTTGATGCTAACCTTTCCAGACCCTACTTCAAGGTGGGAGTGTACCCAAAAATGCTGCCTCAGGAGACTATTTACTAATCATAGAAAGAGGCTGAGTTGCCCCTTGATTGTTCCCATTTCACAGTCTAAGAAGCCAGGGGCTGAATAAGAATAATTCTTCACATTCCCAATATGGAGTCAG
Organism: Phyllotis vaccarum; assembly: GCA_033318265.1. Classification (NCBI taxonomy): domain Eukaryota; kingdom Metazoa; phylum Chordata; class Mammalia; order Rodentia; family Cricetidae; genus Phyllotis; species Phyllotis vaccarum. The sequence continues at coordinate 129,967,097 of JARWLC010000013.1, forward strand.
CATTTGCACTCTGGTGTTGTCATGAGATGGTCTCATGTAGCCCAGGCTAACCTTAAACTTGCTATATAGCCAACAATGACCTTGGCCTTCTGTCCTTTCTCAAGCGTACACCACCATCCCCAGTTTTATGAACCCAGGGCTGTATGTGTGCTAGGCAAGCACCACTAACACGTCCCAGCCCCTGCATCTAATCCCTTATGACCTCCCAACTCCTGGTGTCAAACAGCCTGCTGGTATGCCTCCTGGTGCCTCCACCCATAGCAGCATTGACCTTGTGCACTCCAGTTGTCTCCGCCGTTCAACTCCAGAGATTGTCACTTCCCTAAGTGCCAAGGAAATCTTGAGACCAAAAGGCTCTGCAAGCTTGTCAATCACCAGTGAAACAAGCCTCTGTCCCACCTGTGCTGGGCCTGGGCCTATGGTGGCAGCTAGCCTTGGTGTCCTTTGTCCACTGTCGTATCAATAGATGGGTCATAGCCTTTCCCCAGCTTATTATCCCTTCCCCACAATGGCCCAGAAGCAGAGCTCCAAAGAAAAATGGATAACCAGCTATCTGTACATGGCCAGACTCTCCCAAGAAAGGCTTGTCCATAGCCATCTGCTCCCTCAATGCCACCTTGCCAAAAGTATGTGCTGCCCCACAGAAACCTAGGATCCAGAACATAGTGAAGGAGGCAGAGGAAAGAGATACGGGGGCCTCCAGACAGAAGTACCTGCCTCACCCCCTGCCACACACACAGATGGTCTCTCTTGAGCCACAAGAGAGCACTAAGATTCCCAGGAGAGGCCTGAAAAGCCAGCCAGCCACAGAAACAGCCTTCTTGGGCGGCCTGGCGGCCTGCCAAAAGCCAAGAGCCCAGAGCCCAGCACCACTGGCAGGAGGCTCCTTTGGCCTGCCCAGACAAGCCCACAGAGGCCTGCCACACTGGGCATACAGCAGAAGCAAACTGAAGGGTGGTGTTCTATATGTTATTTCCACAAAGGCGTCTCTCTCAAAAGCTCAGGCCACACTCTTTCCAGCCCCCTAGCTTCTAGAAGTAAGGGAGAAAAGACAATGTTCACAGTCTGTCTGGAGAGAGTAGGGGGGAAATACACTGGACTCTGCAGACAAAGAACAGGGGAGGTCTGGCCACCAGTGCCCAGAGCTGTCTATCCTGTCACTCTTAGGCAAATGACCAAACACAAGCTTCTGAGTGACTCTGACAGCTGAGAGTGGCCAAGGCAGAACTTTGACACTTAACTTCTCTCTCTCTCTCTCTCTCTCTCTCTCTCTCTCTCTCTCTCTCTCTCTCTCTCTCTCTCTCACACACACACACACACACACACACACACACACTCCAGTCAGAAATAGCACTAGAAGCTAACAGCCAGACAGAGTCAGAGTCAGTCCTTTCAGAAAGAAAGACTTGCTATTTCTCATGTCTACCAGCAAAAGAACTAGAGGCCAGAGTAGACCACAGACTGCACAGGCTTTAGAAAAAGACTGTGGCTTAGGGAACAATCCATACTCATTAAGAAGGACTCCTGGGGACCTGGTTCCTGTGCACACCTGTCATTTCAGTGCTTGGGAAGTTGAGGTAGAAGGATCTAAAAGTAGAGGACAGTCTGGGCTACACAATGAAACCCTTGTCTCATAAAGAAGCAGGCTAAAGAAGCGGCTAGCAGGAAAGAATGCTTACCTAGCATGCAAGGAAGCCCTGGATTCTTCCCTGGAACCATAGAAACCAGGCATGTAGTATAGACGAGGCCATGCCTCAAAAAAAACCCAAAAAACATGAGCCTTTAATCCCAGCACTCAGGAGGCAGAAACTGGCAGATCTCTGTAAATTCGAGACCAGCCTAGTCTACTGATGAGTTCCAGGACAACCAGGGATTCCCAGGGAAACCCTGTCTCAAAACAAGCAAACAAGAAACAAGGGTTTCACTGTTCTGGCAGTCCTGTAGACCAGGCTGGCCTTAAACTCACAGAGATCCTCCTGCCTCTGCCTCCCTAGTGCTGGGATTAAAGGTGTGTGCTGCTACCCACCACCCAACCCTGTTTCAACATTTAAAAGAGCTCAGGCATTTGACACCATGCATGAGGTCCTGAGTTTCACCCCCATCACCCTTAATAAAAGAAGTGATGGCCAGAGAGATGGTCCAGATAAACGCAAGTGCACACACACAAGCATGCACATACAAATAAATGGAGCAGGCTTTCTTTTGGGCTACCAACCAGCTCCCAAAAATCATGACACAGAGACTTATGAATTATGGATGCTCAGCCTTACGCTTGCCCTTATAACTTATAACTAGCTCTTATAACTTATTTTAACCTGTTTCTCCTCATCTACGTTTTGCCTTGGGGCTCTTTACCTTTTATTTCATTCTCTGTGTCCTGCTCTGTGACTTGCTGGCTGGCTGGCTGGCCCCGGGGGTGGGGGGTTGGGGGTTGGTGAGGGGGGTTGGGGGATTCCCTCATTCTCTTTTCTCCCGAGCCTAGATTCCACCTCCTATTTATTTCCTCTACCCGCCAGCCCCACCAGTCCCTCAACTGCCTAGCTATTATTGGTCATTCAGTTTTTTATTAGACCAATCGGGTGCCTTCAGGGGCAAGGAAGGACAGGAACATAATTAAACAAATATAGCAGAAACAAATGTCACATCTTTGCCTAGTTAAACAAATGCAACACACCTTTATATAGTTAATGTAACATTCCACAACATAAACAAATGTAACACATCCTTATATGGTTAAATATTCCACAACAAATAAATATGAGAAAATTAACGTTAAAAAAAGAATAATGTTATCTTAGGCTCCTCACAGTCTTAGTAAGGAGACCCTGTACAACTTGCTGAGGCTCAAAGCCCAAGACCATGGCCAAGGTGAATTCTACCCATGGCCTCTTTCCTGTGCATCCTGGACCCTGTCCTAAAGAGAAAACCAAGCCCTTCTGCTTATCAACTTAGCCTGCCCCTTGAATTCCCTGCCTTGCCAGCACATCTTGCTCTCCCCAGACAGAATGTGGACTCTCCCTGCACCCTAACAGGGAGATGCAGGGCTTTTCAGCTCACTAGGCATCCAGGCTGTAGCCTGGTGCAGGCAGACAGTGGATGCTGCAGGAGCCGCACTCAGACACATCTTGAGAGGAAACCTCAGCACAGAGCTGTTGTGTTTATTGACATCATAAATCACCAACTGTTTGCATTCGGCTCCACCTCTCTGCCCTGCTCTTCTTCCAGCCAAGCTGTCCCCAGAGCCCCCTGCTGCCACCCGCCTCAGAATGACCCCCTAGCCCCACCCCAGGGGCCATAGCCATCAGCTCATTTACAAGCAAGATGGGTTCTATGTAGTGCATTTGTACTTGGTTTTCAAAAACCCAAACTGCCTTTGTTCCTGAACAATGAGGAGTGAGCAGCTGTGGAAGGTGGAAGAGGCTGAGGGCTGGAGATGGACTGGCATGAGGATTGGGACTGGGGGAGGCGGGGGCAGGGCCAAAGAACTTGAATTCCCTGAGAGCCTGGGGGCAGCCAGTGTTCTCCTCAACTCCAGCTCCTGGCAAGTTCTCCTAATATTTAAGATGACTTCCTGGCTTCTGAATCCAAAACATGTAATACATGGTCTTAGAAGCTGGGAGGCTGGGACAGAAAGACTGTGAGTTCAAGTCCAGGGTGGGATACAAAAGCCCAATAACGTAGAGATGGGGAGATAGTTCAGTCAGCATAAGAACCTGAGCTCAATCCCCAACACGATGTGGCAAGAGGGTCAGAGATTCAAAGTCAATACCTATCCAGTCTAGGCTAATCCAGCCTGGATATGACCCTGTCAAATGATTTTTTAAAAATCTTCTAGTTGGGTATGGTCATGTCTGTAATATCAGTGTTGGGAGGCTGAGGAAGGAAAATTACAAGCATGAGGTCTGTCTGGGCTACAAAGTGAAATCCTGTTTTCAAAAGGAGGTTCAGAGCAGATGTACGATCAGACTCAGTAAGCAGAACAGTCAACCGTGTTTCTGTTCCCCTTAGCCTACCACAAAGGTATGCATTGCTTTTGAAACTGTTTTAAATGTTGTCTTGTTTTAATTCACAAAGCAAAATATGCTTATAAAAAATTCGAACAATTCCCAGGAAAAAGAAAACGAACAAAAGGTGAGACCTCTTTTTTTCTCTCTTTCCAGACACTGTTTTTCCCCCCTGGGGGGAAGTCTGTCAGAGCCTGACCACACAGGGACTATTGTACATAAATGAGCTCACGCTATACATATGGATTTACAATTGGATTTTTTCACTTTATTTCTTTGGAGAATATTCCATATCCATCTACATTATTGTTGTTAATTATTATGCAGTATTTTGTGACACGAATGGGCCTGGTTTATTTAACCATCCCATTCTGTGGGGCATAAGGGTTGTTCCTAGATTGGAGGCATTAAATGGTGCCAGAAAACCTGTGTGCTGTGGTAGGTTTGAAGGAGCTAGATCTAACAGTAGAAATGCCAGGCTATAGGCTAGAACCACATTTAAATCTATATAGATGCGGCTGAATTGTTCTTCACAGATGCTGTCCCTGCTCATGGATCCTGGGGCTTACCAGTCAGCTGGTATAGCCACTTGCTGAGCTATGGGTTCTGTGAGAGGCCTTATCTCAAAAAATAAGGTGGAGAGCAATAAAGGTAGACACTTAGTGATAATTTCTGGCCTCTATATGTACCCACTTGGGACAAACACACAAACACACACACACACACACACACACACACACACACACATGTACACACACAATCAAAAACATCATGAAGAATGATCCATCTGTCTCTGTGACCCAGCACTGTGGTTATCGACATACACCACCACACAGTCTTTTACATGGATGCTGGGGATCTGAACTTGGGTCTTCACACTTGCAAAGCAAGCATTTTGCCCACTGAGCCATCTCCTTGGCCACTGTTGCTTTTTATCCACCTGGTATTTATCTTGGTGTGCGGTGTGAGATCAGGTCCTGATGCTAAGCTAGCATTGCTTACAAAGATGTTTCTTTAAACATGGAAGGAGAAAGAAAAGGATTCTGCACATAGGCACCAAGAGCAGCGTTCTCTCTCTCTCTCTCTCTCTCTCTCTCTCTCTCTCTCTCTCTCTCTCTCGCTCTCGCTCTCGCTCTCGCTCTCGCTCTCGCTCTCGCTCTGTGTGTGTGTGTGTGTGTGTGTGTGTGTGTGTGTGTGTGTAAAAACAAACGGCTTAGTCACTACCTAGAGGGCAAGGGGCAGTGGTATCCTTGAGGGGTAGCCCAGACTAAGAGACCCATGGCCCCCTGGTCAGCATTGATTGTACCCCTACAGGCTGAATGGGGTGCTCTGACTATCCTTCTCATGCAGTTTCCTGTTGTCTGTCCTGCAGGAGGATTCAACTGGGAGTTGGTCTTGGCTGCTTACTGACCTGGGGGAGCCCAGTAGCTAAACTGGAGCTGGCAAGGGGACCTGTCCTTACACCCAGCCCAGCACTAAAGGACCCAAACTGAGAAAGCAGGTTGACCTAGACTACCAGAACACAGGCTGCCCTGCAAAACACTGCTGCAAGCTGCCTCACATCACCATCCCAGAGGCTTAATATAATTACACCGGAGCAAGCAACTTCCGGCCTGACTCAGGATTGAGGCATTCTAATACAGCCAGGCCCCATGGAGGCAGAAGAGTGACAGAGACAGCCGTCCACCCAGAATAAGTACTTGCTTTCTGATCCAGGGGCCCTCTATTTAGCTAACCAAAACTTGTGAGGCACCCGGAGCAGATTTTCAAAAATGAGATTCTGGTCCCCAAGAGCAAGTAGGACTCTGGCCAGCCTGAGTGTCTGTACCATGAGCCCTGAAAAGCCCCTAGTGTGAGAAGACAATGAAGTCTTGAGTGAATGTATGTTGTTGACATGAGTACAGCCATATCAAATACCCTAATGTCTCAGACCCATGGGAATGGCGAGGCCTTCTCTGGGTCAGACTCCCCGGGAATGGGAAAGCCTTCCTGATAGTGTGAACAGAAAGTACTAACCTTCTCCTGTGGCCTGAGACTTTTCCCCAACAGAGACCCTCTCTCACTAACCCTCTCCTCTTTGTCTCTAGATAGATAGATATGATATGATATGATATGATATGATATGATATATGATATGTGTGTATATATAATATATATATTTTCCCCCTAGGTTGCTGCTTGTGTGTCTCTGTCAGACTGTCAGAACACAGGGCTTATCCACTCACCTAACCACAGCTTTTCTGTCATGCGTGTGTTGTTTCCTCAGTTCCTGTAGTCCCAGTCAGCTCCATCCCAAAGCCCCACAGGTTGTGACATACTGGGCTAGAAGGTTTGAGCTTGAAGGGGTTAGGAAGATGTAGAGCATGGTGATTCACACCCACAATCCCAATACTTGGGAGGCAGAGGCTATGAGTTAGAGCCAGCCTGGTCTGCATAGTAAGGCTCTATCTCAAAAAGAAAACTTAGAGAAGGAAGAATCCACACAGCCTAGCACAGCCCATGAAGCAGGTGTGTCCAGCCTGTTGACACTGGGACAGAACATTGTCAAGTACAAAGTTCATGCTCAAGGGCCGTGGATTGAATTGGAAAAAAGAAAAAGAAAAACTCTTGTTGTAAGTAAGGTTGCGATTTTGTGTTGGACCCATTCTTGGCTGTTCTCAGTCACAAGCAGCTGCACATGGCCTGAGGGACATACATTGGACACACTTAAGTTCTGAGGAAGGAGGAGAGAAGGAAATGCCTAGCATCAAGAGAACTAGTGAGTGCTGAGGTGGCCCAAACAACCAAGAAGGAAGGAGAAGTGTGTGATGCCAGAGAAGAGCACTGAGGCAGAGCAGGCAGCCCTGGGTACCACTCAGCATCATCAACCTGTGAAGAACTGGGACGGAAGCATCTCTCTGTGGCCATCTCCTCAGCTCACACACCTCCCCTCCCCCAAGGCTCTTCACCACCTGAGACAGGCCTAGTGTTGACTACTCTCCACAACCTTCTCTGAAAACAGCCTGAAGATTCTAGAACTTTCTTCTTGTTCTCTGATCCGCTCTGGAGATACTGCAAAGAACCAGTCTTGAGTGCCTAACCTCATGAAGTTTCTATTATGGAAACTAAGCATTCACACAAGGTAACCTAAATAAAAGCTGTGGAGGCACTGTTGGGGACAGCAGTGGAAACCAGGGAACAGTACAAGCAGAGGATCCTTTGTCAGAGATTTGGAAACCTAACGGTTGAAGATTTCGGACTTGTTATGATTTGCATGTATATAATGAGGTATCTTGGATATGAAAACCAAGGCTCAGCTCACAATTCACTTATGTTTCATATATGAGTTGTTCACATAACTTCCAAGTAATTTTAGACAATGTTTTCAGTGGGGCCTGGCTGCAACCCATCACATGAGATCCAAAGGGCTTTCATTTTGGAACATATCAGATTTAGGTATTCGGGATGCTCAAGGTGTACAACTGGGAGGGGCCTTTCAGAGACTGGAGACATCAGTGACATCTCTGACAAGAGCTGAAATTAGCCAGGGAGAAGAATGGGAGAAGAGCTCACTCAAAAGGCCTGGGGCTTTCAACAAGTGGTGGGAAGTGGCAGACAGAGCCCAGAGAATGGGGGGGGGGGGAGGGAGAAGGGGCTTTCTGATGCCAGAGCTACACAGTGAGACCAGGTCTCAGCAAGCTGGGGAGGGGAGCTGGCATGGCACTTCAGTGATATAAGGAAGCCCAACAAGCACAGAAGGCTGATGTGTAACAGTCTTCAACTCATCTGGGCACCCACTATGCGTCATGTGAGCCCTTACATGGTTCTAGCTCAGGCTTCAGACATCAGTGACCAGAAACAAACTGTCCCCACTCTGCATATGGAGATGGTATCTGAGTCTTCTCAGGCAGTAGCCTGCATGGAGGCTGGAGGTGTAGTGAAGAAAAGTAGCAGCTTGAAGGGGGAATGCTGTATGTACAAGGTCAAGAGAGAGCATTTGCCCATCTTGTTGGCTGTGTCATGTCCCTCTGGCTGCATTGTGGAGAAGAGACCGGAGGGGTACATGTGGAAGAACAGGTGACCTCCCAGAGAGTTGGGGACACAGTGGCTATTGAGACAGTAGAAGAACTCAGAACCATGCTGGAGGTAAGATGGCCGGAGCACGAAGTCAAGGTCTGTGTGAGTAGTTCTGAAGGAACCAAGATGAGCTCTGGATTTGGGTAGAAGTCATGGAGTACAGTGGGAAGGGCTGGGAGTGAAGCAAGTGGGCTGGGTAGGTGGGACCAGTGAGGTGGATGACAGGGAGGTGGGCTGCAACAGTCTAGAATCAGGAAGGAGGCCTGAGCCTGAGCTCTCTTATGGGAAGGGCCGGACATGGTTGATATGCTCTTTATCACAGCACTGGGGAAGATGAGGAAAGTGGCAGTCCAGATTTCCTTTCTCTTTTGTGAATGATTTTATTTTTATTTTATGTACATGGGTATCCTGACTGCATGTGTAGCTCTGTACAATGTGTATATGGTGCCTACAGAGTTCAGAAAAAGGCATCAGAACTCCTGGAACTGGAGTTACATATGGTTGTGAGCTGCCATGTGGGTGCTAGGAATAGATCCCAGGTCCTCTGGAAGGGCAGGCAGTGATCTTAACCAGTGAGCCATCTCTCCAGCCCCTAGACTGCCCTTTCTCAAAAAAGCAGGGGTTAAGAATGTAGTTCGAAGTAGAACACTTACCTACCTAGCATGTACCAGGCAGGCCCTGGGCCCTATCTCCAATGTTGCAAAATATTTAATTAAAAAACTTTTTTTAAGACAGAGTCTTACTATGTGGCCCTGACTGGCCTAGAACAAACTCACCGCCTATAAAAGACCTCAAAATTACAGAGATCTTCCTTTCCTGCCTCCAGAGTGCTGGGTTCAAAAGCGTGCACCACCACATCCAGCTGACAGACTGGGGAGATGACAGTCTATGACATGCATCCTTGCACAAAGTGACGCAGAGTATGTTTTGACTTAGCTATAATTTCTACATGAAGTCACCTGGGCCTCAGAAGGAGCTACTATGTGTTCCCAGCCACCAGCAAGGACAGGCTGCAGCTCGGTGGCAGAGCACTTGATCCTAGATGCAAGCTCCAGTACTGCCAAACAGAAGAATGCAGGCAGTGGGGGGTCCACTCCTTTAATCCCATCACTCAGGAGGCAGAGGCAGGAGGATCTCTGAGTTCAAGGTCAGCCCCGTCTACAGAACGAATCCCCGGACAACCAGGGCTCCACAGAGAGATCCTGTCTCAGAAAAGAAAAGAAGAAAGCAGAGGGGAGCGGAGGGGAAAGAATGAAGGGAAAATGAGATAGGGGCATGAGAGGAAAGAAAAGAAGAAGGGAAGGAGAAAGGGAAGAAAAAATTTTTAAAGGAGGCCATCTCGCGTTCACAACCCTCATGAGACCTTGTTTGGGGAGCCAGGAGCTAAACTCCAGAAGCCTGATGTCTGACTGACTGAAGAAGGCTAAGGGAGAAATGGCAGTAATGGCCAGGAGCAGAGACTGCTAGCTAGCCGGAAGATGCCTTCTCCCCTCCTTCTCAGTAAGAAAATGACCACAGTTCACTTGTGCTTGTGATAGCCTGAAGCACAGACTATATTTCCTAGCCTCCTTTGGTGTGGTCATATGCCTAAACTCGGGCCAGTGGGGCTGTGAGAGGGGAGAATGTGTTCAACAACTTGTAAATAATAAACTCAGAGCAGAGGTTTTATGAGGCCAGACCCTGGCACAAGACCATGAATTCCCATGCAGTCATCCACTTCCTAACAGTACGATCCCGTGTGTTAGTTAATCTCTTTTTTCCTTATTTGTTAAAGCAGGGACAACAATGGCAGCGATTTGGTGTCCTTAGGAGCAGGGGTCGGCACACAGATGGTGATTGGGCTTTTATTATTGTAACGATTACAGCTCTAAAGGGAAGCAGCACGGCCTCTTCTCCGTCCTCATCTTGACTGTGCACAACACAGGTAGGAGTGATGGCTGAGGCTGGAGCAGGCATCCTGGTACACGGGCAGCCTTGGGAACTGTGGTCTTACATGGACCGGGCTAGTGAAGAACCTTTTGGGGACATGCATCAGAAGAATATTCACTCAGATCAGTAAACTAAGGAGCATTGACAACTAGATTGTACAAGCTGTCATAATCCCAGCTAGGAGTCCTGACCACTCAGGGAAAAGAAGAAGAGAATAGAAAGGAGAATTCAAGGTAAGTTTGGTAGTGAACACCTTTAATCCCAACACTCAAGATACAGAGGCAGGCATATTTCTTTAAATTTGAGGCCAGTCTGATCTATTTAGTTCCAGGCTAGTAGGGGCTATATAGTGAGACCCTGTCTAACATAAGACAAGGGGAGTTGCTTCAGTCTGTGCATTTGGCGTGTCTGTCTGTTTATGTGTGTGTGTGTGTGTGCGCGCATGCACTTATACATTATACGTGTGTGTGAATATGAACACCCATACTCATGAGTGCACAATCCAGAGGAAGATGTCAAGAGTCCTACTCTAAAATTCTCCAATTTATTCTCTTGACACAGAGCCTCTCAGTGAGCCTGGGGCTTGCTGTTTTTCAGATAGACTATTAGCCAGCAAGCCTGGTAATCCTAATCCGCCAGTCTCTGGCCTACCCCAGTGCTAGCCACGCTCAGTTTTTTGCTTTTTGGTTTTTTTTTTTTTTTTATTTGAAATTTATTTGAAAACTTCACTCGGTTCTTATGCTAGGATGGGGGCACACTTACCATTAACCATCATCCCAGCCACTTCCTTTTTTCAGAAAGGGTCTCATATATCTCAGGACAGGTTCACATTCTATGAAGCTGAGGATGACCTTGAACACCCCTGAGGTTTTTGCTTCTATCTCTCAAGTGCTGATATTACAAATGTATGATACCAAGCCTGGTTTATGCAATGCTTGGCAACCAAACTCAGAGCTTCATAAATGCTAGGCAAGCACTCTACCAACTGAGCCACATTCCCAGCCCTGTGGAGAGGCTGACTGAAATGCCAGGAGACTTGAGAAAGCTGTAGGAAGCCACTGAAGGTTTGTGAGCAGAGCCTTGGCAAGCTCCCAGCAGGCCCTGGAAGTTTGGCCGACACTGTGAGTTAATATATCAAAGAAGGGGAAATCGAACACAGAGCAGCAATCAAAGGCCATAAGAAGGAGAAGAAAGAACTTTCTGAAGAGGGGAGAGTCCCCAGACCTTAGTGACTCTTCTGCCATAAGCACGTTTACACATCACGGCTCATAATTTGCAAGCTGCATCGTCTGTCTGGTACTGATCCAGGTTCCTCCAGCATCCCAGGAAGACAGAGGGCTTTCCCAGCCAAGGTTACGGGTGCAGCAGCCTGGCACAGATCAACGACCTGATGCCTGTGGCTGCACGTGGCTCAGAAGCCAATGCTGGGCTGGCAAATTGGCACATGGGCCTCTCCTGGTTGTGAGCGAGGAGGCTCACAGTGAGCACCAGGGCCAAGACCCCAGGGGATGGCTATTGGCTTCAGACCCTCCACACGGCCTCCACTCTCAGCCTCCCAGGCTGTGAGGTATGGCAGAGTTCAAGCCAAGTCAGGGAGAAATAGGGGAGGACAGTTACCAGACTCCACAGCTCCCAGCTCCTACTCTGATGGGGTACTGGCTCAAAGGATGCAGGCACAGAAGCTGAGACAATTTGGTGAGTTCATTCAACCAGATTTGTTTGGCTCTGGTGTTTGTTGTTGCCTGCTGCTTGCTGCTGCTGGTGGCAGCGGATTAGTCTTTTTTTTTTTTTTTTTTTTTTTTTAAGGTAGTCTCAAATAGCCAGGTTGGCCTCCAACATGCTATACAGCTGAGAATGACTTCGAACTCCAGCCTCTATGTCCCTTTGTTGGGATTCCCAGCAAGTAGGCCCAACTTCAGTTTTTAGTTTTAAATCTGGCCATTAACTAGTACAGCGATAGGCACCTGAGGTCCTATGTACCAGGAGGCTGAGGCAAGAGGGTCATCTGATCCCAGATGTAAGACTCTGTCTTCCCAAAAAAACAAAACGCTAGCTTTTTATGATGGCTGTTGGGAGAGTAGTCACCTGAGTCAGGGATTCCTAAGGGCACCAAGGAATCGTCTAGAATATGGGGACATTATCTCTTCATATCTGGACAGTAGCCACAGAATTCTAGATGTAAAAAATTCTCAAGCTGTACAGTCAGGGCCCTAAACACTCTTTACTGTGCCTGCTGTACTGTGTCTCAAGAAATAGGAAAATCACGGGGGCTGGAATGGCACTCTATTGGTAGAGTGCTTTCGAAGCATTCAAGGGGCCTTGGTAAGGGACTTGGGAGGTAGAGACAAGAGGATCAGAAGTTCAAAGCCAGCCTTGTCTACATAGCAAGTTCAAGACTACCCTGGGCTACATAAGACCCTATCTTTAAGTTAGGGAGAGCTTAAATACAGAAAGGAGAGGGATCACCCCCAAGAAAGAGCACAGTAGCTCCAGAATAAACCTTACCCTCGCCTGGGTTATCAAAGTCTTAACACAGAAGCTGAGCTACATCAGGCCTCTCCCTCAGTCCCTCTGACAATTCCACTCTCCTTTGCTGAAATGCAATGAGAAGAAAACGGTGTGTAGCCCAGATGCCACAGTGGAGGTAACAAGTGACAGGAAAAGCAATGGATCCCTGAGGGGGGGGGGCAACAGGAACAGTGAAGTAGCCATACTAGAACTTCAGCAAGTAAGGCTTCACACACCCAGTCAGTCCACTTGAGGGGCCAGCGACAACAGCCCTGGAAGCCCTGGAACGGAAGAGATTAGGCATCAGGAGGTGGAAGCCACAATGACAGACACTTGTGTCACTTGCTAAGGTGTTGACACCATCAGTAGTTCAAGCACAAATATGAATAATGGAAAATAGAGGGCAGTAATGAAGGCAAAAAGAAAGGCAGTCAAGGAGCGGTGGTACAGGCCTGTGGTCCCAGAAGTAGGCAGGGAAGAGAAGGAGATTGGGAGTTCAGCTTGCACTACATAGCTGGTCAACATCCGGCCTCTCAGGCCACTCTGCAGCCTGGGCTATATGAGACCACATCTCAGAGACACATGAGGAGGGAAAAAACAGGACAAGGGCAAAGCAAACACCACAGTCAAGTACCTTCTGACACCTGGGTCACTTCAAATTGTCCAAAGCTCCAACCTCAGGTACCTGCAGTGCCTGGGGCTTCAGACCCCTGCCATTCCTGCCTCATTTATCTGGACCCCAGCCCTGAGTCTTCACATATGTCCCCCAGGAAATATTTAACTCACAAAATTGCTAAAGTTAACAGAACGTGATGCTGCAAGCCTGTCATTCAGCTACTATGAGGGGTGGGGGAGGCACAGAAACAAGAGGACCTTACATTTAAGGCCAGTCTGGAGAGATCAGTTTGACCTGGTCTCAAAATGGAAAAAAGTTACAAAGGATAGGGGACTGAGACCTGGGGGCAGGGTATCTGAGTTACAGCTCTAGAAATAAAAATAGAAAAAACCTGGTAGACTCAGCCTCCCCCCAACCATGACGGTTCTCTCCTTCCAAAAGCTGTGGGATCACCCATAAGACAGGGTGAAGGAAGTAGGGTAGGGTGCTGCCCACTCAAAGGACTCTTTAGACCAGAGCAGCCTCTCAGACGCTGATTCCCTACAGTGTTAGTACAACCATTCCCATACCCCATCTGCCACTCACCAGTCACAGGCCAAGCTTGGTCCTAAATCAAGGATACCTCAGGTCCACAGATGCAGGAAGCCCTTGGCCTGCAAGGAAGTAGTCAGCCACAGCCTCTAACAGGGCCTTTATTTTTTTTAAAGACAGAGTCTCACTGCAGTCTGGAACTCGGCCTCAAACTCAGGGACAGCCACCTGCCTCTGCCTCCTGAACACTGAGATTAAAAGTATGGCCTACATTTTTTCAGCATGAAAAGTAGCTAGAAGGTCCAGAGAGGGAGCTGAAGGATTGAGAGTGTGAACTGCTGAGTTTGACTCCTAACACCCATGCCTAACAGTTCATAACTGCCTGACCCTCAGCTCCAGGGGTCTGAGGCACTCTTCTTGCCATCAAGGGGGGGGCCTGCACTTCTGCGCACACACACACAGACACATGCACACATGCTTGCACACATACACATGTGCATGCATGCAAGCATGGACACGCACGTGCGCGCATACACACACACCCCACTTAATTTAAAATAAAAGCATTTCCAAAGTGTCCACACCCCTACTCTCTCACTCCCCTACCCCCATTCCCCATGCTGTAAGCAGCACCAACCCACCTCAGTCAAATTACTGGAAGCCGAAGGCGGGGGTGGGGGGCTGAGGGAGAAAAAGAAAAAAAAAGAAATGATGGACTCCTGTAACTGCTGGGGAATACAGACAGAAGGGAGAGCTAGACCAGTGGCTGAAGCTGATCCAGAAGTCCACCTTCTTCCACATCTTGGCCCAAGTTGACTGTGTGGACAGGGCCTGCCAACCCAGGTAGCACCTGCTTCATGGCCTTCCAGCTTAGCAATACCAGCAGAGAGGATGAGCTCTTCCTGTTGGCACTAGTAAAGATGCCCTAAGGGACATTTGGATTGGCCTGGCTATAATCACATGCTCTCCCTTAACTAATTAGGACACTAGGATTGGCCAGCCCTAGAAATGCCACATTCCTGTGGCCCCAGGCAGGTAGGCAGCAAAATTTGGATTTGAATTTTTTTTTCTGTTTTGTTTTAGGGGGGTTGATTGATTGACTGATTGACACACTCGTTATGTGGTCCAGGCTGGCCTGGAACTCGATATGTAGACCAAACTAGCCTTGAACTCAAGGCAATCCTCCTGCCTCAGTCTTCTGAGTGCTGAGATTGTGAGAGTTAACATGCCCAGCTCTGGAACACTAAGCCTGACAACCTCTCAGACAACAAAACGTGGACTACCCTTTCACAAAGATAAATTCATCTCTGGCTGGCAAAGACCACACAGTTAGCAGTGGTAAAGCCAGAAGCTTGCCCAATCTCTCTCTCCCCAAACAGATACAGCCTGCAAGCAAATAGGAAATCCAGGCTTAGCCCCTGTCACCCAAGGCTCCAATTTTAGCAGTATGCTTTTGAGCAAAGGTCTTGATGCTCTGAGTATCACAGATAGCTAAGCTATCCTGTAAGATGAGGCAGATGAGTAGTACCTTCCCACACAGTATCTTAGACGATGAGGTGACATAAAGAATGGTCTGCCTACAGCAGCATCCCTGCCTTCTTGCAAACCCCATGGAGCTTCCTTCTCCAGCTCTCAACAGCTTCTGAAGACATGGAGGAGGGGAAAAAAGGCAGGGTTGGGGGGCATAGCTCAGCAGCCAGGTGTGTCCTGAGCATTCTGAAGGCTTGGGACTCCACCCTCAGCATGTGGTATGGTATCCCCAGCATATGGTGGGGGGGGGTGTCCTCAAATGGTTTTATAAAGGACAGACTTATCTGGTGGGCATATAAATTGCCCCAAATAATCACAGTTTAGCATGTGCTGCTTAAGGCACATCATCGGTACTCAGATGGCTTGTGTCAGTGTTCTGAGCCAGGGTGATCGCTGAAGGTAGAGTCACAGTGCCGAGGCAGACAGAAGCTGTCTGAAGACTCTCCTGAGGCTAGAGGGTGAACTGCTGTGATATCACTCAATCCTCAACATGAAGTGGGGGTCAGGGGACATGGCCCAAGTCACCTAAGAGTCCTCACTCCACACAGCTATGCTCCATGACTCCCGCTGTCTCATCTGGCATGAGTGTCATGCGGAAGGAAAGGCAGTTTCATGGAGAACCTGCCTGGGATGATCAGGGTGGTCCCAGCATGTGGTCAGGGAGCCTCAGCTTTGCTCTGGTCCAGCCTCAGTTGTATCCAGGGCACATTACGGCTACTTCCTACACCACATATCCTGGCATCTCCTCTGCATTCCAGCCACTACGGCTGTGCCCTACAAAACAGAAGTGGCTTCCAGATGGGCCAGTTCCGGCAAGACCCACCATGGTGTTGTGCCAAAGCAGCCTCCCTTGTGATGTGAGCTTGGAGCTGGAACACAATATCCCAGAGATTTCCAAAAGCAGGCACCTGTGTGTAACACTGGGCAGGTGGACCCCATCATTGTCTCTTCTTACCCTTCTGGAAAACTGAGAACTATGAGCGTGTAAGCTTGTAGTCTGCCTGCTGGGTTTCCACTTCATCTATAGCTCTCAGAGGCAAGACCTGCGAGGTCATTTCCACATTGTCTACCACTGAATCAGAAAAATTAGCGTCCATTGAGTGCTGTGGCTCACCAGTACTCAGAAGGCCAAAGCAGGAGGATCACGAGATCGAGATCCGTCTGAGCTACAGAGTGAGGTCAGCACCAGTATGGACAATCTAGTATGACCCTGTCTCAAAATCAAAAGTCAAAAGAGAAGCTGTAGAGATGGCTGAGTGGTTAAGGCACTTGCTGCTCTTCCAGGGGACCCAGGTTCAGTTCCCAGCACTCAGGTGACACCCAATTGCCTATACCTCTAATTCCAGAGGATCCAGTGTCCTTTCTTGGACTCTGGGCAACTACCTCCATGTGCACATGCCCCCAACCCACACAGACACACACATGCATACACATAAACAAAAAGAGAGCTGGGAAAAGAAGAATACTTGCCTAGCTTGCTCAGGGAGCCCTAGGGTCAGTCTTCAGCAACAACATCAGACAAGGAAAAACAGTTGACAAATGACACTCCAAGAAGAACTAGCACAGTGGTTTCCTGTGTCACTCACCCCTGCAGAGGCTGCACGGGACAGAGTGCCCTGCTCCTTGCTGGCATGCTTCTCTGCTTCTCTTTTGTCAGCCCTGAACATGGGGGAGGGTACAAATATCACCTTGCTGTTTTCTCCACACACCCACCCTGTCCACACCCTCACAAGCCCTGAGCAGAACTTCCGCACAATCGCGCCATCGAGTGGGTGAAGCTGCTACAGGATCCTGAGAGCAAAGGGTTAAGGACATCTCTCATCTCTCAGCAGGCTTTATATAGTCCTCGTGTGACACTGAATGGCTCTGGCTTTATATATAGCGCACTCTGTGCAGAGGGAAGAAGGCGCCGTACTTAGGGAACAAAGGCAGTGCTGGTCTAATGACCTAAGCTTATTTGCAGGAACAGCATTTCCAGAGGGTGGCCTTCAGGTGACATCTGCCACGTTGAGGGCTCTCCTGAGGACTTCCACTAGTCAACATTGAGCATGTAAATACAAGAGGGAGAGAACTCGCATAAATACACTAAGACTCATCATCTAGTTTGTTTCTGGAGGAGGGAGAGAGAAAGAGAGGGGGAGAGAGTTCACACCTTTCCCTCTGGATGATTCCACATGTAAGTGAACCTTAAAATGTCAACTTCTGCTAGGTGTTCGACCTAAAAATAGTATAATTTCTGTGTCACTTGAAAAGCTGTTTAAAATGACAGACTTCAGCCTGATTTTTCAAATATACAAAGTTGCATTATTTAGAAGCCTTCTTCTCTTGGATCCTCCTAGGTGGAATCTGCATGGCTGTGTTGTGCAGACATGTCCCTCTTTGTCCCTTAGCAAATTAAGAGAGGTGAGTTACAAATGAAGGAAGGCAAAGACAGTGGCAATACTGCCTGAAGACCCACACTTCAGACATCGCTCACTTGGGGCGCTGAAGGTACCAGCTAAGCCTCATGGGCCAGAGGATGTCACGTGCACACTGGCAAGCAGGCCAGGCTAGCAGCCAGGAGCTGCAGTTTGTTTAGACAGCACAGGTCACTGCTGTCCACACCCCAGGCTGACGCTCTAAGCTTTATAAACACAGGGATAGCGAGGCAGTCTGTGAAGTGGCTTCAACCTGCAGAAGGGGTGGGGCACAGTGCACAGGTCCAGGTGGAGCCTGTCAGACTTTCACTCAACCACTTCAAGGACCTGCAGTTTGATACAGAGTCCCCAGGAGGGACCGGTTTGGGTGTATCTTGACAGTGCCCACAAAGTTCTGAGAGCATCCGCATTAAGTTCAGAATTTACCCAGGCTGGTAACTGACTGAGAATCTAAGCAGGCTATTTAACTGTCCAGAGCTTTCATGTTAAATGCAAGGCCTATGTTAGATCCTTCCACTGTGTGGGTCTCTGGGATCAAACTTGGGTCCTCCAGATTGGCATCAAATACCTTTATCAGATGAGTCATCTCGCTATCCCAATTCATACTTATTAAGTTGTATGTGTGAATGAACAAGTGAATAAGCAAATGAATGAATGAATGAATGAATGAATGAATGAATGAACAATCTGAATTAGGAATGACACTGCACACTGCAGCCCTTGTGACCCTCTGCAACTCCCTGGGCTTTTCAGCCCAGAACCAAATAGGTACAGAGGCATTTTCTCCGAGCTTCCCACAAATGTAAATTCACAGACATGTTGTGACATCGAAGCATCTAACCTGGAACAGTTTCCAAAGGAGGTACTTCACAGTGTTCCAACTCCGCCATTCATGCCACTGCCCTTGGCTTCCTGTGAAGGAGTCCCTGGGATCCCTCACCCACGAGCTTCTTCCCCAGTGGGTGTGTTTCAAAGCCTGTGGGTGTATTTCAATGAGAAAAACATGAAAACATGGGCGGATTCTTTTCTCTGTAAAAGAAAAAAATCTGGAACAATAAGCTGAAGTAATAACAAGGCAGAATGTGGACATCTGCTCCCCGCCCTGAATGACTTCCCTCGTCACTTCTCCCCAAGCCTTGTCACACTCCCTCCCCCCACAGGCGTGTGTTGCCAAAGTCAAAATGAATTCACCTGCATTGACTGGGCCTTGCAACCTGCTGATGTGTGCTGCTGACTTACTTGTTCATTCATTAAACTAAAATGCAGTGAGCCCTTCCCAGGTGCAGGGTGCTGCAGGGGCTTCATTTGAACAAGCCTTTTAGGACGCCTGCAGTCTAATGGGGAGCTGAGACAAGCCCATTAATAACCAGGAGATGGAGAGAAACGAGGCAAGGCATGCATGCATGCAGGAAGTATTGAGAAAGGAAAAAAAAAAAAAAAGAACCCTGTGGGGAGTGTGTGTGAGTGTGTGTGTTCTGAGCCAGAAGTGATGGTCAGGAAGTCTGCATGTAGGTGGTGGCTTCATATGAGATTGTGCAAGCATGGCTGGAAAGAAAAAACTTCTGGACAGAAAACAGATAACATGTACAGAGTAGGTGGAGGCCAGAAACAGCAGTCCAATTATCACCCAAAGTTAGCATGAATATGCTGGGAAAAAAAAAACGCAGGTAAGCCACCCACTGAGTGGAGAAAGACTGGAGAGTTCCAAGTTGATAGATAGAGGGTACTACAGGTTTCTGGGTGTTTTCTTGTTCCTTCCTTTTTTTTTTTTCTTCTTTCTTTTCTTTTCTTTTCTTTTTTTTTTTTTTTTTTTTGTACAGAATTCTCACATTGTAGCTCAGATTGCCCTAGAGCTCACTACGTACTCCCAAGCTGCAAGCTTGTCTGGAACTAATGGCAACCCTGTTGCTTCTGCTTCCTGAGTGCTGTGATCACAGGCCTAACCCACTATGTATGGCCAGAAGATTTCTTCGCCAGGGACTATGTGTCAGCCTCCCCTTAGATCTAGTCCCTGCCATCTTTTGTGCTAGTTCCAAAACCTAAAACTACATTTCCCAGGCTCCTTTTCAAGTGACCTCTATAAAGGTTCAGCCAGTGAGAGTCATTGGCAGGAGAGCAGAAGACAGAAAGAGGGAGAGACCACACATTTCTGCCCACACTGTCTTGGGTAGTATCTCTGCCTCAGTTGCTCTCCAGCATGTTGCCTGTGCTTCCCATCCTATTGAGGGTTCCCTTTCCTCTACCTATGAACATAGTTGTCACTGCCAACCTCTAGCTTGCCTCTCCATCTCCTATCTGGCTCTTCAGCTACTCCAGCATCTTGAGAAGCCCGTTTCCCTGTGTTTAAATACCTTGAGTGGCTTCTCTCTTCTTGGCTAGACCTTCTCGAATGCTGGGTAATTAGGTCCTATTTGGTTTCAAAACACTGGCAGTGGCTGCAGAAGGGCCCTGTCCAGCACTTTCCACAACCTCCCAGGGGAACGGTGAGGCAGGCCAGAAGTAGAGCTCTGGCTGGAGAATAGATGCAGAAAGCCATCCAGACAGCATCAAGTAAGGTGAGCCAGCAGGACCACAGGAGAGGAGATGAGATGTCAAACTGGGTCCTGACCTCCAGCTTGAACACTCAGAGGATGGATGGGCCATTCATAGAGGCGCGGGTGGGGAGTGGGGGGTAAGAGGACGCTACTCTACACAGAAGCTGGAAGTTGGACTTTTCCTTAATTCCTTTTGTTTTCTCCTTCTTTAATCCCTGCACTCAGCTGTTAGGCATTTCCTTATTGATTTTGGATTATGGATACGAGAGACAGAAGCCTCTAAGGGAGGGAGGGAGTGCCAGAAAAGGTAGGAGGCAGAGAACTGCCTTCAGACCGGTAAGAGGCTGATTCATAAGCAGGGGACACAGAGGGACTTAGGGAAGAGCCACACAGGGTCATGGAACTGACCACTGAGTAGCAGACAAAATGAGCCGAATTAGACTCACCAGCTGTCATATGTACAATCAGCAAGACCATGGAGGAAGGGAGCAGACCCAATAGGTCACAATGTGGGGACACTAGTATAGAGGGGTAGTTGACAACAGTAGGAGAGGCAGTAGTAGATTTGCCTGGGACAAGGTAGATTTGAACCTGTGAAGAGGGGTTCAAGAAGAACAAGTGCCCAATGCTGCAAGGGTGCCAGACCAGTATGATGACTCAGCAGGAAAAACCACTTGTCACACTTGTCACCCAAGCCTAACACCCTGAGTTCAATTTGAACTCCCAGAACCCACGTGAAGATGGAAGGAAAGAGCCTACTGTACAAAATTGTCCTCTGACTTGCCCATGTGCAACTCATACACACACACACACACACACACACACACACACACACACACACACACACACTCACTGATAACATTTTAAGTGTGCAAGGGGGAATGCATTCACTTATTCATTCAGCA
Organism: Phyllotis vaccarum; assembly: GCA_033318265.1. NCBI lineage: Eukaryota > Metazoa > Chordata > Mammalia > Rodentia > Cricetidae > Phyllotis > Phyllotis vaccarum. Next base: position 129,988,126 of record JARWLC010000013.1, read on the forward strand.
AGTGTTTTCAGGGGCCGCTGGGTTTTTAGAACTTTGGGATATAGGAGTAAATGAAAAGATGGGACGTTCCTGCTTCTGGAGCTGTCTACTTGAATAAAAAGAGAGAGATTAAATAGACAAACGTGACAGGTCCTTTGTTGCTGGTGATGGTGACAGCTAGAGAGGTGGGGGATGAAGGAAGTGGGAAAGAAAGCAGGGTGGGATTTAAATATGGTGGTTGAGAGTGGCCTCATGAGGATGGAGAGATAAGGAGGTGAGGAGGCAACTCCTGAGGATAGCTGGAGAAGGAGCATGTCAGAAGGAAACGCCAGTACAAAGAGCCTGAGGTGAGAGAGAGTGATCCCTGTGGCTCGAGTGTAGTGAGTGTGCGTAGGCGACATGGAGGAGAACTCTGAAGAAAGGCCACAACAGTCAGAAGAACAACTTGACCTTATGTTGTAGTTTGAAAGAAAATGGCCCCTGTAGGCCCATAGAGAATGGCACTATTAGGAGGTAGAGCCTTTTTGGAAGTGGGTGTGACTTTATTGGCACCACGTCTGCCTGCACACGCCATGCTTCGCACTCTGATGATAATGGACTACACCTCTGGAACTGAAAGCCAGCCCCAATTGAATGTTTTCCTTTATAAGGATTGCCATGCTCATAATGCCTCTTCACAGCGAGAGAAACTCCAGCTAAGACCAGCTTCTATCAAGAGAAGAGGTTACCATGGGAAGTTTGGGAGCAGAGAAGTGACTGAGAAAGGCAGGCAAATAATCTGAGGGCTGGTTGCTACAGCTGGGATCTAGCAGAGGACCAACTGTAGCCTGTGTGTTGGGGGAGGCCCGGCTTCCCTGAGAGTTGGTGAACGAAGTCAAGACCAAGGAAGAAGCCAGACCCCGGCTTCATTTGAACCATGAGTATGGAAGGCCATTAGAACCTGTCTTCACACAGTCGGAGCTTACATGAAAGGGCCCTGAGTAACATAGCTGCATGGTACAAAGTGTTTACAAGCCTCCTGAAGGCTTTTCCCTTCCCTCAAAGCCCTGGGCAAGCCTCTGTTCTCTCTTCTCTGGTGTCCATGTAAAGATCTGAAGCTATAGGCTTCTGCACAACTCTATTTCCAGAAAGTCTGGCCCTAATGGAACCCAGAGAGGCAAGACCATCAACGTTATAGACTTGACTGGCTGTTTCATTGTAAAGCTTAATCTCACTCCTCATCTTTCGAGGAGAAGGATGTCTCCACTCCTCGTTCACAGGTCCACTGGATCTCTCCTTTTAAAGAACTGGTCCTTGCGGTCCAATGTATATGTTTGCCCTTAGAAACCTCAGAACAGGCCTGGGGATACAACTCAACTGGTAGAGTGTTTACCTAACACATCCAAAGCTCTGGGTTCCATCCCCAGAACTGCATAAGATAGACATAGTGCTCCACACCTGTGATTGCAGAGCCTAGGGGCGTAAGCAGAAGGATCAGATACTCAGAGTCATCCTTGGCTATACACTGAGTTGAAGCCAACCTAGGATATGAAACACTATCTCTTTTTTCTGTTACTAAAGATTTTCTTTTTATTAAGCATGTGTATAAGTGTGTGTGTATGTGTGTGTGCGTGTATACACAAACATGAGTACTGGTGCCCATGGAGAGTCTATAAAAGGACATCAGATCCTCTGGATCCAGAGTTACAAGTGATTGTAGCCACCAGTCATGAGTCCAGGAACCAAACTCTGATCTCCTGCAAGATGAGAAAGTGCTATTGTGGAGGCTTGATGAGAATGGCCCCCAAAGGCTCATAGATTTGAATTCTTGGACCCATTTGATAGAACTGTTTGAAAAGGATTAGGAGGTGTGGCCTTGTTGGAGAAGATGTGTCACTGGGAGTGGGCTTTGAGGTTTCAAAAGCTCTTCATCTATTTATCTCTATCTCCATCCATCCATCTATCCATATCTCTGTCTCTCTATCTCTCTCTGCCTGCTGCTTATAGATAAGATGTAAGCTTTTCTTAGTTACTGTTCCAATGCTGTCCGCACCTGCTGCCATGCTCCCCACCATGGTGATCATGGGCTCACCCTCTGAAATGTATGCAAACCCCCAATTAAATATTTCCTCTTGCAAGCTGCCTTGGTCATGGCAGCTCTTCACAGCACTGGAATTGTGACTGTGACAAATTGAACTGCTGAGCCATCATTCCATCCCTGAGATACTATCTACTAGAAAAAAAAGATAGGGGGTGGATAAGGGGATGAAGGGAAAGGAAATAAAAAGAAAAGAAACAAATCAGAGACTAGCAGCAGTCCCCGGGGATGCTTAGCATCTCTAATTGGCAGCCATGATGGAAATGTTGGGACCAATTGCCCTATTGAAATTGAAGAGCATGTTTGAATCAGGAGCAATGTTTGAACTAGTGGCACTTTTGGGAAGGGTCCATCCCAAACCAAGCACTGAGATCTCATTACTGAGGATGAATAGCTCTTTGCAAAAAAACTATTAGCTCCTATTCCCCGGTCACTCTAACTTCTCATTGTTGGGGAGCCCAGGTATATTCAACCTGGAGCAAAATGTGCCACCCTGGGCTGTAGTTATTCCTCTAAAACAATACACTTTAGTCTTCCTGATTACCAGATGAAAGTCAACACTTTCATACTCTATATAAAGTCGAATGTTAAAAATAATAGCTTTCATGTTAGAGTATATGCTTTTTGTATTCATTTTCCACGCTTCAGGATAAAATATACAACCATTAAGTCACTACAGTAAGTGGCAAAGCAAGATTACTGCTTTCACATCTCATATGGGGTTGCTAATAATCTTGTATTAGCCTGACATTATGGTCAGAAGATATTGCTTTTAAGGTCTCAGGGATGCAGTGTGCCTGACACAATGGTTTTCAGAAGGCCAAGAGCAAAGGAAGACAGAGGGAGGTGGAGACTATGGAGAATGTCGTTTTCTTTTTTTATATTTTGATTATGTCGTTGAGATGCGTGCAAAAGTCCAGAGAATTGCGTAAAGAGAGCTGTGACATTATCACCAGCTTTCAACAGCCAGCAGGCCAGGGATAATCCCTTTCCCCGTCTCTCAGGAGCCTTTGCAGTAAGCCTCATCTACCAAATTTCATTCACCTGGGGATGCTCATTTGGGGTAATAATATGGAGGGCTATTGCCAAGAAGCCTTTTTCCACAACCTCCCTTGCCAGGTAACTGGGAAGAGAGCTCAATCGGAGCTAGCCCTCAGGAGGTCAGGAAGCTGCTTCAGCTGCCACCATGGATCCAGGGCAGAACGCTGTCTACAGCCCAAGGATGGCCAGCAGTGAAAAGAGGGGCCTCGTGTTGCCAGGGCCATCTGGTTCTGTGACACCCATGGAAAGGAGAGAGATGAGAAACAGAGAAGGGATTGGCAAGACAGCTCAGTAGATAAAGGCATTTGCCACCAAGTTTGATGACCTGGGTCTGATTCCTAGACCCCACAGGTAAAAGAAAATCAACTCCTACAAACTTATTCTGACCTCCAGGTGCACACATGTGTGCACTAAATTAAAAAACAAAACAAAACCAAACCAAAGAAATATAAAGGCAATTTGGGGGGAATAAGTTCTCCTTATTATGTAGCTCCAGCTGCCCTGGAACTCAATTATATAGACCAGACTGGTCAAGAACTCATAGAGATCCACCTGCCTCTACCTCCCAAGTGCTAGGATTAAGGGCATGTATCATGATGCCTTACAAAATGATAACAAGAAAAAGAATAGAAAAGAATAATGAAGGGGCTGGGGTAGACAGCTCAGAGGGTAAAGCACTCAGCATCCCACAGCATACGTACGCCCAAACTCAAACACTCAGACACATGCATGCATGGGAAGGGGGGGGGCGGGACCCGTAATTGTCATTAGAACAGCATTAAGAACTTTTCAGCCATGAGGTGACGCCCTCATGAACGGATCAATGTCTTTATTAGTTACTTTTCATCACTGTCACAGAACCTGACAGGAACAATGTAAGGGAAGATGGATTCGTTCTGGTTCATGGTTGGATGGGAGATCAGTTCATGGTGACAGAGGCATGGAGGCTGGTGCAGCCCCATGACTGGCAGTGGGAGGTCATGGCACAGCTTGTTCATGTCTTGGTGGATTGGGAAGCTAGTATGGGGCAGGACTAAAACCCTCAAGGCTCATCCCCATGGCCTATATGCACTAGCTAAGACACATGTCCCAAAGGTGCTATGGCTTCTCCAGAACAATACCACCAGCTGGGGACTAAGTGTCTAAAGACAGGAGCCTGTGGAGAACATATCATCGGACTCAAACCATAAACTGCCACAAAGGGTTATTGAGAAGATTTCTCTCCTTCCTTCTGTTCTTCAACCATGCGAGAGGCAGTGTCCTTTGAGGACACAGCCTTTGAGGCTCCCTCTTAGAAGCGGGAGGCTGTGCTCTTGCTAGACATAAGTTTATCAGTGTCTTGACTGCCCAGCCTCTGGAACTGTGAGCCAATAATCCCTTTACTTTACCAATTCCCCAGACTAGAGTATCCTGTTAGAAAAACACAGCACAGATTCAGATGAAGAGCAGGGTAACAGACGCAGTCAAGACCTGCTCAGGTAGAAATCCAAAACCCAAATGCCTCCTGAAGCTCACTCTACTGCTAGATTTTGTAGCTCCCTTAGCACTCTTCCTGTTACTTCAGCTAACTATTATCAGCTCTGTCATACTTTTCTCCTTTAAGTCAGGACTAGATTTGCTATTATGGGCAGTTTAAATCACTCCACCTGATACAGAAAGGGCACAGTTCCTGAGGGGCTAGGGATGTAGCTCAATTGGCAGAGTACAGCAGATACCTAAGATCAATCCCAAACACCACATACATGGAGTTGGTGGGGCACGCCTGTAATCCCAGTGCATCCAAGGTCATCCTCAAGCAAATAGCAAGGAGAATCCTTGAGTTCATTACAGAGCTCCCAAGCAGAGCAACCCTTCTAAGTAGATTTTGAGAACTCCTGAGCCCTCCCTCCCCTCCTTGGCTCTGGCAGCCAGAAGTTCAAGATCAAGATACCTCAGAGAGCCAGACTTCTCCACTTGTGGCTCATCACAACCCCCTCCCTCTGTACCCCTTCTTATAAGGACACAACCAAAGTCAGCCCTTGTAGGACAAGGGCTCAAGCTGAAGATCTCATTTGAGTCTGATGACCTCTATAATGACCCTGTCTCCAAATAAGATGACATTTGGAGGCCCTAGATGTTATAAGAATTTGAAAGTGGCAAAGTTTAGTCCATGACTGAGAGCACATTTGTGGTCATGACGAGAAAACTCATTGTCATACTGAGGAAAACGCATCCAAATTTGAGGACACACACTAGGAATTTCAGCATCAAGGAGGCTGGAGCAGAGATATTGCTTAAAGTTTGAAGCCAGCCTGATCTACATAGTAAATTCTAAGCTAGCCTATGCTACCAAATGAGAACCTGTCTCAAACAAAATAAAACAAATACCCTGTTGCTTTGTATCTCCTGGCTGCCATCTTTATTCCGTCTAACAGGCTGGTTCACCCCCGCCAGAACAGACATGGTGAATTCTCAGCCATATGAAAAGAACAAGTCACAAAGGGTCTAAAAAGGGTTTTGATACGAGGTGGTCCCACACCTCTACCCTAACTGTGCAACCGACCAGCTGTCTGGCCTGTCTTGTTGGAGCCTTCCTACCCTAAGAGATGCCTGTCTGTGAAACACAGATACAATCTCTAGCCCATTGAGTTGTCCTAAGAATAAAATCATGTGCTGCATTTATATTAGAATTTCCTCAATTACCAAAAAAAAAGGAAGAAAGAAAGAAGGAAAGAAAGAAAGAAAGAAAGAAAGAAAGAAAGAAAGAAAGAAAGAAAGAAAGAAAGAAAGAAAAATTAAAAAGGAAATGTGGCTTCAACAGTGAGGGAAGTGTTTGCTACATACAAAGGGAAGCTTTCTAAGACTAGTAACAACAACCCACGACATTTCTGAAGACCAGATTGCATCTTTCTTCCTTCGTCTTCTGGGCTCCTCTATATGTAGCTTTTGTTCTTATCATCCAGGTATAGCCACATCTCCAGGCGTAACATCTGCATTGCAGACAGGAAGGTGAAGGGAAGAAGAGTAAAAGGTTCAAGTAACATGTCAACTGAGATGGTCCATTAGCAAAAGCTTTCTCAAAGATCTAGCTGTAAGATTAGAGGTGCAACTGATCAGTAGAGCCCTTGCACGGTATGTGCGAATCTCTGGGCTCAATCTCCAACACCACACAAACAATGATAATAAAATAATCATGATTGTCCTCCAGGTTCTTTAACTTGCATGCAATTGAGCAGATCCAGGTCACGTGGGCACCATAGCTGCAAGGGAGTCTGAGAAATCCGAGCATTCTGCGTAATAGAAGGAGGCAGATGAGAAGACAATGAGTAGGTACAGCCACCCGCAGTGCATTTCAGGAATTAGCAAATGAATTTTCACTCATTTTAGGAATTTAACCAGTATTTTCTGAAATTTATTTTGGACGACATCAGAGCTCTCCATCCTCTCTGAGTCCCTGAAATGGCTCTAAACTCTCCACCAAGATTTCTTCCCAGCAGCGAGAACAAACAGATGGACAGAACAGCCGGACTGCCTTCAAACCACACCACCTCAACCTTTCCTTCAAACATGATCACCAGAAAAGCTTCAGGATGCTACAAGAGATATTGGGAAACTTTGTCCCAGAGCTTAGGGACTCTAGAACAAACCTATAAGGGCTAGGGACATGTAAAGATGCTGGAGTTGTGACTGAAAGGGGTCATTCATCCAGAAAACTGCCTGGCATTCCTCCCAAGAACCTGGCATACCTTAGCTGGAAGCCAGAAGCTCTCCCAGTACATGGGATTATGCAGTCTGTCCAGCTAAAAGCCTTATTTCTAAGAGTCTTTAATTTATTTATTTACTTGCTTGCTTGCTTGCTTACTTACTTACTTACTTACTTACTTACTTACTTACTTACTTATTTATTTATTTATTTATTTATTTATTTATTTATTTATTTATTTATTTATTTATTTATTGAGAAGCTAAGGATGAACCACAGAGCCTTAAGCATACTACCAAAGTACTAAACCAGTAAGACACAACTCTAGAACTCAAAGCCCACTCCAAACAAAATTGTCATTTCATTTATTTATTTTGGGTGTGTGTCTATACAAGCGTGGGCATTTACACACCATAGAGCATGTATGGAAATCAGAGTTGTGCAAATTGGTTCTTCTTCCACTATGTGAGTCCTGGGATTAAACTCAAGTTATCAAGCTTGGTGACAAGTGTCTTTATCTGTTGAGCTATCTTGCCAACCTTGTTGCTTGTTTAGTTGGTTGGTTGGTTGGTTGGTTGGTTTTAAGGACAAAGTCTCATTATGCAACCCAGCCTGGCCTCGAACTCGCTACATAAGCCCAGGATGAAAGCGCACATTTTACAAAGTCCCAGATGTTGCTGGAGGTGGGCCTCTGTGGTAGAGTGCTTGCCTAGTGTGTGCAGAGCTCAGGATTCCAGCAATGAATACAGTCAATAAATCAGACTCTTTAACAGATAGGAATTAGGAAAAGCTCACTAACAGTGTGCTGCACTCAACAGGGTAACCTTACAGACACGAAAAATGGTCACATTTGTACATGCAAGTGGTAATATTCATTCACCTCCATCACTTTCTTATGTACAGACGGCCAGCTTAGGTATGAATCTGAGGACCCCCGGTGGAGCAGGACTATTAGGCATTTCAAAAAAGGGACTGAGAGGTCAATGGCATGTCCGGAGGCAGCAGGGAAAAGGGCTTCTGAAAGCCCTTTTCAGAGAGGTATGAGATGGTAAATAGCACTCAATATGCTGCTCTGGAAGCCAGGCTTGCCTGTGTAGTCTTCATTTCCAGATTAAGTCATTTCCTGGCCCTACAGCTGCAGGGGATCTCTCTCCATCCGGCCTCAGGTCCTTTGCCCCACCCTCCCACCAATGTTCCTCATATTGTGAAACCTTTCCCATCCTGCCAAGTCCAATTTGAAGGTGGTTTCTGTGGCTACCTCCTCCTCAAACTAACACTTTAGGCTGAGCCAAGGTCTTTATACCCTCTAAGACCCTGACTCCCCAGTGCCATGACCCCAACCAAGGCAGGTAGAAGGTACATACACTCACAGGTTGTTAACTGTCCCCTCAGCTCTTGGGGCCAAGCCAGGAACTGATTTACTCTATCCCTGTGGCCCTGCTGTCAATCAATGCCATGTATAAATGGAAATGTATCCATTTTTCATTCATCTGTTTATAATTTCAAAAATTGATATGTTCCTTCCAAAAGGATACGAAGAGAAAGAAAATTAAATAAAACCCACTTCCAGAGATAAACACTGATAATAATTTTATGTCCTTCAGTATTTCCCTATAAACTTTTTGTTTTATGAAACTGAAATGCTATTGAATATACAATGTAGTGCATTATAGAACAATTATTTCTCCAAAAAAATGTGATTGTACCATTTTTGCTATTCTCTTCTGTCACTTTCTCCCCCACTATTTAACAATAGCATGTAGCCACTGTAGAAAAATGGAAAAATTACACACCAAAAAAGGTATAAAAAATGTAAATTGTCTCTAATTGCCTACTATAGGTTTTTCTAAGAGCCAGAAGCCCAGCATTTCCTTTCAGTATATTTTTAATGCATTAATTTTATTGTATTTGTTTCTGGTATAATCACAATAAATTTCCAGGTAAGTCCTGTCCCAAAGGGGGAAAGGAGTTCCTGCTGAATGAGCCACTTCCCGACTTAGCAGGGGTAGCCAACCCTGTCTCAGTCCCCACAATATGCCCACTGAACCTGGTGGGAGGACCTATTGTCTGTCCCAGGCCTCTTGTGAAGCCAGCAACCCCTTGGGTTTCTGTAGCCAGTCACCTTCAACCTCAGCATCCTTGAAGGTTTTCTTAACAAGGCTAAATGTATGTGTCCCCAGTGGAACTCCCAAGCCACAGGTCTCCCCCTTCTCAGAGGCCTTCCTTTCCCATAGATTACCCTCCCCCAAAGCCATGGACATTTACCAGGAGGTCTAATGAGTTTTGACAGACAGGAGCCAACCCCTGACAGCAAGTTAGAAGAACCAACTCTTGGCATTCTGGGTTCACATGGACAAGAAGCAGCAGGCAATAGGGAGGCGGCAAGTCATGGGACTACAGGAAATACCAGGGCTGCCTCTGTAGGGCCTACACATGTTCTTTACATGTGGACTTGAGCCCTTATGATAATGCAGCCAGGCTGGCAAGAAGAGCAGAGGCCTGGCCAACAATTCTCCATCACTCTCCCTGTGGCACACATCCGGATATGCTGGCCCCAGAGGTCACAAGTCACTAGGTACAGAAGACAGGTCCTTGGGCTAGAGCTCAGGAAGGAGGCCAAGTGACATCATGCCTTAGAAAAGGAAAGCTATCCCAAGGTCAAGGCCTCATCAAAGGCCTTCCTGGAGGAACTGAATGGAAAAAAATGTGCTTCCCCTACGCAGGAGTTCCTGGAAATAATGCTTCCTGAAGTCTCTGCTCCCTACCTCATAGGACAAAAACTATCCTTGCCATAGAGTTGAAGAGTTGAATCATGGGAAGAGCTGATAAGGACCCCAAGGGGGGAGAGGAAGGGCGAGAGAGGAAGAAAGGAAGGTGGAAGAAGAAAGAGGGGGGATGGGGAGGGTGAAAAGGAGGGAGAGAGAGAGAGGAGAGTCTTCCCACAATGGACTGATTTTTTTTTTTTCTGGTGCTGAGGCCCAGGACATGTGCTGGGTCACTAGCTACATCTGAGCCACTGTTACAGCGGTGATTTTGTTGTTTGGGGGGGGGGGGGGGTTGTTTTGAGACTCACAAGTTTGAGGTGAGTCTCTCTGACTGCTGGGCGGCCACTGCTGGCTTTGAAGTGCCAAATATCTTTGCTACTCAAGGGCCACCTGCTCAGCAGGAGCCACTCTTGCAAGCCCTCCCTGAAATCTGCAGAGTGTAGAACCAGGACCACAGAGGGCATTGCCTCGAAACTGACAAGCACAAAAGCTGGCCTGAGTCACCTGGAACTTGGTGAAAAGACTGCCTGGAGGTCCCAAATTCTTCACCACTACTAATCCAAATCCAGTCCAAGTCTCTTCCATGGACCTTTGCAAAGACCTTCTATTAGGGGTAGGTTAACCTGTTGGACCTTAGATATTGCTCTCTGGCTATAAAGCTTTCCAGATGAGACTCTGGGGTTGGCTCTTTGGGACCTATCCAGGGATTGCTGGAACAGAGATGACCTACCTGCCCTAGTCTTCCAGCCCAAGACAAGTTTAGACTGGCCTCCAGCCTGATGAGCATATTACCTAGCCAATAACCACGTGACTCAGGCACAGAAGCAAAATGAATTGGTATTACTGGGAATCCTTGAGGTTTTACAGTAATTTGTTTTTCTGATTGTTGAAGCAAAAGACAAAAAGACATTCTGCATATATGTCTATCCTTCATTTGAATTGCAATGAACATTAGCATATTAAAGGCCCTGAGAAGCCCTGTAGTGGAGAAACCTGTTTTTCTTTGCTGAACTCAGCATTGCCCAAACTCAAGAGCGCAAGGACATAGCAATGAAGTCCTGTTCATATTTTTAAAAAATAATGTTTTAGGGGGATGGAGAGATGGCTCAGCAGTTACATAGAGAAAAGACACAGCCCTGACTGTTGATGGGGGTGGGGTGAGGGTGGGGAGGTGTTTGGTAAGCATCCAGTCCAAAAGGGACACTAAGATGGTGAACACTGGGTGATATGGGATAGAAAAGGCAGGACACATATCAGAGAATGCTGCATAGAGATTCTTATAGAAGAGATAACGTCAGAGCCAAGGCTTGACCTAGAATCATCTCTGTGAGAAGGATTTGATAGGATCGGGGTGGGGGGGGCAGAGATGTGAGCAAATCTGTTGGGGGTCAGGGGTCAGTTGTAGAGAACAGAATTCATTTCTGGTAGTCAAAGTTGAGACCCTCAATAATAACACCTTGGAAGGGGTGTTATCAGGGTGCTAACAGTATTATTTAGAGAGCTGTAGAGGACCACTCCATACTGAGTTTCCAGATAAGTCTCTCAAAGCCATGCCATGCAACTGAGCTGCCATCATCAGGGATCCACAACTGGAAGTTACCACTACCAGCTTGAAAACCATGTAGCCTCAGCCACAGCCAGAGCAGTAACATGTTGCACCCACCCACCCACACTTCATCTTCAAGTCTTATGCAGCATCAGCTTGACTGAACCTCCTTACACCTAGAACCCTAGCTGCAAGGGAGTCTGAGGCATGTATTATTTAGCTGTCTAAAAGAGGTTGAAATGGATGCTGAATGTCAAGCCATTGTATCTGTCTCAAATGTGCATTCTAAGGAAAACAAATACAGTGTGAATTTAAGGCTTATCTGTGAGATATTATGTTGTTACATTGTAAATAATTGTCCCACCCGCTGGTTTAATAAAAAGCGCTGATTGGCCAAAGGCAGGCAGGAAGTGTGGGCGGGGCTACCAGACTAAGAAAACTCTGAGAACAGAAAACACAGAGCAGAATGCCAGAGAGAAGCCAGAAGAAGCAGAGGACAACTATGCTGCTCTGAGAAAAGGTACCGAGCTGCATGGCTAAACAGGATAAGAGTCATGGGTTAGATGAAGGGTACAGAGTTAGCAAGTGATATGCCTGGGCCTTAGGCCAATCAGCCTAAAACTATTGCAAGCATCTGTGTGTCTGTGCCGGTCTGCGGGCCTGCGGGCCTAAACCTTGAGGCTAAACCCGAAAGTCTGAAACAGAAACCTCCTACTACAGTTATCTCTGCAGATATATTCTCAGTTCTCTTCTGTCTACAGTCTCCTTTCTGGAACCCCCAGCACTGACTTCTGGGCATGCCAGAGGCACCCATCAAAGACCTCCAGAACTCCTGGGCTTATTATTTGGCTTCCTCCTCACTACTTGATCTCTTTGGGGAGCAGGTAGCAAGATAAAAAAAAAAATCAACCATTTTTTGTATGTTTTCTTGGTCTTGCCTGGAATAAATTGCTAGTTTCTTGAACACACATAAGGCTGTATTATTATGGTGCTCTGTATTATTACTGAGAACAATTATTTCAAAGCCTAGAGCTGACTAGGTTATAGTCTTGGAAGAGAAATTCCAGAAACTATTACTCATTAACTTTTTGCTTGTGAAAATACTCACCCACCTGCCACCCTTTGCCTGGCCTTGTACCACAAGGAAGGCAGCAATGCTGGGCTCTCATGTTCTGTGGGTAAGTCCGTGACTGGAACAGAAGGAGTCACCACACAGGTTCCAGAGCCAGTGTTCCTTGTCCAGCTGGAGCTTCCATGGAGGGACACGTTGGGGATAAAGCAAACCCATGAGCTTGCAGAGAAGTCTTTGAGTGCCTCTTCCAGAGCAGTGATGACAAGTTATGTGGCATGGTACTTCCTTCACTATCCACCCAAGCCACAGTTGCTCTGCTCTGGTCACAGGAAACAGCACCCCTGGAATCAGACATCTGTCCAAACCCCACAGGAGGTACAGGAGGCCTAATTAATTAATGTCTGGAACACCTGTACAACATCAAATAAGAGGTTCAAGGCAACCACAGCCAAATTAATTATCACTATTGGTGGAACCTTCCAGCACCACCTCCTACTTCATTCCAGCTGTGCCCAACCTCCAGGCAAAGCCAGGCAGCAGTCAGCCCAGAAGGCTTCTGAGTAGAAGCAAAAAGCAGCTAGCTGAGCTAGAATGTCTGGGCTGGAAACTTAGCTCCCACTGCAAGAGCCCAGAAGCTGTCCAAGTCCAGTCACTGGAGCATTTCTGTGAGAGACTATTTTCCTCTGAGCCAATGTCAGCCTTCTTTAGAATGGATTAGTTTCTTCTTTTACATCTGAGCACAAAGTGTGACCTAGCCTTAAGAGTCTAGCACCTGCTTCCAAGAAGACTAGATTCCTCTCGTTGCCTGAAGAGCCCAATTGACTCCAGGGATGTTATTTCAATGTACCACAGAAGCTGAATGGGATTGGAATCTAGCACTTAGGAAACTGAGGAAGGAGGATACTGTGAGTACAAAAAAGGGAAGGAGGGAGGGAGGGAGGGAGGGAGGGAGGGAAGGAAGGAAGGGCTATAGAGATGGCTCAGCAGTTAAGAGTGGTAAGGCTCTTCTAGAGAGCCCTAATTAAGTTCCCAGCATCCATGGCAGGCAGCTCACAAGTGCCTGTAATTCCAGCTCCAGGGGATCCAATGCCTCTGGCTTCCATGGGCACCAACACTGAAGCGTCCATACCCTCACACAAACACATGCATACATAGCGAAAATAATAAACTAAATCTTTGTTCGTTTGTTTATTTGTTTGTTTTTTTTTTTAAAAAAAAAAAAAGGTAGGGAAGACTATGGTCAGGTTCCCCTTCAGATCCCCTTCTCTGCCCTTCTATTTATCTTTCAGGATGGACAGAGGGGCTGGAAAGGGGAAAACAATTCCATCCCTAACTTGAGTATGGGAAATGGAAGCAGTCTCCCATCAACTCCTTCGAAAGTTCATCCCGTAAGAGCTGAATATTTCCCTTACTGGCTCCAAGCTCAAGCTTCAGTCGGTCCGGTTCCCTCAAGGGTGAGTTCATAGTTGCCTTGGCCTCCCTTATTCACGGGTCACCAGAGCTGAGCTTGTGATAGGACTATTGCGGAAGCATGCTGGGAAAAAAAAAAAAAAAAAAAAAAGATGGCCATGAAAGGTGAGGGTCGGGCAGGCGTGGACAGACTATGCATGGACATTGCCACCTCTTACTTTTTCTGAGGCCTTGACATTGCTCAGCTAAAGCTTAGGGCATGAGAAGAAAACCTGAGGCAGTGGAGGACCACCTGTGATCTCCTCCTTGTCTTTAGCGTAGCTGCTCTCCTCAGAGACCTCAGGGAGCCTGGAACCACGGTCCATTCCATCCTTGTACCCACCTCCTTTTCCCTTTACCCCATCTGTTTTCCTGTCTGCGGGGGGGGGGGGGGGGGGGGACGGGGGGGGGGGGACGGACAATGAACTAAGACTGTCGTGCACAGTGACCAGCTGCCAGCCTCTGGGGTGACAACCTTGTTTTCCTTACCTTTCCTGACCTGAGAGTACAGGGGTCATACATACATTGCTTGGGCAGGAAAGGGTCCAAGACCTGGCAGGCTGGCAGGCCGGGAGAGAAGCACTCACAAACACAGTAAAAGAAGCTGGCAGGCTTCATCATTAATGCCCAGTGTTAATATTTAATGGCAGAAAACAGCAGCTTCCTTTTCATAAGACCTTCCCGGTCACACCAACCAGTACTCTCCCAGCCTGGCACCTCCACAGCTCTCTGAAATATTACGTGTGAAATGGATTCTCAAAAAAAAAAAAAGCAAATTCAAATTGAATAAGAGGGAGAATTTCCCGATTGCATTTGAAATTAAGCCTATTCTTTAGAGTTCTCTAATATGCTGTGCTCAAGTGGCCAGAACATTTTAAAAGTGGGACACATAATCTGTGCACCCTTTAATATAGGAAGGGTTTGGTTACTCTGTTTTCTGTGTGGTTGGCAGCCCAGACATAATTCAGCAGTGACCATATTGTCTGAACACAACCAAGGAAACCCCCAGGAACTGATTGGTACCCCAAGATAAATTCAAGATCCTGATTCACAGGATTCACAGCCACTTAAGCAATTGACTAATTCACACTTATCAGAGCTGACCTCTTTCTCCACCTGGGACATAATTAGCTTTGGGGGAGGGACTTCACCACACAGATCTATGCTTGGTGTTGTGACTTCCAAAAGTACAAGGACCCATTACCAACCATCACTGGATGGGGGCAATGTATGCCCTCTAAATGTTTCAGGTGCAGATGGGGAATTTTTTTTTCCCCCTAATAAGTCTCTTGTCAGGAAGAAGGCAGGGTCTGGGGCTTGTCTCCACAAGGTGAGCTGAAAATGGTGTCTCAGCCCACTCCACCTCATCCCTCAGCCCCCTATTTCACGCCTGTCCCACACCCACTCCAGGGAGCAGCCTCCTCCTCTCCCATGTAGAGCACCACCTCTATTGCAGTGGGGAGTGGCTATGGTTTGCAAAGCTTTCATCTTTAAGACTTCAAAGAACAGCATAGAAAAAATGCCCAGGGCACAATTTTCCAGGATCCAGGAAACCAGGTGATTCATTTGCGCCAGTACTGCCTTACATCCCAGCCTGCCTCCCAAGGCTGAACCACACCTAACAGGCCTCACCTTGCCACCAGCACAAGGCATAGTCTGGGTCACTCATTGGACTGGAAAGGCCCTTCAGGGGGACTGAAAATAGATGGTTTTGTTTCCAGGACTCCTTCCCCTCTGTAGATTTTCCTTTGTTTGTTATTTTGAGACAGGGTCTCCTAGAGGCCAGACTGGCCTTAACTAATGTAACTAAAGATCTCAAAGACCTTCTGATGTTCCTGCCTCAGCCTCCCAAGTGCTGGGATTACAAGCATAAACCACCACACAAGGATGATGAGGATGATGATGATGATGATTGTAGACAGAAGCTTTTCTCTGTTTGAACAGGCCCCACCCCCACCCTACCTCCTTGGTCCCATAGCTGCTTGGTCACAAATAAACACACAGAGGCTTATATTAATTGCAAACTGTTTGGTCTGTGGCTCAGGTTTATTTCTAGCTAGCTCTTGTATCTTAATCCATTTCTATTAATCTGTGTATTGCCACGTGGCTCATGGCTTACATCTTGCTCCCCAGCAGCTGACAACATCTTCCCTGACTCCGTCTTTCTTCTCTCTCTGCTTAGACTTTCCACCTAGCTATATCCTGTCTTACCATAGGCCAAAACAGCTTCTTTATTAGCTAATAGAAGCAAGACATATTGACAGAGTACAGAAAGACATCCCACATTAGACAGTAATGATAATTCTAGTTTAAGACAGGGTTTTGCTAAGTTGTCAAACTAACCTCAAACTTGTTGTGTAGCCCAGCTAGGCCTTGAGCTTACTATATAGTCCCACCTCCGCTTCCCAGGTAGCCGGGATTATTGTTATGCCACTATACACAGATAAAATTAGCATTTGAATAGATTTCACTGAGAAATTGTTCTCGATCCTAGAGATTAACCCTTGGGCCCCACGCATGCTAAACATACACTGTACCACTGAGCTTTATCTTTTCAACAATTCGGTGCTGTGGCGGTGGTGGTGTTGGCCTTGGGCTAGTAGTGAGCCTCCTGCCTCCGTGTCTGTGATGCTGAGATCATAGTCATGGACCAGCACGGCCTGCAGGATGCTCACAGGGACACAAAGGAACCGCTTGTCAGACTTGCCTTCCATTCATATGGATCCTTCTCTCCATGTGATGACCTGGAGAACACCATTATATTATAAAACTCGGGAACAAATCTAAGGACCTGAGACAGTCACCGCAACTGAGATGCACCTGCCACCACTTGACTCCCAAAGCACAGCCTTCTTTTTCTCTCTCTTCTCCCCAGGGCCAATCTTCCTCTAGTTCTGAGTCTGCAGCTGAGTGTAAACTCCCCCTCTTGAACTAAATGGACAATGGGCCACGACATAAAACTCCTGTAACAAACCACCCATCAAGGGCCAAGGATGCCCAGCTCTGACAGAGTGAAGCTGTACTGCTAAAGTGCTCATTTGCTTCCCTATCTACAGGAACCAACCTCACTAACAGCCTTTCCAACCTAGTCTCCCAAGGGACTTCCCAGACAGACTCTATGGCCCATTCCCAGACCGCGACAAGAGGCTCCTTTTAGGCACCTAGTTCAGACTCAGACACTGAAGCTGAGAGAGGTGACTTGTGTGATCGCTTATATTGGTTGTCAACCAGATAGGGTCTAACATGGCCTTGAAAGACAAACCTCTGGGCATGTACCTGTGGGATTTTCTAGATTAGGCTAAATTGAGATGGAAATCCCACCCTAAATGTGGGTGGTACTATTTTTTTTCCTCTGGGGTCCTGCATAAAAAGGAGAAAGCTGTGTGTAGCTCATACATCTAAATGCCAACAGAGAGAGGCAGATCTGTGAACTCATGGCTAGCCTGATCTATATATTGAATTTCAGGACTGCCGGTAAGACACTATCTCAAAAAAAAAAAAAAAAAAAAAAAGCAGGATGGAGCTAAAGACTAGTCCCCTCCCCCTCTCCTTCCTAACTGGATGCAATACGACCAGCTGTCTCCTGCTCCTACCTCCGTCACTGCCCTATGACATACTGCACCCTCAAACTGCAAATTGAATTGAACTCTGTTTTCATGTCACCTAGAAAAGGAACTAACACATCTTAGAACTTCTGGACTAACTAGAGCTGCGTCAGTTAGATGCTACGAATTCCAGGAGACACCCAAGGGGTGCTGTTTGGAGGCAGCTGCTGTGGTTTAGATTTTCTCCTTATCCCACTCCTGGGAACAGGACATGGAAAGAAGCCTACTCCCACACCTGAATGACAGATGGAGGTGCAGCCCACTTGAAGCAAGAGACCTGAACATATTGGAGATGCCAGTACCATGGGATGGCCACCAAGAACAGTAGCAGGGATGGAGTGGAGCCAGCCAGAGCCTAGAAGACGAGCTATGTGTGCTACCGAGGGCAGAGCCAGAGAAGTAACCTGAGCCCCTTGAAGGAGCCCAGAAGATGGTGAGTGAATCTCAGATAACTGGACACTGAGTTATTTACACTTTTGGAGTTTTGTTTTGCCTTGTCAAATTGTGACTGTGCCCTCTGAAAGTAAAAAAAGTATTTAACTAATCTTTTAATTTTATAGGAGGCCACAGTTGAGATACCTTGAACTTTAAAGAGATTTTGGAATTTTACAAAGACTGGGTTTTAAGAGACTGAATATTTTAAAGAGACTAGATGCTTAAGTCTGAATTTTTAAAGACTGTGGAACAACTTATAAAATTGTGGAATATTTTATATTGTGACATTCCTAGTAATGTGAGATCTTGGGGATGAATAAGAAAAGAAGCGTTGTGGCTTAATAGTGATGTGATTGTGTGTCAAATTGACAAGAGGTCACTATGTTGGCCAGCGTTATGTCAGTTTGAAACAGCTGGTCACTGGAGAGGAGGGAGCCTCAGTTGAGAAAGACACCTCAATAAGATCGGGTCACAGATTCATTCCACCACATCCCAGCTTTTATTTATTTATTTATTTATTTTTATTTCGAATTGTGTGTCTCTCTTTCAGTGTGTGTGTGTGTGTGTGTGTGTGTGTGTGTGTGTGTGTGTGTACAGGCCTTTGCATGGCATGCTGCCCCACAAATATAGGGGTGAGAGGACAGTTTTGTGGAATCAGTTCTCATTCCAAACCTTTACCACACCCAACATCATATCCAACCAGCCATCCAAATTAGATCTCACATTTGCACAGCAAGCACTTTATCCCCTGGGTCATCTCTCCATCCGTGATTAGATTTGTTTGGGTTTTTTAGCTTTGTTTTGTTTTAGTCAATCTTGTCCTATGGATCTGAGAAACAAATCTGCACCAGGTAGCCCACCCTTATTCTTGATGGCCAGACCCCAGTGCTCTATAATATTGCTTGTGAAATTTGAAAAATGTTAACAATGGGTGGGGGCTACAGCTCAATTGGTAGAGCCCTTGCCTAGCATCCATTCCCAGATATGCATAAAACCAGGCACAGTGACATGCCTGTCATCTCAGCACCGAGGAGGCTCAGGAATTTAACGTCATCCTTGGCTATATAGCAAGTTCAAGGCCTGCCTGGGCTAGGAATTATGTCACAAAAAGAAAGAAATGTGAATATGGCATGGAAATCAACCTCTTTTATGTCACATTGGGTAAGAGGGATGGACAGGGTTGGAGGGTGAGTGAATGTTTCTGTGTCTTGAAGTCTTAAGGAATCTTCTGGTGACATGTGGCTGTCTTTAGTGCTGTTAACCCCTGACTCCATTTGACCATCAGCCTGAGAGGTGAGCAAAGCAATCCTACACCCATTATTATTTCCCTTCCCTTTCTCCCTTTTGGAGAATCAGTACGTCCACAGGGGATGGCAAAGTAGCATTTTACAAATGGCTCTGTGGCATTTGTCCAAGAAGCCACCAGTCCTTGCTACACCAGCTGTTCCGACCATACTGCTTTTATTTGCAACTGCTTCCCAGCTTCTTTAAGGATGAGCCCAGTTAGCAAGAATGTGCACATAGTCAGACCCCTCTGAGGTGTATGAATTCTGCAAGCCCAAATCAGATCGTGTGAAACAAATCACCCTAAATGGCCATTGGTTTTAACCCCGTGCCAACTTGACTGCTTCTTTGTGTCTTCCAAATGAGAGCTCAGGTCAAGCACATCTACCCTTTTTCCCTCTGGCATTAACCACTCACGAACCCCCAGGGCTCACTTTCAGCATCCCCATACTTGAGAGATGTTGGACAGATCCCATTTTAAGACACTTCAGGTTGGGGTATGCTAATGTGTTTGTTCTTGGTTGATAGATAAGGTGTAGAGGCCAGAGAGTGAAAACAGTTAATAGTGAGGGAGGAGTCTAGGTGCCTGTTTTATAATTGTTGTGTGTCAAGGTCAAGGGTAAAGGCGTTTCCTTGCCTTAGGATTCTCCAGCAGGTTTTGAAGGACATTTCTTTTCCCAGAGCTGGATGTCTTATAAGGTTAGCTCTGTGGTAGGGTTTTGCATGTGTGTAGCTTCATCCCTTGGGAACTGGAAAGAGGAAAAGGGACAGAAGATGATCGAATCCTTAGGAGGTCTTTCTTGAATCCATAGGATGTTGCTTTGGGTCTCCCCAATCCTCCGCTGTGAATTGGGAGAGGGCCAAGTGCTTCAGAGTTCAAATAAGATCTGAAAAAAAAGAATGAATGAAAGAGGGGGTGGAAGCTAGCAATAAGAGAGAAAAACAGTAAGTGGAAAACTTGATGAAATCGTACATGTATATATTTATATGAATTACAACTTTTAAAGAACATAAAGAGAAATTTTAATTAAAATACAGCTATTGGACCAGGTGTGGTGACACATGTCTTTAATCAAGCCATGCTAGTCTACATAGCAGTTTCTAGGCCAACCGGAGCTGTGTATTGAGACCCTATGCCAAACACCAATAAATCAATTTTAAAAACAAAATAAAAATATGGGTGTTGATAGTTAGATTTGCTAAAAATTAAGAACATTAAACTGGATGTGGGAGCCCACATCTTTAATCCCAGTACTCAGGAGGCAGAGGCAGCTGCATCTCTGAGTTTGAGACTAGCCTAGTCTACATAGTGAGTTCCAGGACAGTCGGGGATACATAAAGAAAACTCTGTCTCAAAAAACCTAAATTAAGGAATTGACTAATTAATTTAAAAAAGAAATGTTAATACCAAATACTTACTATGAAGTAAGGCAACTGTTTCTGTTAAGAACATTATGTTTCTGTTAAGAACAAGAAATGGTATGACTACTTTGAAAAAGAGTTTGGCAATATCATTAAATTAAATATATACCCTATGACCAAACTAGCCATTCCAATCCTAGGTATTTACCTAAGAGAAATGAAAACACACATGCCCAAACATGGTAACAAAACATTTACACCCTGATAGCCCCAACCTGGAAACACCCCAAAATCCTATAAACCAACAATGGATATCCTTACAGTGCTGCTTCTCAGCAGTAAAAAGGGACAAACTAGCTGGTCTGGGTTGCACACACTTTCCCACTTCCCAGCACTTGTGAGGTAAAAGCAGAAAGATTTCTAATTTTGAGGCAACCCTTATCTACAGAGAGAATTCCAGGACAGCTAGAGCTACACAAAGAAACTCTGTCTCGAAAATGAATACATACATACATACACACATACATGCACACACACACACATACATACATACATACATGAAAAGAACAAACTGTCCAGGCATGCAATATGGCCACATCACCGAACCACTCTTCTTGTTTGAAACAAGTTCTTGGGCAACTAGAGAGAGATGGCCCAGTAATTAAGAACAATTGCTGTGACTCGTACAGTCACTATGGAAAGCTGTGTGGTGGTCCCTCAGGAAGATGGGAATAGATATACATTAGGATCCAGCTATTCCACTCTTGGACAGATACACAAAGGGCATTTCATTCCTTCACAAAGACATTTGCTCAACCACGTTCATTGCTGCTCTGTTCATAGAAGCCAGTAATTAGAAACAGCCTCAATGGCCCTCGGTAGAAGAATGGATGCAGAAAATGTGGTATGTTTACACAATGGAGTATTACTCAACAGTGGAAAAATGAAATCATGAAATTCACAGGTAAATGGATTGAGCTAGGGAAAAAATCATCCTGACCCAGAAACATAAATATTGTATATTCACTTATATGTGGATATTAACTTTAAGTCAATGATAATCAAACATAGTACATAGACCCACAGAAGGTAGATATTGAGGAGTGGGACCGTGGAGGAGACCACAGAGAAATCTTGTTAGGAAAGGAAAAAAAGATAGTTATGGATGGATGAGTAGAGTAGCACTTTTTCATCAGGATGGCCAGCCTACAAATAATGACATGGTAACTTATTATTAAGCTAAGGCTTGATCCTAACTAGCTCTTAAAACTTAAATTAACTCATATTTTTGAGTCTACATTCTTCCACATGGCACATTAACTCATCTCCATACTGCTCATCCTGTTTTCTCTGTGTCTGGCTGGTGACTTCACCTTTCTTCTTCCCAGAGTTCTCTCTCTGCCCAGAAGTCCTGCCTAGAGTCTCCTGCCTTTCTATTGGCTGTTCAGCTTTTTATTATACCAATCACAGCAATACATCTTCACATAGTGTACAAATATCTCACGACATATGGAGGGGGCTGGATTGAGAAGATAAAGTTGGGGGGGGTTGAGGGAGGGAATATGAAGAGAGATAGCTAAAATTAAGGGCCATCTGAGGTCTATTCAGCTTAATACAGTAGAAGCTTCCTAAAATCTGTAAATATATGAAGGCAATCTAATTGAAATTGCCAATTAATGAGGGAGAGAGAGCCCCAACTGGCCACCTCTTGTCACCAAGTAAAGTTTCCAGTCCCAGGAATGGGTTACATTTAATTGACTTGTTGGCCAAAAGGAGGTCCATTGAAATCCCTGAACAACCCAGACTGTTATCAAGACAATAGGTTGCCCTCTACAACTTACAAGGCTGCATTGCTGATCATAACACCCATATAGCTATTGAATGTGGAGAAGTTGAGTTAGTGCCTCCATAGAGCCTTCACCCCTAACATTCTAGAATCTATGATATAAGAATGTAATCTGCCTTCTACCAAAAGAGAAAAATAAACACAAACTCAGCCACAAATTCTTAGATCTGCAATGGTGTCTTGCCTTCAAGATATGCTGAGGCAATGCTCACAAAGAGCTTGTGGGAGAACCAACCAGTAGCTGATTTGACTTGAGACCCAGTCCACAAGATGGAACCTACACCAATACTGTTTGGGTGACCAAGAACCTGAAATTAGATAGTCTAGGGACACCGAGAGAAAATAGCAATAAAATGATTGCCATTCTGCTATACTCCTAGATCAGTGCCTTGCTCAGCCATCATCAGAGCAGCTTCTTTCTGCAATAGATGGGAACAAATACAAAGATCCACAGCCAGATAGTACGCAGAGAGTGAGAGACCTTGGAACACTCTGCCTAAATGGGATGTTTCCATCAAATCCCTCCCTTCAAGAAGCAGGAAACCCCAGGATACTAAAAATGGAAAGAATTTATAAGAGCCAGGGAGATTGGAAGACACCAAGAAGATAGGGCCCTCTAAACTGACCTGATCGAAGCTCACGTGAAGTCACAGACTGAAGCAGCAAACATGGGGTCTGCACAGGTCTGCACCAGGTCCTCTGCGTATATAGTATGGCTTCCAGTTTAATGTTTTTATGGGATTCCTGAGTGTGTGAATGAGTGGGTCTCTGTTTCTTGCGCCTCCTCTTGGGCTCTTTTCCTTCTGTTTTTTCATCTTGTCTAATCCCAATGTGATAGTTTTTCTTTTCATCTTATGGGTTTATTATTATCCTTTGGAAGGCTATTTGGTTTCTAATGACAGACAGAAAGGGGGTGGACCCAGATAGGAGGGGAGAGAAGTCGCACAGGGGACAGCACAATTGGGATATATTGTATTAGGGGAAAAAAACTATTTTTAATAAAACAGCCGCAAAGCAGTGGTACATGCTCTAATCCCTCCAATTTAGGAGGCAAAGGCAGGAGGATCTCTGAGTTTGAGCCCATGTGTGTGTCTTCCAGGACAGCCAGGGCTACCGCCTGGCTGGGGGGAGGGGAGGCAACAACAAGAACTACTTACTGCTCTTGCAGAGGAACAGAGTTTGGATCCCAGATCCCAACACTGGAAAGTTCTTAAGCACCGGTAACTCCACCACCAGGGGTCCAACACCTTCTTCTAGCTTCCTCAGGCACCACAAATAGGCTCCTACATACCTAGAGACGGGTATATAAATAAGTCATAAAATAATATGTTTTAACAATGTGATTGCTGCTTAGATCATAATGATGGCCTCATAGATATATGCAAATGTCTAAAGGGATCTGGGGACTGGAGGTCAAGTGCTTGCCAAGTAATCATAAGGATGTGAGTTCAGATTTCCAAAATGCACTTAGAAAATGAGGCACAGGAGTAGGTACCTACAGTCCTGGCACTGGGGAGCCAGAGACGGGCCAGTCTAGCCAAATCAGCGAGCTGACTCAGGTGAGAGACTCTGCCTCAAAAACAGAAGGTGGAGAGTAGCTTAAGAAGACATCTAACCTCAATCTATGGTCTCCATGTACGTTGCACACTCGCTCACACACACATACACACACAACTATTTTCAAAATGTATCAAATTTTGTACCTCAAGCACAGGTAAATTAAAAATATATTATGGAAAATATATATGAATATTTGTCTAGTGTCCTCTGCCTCCTCGGTGTTGGGAATGCACATCACTCATGGCTTCAGGTTTGGGGTATTTTTTTCAAGTGTTAAAATTCTCCACCGTCACGGTCACATCATCAAAAACCAAAACAAACAAAATCAAGCAGCAAATACAGCCTCCAGGTTCCCTGGATCAGCAAGATGAAATTGTGAGAAAGCTTAAGGCCAGGATGACAAAGCAGAACCCAGACAAACCCCCCTCCCCCCACCTGTGCCCTGCTCTCACTTATATCATCAGCTAAAGGGCATGCAAAAACCAGGTTCCTAGGGAAGAGCATCCATTTCCACCATTTCCTCCATCTGCTTCTTCCTGTTCGTCTTCCTCCTCTAGTGATTCTGCATGGCAGGAACTCCAAACCAGCCACCAAAATACTGTGCCTTGACAACTTCATCTCTTAATTACAGTAAACATTTACATAATGCTCAGGCCCAGCCAGTTGCAGAAAGATTCGTTAATGCAGAAACATGCCCTTTAACCATCCCGTTTTATTACACAAAACCCCGGGGACCTGAGCAGCCCAAGATTTGCAAAAGATGATGGAGGAATTGGCTGAGATATTAAGCCCCTTTCCAGGTGCAATTAAAAGTGGGGCCATGGGCCTCCCACTCTCATAGATAGTGGGTTGTTTTGTTATTGTTTTTGTTGTTGTTTTTTCCTTTCAAAATCAGTCCTTCAGGGATTCCAGGTACCTGATGTTTCCCTGAATTTCTAACGTTTTCAAAAATGGGATTTTTGTCTCGATTCTCATCTTCACCGCTCCGATTCTGAACTGACAACCCTTCAGGGTTTGCTGTGCGGTCTAATATTTCCATCCCAGCACCTCAGTCTCGGAAATGAGCAGCAAATATGAGCATCTTCCATGTCTTCGATTCTCTAACACAGCCCCTCTCTGGAGGGACCAACTTTAATCACATTGCCTGGAGCAACACCCAGCTAGCCTGAGGAGGGGCAGACTAAGCCAGGCTTAAAGGCAGCACTGAACCGCCATGGTGGGCTCCCTGCTTCAAGAAGATTTGGACCAGTGTACAGTACAGGGACAGTCTCTAGAGGAGGAAGGGGAGATAGGAAAGAGAGCATGGGTCAGTTTTTTTAGGTTTTAATGCAGTACACAGGTTGTGTGTGTGTGTGTGTGTGTGTGTGTGTGTGTGTGTGTGTGTGTGTGTGTGTGTCCTTTCACCGTATCAGTCCCAGAAATCAAACTCAGGTCATCAGACTTGGCAGCAAGTTCCTTTACACAGTGAGTCATTTACTGACTCCTTGTCTTAGGTCTGAAATAGATATTGCTCTGGGAACTTGAACTTGCTATATAGACCAGGCTAGCCTTAAACTTGCAGCAATTACCCTCTCTCTACCACTCTGCCTGCTATGGATTATAGATTTGCATCACCATATGCAGTGTCTCCTTGGGGGGAGTGTGTCTGTGTGTGTCTGCGTGTCTGTGTGTGTGCACATGCATGCACCTGTATGTGTGATAGGAGAAGGTACACATCATGGCACACGTAGGGAAGCCTCCGTTGTCAGTTCCTGTTTTCTACCTTATTGGAGACAGGTCTCTGCTGTTCTTTGCTGCTATGCCAGCCAAGCTAGCTGGCCCTGGAGATGTTGGAGACTCTGCTGTCTCTCCCTGCAGAGCTGTTCTGGGATTACAGACTAGTGCCCTACAGTGTCTAGCTTTTAAATGGGTTCCAGGGATCAGAATCCACAAAAGGCGCTTCTCACCCTCACTTTAATTTTTTGTTTATTTTTTATGTACATTGGTGTTTTGCCTGCGTGCATATCTATCTATGTGAGGGTATTGGGTCCCCAAGAAGTGGAGTTACAGACAGTTGTGAGCCACCATGTAGATGCTGGGAATTAAACCTGGGTCCTCTGCAAGAACCAGTACTCTTTATCTCTGGGTTATCTCCCCAGCCCCTCACTTTGCTTTCATTATGTAGCCTAGGTTGGATAAATTCAGGATCCTTCTGCCTCTTCTTCCAAGTGCTGGGATTACAGGTGTAAACCTCTAAATCTCGATTCAAAGCTGAGCCTTCTGCCACTCACTGTCCCCCACCCCATCACACTCCTAGTCTCTTCCAGACTATGTGGACAGGTAAAAAGAACCCCTCCTTTCTATGCCTTAGCTGGAAAGCTATGATCAGAGAGCCCCTTTGTTGGGATGCTACACGGCTTTTGTAAGGCAGCTCAGAATGAGTCACGAATTAATGCTGGCAAGGTCATCCCCACACTGTGCTGGTAGCTGCTGAGAGATGCCATTACCATTTTCTCTCCATCCCTGGAATCCCCAACCTTTGATGGCATCCATGTGTCATCTTCTCCAGTGCGGGTGCTGGGTGCGTGCACACCCTCCTCCTCAGCATGTCAAAGATGAAGGAAGCATGCACCGAGTTAGCTTCCTGAAACCCACCTCCAAGCTGTCCACCCAGATTGGTAAGAAAGAGCCTGAACTGAGACTTGGCTCCTGGGAGGGACACAGTGGTCAGATGGAAGCAGAGTGGGAAGAGAGGTGAGGATATGGAGGGTAAGATCAGACAGAAACCTGCTGAAAGATTCAAGGGCAGAAAAAAAAAAAACAGGCATAACTCATTGTGGGGGCAGGTGTCAAGGCCAGAGAGGCAGAGTGACATAAGCCTGTAAGACCAGCACTGAAGGCAAAGCAAGAAGAATGGGGATTCTAGGCCAGCCTGGGCTACACAGTGAGATCCAGTTTTTAAAAAACTAGGGCTGAAACATAGCTCAGTGGCCTGCTGCTTCCTTAGTATACATTCAGTCCCCCAGTACTGAAAAGAAGAGGGTAAGTAGAAGGAGGACCAGAAGAGAGAAAAATGGACGTAATAGAATGTAAAAACCTGCTATGTTGTGTTCCATCCTATAATAGGAGAGAATTGTAAGCCCAGCATTGGGGACTTGAAAGCAGGAGAACTGCTAAACGTACAAGGTAATCCTGGGCTGCATGGTGAGTTCCAGGCCAGCTGAGACTATGGAATGACGTCCTCTCTAACTAACAATGACTTGGGCTAGCCAGATGACTCAGCTGCTAAAGGTATTTGCTGCTAAAGCCCATGACCTGTGTTTCATCCCCAGGACTCACATCATAGAAGGAGAGAACCAGTTATTGCAAGTTGTCCTCTGACCTCCACATCCTACCTGTGATGTGTGTTCATATGCACAAGCTCACACACACACACACACACACACACACACACACTACGCACCTTTGCACACTCCCTGTGGCATGAGTGCATACAGCATACACACACACACTGTGGCATGTGTCCATATACATGTATACATACACATACCACCAAGCACTCACTGGGACATATGTGCATACACACACACACACACACACACACACACACACACACACACACTCACTGTGACATATGTGCATACACACAGACACACACAGCTTCATACACTTTTTGTGGCTTGAGTGCATATTCTCTCTCTCACACACACACACACACAAAGAGACATACACAGACACACACACACACACACACACACACCTATCTCCATACACTGATTATAGCATGTGCTTGTTCATGTGATACAAATACTCAGCTCAAGCCAGGCTTGCAGCACATTCTTAACTCTAACCCTTGGGAGATGAACATAGAAGAATTGGAGCTCAAAGTCACCCTTGGTTGTATACTGAGTTCAAGACCAGCCTGAATTACATGAAACCTTGTCTCAAAAAGTCAAAACCAAACTGCAGAATGGTGGCCCACACATTTAATCCCAGCGCTCAGGAGGCAAAGGCAGGTAGATCCTTGAGTTTGAGATCAGCCTGGTCTACAGATCGAGGTCCAGGACAGCCAGAACTATGTAGTCAGACCCACTACATCTCAAAAACAAAAAACAAAAATAAAAAAAAAATTAAAAGTCAGCCAGACAGTAGTGGCACACACTTTTAATACCAGCACCGAAGAGGCAGGGGGATCTCTGTGGGTTCAAGGGTAGCCTGGTCTACAAAGAGAAGTTCAGGACAGTTGGAGCTATACAGAGAAACCTTGTCTCAGAAAAATAAAGAAACAAATGAACATAGAAATAAAATGTAAAATACTTCAACTCAAATTGGCTTAAACCACTGGTATTATTAGAGCTCCTCGGCCTTGAGCCAGGGGATGAAATAAGTTTCCACTTTGGCTCTTCGACACGTACATCCACGTCACCAGATTTTCTCATTCATGACTATGACCCACTTTAACTGATTTTATGGCCCACCAATAGATTCTGATCCTCAGTTGCAAATGCACCACTTTAAGTACTAAGGAAGCTGATGGCACCAGTAACAAGAGGGGCCATTCCTCAGTTCATTCACATCTACAAGGAGCTGGGTATCTCCATTGTCATCAGCGTTATGCTAAACCTGGTTTCTTTGGAGGTCCTGAAGGGCTCATGGCCATCCAGGGTGACACATAGGCAGACATGAGTCTGGAGGAAGATAAAGGCAGGTTAAACTCTAAATAATCTTTCTCGGAAGCAAGTCAGTATTTCCCAGAAGCCCCAGTAGGTCTCTCCTGGGTAGTCAGAACTGTGGTCAGTCATGAATTAGTTTTCAGCAGGTTGACAAGAGTCAGGGGTTCAGCCATTTCATATCCTCTACAAAGGCATGCTCTCCCTATGGATGCCATCCAAAAAACTCCACTCTGAGTTTACAGTATCAGTGACAAGGTTAAATGTGGATCAGACAAGATTCCACAATGGACAATGGATGCTTAGGCCTAATGCTGAACTCTGAGGGTAGAAGACATATTTGATGCTTACCAACAAAGGGAACAGATTAAAACCAAGAGTGGGCAGAGGCCAACTTCTACTAAGACCAACATGGAGGTCTGCACTTCAAGTGAAGCCTGGAAGGCTAAAGACAGTACACATGTTGGTACCAGATCCAAGTCCCACTAATTGAAAATATCTGTATAGCACACCCAGTTGAGGCATGGAAGGTAAGTGCCAGTATGTAGGGAACTGAGGGCCACAGGCCTAGTCAGAGGGGTGGGGCCTGGAGAAGTGAAATGGTTAGGAACCAGGGTGGGTCTGAAGTGGAACTCAGTTTACTAGAAGGTACATGGGGTCTCTTTTGTTCTGATTTCATCTGCTATGACAATGCCACAAACTGGGCAATTTATAATGAACAGAACCTAAGGAAGGGCCTCCTCATTCCATCCTCACATGGCAAAAGGAAGGCTGAAAGAAGGGTGAGATTTATGTCATCGCATGGCAGAATTGAGAGAAAACCCACTCCGGTAAGCCTTTGTGACAACCTCTTACAGCCACTCGTGACTGAAATACCTCCCACTAACACAAGCCTCCAACACCTTGGCACTGCAGATTTTAACATGCACTTTGGAGGCAACGGACATATTCTGACCATAGCAGAAACCTGTCTTGGGGGATGGTCCCTATGGGTAGATTTTAAAGACAAAGATTAGAGTATTGTGCTGGACACCTTATGGCACATCTCTATTATCATGTTAAAGAGGCTGAAGCCGGTGGATCACAAGTTTGGAGCCAGCTGTAACTACAATGTAAGTTCCAGGCCAGCATGGTTTACAAAGTGAGACCTCTCAAATAAATAAATAAATAGGCTATAGGACAAGCCATCCAGATGTGTTCCAGCTATCTACTGTTTGGCAGTGAACTGCCCAGTACTCTCAGCCTAATACAGACATTCATTTTCTCACGACTTTACAATTTGAACATCCATCTGCTGGAGCATCTTGGCTGAAATTGGAAGACCTTATTTCTTAAAGATCTAGCAAGTTGGTGCAGGCTGCTTCCTGACAGCTCAGCCAGGGCCATGATTTTTCGTGGAGGTGGGGAACCTCCCTATATGGTTGCTTGGATTTCCCCACTGCACAGTGAATGGGTTCTGAGAGAGATGAAGTGGAGACTGCCAGACCTCTTCAGGTCTAGGCTCCTCATCTGGTCACCATCTGCTCTTGGTCAAAAGTATCCCAGGCCCAACTCAGATTCCAAGGGGAGGAGTAGATCTTGTCAGCTTCCTCAGGCTGCCTTCAGTCACTGGGAATTCATTGAGTTGGTTCTCTCCTTTAGCTATGTATCCAGTATCGGGTGAACGTCATCAAGCTTGGAAGTAAATGCCTTTATCCACTGGGTCATTTTACCAGCCCAGCACCTCAGCTTTGGACTTCTGCTTTCCAGAACTTGTGTGTGTGTGTGTGTGTGTGTGTGTGTGTGTGTGTGTGTGTGTCTGCATGTGTGTGTCTGCGTGTGTACATATATATGTATATACGGAGGCCAGAAGTTTGAGGTCATGCATCTTCTTCTGCTGCTCTGCACTCATTTGTTTTGTTTTTGTTCATTCATTTGCTTATGAGCTTCTCACTAGGACCTGGGATTTGCAAGATAAAATGGCCTGCCAGCAAGCTCCAGGATCCTGTTTCTCTGCCACCTCACTATTAGAATTCCAGGATCATGCCTAGCTTCTCGGGTGAGTACTCAGGGTCTGAACTCAGGTCCTCATGCTTTCCAAGCCAGTACATTTAAGCCTTCCCTACTCTGCTTATAAATATGCCTAGCACTGCACTTAAGGCCTGTCTTAATTCACTGTAGTTTTGTCTTTACTTGACTAGATCTACAAAAACCTCATTTGCAAATAAGGTGACAATCACAGGTACCAGGGCTTGTAATCTTTATCCTTTGAGAGGGACTTAAACCCATCACAATACCCTGCCTCTTATATGGGGCATCCACCTGTATCTGAGAACAACCCTAGGAACAAAAGTGAGTCAGTGAAGTTTATGTGATCAAGGTGACTGTTACAATGGACAACTGGCACTCAGTTGTCTGATCGCTGGGAGACAAGGAACACGCGTGAAGTTTCCCTAGCCAGGGGATGAGGCAGCCAGAGTGTTCCATCTCCAGTTGATGGTTTCTGTCTTACAGCCTGTCCTCCTTCAGGAGAAAGGCTGTAGCCAGCAATAAGCAGTATGGGTATTTGCAGTAAGCTGTGTGCTGAGTGCAGAGGCCATGCATGCTACAGGCAGGTGGAACACTCACACCTGCTACCAGGGGCAGGTCAAGGCAAGCCAGAAGTGCCCTGGGGCAGCATTCCAATCCCACAGGTTTAACCACAGCACAGAGCTTGGGGTCCCGATTGGGAAGGTCTAAGACTCATTACTAGGCAGAGGAAGGGCCCAGGCTGTGACCTCAACTAGGAGCTAGACAGGCCTCTGAAAAATGCTTACTGCAAGAGAGAGATGAAGCAGTGAGGTTGTGGGCCCAGCATAATAACATCATCAGCTCCCGAGACCTCCTGTGCAGGCTCTGGGCCTCAGCTCTTCCCTCAGACCACAGTTTCCATCCTAGACCTAGTGGAAAACAGGAGGCAGAGCAGGCCACATGATCCCCCCACACACACCTCGCTTCTGCCCTCCTCTCTTCACACAGCCACAGTTAAAATGATTCTTGCTCCATTGGTAGGAGGGAGGTCAGGTATTGAAAACCTAGCAAAAGTAAAGCCAGCTGACAGTTGATCCAACAGCAAGGGGACCACTGCAGACCACAAGGGGGTCCAAGAAGGGAAATGGGCTGCCTGGGCCAAGGCAGCTGTGAACTCAAGGCCACCCTGTTTTAAATAGAGGCCGCTGCCTCACATGTGGGTCATCCCACCTGGCACTTGTTACTCAGGCTCTCATTATGCAATGAAGCTCTCTCTGTATGTCACAAAATGGCTGTTTTCAGCCCTGGGAAACTAGTTAACAGAAGAGGTTTGTTTTGTTTTACAAATCCCTCAGCCAGCCAGGTAGTGGTAGCTCACACCTTTAATCCCAGCACCTGGGAGGCAGAGGCAGGCAGATCTCTGTGAGTTCGAAGCCAGCCTGGTTTACAGAGTAAGTTCCAGAACATCCAGGGCTGTTACATAGAGAAACCCTGACTCAAAAACCAAACAAAAACCTCAGTAGTCATAAGAGTTTACATCCTATGGGGCAGGTAGGGAACAAACAGTCAAAATGTAGGGTGTGTTTTCTGATGGTGAATGGGATAAGAGACCAAAAGAGGAAGAGGTAGGGTGTGTGGTATCTTGGGATAGGTTTTGGAAGCATGACCAAGGATTCACACTTCAGGAGGGGCTAGATAGAGCCCTGTGGACGGTGAAGAAAGAGCACGCCAGCAAACTGTATTTACAGGACTGAAGGCCAAGGTAAAGGTTCAGAATATGCCTAGAATAAATATTCCAAGAACTGCAAGAGGCAATGTGACTGGGGTAAGGGAGGGAAGGTGACTGGCCTGAACTCAGACGACAGAGAGAGGTAGGCTCCAGATCATCCCTCAGATGACACAGGAGACTTCCAGAACTTTCTGTGCTGAAAGGGGCAGCATGTGGCTTGAGTTTTTAAGGAGAGTGCTCTGGCTGTTGTTTTGAGACCACACTGGAGAGGGAAAGGCAGAAGAGGGTCACCAGAGAAGAGAGTGTAGAACCAGTAACTCTCCGTAACCACATGCTAAGAACTACTGTGCACAGTGTGCGCTATAAAGATTCTTTTAGTGGGAATTGGGTTTTCTCAGACTTAGGCTGGGAAGGAAGCTCAGGGGCAGGGAGATGAACTTAACCATTGCCTAGCATGTTTTGAGGCCCTGAGGTCCTTCCCAGATTCACAGAGGTGGAGGAAGGAGGGAGGGAGGGAGAGAGAAGGAGAGGCAAGGAAGGAGGGGGGAGAACGTGAGGAAGATATAAACTTGGTCAGTTGGTAAGCTCTCAGACCAGGAAAATCTGGTACTTTGGACTTTCCATAAGACCTAGATAAGTCTTGGGACTGGAAAGATTGCTCAGGGATTAATTTGCTTCCAGAGGAACCAGGTTCTGTTCTTAGGAACCACCTGTAGCTCACAACTGCCTTTAACTCTGATTCCAGGGAACCAATGTCCCTCTTCTGGCCTCCATAAGCACCTTCACACACATGGTGCTCGTAAATTCATATGGTCATACCCATAAATATAAGTAAATCCTAAAATTAAAAAAAAAAAAAAAAAAAAAAAGAATAGGGTCCAGGGGCTCCAGAGATGGCTGAGTTGGTAAGGTGGTTGTTGTATAAGCATGACCAACTGAGTTTGGATTCCAAGCACTAACATGCAAAAGCTGCCGTGATAACAAAACTGTATCTCAGAGCTGAGGGAGCAGAGAGCACAGTATCCCCAGAGCTTGTGGACCAGTCAGCATAGCTGCATTTGGAAGCCCGGATTCAATGAGAAAGCTCATCTCAAGCCTGGCAAGATGGCTCAGTGAAGCCTGACAACCTGAATGAGACCCCCAGGACCAACATGGTGGAAAGAGAGCTCTGACTTTTACAAATTACCCTGTGATCTCCATACTAGTGTTGTAGTGTAGAGATAAAGGAAGATACCCAACATCAAATTGTAGCTTCCACAAGAATGCAAACACACATATACACAAATACCTACACGCATATACCACAAGCACATAAGTAATTAATTAAACCCACAGAAGTTCCTCATTTTCTGTAACTGGCATCATAAATTCCATATTGTTCAGTTTTTTGAAGTAAAATGGCTTTAGAGCCAGGCCCAGTAGAAATCAGAAAGGCTGGGCAAGCCTGGGCCCTGCCATTCCCAGCAGGCAGAGCAAATGAGGGAAACACAGAGCTGGGATCTGCCTGTTTGCTTGACACTCTCTCCTCTCAGTAGCCAAGACAGCAGCCAGGCCTGGGTGTCCCTGGGGCTCTGAGGGCAGGCCCACCACTGAGTTGTCAGGCACCTGGGAGCCAACCCCTTGCCCAGGTTTTGTTTCCAACCTCAGCCAAAGCTTTAGAAGGATTATATGGGATCAGCTGTTCCTAGAGCCCGTGGGAAGTACACAGACCCATATTTTTTAATAATTATGTTAGTATTTTGATGTGCCTGGAACAGGAACTGACTTAAGATTCTGCTTGTTTCTTTGTTGTTTTTGAGAAGGGGTTTCTCAGTGTGGCTCTGGAACCAGGCTGGCCTCGAACTCAGGGATCCACCTGCCTCTGTCTGCCTCCTGAGTGCTAGGTGTAAAGGCACGCACCACCACACCAAACTTTTCATTTTCTTCTCTAAGGAGAAAGATGGTTAAAGGGTCTAGAGATGGCTCAGCAATTAAGGCTCTGTTTACTGCTCTTCCAAAGGACCTGAGTTCTAGTCTTAGTGCCCGTGTCAAACAACTCACTGCCTGGAATTCGGAAATTTCATGTCTCTGGCTCCTGCACACACTTGCCTAGAGAGGCACATATCACTCACCCCTACAACACACATACAAAGATTTTAAAATACGTTTTTTTGTTTTGTTTTGTTTTGTTTATTATTGTTGTTTCTCTTTTTGTTTGTTTGTTTACTTTGTTTTGTTTTTTTGAGACACACTTTCTTCGTGTAGCCCTGGCTGTTCTGGAACTCACTCCATAGACCAGGCTATCCTCTAACTCAAAATCCCTTTTTCTCTGCCTCTGGGATATTGGGATTAAAGCTGTAGGCCAATACACACACACACACACACACACACACACACACACACACACATAATTTAAGATGATTTTAATAAGATCATAAAACTAGTATGAGATAAAGCAAACAAGATGGAGGTGGTAAGAAATAATCCATGGCAGACTGTCTCAGAAGAGGAGAAGATATACCTGGTTCCATCTGCAAGAATTTCAAAAATATCTTCTTAGGGTAGGCATGGTGGCACATGCCTTTAATCTCAGCACTCAGAAGGCAGAGGCAGGCAGATCTTTGTGAGTTCCAGGACTACTTATTGAGTTTGAGGCTATCTGGGGCTATATTGTGAGATCCTGCCTAAAAATAAAATAAAATAAAATTTTCACACCTTGGGGCTGGAGAATGTACCAAGGCCTGAATTTCATTTCCATCACAGCATAACCCAGATGTGGTGGTGCACATCTGCACCCAACAGGTTCAGAAAGAAGGAGTGCAAGGTTTTCCTTGGCTATATAGTGAATTTGAGGCTGGCCTAGGCTACATAAGATCCTGTCTCAAAAGAAAGGAAGGAAGGAAGGAAGGAAGGAAGGAAGGAAGGAAGGAAGGAAGGAAGGAAGGAAGGAAGGAAGGAAGGAAGGAAGGAAGGAAGGAAGGAAGGAAGGAAGGAAGGAAGGAAGGAAGGAAGGAAGGAAAGAAAGAAAGAAAGAAAGAAAGAAAGAAAGAAGAAAGAAGCCAGGCAGTGGTGGCCTACGCCTTTGATCTTAGCACACAGGAGGCAGGGGCAGGCAGATCTCTCAGTTGGAGGCCAGCCTGGTCTACAGAGAGAGTTCTAGGACAGTGTTGACTGAGCAGAGAAGCCCTGTCTCAAAAACACCCACATACAAAAAAAAGAAAGAAAAAAAGAAAAAACCACCCTTCACACTTTCACCTCTCTGGCTGCACCACCATAACACCTTAGCAAATATCCGTCCTCGCTTTCTATTGCCCTGGAGCACATTAGGCAAACTTAAATGGCTTCAAAGGCCACTCATTTATTACCTCCTGTTTCTGAAGGTCAGAAGTCCAGGTAGACTTGTTTGTACTGGGTCTCTCATAAGGTCAAAGTCAAAGGTCTGTGTGAAAACTCACTTCCATTTTCAGCCATGCTATTGCCCAAATTGAGGTCCTTGTGTGATAGGACGGGGATCTTGTTTCCTGGCTAGATGTCACTCCTGAAATGGCAGGTGCTTGCAGAGGCTACCTGCAGGTTCATGTACATTTTCAAGGCAGAGGTGGTGCTTTGTTTGTTTTTTTGGTTTTTTTTTTTTTTTTTTTTTTTTTTTACGATGTTGATTTTGGGGTTTGCCTTGGGTGTTTGTTGTTACTATTGTAATTTTTTTCTGGCCCTGTGTTGTTGTGCATGCCTGTAATCCCAGCACACAAGAGGCTAAAACAAGAGTATTACCACAAATTCGAAGAGAGCCTCTGCTACATAGCAAAGCCCTGTCTTAACAACAACAAAATCTATAAACAGTAGTTGGTTAGAACAACAACAATAGAACTATACTAAAAATAGGTCCATCATGGTAATACAGGCTTTAGTACCAATATTTGGGAAGCTGAGGCAGGAAGATCAGAAGTTGGAAACCAGCCTGGATAATATAACAAGACCTTACCTCAAAAGCAAAGCAAAGCAAACAAACAAACAAAACTGTATAGTAGCCAAGCATGGTAGCACATAGCAATAATGCCAGTACATGGGAGGTTCACGGAGAAAGATTTTTGTGAGATCCAGGCTAGCCTGAACTACATATCAGGACCCTGTCTTTAAAAAAGAAAAATTAAATGCCATGCTGGGTGCAGTGGCACAAGTCTATAATCCTAACACTTAGGAGATGGAGGTAGGAAGGGTGGGGGAAAGGTCATCCTCAGACACACAGGGAGTTTAAGGCCAGTCTTAGACCAGAGGCCGTGTGTGTGTGTGTGTGTGTGTGTGTGTGTGTGTGTGTGTGTGTGTGTGTGTGTGTGTGCGCGTGCACGCGTATGTGTGTGCATGTGCGTGTATGTGTGTCTGTCTGCCTGTCTGTCTACTTGTGTGTCTGTCTGACTGTGTGTCTGTGTGTCTGCGTCTGTGTGTGTGTACCAACAGCTAAAAACTATGGTATTAGCTCCCCTGTATATATACCTGAAGGAATTTGTCAGCATGCAATGAGACATCTGCAGACGGATCCCATTGAGGCATTATTCATGAAACCTAGATAGAGAATTAGCCTACATCACCAACATATGAGTAGGTAGAGAAAACTCAATAGATGGTCAGCAGTTGAGAGTACCACTTGCTCTTTCAGAGGGCCTGGCCTCAATTCCCAGCTCACAGCCATCCATAGCTCCAATTCCAGTGGATCTGACATCCTCTTTTGGCCTCTATGGGCACCAAGTATGCAAGTGGTTTTGAAGATACACATCTAGGCGAAACATCCATATACATAAAACAAAACAATAACTTTTTTAATTTTAGAAAGAAGAAAACATGGTGTACATATACCATGGAGAATTATTCAGCCATAAAGAAGAAGCAAATTCTGTCACTTGAGAGAAAATTGATAGAATTAGACAAAGTAAGATCAGACCCACATATTCTCTCTCCTATGTGGAAGCTGTAAAAGACAGGCTTGAGAATAGTAGGCTGATTAATAGTGACTGGGAAGGGGGTGAGAAAAAGTGAATTTGGTCAGTGTACACAGTATGATTATCACACTGAATCTTATTAATATGTGCAACTGATACATGTTAATAGAAAATCGAAAATGCTTAGAAATAATAATAATAAAGAAGTGAGTATGTAGCGTAGTGGTAGAGGGCTGCCTTGTAGTCATGTAACCCAGGACCTCATCCCTAGCACTATAAAAACAGTAACAATTTAAAAGACAGGGTATTTCTGTGATGATCTAACCATACCAACTACAGAAGTCAATCCTAGGGATGAAATCCCATCACACGAACAGGTTCTGGGATTCATGGGTAGAACCTAGAGGCCCTTTTGTGTTAGAATCCTGCCCATCATAATATCCTTTCAGTTCTTTTTATACATAACATTTATAAATGCATATGTGGATCACAGACACCATAAAAACTGTTTTTTCCAGTCACTGCTCCCCAGTGGCACCCTCTCACCTCCAAAAGGGATGCCTAAGATGAAACTGACCCAGGCACTCTGTGGTACTAGGGGTCCAGCAAGCACAGTAGCTAAATTCCACAGTTCCCTTGCTCTTGTCCTGGGTCCCCTGTTCACTAGCCTCCAGAAGTACTTGGGGTTGAACCCCAGTTAGACAGTAATGTGATAGACCTCTTTTATCAGTATGCTTTCCTCTCTTGGCTCCCCCCCAAACATGCTCTGCCAGCATGTTTGAACTCAAAGAAAGACCTCAGCCTGTCTGCTTTAAGACAGGACAGTCAGCGGGGATGAGACCACCTCAGTGTTTTATGTCCCCCCCCACACACACAGAGATGTATTTGTGCATTATTGTTGCAATTAAAATCCATTTTATATAAAAAATGTTTTAAGAAGAAAAACTTGCTGAGCAGTGGTGGCTCATGCCTTTAATCCCAGTACTCAGAAGGCAGAGGCAGGCGGATCTTTAAATTTGAAGCCACCTGGTCTGCAGAGCAAGTTTCAAGCCAACCAGGGCTATACAGAGAGACCCTCTCTCTGGGAAAAAAGAAAAAGAATAAAGAGGAGAAGGGAAAAAGAAAACTCCATAACCTACATCCCTTGTCTCACTTCCCCCAGGTCTACACACACACACAAAACTCTATAACCTACATCCCTTGTCTCACTTCCCCCAGGTCTATACACATACACACAATACTCCATAACCTACATCCCTTGTCTCACTTCCCCCAGGTCTACACACACACACACACACAAAACTCTATAACCTACATCCCTTGTCTCACTTGCCCCCAGGCCTACACACACACACACAAAACTCTATAACCTACATCCCTTGTCTCACTTCCCCCAGGTCTACACACACACACAAAACTCTATAACCTACATCCCTTGTCTCACTTCCCCCAGGTCTATACACATACACACAATACTCCATAACCTACATCCCTTGTCTCACTTCCCCCAGGTCTACACACACACACACACACAAAACTCTATAACCTACATCCCTTGTCTCACTTGCCCCCAGGTCTACACACATACACACAATACTCCATAACCTACATCCCTTGTCTCACTTCCCCCAGGTCTACACACACAAACACACACACAATAC
Organism: Phyllotis vaccarum; assembly: GCA_033318265.1. Lineage (NCBI taxonomy): Eukaryota > Metazoa > Chordata > Mammalia > Rodentia > Cricetidae > Phyllotis > Phyllotis vaccarum. The sequence goes on from JARWLC010000013.1 coordinate 130,026,770, forward strand.
TCCATAACCTACATCCCTTGTCTCACTTCCCCCCAGGCCTACACACACACACACAAAGGAGAGAAAGAGAGCTGGCAGTGGTGAACAATCATTCACAGAAGCTAACTTTTGCAGAGCAGAGCCCATGTGAATGTGTAGCTCCTGTTCTGTGTTTCACTCACTTCGAATGGCACATCCATCTCCCCTCCCTCCCCAGATCCCTTTAATGGGATCACCAAAGAACAAAAAAGGTATAAGCCAGTAATAAGGCAGAGTGGGGGTGTGTCAGCAGATGAGAGATTTCAACACGTCTCTAGAAGACAGAGAGCAGAAGGAAAGGTGGTGACAGGTGACACAGAGCAGAGTGAGCCACAGCTGGAATCCTCCCAGGCAGTGGAGAGGGAGAACACTAGAGGCTGAGCTGGCAAGGGTCCTTGAAGGCAGAAGTGTGCAAATGGCTGGAAGGTGGGTCAACTAGACGGGGGAGTGTATCAGCTGGGCCAACTAACCACCCCAAATACCATCCGACCCTGAGGTCAGGGAGGGAGTGGGGGGCAAACCTCCCAGCTTCTTATGGTTCACTTTGGAGCTGATGTGTCTACTTCCTGACCACAGATGTCAATGACCCTTTTCTGAAAATCTGTAAAGCCGAGTACAGTGGCCTTCCTCTGAAAGGCAAAAACAGGAAGATGGAGAGTTGAAGGCCTCTCTGGACTACAACTACATAGTGAGACATAACCCTTGACTCCCTCAAACAAGATAGATAGATAGGTAGATAGATAGATAGATAGATAGATAGATAGATAGATAGATAGATAGACAGACAGACAGACGGATGGATGGGCAGACAGAAGAGATGGCACATATCAGGAGGTCAACCTCAGCTACACAAGGTTCTGTCTCAGATAAAAATAAAAGTTAAAAACAAAACAGCAAACAAACAAACACACACCCTGGAGCGTGTTTCCTGACCCTAGTCAGCATAACTTGTATATATATTAGTAACTTGGAAAAGTTTCTCAGAATCTATCACTGGGGAAGGACCAGTTCACCCACCAACCAGCCATTCCCACACACGCACACGTGTACCCCAGAAGATTCCAAGCCATGATGAATCTACAGAAATCTTACAACATAAAGGTCAAAGAAGACCGACAATGGAGGGTGGAGGAGATGATCCTCGAAGAATCAGGGGCAATTTAGTGAATGAGAAAAGTTGAAGAGGAGGGGGGGCACCCCTGAGGAGATTCATGAAGCTAGAGCATCCTGAAGACAGTAGACAATGAAAGAAGAAGCCTAAGTGGAAATCAGAAAGCTTGGGGACAGGATGACTAGAATCAAATGAAGGCTTGAGGTTTAAAAAAAAAAAAAAAATCCAGAGAATCTTCCAGAACATAGGGCCTAATGAAAGAAATAGAAAGTATAAGAGAAAAGATAAGAAAAAGATAAGAGATATAGAGAATCATCCTGGCAGGTCCAAGATGTGCCTAATGTTGGGAGGGTTTTAGAAAGAATAGAGAAAGCAGAGGGGACCCGGGCCCCTGCCAATGGTCCAGAGCCTTGTGACTGTAACAATACAGAAAGAGGCAGGCTCTGAGAGGCTAGGTGTGACCCCTGCCCTCTGAAAGGCAGGCTACTTTTATGGGTTTTGTATTCCATGTCAATTTCCCCTTTGTCCTTCTTCCTCAGTATTTAGTGGTCTCAGCTGAGTCCAGAGGAGGGGGGGGGGTGTTGAGGGTAAAATGGACAGCACTGTCAGAGTCCTCAAAATGAGGGTCCCTAGGGGAAGGGGACTCCAAGGGGCATGAGGTCAGAACTGCTCACTCTCAGCCCTCTAACAGATCATCTAGCCAAAGGTAGTTTCCCCCACAGAAAGCCTTTTCTGCCAGCTTGTGCCATGGGACATTCACTGGCTACAAAGGTCAGGCCTGAAGTTGATGGAATGAAGGTGGGAAGGTTCTTCACCACATGCCCCTTTGGTTGTTTGTGCTGTCTCTGATTACATTGATGTGTTATTTTGTTTAAGGATTTTGGGTCGGAGAGAAGGCTCTGTAAGTAAATGGACTTGCCACCAAGCCTGACTATCTGAGTTTAATCCTCCAGGCCCCACATGGTGGAAAAAGAGAACCAACTCCCAAAAGTTGACTTCTGTGTTGTGAGATACTTGTACACTGTGTGAAAATGCATGGCTATGATTGGTATAACAAAAAGCTGAACAGCCAATAGCTAGGCAGGGAGTATAGGTAGGCGGGACTTTGAAAGGAAACAGGAGGTGCTAGATGGAAGAGAGGTAACGCCACGTGATAGAGCATAGACTAATATGAATGGGTTAAATTTAAATATAAGAGCTAATTAGGAACAAGCCTAAGCTAAAGGCCAAGCTTTCATAATTAATCTGTCTCCATGTCATTATTTGGGAGCTAGCTGGCAGGACCGGAAAAAAAAAAAATGTGCACTGTGGCATGCATGTGCCCATACACACACACACACACACATTAAATAAATAAATAATAATAATAAGGCAGAATCTCTCAATATAGCCCAGGCTGGCCTGGAACTAAAGATATTCACAAGTATAGGAATTACAGAAATGTATCATCATGCCTAGCCTGTCCTTTTTTTTTTTTTTTTTTTAAGGACCAGGGATTTCCCACAGGGCTGGTTGTTACTGGGTCTAAGACCTCTGTCCACCTCAGGCCAGAAAAGCTTTCTCAGTAGCTCCCAGCTGTGGTCCCCAGCCATATGCCTGCTGATGGCTTTCGGAAGCACCAATAAGGCACACAAACCCCCATCACACTGTCAGCCAGGCCCCCTGGGTTGGTTTGTTTTTCCAGGGCATAAACGTATTTTATGGAGAAATAAAATGCACAATAATAAAGTGGGGGAGGGGAGTGTTTCCACAGGCCCACATTTTATCCAAAGGGGCTGAGATGTGGCATCCCCGGCTCGAATATGAAATTATTACACAAGAATTGACTCTCGGTGTCTCCGATGCTCCCTGGGATGATTGCTTCTATAACTTATGGAGACAGCTGAGCGTTTGTATTCAAGTGATCACATAAATTAATATCCATATGTGGAAATGGAGCTCTGGGAGCCGGCCTGGTTCCAGAATGCATTCCCTGTAATGACCTGCACACCTGCAGAGAAATGCCTGGCTGGGGCTCAGAATGCAGCCCCGCAAAAGAATCAAGCAAGGGTGCCAAATGTTAGTCCCTTAAAGTGGTGAAGCCCTAAGGAAACTTTAGTCACGAGGTCCTTGGAAGGAATAAAGGCAAGTTCTAATTTTTTATTAGAAAAAAAATTACTTACTTATTTCTTTATATTTGGCCTTTTGAAACAGTCTCTTGCTGTATTACCCAGCCTGGCCTCAAACTCATGGCAATCCTCCTGCCTCAGCCTCTCAAGTGCTGGGAACACAGACACATACCACACTACACCTGTCTTCTTCCTCTCTTGAATTTTAAATAAATAAATATACAAAAAAAGTATATGCCTTAAAAATGTATGTTTCACTTCTTAGGCAGGGTTTTATCACAATTGTGATTATGCCTGTGGCCCTGAGGCCCCAATCTTCCTGCTTGCCAGCAACTTTTGTTTTACTATGTAACAGGAGACAAAATTCCTTCCTTTTTGCCTGGAACTTGCCAACACCATACAGAAGGACTACCAAGGAGATAACAGCATGGCTGAAAAGAGTAAGAGAGGCCCTGATTCCAGTCACATAAGTGAGCCCGAGAGCCACAGGCAAACAAATTTGCAGAGGCTGTTGACCAGATGTTCCTCAAAGACATGAGTCAACACAAACATGCTACAGAAAGACACAGAAGCAGAAGAGCCATCCCCAAGTCCTGCCCCCTCTCTCTTGCTCATTCATTCATTCATCCACTCATTCACTCTGTCTACGTTTCCTATGGTCCCATGGCAACCACATGATCCAGGAGAATGATGAAGCAAAGTGTGCTGGAGACCCCTCCCAGCAGGTGTATTTAATTCCACGATAGCCTTTCCACAGCTTTCAACAATGGGAAGATTTGTGTCTGTGCAGCTGATAGATGGCCCATGGGTGCTCAGGGTAAAAGGACGAACACCGCTGTCTTTGGAGTTGGTCACTGACTCCTGTTCTTGCACCCTAGCAATCAGCTTCCTGCAGCACTTGGCTACATAAAGCAACAGCTGGGAGATGAACAAAAGCTGGGAGTGGTGGCCCACGCTTCCAGTTCTCGAACTGAGTCAAGAGAGTGGGAGCTGGAGGACAGCCTGGGCTACACCGAAATTGTCAGGGTGTGGAGGGCTGCTGAAAAATCAGGGGGGGCTGACCCTTCATAGACACACACCTTTGTTCTCCTCTATCCACATACCCACCCCACCCATCCAACTAACTCTCATTTAGCCTTTTCCAAGGGGACAGTAGATTTGGATCTTTTCTGAGAGGGTGGGGCTGGTGACAGGGTCTCATATGGCCCAGGCTGCCCTTGAACTCACTATATAGCCTAAGATGACTTTGAGCTCCTGATCCAGTTTCCTCTTTCCCAAGTGTTGGGATCACACAAGCCTGTACCACCATGCCTCCCTGGGACAGGAGATTTCTAAGGCACTTAATACTTCTGCAGAGGTCCAACGGCAGGTACTCGTCCTCATCAGCAATAACACGCTGGTACATATGTTTAGTAGGTAGCTTCTCCAGGAAAAAACACAGATAAATAAAGCGAGAGCCAGGAATGGTAACTTTTGCTCCCTTTTTCCCTTTATGTCCTCCAGCTAAGGAGGCTGAAGCAGGAGGTTGTTTCTTTGAGGCCAGCCTTGGTTACAAAGTAAGTTCTCTACAGAAACCTGTCTTCAAAGGAGACAGAAGAGGAGGAGAGGAATGTGGACAGTTGGTGGAGTCCTTACTTACCATGTACAAGGTCCTAGGTTTGATCCCAGCACCAGATGTGGTAGCTCACATTTATAACCCCAAATGAGGGAGGTAGAGGCAAGATACATGAGACTATCTAAAAAAGAGAAAAAGGAAGGAAGGGAGGAGGGAGGGAGGGAGGGAAGGAAAGAAGGAAGGAAAGAGGGAGGGAGGGAAGGAAGGAAAGAAGGAAGGAGGGAGGGAAGGAAGTAAGGAAGGAGGGAGGGAGGGAGGGAAGGAAGGAAGGAGGGAGGGAGGGAGGGAAGGAAGGAAGGAGGGAGGGAGGGAGGGAAGGAAGGAAGGAAGGAGGGAGGGAGGGAAGGAAGGAAGGAGGGAGGGAGGGAAGGAAGGAAGGAAGGAGGGAGGGAGCGAAGGAAGGAAGGAGGGAGGGAGGGAAGGAAGGAGGGAAGGAAGGAGGGAGGGAGGGAGCGAAGGAAGGAAGGAGGGAGGGAGGGAAGGAAGGAGGGAAGGAAGGAGGGAGGGAGGGAAGGAAGTAAGGAAGGAGGGAGGGAGGGAGGGAAGGAAGGAAGGAGGGAGGGAGGGAAGGAAGGAAGGAGGGAAGGAAGGAGGGAGGGAAGGAAGGAAGGAGGGAGGGAGGGAAGGAAGGAAGGAAGGAAGGAAGGAGGGAGGGAAGGAAGGAAGGAAAAGTCATGATGGCAGAGTGGTGGAACAGGCCTTTAATCCCAGTACAAACAGGTCGATCTCTGTTGAGTTTGAGGCCAGCCTGGTCTACAAGCGAGTTCTAAAATAGCCATGGCTATCTAGAAACCCTGTCTCAAACCCCCTACTCCCCCGCCAAAAAAAAAAACAAAAACAAAAACAAAAAACCTTGTCTGTAGCACTGTGAATAGCTTCAGTATAAATTCCCTTGCCAGGACTTTTCAATGCAAAGTTCATACCCCGAATGCACTTCGAAAGTGATGGACAGGCTGGAGCTTGTCAGCTGGTGAACACTGTATGGTCACAGGCTTTAAAGTCACAGGATCAAGCCTCATTGCACTGGACCATGCTGATGCTAAGAGGTAAACACTCATCTGGCCACCCTTGGCCCTTTCTCAAATCCATTCCTGAGTGAGCCTAGCAGACCTTTGAAAATCCCAAGGCAAAGCCTCAATTCTTCCTCCAATCTACCTTCCTGAGGCTCTAAACAATAGCCACATGGGAGAAAAGCCTCCGTAGCCAGAAACTTAATTGCCTTTGCTTTCTTGTAGTCCAATATTTCATAATAAGAAAATGGGAATCAAAATTCTTCCCCACTAAGAATGAACAGTGGAATGAGAGTTGGCAGACTCGGCAAGGTGGGAAAATTGATTTGCAATATCCACAACAACGTCCTTAAGAGCAGATGGATAAGCTGCACATCTGCTTAACACTGGCTGGTTCTCTCCGGCAGTGTGCACTATCAGCACTTGGTGTGGAGACTTGAAAGTCTCCATGGCAGTCTGTGACACCTCATTGCATACATGGAGACAGCCTTTCCAGTCCTTCCTCCCTCTGGACCACCTTATGGGTCCCAAGCAAGAGGGTTCTACCCCTCTAGTCTCAGGCCTGGTACCCCTCCCCCTGCATGCAGCCCATCTGTCACCAGGTGGTCCCATGAAGATAAAACAGATCTGGAAAATTTCTGTCACCTAGCCATACTGTTGCCAGGTCATAGCACAATACATTACACATGCCTATGGTCATGTAGCTATAAATAAAGCACTTCTGGTTCGCTGAGACTTTAACCAGAGCTTAGGCCTGGCATTGGGGACCTGAGGAAGGACTGTGGGAGCTATACCAGTATAGGTAAAATAGCAAGACCTTGACTCAAAACAAAACAAAACAAAAGGCTAGCAGTGTAGTTTATGCTTGGAATCCCAGCCCTCCAGAGATGGAGGCAAGGGGATCAGGAGTTCACGGTCATCCTGGTCATCCTGTTACCTAGTGAGTCCATGGCTTGGACTACATTGAAACACTGTCTCAAAAACCTAATTAAATATTTTTTTTTAATTAACAAAAAGATGGCTGGAAAGACATCTCAGTGGTTAAGAGTACTTGTTACTTTTGCAGAGAACCTCAGCTTGGTTCTTCGGCAGCCCCCACATATTGGCTCACAAGCATGCCTAGCTCAAGCTTCAGGGCATCTAACATCCTCTGCTGACCTCCAAGGGCATCAGGCACATACAAACACCTACATATAAGTAAAGGATACTTTTAAAAAGTGTAAGCCTTTTAAAAGAATTGTCCCATGGGTGACATGAGGCAAGCCTTGCTTACTGCTTCTTTCAATGGCACCAAGACCATGTGAGGTCACTAACCTGGACTATCCAGATTTGTTCCAGCCCATGCTCCTCTAGTGACAGGATTGCATAATGGGATAGATATATATATATATAATTGTTCTTGGAATGGGTCTCATCCTTCTTCATTGCCAGGTGGATTTGATCCACAATGATCTCATAACTGTCCGTTTCATTCCTACCTCCCCACCTGACAGCCCCACCCCACCCCTGAGGAAGAAGTATTGCTTCTTCCACCCGGGATCTAGGCGTGGAGACTGCAGGAGCCAACCTAAATGCAACCCCTGGCCTGAGGTGGTGATGCTGCAACCACTCCTGAGGGACAGAGCTGGGCTTGTGGGAAGCCATTGAGAAGGGGGATTTTCTTGTTGTACTGGACACAGCCATCATATCGAGTCTCATTCATAGGAAATAACAATTCATTTCACAGGCCTACAGACATATATACAAAGAGACATCTACACAAAGATTCTCTCTCTCTCTCTCTCTCTCTCTCTCTCTCTCTCTCTCTCTCTCTCTCAGAGGCATGAATGCCTGCTTAAGCTGACACCAAGGGGTGATTGATTCTGTCTCCACCAACTTATTTATTAAGAATACATTGTATATACGGGCACTATGTCAAAACCCTACAGCCTGTACTACAAGGAAGCTTATTACACCTATGAACATAAGCATCTATTGTTTGGGTGTTTTAAGACAGGGGCTCATATAGCCCAGGGTAGCTCCAGACTACCTATGAAGCAATGGTGATTTGAATGAGAATGGCCTCCCATAGGCTCATATATTTGAATGCTTGGTCCCCAATTGTTGGAACTGTTTAGGAAGGATTAGGAGGTGTGACCTTGGTGGAGAAGCTGTGTCATTAGGGGTGGCCTTTGAAGTTTCAAAAAACTAACACCATTCCCAGTTAAAATTCCCCCCACTCCCATCTCTCTTTCTCCCTCTCTCTCTCTCTGTATCCTATTTACAGATCATCTGAGCTCTCAGCTACTGCTCCAACACCATGCCTGCCTGCCACCATGCTCCCCACCATGACGCCCACAGGGGACTTTAACCCTCTGAAACTATAAGCTCTAAATAAACTCTTTCTTCTATAAGTTGTCTAGATCATGGTGTCTTACTATAGGAAAGGAAAAGTTGTCTAGATCATGGTGTCTTACTATAGGAAAGGAAAAGTAGCCAAGGCAGTAGACAAGGATGAACTTGAACTTCTTGCTGTCCTACCGCCATCCTCCCCCAGTACTAGAATTAAATGTATGCACCACCACACCTGGTCTTATGGTATTGGGAATCAAGCTCAAGGCTTCGAATGTGCTAGACAAACATTCTAGCAACTGAGATATATCTCCAACATTTGAACTCTTTTGGTTTTATGTTTTATTTTATTTTTTGAGATATGTCTTATTAGATAGTCTAGGCTAGCCTCAAATGTCAAACTTCCTACCACTGCCCCCCTAGTGTTAGGATTACAGGCATACGCCATTAGGCCCAGCAAGGCATAAAAAGCTGAAGGTGGAACAGACCTTAATTCAAGAGATGGATGATGCCATTCGAACATAAAGAGGTCTAAACACAAGGTAGAGACAACAGAACACGGAGATCATACCTATAAATCGACTAAGTATGTAAGTTAGTGATAAAGCACTTGCCTAGTTCCTACAAGGTCCATTCCGTGGAAAAAATACATATACATTATTTTTTAAAATCTTTAGCTGGGAATGGTGGTGCATGCCTCTAATTCTAGCACTAGGGAAGTGGGGGCAGAAGAATCAGAAGTTCAAGGTCATTCTCAGCTACATAGGGAATTCTAGGTCAGCCTGGGCCCACATGAGATCCTGTTTCAAAATAATAATAATAATAATAATAATAATAATAATAATAATAATAATATATTCTTTTCAATTGTTGTTGTTAAAAGTCTTCTAAAACATGCGTTCATAAATAGTCATTTCACTGGGTGGTGACCATACCTTTATTTCCAGCATTTAGGAGGCAGAGGTAGGCGGATCTCTGTGAGTTTGAGGCCAGCCTGGTCTACAGAGAGAGTTCCAGAATAGCCACAGCAGCTACACAAAGAAACTCTGTCTTGAGAAAATAAATAAATAAATGTTCATTTCATAAATAAGGAAACAGAGGCCCAGAGAAATCAAGTGACTTTCCTGGGACCACAGAATGGGTTAAAACAGACCCAGAGAAAGTGCACAGGCATATTAATTAAGGAGGCTGTAAGATGCTCAGTGGTTACAGATGTGTCCTGTGCAAGCCTGAAGATCTGAGTTGAATCCCAGAACCCAGGTCATGTTGAAAGGAACCAGCTGTATAGTGAGTGTCCTGACTGCCACATGTATGCCTCAGTAATATACCTAGTTTGAGGCCAGCCTAGGATATATGAGATTCTGTCTCAAAAAGACTGTTTTAAGCAACAGAACTCTCAACAAACCATGGCTTGAATGCATAGTGGGTTTCAGCTTCTGATAAATTAAGAAATCCAGTGGAGGGGCTGGAGAGATGGCTCAGTGGGTAAAGGTGCTTGTTGCCAAGCCTGATACCCTGCCTTGGATCCCTAGATCTCACATAATGAAAGGGAAAAATTGACTTCAGAAAGTTGTCTTCTGATCAGTATGCATGCTGTGGTACTTGCATACCCACACACATAATAAGTAAATGCAATTAATTAATTAAAACGTTGGAGACATTTTTAAAAAGAAGTCCAGAAGAATATACAGAATTCAGTGCTCATGTACCTGCCCAAGTTATCAAGGGCATGCAGACTCCGACCTTCCTGCCCCACTATCCACAGGACACAGTTTTTATCCTCATGTGCCAAATGGCTGCTACACCTAGAAGTACAGCACTTATGTTTCAGGCAGAGGAAAAAAAAGACAGAGATATTAAAATCTTCTCCACTCAATGTTTGCTTTATATGAGACAAGAACTCCTTCCTGGAGATGTCTGCTCACTTCTCAGTGACTGGCACCACATTATGTAACCACCACTAGGAATTTGGGAATTTGCGAGTTTTACTATTTAGCCTCTATGATAAAAGACAAAAAAGCAAAAGGAAATTTAAATGGGAAGTAAGTGACAGTGACCCCAGGTCTCTTATCTATTGGTCCAGGGCTCTCGATATTTTACACTGTGACAGGGCTGGTTGCTGTGGGATTGGAAGGAAAGGGGCCACCCATTTATCTAGGCCAGAACCAGGGAAGATGGCCAACTCACAGATACTGATAAGGGTTCATGGAAGACTGGGGCATTAGGAACTGTTCAAAAGGAAGGAGATTGCACTGAGAATGCAGGATGGGGGAAGGGGACAATGGCATTCACACCACAACAAAGAAGTAAATACCAGGCATGTGCTACTAGGTGCTAAGCCCTGCCTTTGACCCAGACTTGAGAAGTGTGCTGAGCAGAAGAGCACATTAGCAGCTGGGGAGATGGCTTGCTCTACAAGTATGAGGAGGAAATGAGTTTGATCTCCCGCAACCTTGTAAAAGGGCAGATATGGAGACTGGAGAGAAGGCAGAGACGTTAAGAGCACTGAGGTCCTGAGTTCGATTCCTAGCAGCCCTGTTGTGGCTCACAACCATCTATAATGAGATGTGGCGCCCTCTACTGGCATTCAGGCACACATGCAGACAGAACACTGTATACGCAGGTAAATGAATCTTTAAAAGAAAAAAAAGGCAGACATGGTAGCTGGCATACAGTTGTAATCTCAGTCTAGGGGAGGCAGAGACAAGCCCAATCGACCAACTTGAACTTCCAATAGGAGATAATGTCAAAAACACACAATGATTGATTGATTGATTGATTGATTGATTGATTGATTAAAAAGCTGAACTGCTGCTGAAGAACACCAGCACCCCAGGTTGGCAATTACATGAGAGGACTGGATGAGGATTTTAAAATGTGCTTGAAAAGCGGACACGAAAACCAAAAGTAAAAGAAAGAAGTTCATCTTAGGTGAGAGCTCAGGAAAGTGTTTAAGAACACAGCAGGAAATCCTGGACAGGGAGAAGATGCCTAGCACATTAAAATCTCTTCTGGATAGAACCTCAGAAAAGACACACAAGGGCCAGAAAGAGAAATTAACTAATGACAAAGCTCCCCAGGCCACACACATTGACTGAAGAAGAGGCTTGGGTTTCCATGCTGTGTCTATACCTCCTTGGACTGAACTTTCCCAAGCTTACCAGAGGGTAGTATATTCTATAGTTTTTGAGGTGGCAGGTAAATCATGACTTTGTCACCTTCAGAACAAGCAAGTTGGGCTGAAAACAACCAAATCAAAATGATATAAGTAGCCAGGTAGTGGTGGCACACGACTTTAATCCCAGGATTTGGGAGGCAGAGGCAAGCAAATCTCTGTGACTTGGAGGCCAACCTGATCTACAAAGCAAGTTCCAGGACAGCCAGAGCTACACAGAGAAATCCTGTCTCGAAAAACCAAAAGGAGGAGAAGATTATCTAAGCAAAGAAAAGGGAATTTCTTGGTCCATGTAATTGGAATGGATCTAGTTTCAGATTCAGGTAGATTCGGGAACTCCAAGAATTGAGACTGTGGCCCAGCTCTGTTCTTCCAGGCTGATAGCCCATCTTCTTGGCAACTACGGAAACACAGAAAAATACAACACAGAAAGTATATGATTCTCTTTTCTGTTAGAGACAGCAAGTTACATTTTCCTCCCTAGGACCTAGAGTGCATACACATCAGCTGTGAGCCAATCACTGTGATCAGACCAGAAAAAGTCTCCAGCAAGCATGCAGGCTCAGCATCCAAGAACCGTGTTCACCCAAACAAAGCGTAAATTCTGCTACTAGATGGAGGGCCAAATGATGGATAGGCAAAGCCACAGCTGTCTATCCCAGTGGTTCTATGGAATTGCCAAAAGAGCCATAAACACCTAAACCTCCCAATTCATCAAAAGCTGCCTTTTGCAAGCATCCAGCTACATCCAGTCTTGGGGATTAAAGCCCTGGCTACATCAAGGTCTGTCAAAGAGAATATACCAGAAAGTCAGGGCTGAAAGAACCTTAACAGTCACTTCCTCCTTCCTTTCCCCCCTCTGCTAACCAGGAGCAGAGAAGGAGGAAGCCAGCATTAGCATGCAGGGCTGACTGGCCACAAATAGAGTGGAACAGACTGACATTTCAGTCCTGGATTTCCCTTCTGCCCACAGCCAGCCTGGGAATGCTTTCTACAAGACTGGAGAAAGTCCCCAACAATGAGAACAGTATCTGGCCTCTCTACTTATGGAGTTCCCAGAAGCCCACCTTTGGAGCCAGGTATGGTTTCTCATGCCTATTCTCCCAGTACTTGGGAAGTTGAGACAGAAGGATCATGAGTTGGAGGACAAAGCCAGATGCGGTGGCACATGCCAGCACTCAGGAGGCAGAGGCCTGCTTTACATATGGAGCGCCATGAGAGCATGGACTCTCCTGATTGAATTTTTAAAAGGGAGGGGGTGTTAGCTTGAGTCTGGCTACAGAGCAAGACTTAGTACCAGAAAACAAAAAGAAAATGAATGGGGGAAAGGGCATTGAAAAACATCTCTAAGGGAAGAAAAGCTATCCCATGACTCCCCCAGCTTAGAGTAGTGTGGGTAGAAACAGGTTGATTTGGGCTGAAGACAGGTGCAGGGTTGAGGTCCACCACCCACACACACCCCAGCCATCACACTGCATACATTAGGGAGAAAAAATGAAGGCGGTCAGGGCCACCATGAACCATCTGTCTTCCGGATAGTGGCAGCCCCGGTAGTCTTATCAGTGTGTGGTTCCGATCTGACTTACTCCTGACCAACTCCCCAGTCAGGCCCTGTGTGCCCTTTGCTTTTCCATCCAAAAGGAAAATTGGTTCCTCATCTGGCTTCCTTTTCCCTTCCTGGCCACTGTTCAGCAGAAGCTTTTTCTCAGAAACTTGGGGACACACTTAGATAGTTAATGTGGATGGTGTACCTATGCCAAATAGGCAGGCTGCAATAGATATTAGAGATGAAATGCCCTATAGTCTCTTCTCTCTCTCTCTTTTTTCTCTCATTTTTTCTTTTCTGCAAACAGGACTCCCATGGAGGACACCAAAATGCTTGGACTCTAAGGAATTTGAAAAGGTTATCTTGATTACTTAGGAAAGGGTTTTTTGAAACTCCAACTCAGTGGGAAAGAGAGAAACATCTAAAGTTATATAACCCTTTGGTCATTGGTTAGATAAGAGAAGGGCTAAAGCAAACAGAGAAACCAGGAATGGCCGAGTTCCCATTAACTCTTTCAGTGCCTAGAAGACACCCACAGGAAGTTTTTTAAAAAGTCCCTTGGCAGTGATGGCTCACACCTTTAATCCCAGCACTCAAGGCAGAGGCAGGCAGATCTCCAAGTTGGAGGCCAGCCTCGTCTACATAGTGAGTTCCAGGAAAGCCAGGGCTACACAGAGAAACCCAGTCTGGAAGAACAGAAAACAAAGCAAACAGGCCCCTAGGCACCCAGCCATGCTATCATTTGCCAAAACAAGCCTTCGCTCCTAAACCAAAGTTCACGAAGCCACCCTCTCACTTCTGCTTTTATGCCTTCCTCCTGGATCTTCCAAATCAGTTTCACTTGTATCCCTAGCTGTGGAGGGAAGTCCTCATTTCCCAGGGTGTTACGGTGGGTTTCCCAGGCAGGCAGCCAGCTCTGTATGTACCCCAGGATTGCTCAACATTGCTAGCACAGTTTCCTCTGTCTCTGCTGGATAGGAGAACTTGAGAGAATACCTTAAAATGCATATATCGCCAGACAGTCCGATTGCACGAGAAAAATGGAGGATTCAGTCTCCATCTCAGAAACTTGGGGGGGGGGGGGCTTCTGGCCTGAGCCCAGGCATGCTGCCCTCATTAAGGACTTTAGGACAGAGGATAATCTGCCTTTAATTTCCCCCAGCCTTGACCCAAAAACAAACAAACAAAAATAGCCCTTACAGTGGGAGAGGGTACCTGGAATAGAAGGTGTAGAAATATTCCCAGGGATTGGCAATCCCTGGTGTCTTGCCAACCTGGGACCTGGGAAAGACCAGGGACTTTATCTGTCCCTGGACAGGCTTCCAGTCAAGGGGCCCACCCAAAGCGAGTCTTCTACCTCCGCAGATCATGCTCAGGCCCTGCCAGAGCCCAAGGGGCTTCAAGTCCCAAGGCATGGGACTCTCCCAGACCCAACACAGCCCTTACACTCCCAATCCTATGGGCAAAGGAGGTCAATGTCGTTCAAGTAATTTCTCTGCGAACACAAGATGGCAGCCTTAAATAAATGCAACCCTGCGCAGCTTTTAATCTTACACATCATTAAATTCCTAATTTACACATTATGTTTTCGTGGGCCAACCCATAACTCATTAGTGTTGAACTCACGAGGTATAAAGACTAATACACGATGGGCGCCTCAGCGCTGTCACCTGCCTGGGTTAACAGTGCCTGCCATGGGGGCAGTAGGAAGGTGTGAGAGGGGCGCTGGGATGCCAGATCAGCCAAGGCGAGGAAGCACAGGGGATTCCTGAGTGTCTGGCTCAGGTCGCATGTCATGCTGGAGGGCAAAGAGCTCCCTCCAACCCTCCCGAGACCCGTGGACGCAAGTCCACAAGTTCAGGCTCACACCTGGCACGCTTGCACCCGGATAGTGGAGCCAGCCCGGCAGCGCAGGCCTCCTTGGCAGACATCTTCCTATAGGAGGATTTCAAATGAGCAGTGGAAAGCCAGAAACTACACGGGTCACTAATTCAGGAGTCCCAGGCTGGTGCCGACTCCCTTCTGCACTTCTGGTGGACCAGAAACCCATGAAAAGGCAAAGTGCACAGGCCCAGGGCTGTGAGAGGTCGGGGACACATAGTCCGCTCTGAGGTCTCTCTTCCTCCCCGAGTGTTGCGCAGCACAGCCGTAGCATTCAGGCTTTGGGGCTCTGCCAGGCCCGGGAGAATGAAATGCAAGACCAAGAAGGCTGCCGCTTCCCTTCTAGGGAAAGGGCGAGCAGGGTCACCCAAGGGAAGCTGAACTGCAACCCCAGGCCTTGGGCAAGGCGCACCCTAAAAGGGGAGGGAAGCTGTGGCCTGCTGGGGACTGGAGCTTAGGATGTGATGTGTACACAGGTCCAGGGCGCGGACGAGCTGGCCTCGCACGGCGGTTCAGGGCCCAGCCCGGTAGGTGTTCTGCGCCAACACAGCCAAAAGGCGGCCAGCTCCTCGCCTGAGGCGGGGTGAGAGGGAAGAGGCTGGGAGAGCGCCCCGCCCTCGCCGCCCGCGGTCACAGGGGCAATTACACTCCTCGCTGCAGACGGTTACCAGCTCGCCCGCGCATCCCTCTCCGTCTCCCCTCCCTCCTCCGCACAACTGCTTGCTCCATGTAAGCGAGGGCGCCGCGAAAACGCGGCAGCAGCCCGCGGCCTCTGGGGACTTCCCTAGGCTCCTGACTCTGGGTGAACCGCCCAGATCGCTAGGGCCTTGCCATCGTACGGTCTAGTACGTCCTCCCGACCACCGACAGCCTGAGAAATGACTGCTGGCTGGTGGTGAAAGGCCCGCCCAATCCTTCTCTAAGGCGTTGCAGCAACCCTCACGCTCCCCTCCAATCTCACGGATGCCCCCACCCTGCGTGTCCTTTCCTAGTCCCAGTGCATTATTAGACCTCTAGCCAGAAAGCTCCGAGGTCTTTACTTTGCCAGGCATGCGTCCTCGGCTGCAAATTAACAGTCCTCCTCCCGCCCCCTATGGCTTCTACAATTCCGGAAGGTGTCTTTGAAGCTGTGAATGAAAACTCAGGCTTTGGATTAAGGCTTTATTTTCGACTAGCTGCGTGATTTGAAGCGAGTTTCTTAACCTTGGGTGTTTTCATCTATAAAGTGGAAGAAATGATGCCCATGTAAAGGTGGTTGCCCATGTAAAGGTGGTTGCTTGGATTAGGAAGAGGTATACATGAATAGCATGTGAAATGATGCTTGGAACAATGTCCTAGTGGTAAGCATTATTGCCACAGGGCCATAACTGTGGCGACATTAAAAGTGAGATTCACCACCAACTCACACATCGGAGGATAAGGCCTACCGGAGTTCTGGCACACATCCACAAAACAAGGTGCACTCAAGCCGTGAGCTGGGCCTGAAGGAAGGACAGAGGAGGTTAGGGGCAGCCAACCAAGCGAATCAGTCAGCCTTCCTTTGCAAATGAATGGGGCTCTGTCTCTGGCTTCCGCCTTTCCAACGCCAGGTCTACAACGCCTAAGGCTTAAACCTGGCACCGCAGTAAATTTAGCCTGAAGGCAGCTGGGGTTGGGGGGGGGGTTGTCTCGTGGCAGGGAGGAAAAAGAATAGGGTAGGAAAAAGGAGTTGCCTCTGGGAAGAGGGGTCCGGGGAAAGGAACATTTCCGGCTGCTGGAGGAGCCTTGACAAAAAGAAATCGGACGCGAAAGAAGCCTCCCCAGAAATTGGGCCACTGTGGGAGCCGTGCGAGACAGACTTCCCATCTGGGAAGGGCTGCCTACGGGTAATTGGGTTTGCTCGAGTTGCCTCTATAATTAATAAGTGATTTGACTTGGAGATTGGAAATAGTCATTGAAAGGAAGCCGCAGGCTTAGGGGTGTGAGGCCCGGGAGCCTCCCTCCGAAATCCAATGACCTCGGAGAAGGACGGTTTGAGAAACAGGACAAATGTGATAATATTGGCATCCAACCTTCTAGTGTTTGAGTAATTCGTTGCTTAGCTACTTTGGATAGGCCATTATTTTGCAAACTGGAAACATTTGCAAGTGGTGATATTTTGCTCCTGCCTGACGCAGGGGCTGCAAACCTACCCCGACTCTGCTGAACTCTTCGAAATATATATGCATAAATTGTTCCTAATGAGACCATCTGTTTTTTATGGCCCCTCTGGAAGCAGGAGGAACCCGTGTCTTGCAGAAATCTGTGGCCAGGCAGGCCTGAGAAATAAATAGGGAGAGATGAGAATACGCCGACAGCGCAGGCGGCCGGTTCCGTGGTCGATATGTGTGCCTGGGTTCCCAGGAGTACGGGTCATTTAGGGCAACTCCGGGTTGCTTGGAGCATGGAGATGCCAGTCAGTGGGCCTCCTAAGAGGCCCAGGACCTGTGAAGGGGATTCCCAGAGTACAAGAACCTGATTTTTTTTTTTTTTCGTAGCTGGAATATCGCCAGAGCTTCACGACTGAGGCTGCTCTGGGGTCCCAGGACACAGACCCTAACTGTGGGTGGCCTCGGGCATCGCCCACCAGCCCGGACCCCCGCCTCATAGAGGGAAGAGAGGGGTGTCTGAGCCTCAGCGACTGAGAGCTCTCACTCCAGGGTTTGATTCCAGCGTTCATTCGAGCATGTCCCAAAGGTTGAGCTTTCAGCCCCGCGTGTCTGGCAGGCCCAGCAACACGGCCTGAGCCCTCTCGGAGGGTGGCAGGGCAAACACTTTTCACATTACCGGGTGGCTGTTAATTGGGGCAGTACAAAAGACGCCGCTCCTACCCCTTTGCGGTGGGGGGTGGGGGTCAGGAATGGGCAGTGGGGCTGCTTAATAATAGAGGGGCTGCCCTGGGGAGCCTTAGATATTGGTAACCCCCATGATTAATTCATAACCCTCCACTGCGCCTGGCACCGTCTCGGGTCTTTAATCTTCAGTGAGGCTTCCCCGACAGCCTGAGCGCTGTCTTTTGAATGTGTTGAAAGTGGTTGCGCACACACCAGGAGACAAAGTTGCCATCTGCTCCGGGGACCACAGCAACTGGGCGCTGGGAGGGGTCATCCTCCCGCTGTTCAGGCTGCCCCTGGGGGCCTTCTCCTCCCAGCCTACCCCAAAGCCAACATACTCCCAAAATTTTCCTTATAGCCACCTCTACCCGGCTTTCAGGAACATGGGGGTGTGTGTGTGTGTGTGTGTGTGTGTGTGTGTGTGTGTGTGTGTGTGTGTGTGTGAATTGTGGAAACTCCAGCTTGCTTCGTAGTAGAGTCTGCCTCATGGGAAGGCAGCTTCGAGGTCACCCAAGCCCAGGCCTATGATAATGAGATTATAAAACCCTGTTGTCTGTATTCGGGTGTGTGGGGGGGGGGGTGTTAGACAATATACAGAAATGGGGATAACTTAGGGGGGCTGGAGAACAAAGCTCCTGGCCCTTGGATCCAAAGAGTCGCACAAGTGACAAGTGACCCCTTTGCGCACAGGAGGAAGCAGGGTTGGGGACTGGGAGGGGGAGGGGGAACAGACCTTTTAAAAAAGAGGACAATCTGTGTGGACAGCTCAACACAAAAGTCTAAAGGTTTGGCTAGCTTCTAAGAAGCTGGATCTCAGGAAGTTGGAGCAGGGCGGAGAAGTAGGCAGTCTCCACTTAGCTTGCTGGGAGAAGCCTTGTCGCCACACTTCCCTTTATTCCCACCCCCACCCCAGACTGCAGAGTATGCACTGTGTTAATCGACCTCTTGGCTATGGAGCTCAAGGAGAACCAAGCAGCCAAGGCCGCCAGAGGCTGGGGGGCGGGAGGGGGTGCTGGTCTGAGCTTCTGCACTCCCAGGCTATGGCTTTGCCTTGCCTCTTGAGGCAGCACCTTGCCTGCAGACTGTAATTCCATACTCGAGCACGGGGCTGAGGAATCCATTGAGGGAATTGGAACTGCATCTGATGAGCACCGTGGGTGGGGGGATTTAGAAAACAGCCAAAACTTTGGAGCTATAAGCTGCTTACCCCATCCCCCCCCCCCGCCGAAAAATTTGACCTCCCCCTTCTAGGCCACCACCTCTCCCAACCCCCTCGATTGTTTAAGGTTTGCAGCCAGTCTTGTCATATGGTTTTGTTTCTGTGCTTTTCCCCCCAGACACCAAAATTGGACATGTGTAGAAGTAACCCAGCTGGAGAAGCCAGGGATTCGACACAGAATGGTTCGCGGCACCTTCCCCACTTCAACCCCAAAGGGACACCATCTTGTCTACTGTGAGTGTGTAGGACCTTCAGCCCCTCCCCCCAACATGACTACCTGGGCAGCAATTTTTGGAAACCCTTTGCTCCAACTAAAACAATGTGTGAGGTGGGGTGGGGAGGGTGTTCTCAGTACTCAGTAGCGAAGAGCTTGCTATTTTCTATGGAAAGGATCCTACCTAAAAAATAAAATAAAATAAAATAAAAATAAATTTAAAAAAATGCCAACCCAGATATGAATGTTTAAAACGCAACCAATATCCATACATAGGTACTTTGACAATCAGAGATACCCTCCCAATCTGATGAACCATCTGCAGGCACTCTGTAGCTAGCTCCTCCAGCAATTAATTGTCTTCCATTGCAACTCTGACCGTGCCCCCCACCCCCCACCAGCTCCACCAGCGAGCGGCCCTAGCTGCAGCCTTAATCTTCCTGAAGCAGTTTCTCTTGCTCCCAGTGGCCTGTGCATTCTCCAAGGGCACACTCACAGCACTGAAGCTCCCCAGCCTCCTGCCTCCCAGAGCTGCTCGCCTCTCTTCAAGATTTCTTCCAGCTGCAGGGACCTTGGCAAAGCCTGTGGCTGGCTTCCTTGCGCTCTGGCTCTCCCAGCAGAGGTTCGGGCTCTTCCTACAAAGGCCAAGCCTCTTGCTCTTGAGTGGACAGCGCTTCAGTTCCTGCCCTGTAGAGCTCCCACACTACTGCAGTGTAAATGTAGAAGGGGGGGGGGGGTTCACACCCGAGGCTAGGGCAAAAACCAAAGGGGTGAGGGGTGCGGGGAAACACTGCAAAGCCCTGGAGCGGGACAGATCTTGTCGACAGATATTCAAGAAAGGGCTAGAAACCCAGAAAAACAGCAAGAACTTAGGCCCTTCACCTCCCAGAGATGGGTATGCAAAGAGGCCTCCACATCTGCAGTGATATTTTGTGGTCTAGCAGTTCGAAGGGCCAAACAATTCCTGCCAGGCTGCAGTTAACTTGGGGTGGTAATCAGAAGCTAACAGCTTAAGGCTCAGAACTCAGAAGCCACCTGATACCAAGTCGGAGTCATCGTCAAGGGGACCTCTGGAGGAGTCAGTCCTTCCAACACCCTAGTCCCAGAAAACAGTGAATTCTGTAAACAGCAGGGGAAGGATGTGGAGAAAAATAAGAGGAAAAGCTATTAAATTTGCTTCCTCTAAAGAGCACTACCCCCACCCTTTCTCTGAACTGTACCTTAAAAGTCAGAAGATAGAGAACTCGTTAACTTTTTGACTGGTTTAACATTGCCAGCTTCAAGTCAACTGTAGTTCTCCCCCCCCCCCAAGGTTTTGTAAAATATTTAATCTAGCTCAGACAATTTCCTGCAGTCCCTAACTGGACCACCCCATTTATTGAGAGGCTGCCAAAAATCCGTCCTTACTGCAGGCTGGCAACCAGAGGCTCTCCAGCTGGAGCAGCCACAGACTCCTAACAGAACCAGAAGGGATCAAGTCCCAGGAACCCCAGAGGTCCAAACCAATAGGAAGGAGAAGTTCCAGGGGCAGATTTAAGATGTGTGTGTGTGTGTGTGTGTGTGTGTGTGTGTGTGTGTGTGTGTGTGTGTGCGCGTGTGCGCGTGTGCGTGTGTGTGTGTGTGTGTGTTTTCACACTAAACTGATTGTTGGCCCTGTGACCTTCTATGGTCCTACCCACTGGGAACTCTTGTCAAATGGCCATGAGGACATCATTTCTCTCCTGGTGTCAAGCATTTGTTAGAGTACTGTGGCAAGGTTGGCCCACTGTGGGTCAGTCTCCCAGCACCCTCTTCTAGTCTTCAGTTTTCTTAGACATGCTCTTACTGAGGAATACAGGAGACAATCCTGGATCCTCTGGATCCTCAATCCCTTCTGAAGGCGACGCTCATGGGGGAGAACAGCTCTGCCCAGTTTCCATTCCCGCCTCCAGAATAACGAGCCCGAAAACATGTGTACTGTAAATAAAGCCTGTCTAAATAAAGCACTCGGGTAAAGGCTGCCGAGAAAACACTCGGCATCGCTCTGTGCTCAGAGTGAGTCAGCTTCCCAGCCCCCGGGGGAGCAATGGGGAATTTGCCAAAGGACCCCTTCTGTAGACCCCCAACTTTCCCCAGACACGTTTAAGTGGGCCGGAGGACACCAGTACTCTGGGACTTTGGCCCAGACAATGAAGGGAGGGAGGGGTGCCCCAGAGATTGGGGTCCAGCCCTGAGATTAACACCACCAGGATTCCCTCTTGCCACCCCCTTCTGAGGCTGGGTAGAGACTTAAACAGAAGGCAGAGAAGCACCTGAGGGCTGTGGTCGGCCCTCACTTGTGCTTGTCCTGCTAGTCTCTCTAAAATCTAAGAAGGAAAGGTGACCAGCTACCTGAGTCTGTTCCACTTCTTACTTCCTACATAGGCCTATATCCATACACTATCCACACGTGTGTTGCGGAGGCCTGGCCCCCCAGGTTGGCAGTGTGGGTGCTAAAGCAGAGCAAAACAGCATGCCCTCGATGAAGGCATGGTGTTAAGACTCATGGTGGCTTCCCTGCTTTGTGTTTTGTGGTGGTCTCTGTACTCCTTGGGGAAAGGACCACCCTTAAAGACAAGGGGATGTAGAGATCTCCAGCAAGGTATTAACTGGTGCAGTGGCTTCTGCTCTGGTGTGAGCCAATGGTTCCAGTTCCCCAGCCTGATGACCTTGAGAAAGTCAGGGATCTACCCCCAAAGGCTTGGGATTTTCCCACCCTTCAACTCAGCCTCAGGCTAAGGCCACCCTTGGCAACCTAGTGTTGTGCTGCTAGGCTGGCTAGCTGTCTGCTCTGGGAGAAGGTACAGGGGGCTGAAAAACACCAAAGGCTTCACACACACCCTTTGCACCCCCTTTCTCATTAGGGCCGGGGCCAGTGCTCCAGCCGCCTGATGTTGCCAAATCGTCCCTGGGCAGGGTTGCCGGGTGAGGCTTTGGGAACATGGTTTGAGCTAGACAAGATGAGGAAAACAAGTGAAACGGGAGGGGCGAGGTGGGGTGACGGCTCATAAATCAACCAGCTCCACCCCGGGCTTCAGAGCTGAGGCACCTCAGCCCCACGGAGAAGAGGAGGGTCACTGGACCACTCCTAGACCGACCTCTGAGCTCTCCCGGAGGAGCCAGCTCCCCACCCAGGGCTCAGGCCGCGTTAGGACCAGCTTCTGGCCCAGATCGTAAACCGCCCGCCAGATTCGGCGGGAAGCCGCCCTTGGAAGCAGCACTCATCCGCCCGTGGGGAAGTTTATTTATAGCTTGTAAAACGTAAAGGAAACCAGACTTCGCTAGCTTGCGGAGCCTGAGCGCCTTCGATTCCCACCTGCCCCCTAAGAGGGCTCAGTAGGGGTTCTTGAGAGTGGGGTGGCTTCTATTCCTCCCTCTGCTGTGCACCCAAAGGAGAACAGAACCCTCTGATGCAGTCCAGGCTTAAAAATCTCTCTCCCTGTGCCTATGCAGGGCGCTGAAGGCCACAGAGGGTGGAGGCCAGGGCTCGGGCCCTGCGTGGTTAGTGTGGAGGAGACCGATTTGGCAGCTTGGCACTCACGTACGGATAGGCCAAGCGGCAGGGTGCGGGATTTCACAGCTCTCGCTCCCCGTGGGGGAAGTCCCAGAGTGCCAGGAAGCCTTGGAATAGGTGCTCTGGGAGCCTTTCCTTGGAAAGCAGGGATGCTGTCCCCGGTCCTCTGCGCACGTGTCCTCAGCAGAGCAGGCCAGCGTTGTGCGCCCAGGGCTGCGATCCACCGGTGACAGCGACTGAGAGTGCGCCCTTTCCACTTCACACCCCCACCATCCCCAGGGGAAGCTCCTCGCTCCGGGGTGCGCTCGGGGCAGGAGCCAGAAAAATGGGAAAGTGCCGAGAAGAGTAGGACGACAAAACATAAAGAGCCCAGTCGAGCTCCCCAAGATACCCGCGATTCCCCACTACTTAACAGGCCAGCCCAGGCAGCCCTTCCCAGTCCCGGTGGAGCGCACCCACCCCCTGCCCCACCAGGGAGACTTCGTGTGTGTGTGTGTGTGTGTGTCTGTGGGGGGGTGGGGGGGAGGCAGAGAGTGCACGCGCGCGCGCTCCCGTTCGGCGGGAGGGCAGTTGCGAAACAGGCTCTTGGCTGCAGCACGGCATAATGGAGGTGGCTGGAACAATGCGCGCTTTGTGCGCGCGGGTTGTTTTCTACCCGCCTCGCCCCCCTCGCTCGGGCCGTATGGCACTTTAATCCCTACCACGGCTCGGCACAAATGCACTTGTGTCCTGTGGGTCACAGGGAGCTATGCGGCTGGAGCCGTCCCCACCCCACCCCCGCGGGGCCCACGGCCTGCCGCCCTGTCTTCCTTCCTGCACCCACCCACCTCCACCCACCCCGCGCGCCTCCACTTCAATTCCCGGCGTGGGCCCATCAGCCGACTTGGAAGCTTCCGGGCCCGCCGGCCACTTTTATTTTCCGAGAAGACGGCCCTCCCAACCCCCTCGCGAGCACGCGCGCGCGCACACACACGTGGAGCTCAGGCCTCACACTTGCCGCCCTCCCTCGCCTCGCCCCGCCCGCTCCCGCCCGGCGCTCCGGACTCCTGCGAACAATAGTAAATGTCAACAGATTCCGCGCGGCGAGTGTCTGACTCGGCCGAGATAAGGGTGCGCGGTTGGCCCTGAGCTCCGCGACACCGCGGGGGGAGGCCACCCTGACCCCAGCTGGAAAGAACCGGCTGTGATGAAGCTGGTGCCCCAGACTCAGCCAGGGTGGTTGCAGCGCCTGGACGCCAGGCCTTGCACCGCCCCCACCCCGCTTAGCGGAGTGCTGCTGGGCAGCCCAGGGGCGGGGTGAAAAGCCACATGCTAGAAGTCAACCCACGGCTTGGATCCCTAGAGGACTCTGGAAAAAAAAACGCCGACGTGGAGGTGAAGTTTCGACCTACGGGGAGCCGGCACCGGAAAGATGTAAAGAATCCCAATCCTGTCTCCTGAAACTCACTAAAATGGTTTTAAAGCTAACACAACACTTGCAGGTCCTCCCCCTCGATCGTCCGCAACCCACCACCCGAGTTAAAAATTCGCAAATTGATTCCCACGCGTTAGTATTAATGGGTTGTTCCTCTTAAATTGTTGCCAACTTTGCTAATGGATTATTATTTAAATTTCTTTTTTATAAAGTACGTGTTGTTTTATAGATGCGTATTTACTTAAAGAAATCAACTGCATCTATTAACATATTAAAGAGAGAATAAAGCATGGGGCCGGTGTAATGTACTGTTCAGCCTTACTTTGGGTGCTGTGAAGATAGGAAAATCTTATTTGTTTAATAATAAGTCACTCATGAATATGCAAATGACATCGTTGCAGTACCTCACTTCTGTCACTATTAATGAGTTGCAAATTAATGTGACAACAAAAGGAAAATCTATTTAGCGGAGGAACTCGGGTTCCTACCTGGGGAGATCACCAACAGGCCTGGAACTTAGAGACTCTGGAAGGAAAGGGCTGGAGATGGACACCTCCTCACCCAGCCTTTTCCTGAATCCAGCACTATTGTTTGGACCCATGGACCTGCTTTGTCAGTAGACCCTTAAAATTCCAGCTCCAGGCCAAGGGAAGAATGGCTGCTCTGGGGTAATTAGGGCCAAGTGTGATGAATGGAAATCAGCCCACAGTTTGAAGTAAAGCAATTGGTGAAGCCGATTGGGAAGGGGAGGGGGGGTCGTTTCTTCATCCAGTTTAAAGATCCCCCAAAGCCTTTATTGGCCCCTGTTGTTTGGGACAGGGACTTTCACAGGTATTAGCATACATAGCATGGGGTGCTATCTTAATAGGGAAGATAGCATCCTGGTTTTTACTGGTGACTTTGCTGAGGGGAGATTTTAGAGCAGATCAGTTCATTTTCCTGCCAGCCCACTTCCCAGTGGCTACAAATTGAAGTCTGCTTGGCTTCCTTTGAGCCTTCACTCTTCTGGCCTACGTATCAGAGCCTGTGTTTACCTCCCCAAAGTATGTTGTACAAGCTATTTCTCATTCAGTTAAGTTGGCAAACATCACTGCAAACTAATGGTAGTAGTAGTAGAACCATAGACTTGGAGTCCAGATACTTGAGTAGAATTTCAAGAAGCTGTTTGTCTAGAGAACCTTCTAGAGAGATGCAGACCTTCTCTGTCCAACCTAATTAACAATTAAGCGAGGTTTTATAAACATACAAAAGTACATTTAAGATTTGTGCATTTAGCTGGGCAGCGGTGGCTCATGCCTTTAATTCCAGCACTCTGGAGGCAGGGGCAGGTGGATATGTATGTGTGAGTTCGAGATCAGCCTGGAGTTCCAGGACAGGCTCCAAAGCTACACAGAGAAACCCTGTCTCAAATAAATAAACAAAAATGTGCACTCTGCTATGGCCTGCTATGGCCTAGTCATACTTTGTTATTTATTATTTATTACTGTGTTAAGCTATCACAAGGCTGGTGGTCCAAAACAATAGTCATTTATTTGGCTCAAGAATCTAGTCTGGGGCCTGACCATAGTGTGAGCTGTATGGGTGAGGGTAGCTCCATTGAGATCCACACACACAGAGTTCGTAGGGCCATGCTGGCTGTGCTTCTCCTCCATGTGGGCTGCTCCACAGGGTGGCTTGGGCTTCCTTACAGCTTGATGGCTGTGTGCCAAGAGCAGAGCATCCCAAGAGAGAGGAAATGGAAGCTGCCAGTTACTTAAAGCCTAGGCCTAGAAGCAGATTTGGAGTTTTCCCAGCTCCCCAAAGCCTTTTTGGCCTCTTGCTTTGAGTAACAGTTTAGATCTGTAAGTGCTCATGGACCTGCTTACCTGTATTAAGGTGTGGCTGCCCATACCAGCTATCTCAGCATTTATGGGAAGAAGCACGAACATCCTGATCTCAAGGATAGTATGAGACTTCTGTCTCAAGGGGGGAAAAAGAAAGAAAGAAGAAAGGAAGAAAGAGACTTTGCCACACAAACATGAGAATCTAAGTTCAGATCCCCAGACAGAGAAAAGCCTGACAAGGTAACTTAATTTCATAATCCCAGCACTCCTACAGTGAAATAGAAGATGGAGCCATTCTGGTGTACAAAGGCAAGCATGAAACCCTATCTCTATCTCAAACAAGGTAGAAGGAGGGAGGACCGGCATCAGAGGTGGTCCTCTAATTTCCCCATAAGCTCCATAGCACCTTTGTGCCTGCCTGCATTTACACAGGAGCACCTGCGCTTGGGCAGACACACACACACACACACACACACACACACACACACACACACACACACACGGGGGGGGGGGGGGAATTTACAGAAAGAGCACCCTATGGTGGTATAGTCTGTGCAATAATGTGTCACTCAAGCAGTCACAAAGCCCAGATTCAAAGGGAAAGGAAACAGACCCTTCCCACAAAGGGAAGTGTGTCAGAGAAGTCAGGGCTATTGTTTGAAAACTGCTACATATGTGACATCAGAAGAATATAGAATACATAACTTCATTTCTTCATTCATGTCTGACCTCACTTTATTTTTTGAGGGGCTGGTGATAGAGAGAAGGAACCCAGAGACCTCAAGCATGCTCAATAAGTACTTTGTCAGATTGAGTACTTTAGAACTAAGTCTTCAGTGCCATGACTTGTATAAGCTTAAGCTTCAGTTTATTGGCCTTGCTTTTTTTTTTAGCAAAAAATAATGCAATTATTTTCTTGGAAAGGGGCTTTGATAAAGGTTCAGTCAAGGCAAATCTAACAAGTTTAGCTGTTTCTCAATATTGCATAATATGATACCTTCATATATGGAATTTTTATTTAATTCTGCCTGCCTAGATAAAATAATTGATGATCTTGATAAACAAAATCTTTCCAAGAACATAAACATTTATTTGTAAATCAAATAAATTTGCTCAACATATGAAATGTATACTTATCTTAGACTTAAAGGCTCTATGTGCTGGATAAAAGTGTTTAATTATTTTAAAGCAGGTATAGTGGTACAGGATGGTATCCCAGTACTCAGAAGGGGAAGCAGAAGAATCAGGAGTTCAAAGTCAGCTACATATTAAGTTTGAAATCAGCATGGTCTACAAAGAACACTGTCTCAGATAAATGATTTTCATTATCTTAAGCATTTACTTTTTTGAAGTACTACTAAGAAAGAAACCCAGGACTACACCCAAATTAGGTGACTACTGTACTAGGTAGAAAGTCACATTTTAAATTCCTTTTTTATTTAAATCACAAGTCTAAAATCTGTTAAAGGAGACTAGGTAGAGAAGAATCAAATGGTAAAGACACTTGCCATGAAGCTTGGTGACCTGGGTTTTATCCTGGAGCCCTGGGAACGACAGAATCACCTTCTCCACTTGGTACATGTGTACCCACAAGCGTACCCAGAAACAAATGAATGTAAGACATTTTACACAAATAAATGCAAAGAAAGTCTGTTTCCAAGCTAAGGAGTGTATGGATATTGTATTGTTTCATGGTAAATAATTGTCCCCCCTCACACTGGTTTAATTAAAAGCGCTGATTGGCCAAAGGCAGGCAGGATGTGTGGGTGGGCTACCAGACTAAGAAAATCTCTGAGAAACGACAGACAGAATGTCAGGGAGAAGCCTCAGTAAGCAGAGGACAACCATGCTGCTCTAAAGAAAGGTACTGAGCCCTATGGCTGAACAGGAAGAATAATGGGTTAGATGAAGGGTACAGAGTTAGCAAGTTATATGCCTGGGCCTGAGGCCAATCAGCCAAAAACTATTATAAGCGTCTGCGGGTCTGCGGGTCTGTGGGTCTGCGGGCCTAGACCTAGAGGTTAGGCCTGAAAGTCCGGCCAGAAACCTCGTACTACAAAGGAGAGCAAACCAGTAAGCAGGACCCCTCCTCAGTCTCGCTTCAGTTCCTGCCTTGAGTTCCTGTAGTGACTTCCCCCATGACAGACTGTAACCTGCATATCAAATAAACCCTTTCATCCCCAAGTCACTTCGGGTTGTGTGGTGTTTAGCTCAGCAGTAAAAACCTGAGACATTAGCCCAGGCTTCCTTCAAACTCCTACAACCCTCTTGCTTCAGCATCCAGAGTGCTGGGATTATAGGCATGAAGCACCAGGCCCCCATGCTGCACCATGGTCTGTAGAGGGAAACAGGAGGCTAATCTGTCAAATTCTTTAATGCTCTCAAGTTCTGTAAGCTCTAGAAATTAAATTGCATACATAGATTAGTTTTTCAACAACACCAAAATATTACTATGGTATATTGAATTCATTTTATTTTTGCCATATTTAATTCCCAACCTTCCCAAAGTCTAAAGGACACTCTCTGAAGAACGTGTTTTACCTACCATGTTAGGGAGTTAGAGTTATTTGATTCAAGAAAAAAAAATATCAAGGCTCTGGAATAAGGAATAAAAAATAAGATTCCTAAGTAGTTTTTTTCTCCCCTCCTCAATGGGGTGTGGTAAGAGGAGATAATCATTTACAAACATCATGATAAAGATAAAATAAATTATTTAAGACAGGACATGATGGCACAAGCCTTTAATCCCAGCACTTGGGAGGGAAACCCCGGTGATCTGTGAGCTTGAGGCCTGATGTAGAAATATGTAACTATGTAAAGATGTGTTACATTTGTTTATACTGTGCAAAATTACGTTAACTGTGTAAAGGTGTGCTACATTTGTTTCCGCTGCCTTTGTTTAACAATGTAATGATGTGTTACATTTCTTTACACGTAAAGACATGTTGCTCTTTCACTTTGCTTGCCCAAGGCACCTGATTGTTTAGAGTAAAAAGCTGAAAGGTCAATAGTTAGGTAGGAGGAGATAGGCGGGGCTGGCAGGCAGAGAGAATAAATAGAAGAACAGAGAAAAGGAGAGAGAGAATGAAGGCAACACCTCAGACCATCCAGGCAGCCGCCAGCCAGCAAACACAGAGTAGGACATTCGGAAAGAAAGGTAAAAAGCCTCACGGCAAAAGGTAAAGAGTCAACAGTTAATAAGTTAAAAGAACTATCCAGAAACAAGCCTTAGCTAGGCTGAGCATTCAAAACTTATAAGTCTCTATGTCGTGATTTGAGAGCTGGTTGGTAGCGTAAGAGACCCGATAAAGAAGCCCCCTGCTCTACAGAGTGAGTCCCAGGATAGCCAGGGCTACACAGAAAGACCCTGTCTCAAACAAAGGAGATGGAAATATATCTCAGTGACAGAATGCATCCTTTGCTGATATCGGAATGAAAGTCACGATTTTTGCCTTTGCCTTTCTCCCCCTTCCTGCCTCTGCCTCCTGGGTGCTGGGATTAAGGCTGTATACACACACACACACACACACACACACACACACACACACATACACACACACACACACACATACACACACACACACACACACACACACCTCCCTCAGAGGACAGAGGAAGGCTTCAGGTCCTCTAGTAAAGTAGTCCGTGCTCTTGAACACTGAACCATTTCTCTAGACTGAAAATCTCTTTGGGTGTGGGTGAAGGGGCATGTGTGTGCACTTGGGAATGCACACCAGAGCTCTTCCTCTACAGAGCAGTATCTTCCTCTACGGCTCTCCACTTCTTTTTGGAGACATAGTCTCTCTCTCTCTGAACCCAGAGCTCACCTGTTTAGCTAGGCTGACTAATCAGTATGCTTCAACCACCTGCCTATCTCCACCTCCCCAGCTTCCAGTTTACAGGAATGTGCTATACTCCTGGCTTCTGCATAGCTGCTGGAAGTCCAAACTTGATTCCTTGTGATTTCATAGCAAGCACGTTACTGACTGAACCATCTCCCCAGCCCCTGAAAATTCCGTTTTAACACTGGTCACCAGTTAAGCATTACATTTAGATAGTAATAGAAGTCAGGGTACAAAGCTCCTAGAAAAAATGTGCTTCCACAAGCAAAAGGAGCCCTTTATTGATACTGAGGATGCTGAGGATGAACCCAGGGTCCCAGGGCCTCTCTCATGCTAAGTGCACACGTACACTATCATTGACCCACACCCCCAGCCTCTCTCCTATTTAAAGTTTCCATGACAACTGAAGATCCAAGGCCATACCTTTCACATGGAATTTTTTTCTCAACCTCAAGTTTCAAGTTCAAGGTAAATGCTTACTTGATTCCTTTTTAACACTGTCTTTCAGATCTGTCATCCAGCAGCAGGAAATGAAAATATGTAGCTACCACCCATGTTGCTAAAACATTTGGTTGGAGTCAATTAGCCTATTTACTGTCTGCTATGGTTTTTAAATATGTACACAAATTCTTCGGTCCTCCTCCCTCTAAAAGGTGGAGCCCAGTTTTCTTCCTTAGAGTTGTGAACTGTAATTAGTGACTCACTTTTAATAAATAGAATGTGACAGAAGTGACTGTGTGACACCCAGTATTGGGACATGAAAGGCATTACAGCTTCCTCTTAGCATCTGGGGGTAGCTTAGCGGTCAGATCTCCAGGACATCACCATGGAGTGAACTGTAAGTATGCCAATAACTCAGTGAGAAAACCATGATGGAAACACATCTTGAAAGCCCTGTTTGGGTCTTCACATGACTCTACCTGCTGACATCTCACCAGCATACATGACGAGAATCAGAGCTACCTAGCTAAGGTACTCATTTTGCCCTGACCCCTAGGAACTCTGGGAAATAGATGTATGTAGACTGTTTTGAGCTACTGTGTTATACAGCAGTAGATAACGAACACACAAGATCATCTTGCCTGTGGACTTAGCTTCCACCCATTTTTTTCCTACCCACACACACTTTAAATGTGGTTTCTTTTGTTTCTCTGTTTTGATACAATCCCCTCTATGTAGCCAGGATTGTCCTGGAACTCAATATGTAGCCTAGCCTAGGATGACCTCAAAATAACAGAGCTATTCCTGCCTCTGCATCCCAATCACTGGAACTAAAGGAGTTCACCACCACACCCCACTGACACACACACACACACACACATTCTGCAGTGATGAGAATAGAACATGCATACTAGGTGTTTTCTCACTGAACCACATTCTTTGCCCTTTGTCGGCCATTCTAACTATCACTGTTTAAGGCAGCAGAGATCTCTCCCACTCTTCAAAGCAATACAGTCACCAATTTTTAAAAACTACATTCGATTTCTGTACTGTGTGCTGGAATGTGTGTGGATGTGTGTGTGCCATGGCATACATGTGGAGGTCAGAGGGCAATGTGCAGGCAACATAACATGGCTTCTCCCCTTACACCATGTAGGTCAAGGGGATGAAACTCAGGTTGTCAGGCTTAACAGCTTTTTACTCACAGAACCATCTCACCATTCCCTTGCCAGTTCCCCCCCCCCCTTCAGCCCCGAGAACCATTTTCTAAAAACTTGTGAGGAGTAACCTACATCACATGGCTGAGGGTGAGAGCAGAGGGTGAAGGGATGGTGCCGAATCAAGGTTCCTGTGACTGTAAACTCAGAAGCAGAGGCGGTAAAAACAGTTTTAAATAGTTCTTTTGATCACTTTGCAGTTGCAAGTGGGATCTCTGTAAGAGCTCATTAGCATTTTCACTTACACAGAGGAACCATTCTTGAGGGTAGAGTCAAAATGAAAGCAAACACACCCAAGGTCTGAAGAGGAACCAGGGATCATTCATTTCTGGAGGAGGTATGCCCCCAGCACAGCTTGCTGAAAAGGCAACTTCCTTTCCCTCCTTTTTGGGAGTTTTTCAACAACTACAATGATAAAATGTTTGGCATGTGACCTAAATGACTAAGACTGTTTCCTGTCCCCAGAAGAGGCACATTATAGAGTCAACTTAAGATTCTCCACTTCGTGTCATTCCTTTCTGGTTGCTTACATGAGACAGACAGGAGGGGAGGGGAGGGGCAGGGAAGAGAGGGAAGGGGAGGGGAGAGAGACTACCATCCACAAAAGATTTGACAAATGTGAGGACTTGGCTTTAGAGCTTCATCACTCATGTAAAAAACAAAGCATGGCTGCCCCCTCCTGAACCTTGATCACTGAATCACTGAGCTCCAGGGTCAGTGAGACTCCCTGTCTCAAAATAAAGTGGGACACTTTGTTTTGTTTTAAGACAGGCTTTCTCTGTGTAACTGTCCTGGCTGTCCTGGATCTCACTCTATAGACCAGACTGGCCTCTAACTCAAGAGATCCACCTGTCTCTGCCTCCCTAGTGCTGGGTTTAAAGGGATATGCCACCACTGCCTGGCTGGTGGTGGGACATGATTTAAGGTGACCCTTGGCATTGACCTCTGACCTCCACACACATATATGTGCATGCACACACAACCACACATATGTGTACCCACACCCATGCACACGTGTTCACAGAGGAACACATAAACATACACATACAAAATGAAAAACTGTAGTAGTGCATGACTATAATTCTAACACTCAGGTGGGAGAAGGAAGGGTTCAAGGTCATGCTCCATGATCGCACAGCAGCTTGGGCTGCAGGAGAATATGAGAATGTGCCCCAATAAGCTAAAAACAAACAAACAAAGCAAAGCAAAAAACTCCACAGATTGTTATTTTTAGGATGATAGTGATGGAATCCTGGGCGTTATGCTCCTTGGGTAAGTGTTCTATCTCTGAGCTACATCCTAATCCCGGGAGAATTGAGCTAAGAGTACAGGGATGCAATTATAGGAAAGCCATTAGAATATACTTTCTTCTATCAGTTTGGAAACACCGAATATTAATTAATTTGAATGATATTTATTGAGTAGCTATTATAAAGTAGAAGTTAATGATACAATAAAAATCTGTAGAAGGGAAGGTGGTGTGGCTTGCTGGTATAGGCATGTGAGAGACCCTAGGTTCAATCCCCAGCATAAAGCAACCATGGAAGAAAGATGCTCAGGTTATAGTAGAGTTTGCTATGCAGCCTAGTGTTCTAGCTACTGCCACAAAAGGCTTTGGAGTCAGGTGTAGGGATGTATGCTTTTTACATGAGCATTCAGAAGGCTGAGGCAGAAGGATCAGCAAGTTTGAGATCAGCCTAGGCTACCAAGCCTCAAACAGCAAAAGACAATTGAATACTCAGTAGCCAGGAAACCAGAATTGCAAACTCCAAGTCATGGCTTATAATTGGGACTGCTGGTAATGGTCCTGAGCTGGAGACTGCCCAACTGCCTATCAATACCAGGATGAGCAGAGAACTGTCATATGGTCATATAGTGAAATACTATGCGGCAGTGAGAGCCAACAATGGACACCTGAACATTACAGAATAAGAGATCCCTTTTATATGGCATAGGGTGGAAGGATCTAGAAATAAGGCAAGTACTGTATGATTTCCCCATAGACAGAGTTTAAACCAAGCCAAACTGACCCATGCAGTCAGCAGTCAAAAAGATGGTTATTTTGATAAAGGGAGGGAATGATGGGGAGGTGGCCACTGGGCCAGCCTAGGAGTCAGGGAATGTTCTGTTCCTTAACTGGGTCCAAGTGCAATGCATCTCTTCAGTTTATGAGAAACCATTGGTAATGGTTACACTTTCTGCCTGTCTGAAGCACATCGATAATATGTGTTTTTAAAAAACCCACAGAAGTTCTCCCTTGGCTGGAGAGATGTACCAAAGGAGTGGGCGGGGCAGGAAGTCTGAATCCTGCAAACGGTGATGAGATCTTGTTTGTTTTTGAGACAAGTTTTCTCGGCATAACAGCTCTGGCTGCCCTGGATCTCACTCTGTAGACCAGGCTGGCCTTGGACTCAGAGATCCA
The DNA here is from genome assembly GCA_033318265.1 of Phyllotis vaccarum. Classification (NCBI taxonomy): domain Eukaryota; kingdom Metazoa; phylum Chordata; class Mammalia; order Rodentia; family Cricetidae; genus Phyllotis; species Phyllotis vaccarum. The sequence continues at coordinate 130,060,540 of JARWLC010000013.1, forward strand.
CCTGCCTCTGCCCGAGTGCTGGGATTAAAGGTGTGCGATACCACTGCCCAGATTGGTTTTGTTTAATTTTGTTGTTGTTGTTGTGCATTTATATATTTGTCGTGTGTGTGTGTGTGTGTGTGTGTGTGTGTGTGTGTGTGTGTGTGTGTGTGTGTGTGTGTGTGCAAGACACCACGGAAGCCTGAAAGGGACATCAGAAGACAACCTGTGTCTTTTCTCTCCTCCTCGTGTGAGTGGGTGTCCCAGGGCTTCAGCTCAGCTCACTGGGTGTGGCAGCATGTGCCCTTACCTATTGAGCCACCTCACTGGCCCTTTTGTTCTGTTGTTTGTGGCAACGGTACAACCTCAGCTGGCCCCAATTCTATGCCGCTAGAGATGACCTCGAACTTCTTGTTTTCCTGCCTCTACCTCCCTAAGCAGCAGGATCACAGTGTGCCAGCTCTGGCTACTGTTGGTTGGTTGGTTGGCGTGTCTGCTACATACTGTGGTCTCAAATTTCCAGCAATCTTGCTAGCTCAGCTTCCCTAGGACTGGGATTTTAGGCACATGCCAGGATGTTTGGCCCCCCCCCAACACATCATTCTGCACCTAGGCTGGTATGAACCTTAGTATCTAGTTTATACTAGTCCAAAATGGGCAATATTTTATGTTGCAGCATCCCTTGTGTGCACCACATCCATCTCAGACTTGGTCTTCACAGGAAGGTCAATTTTAGCCCAAGGGATAGATGGGTAAATGTTCAAGTAAGAGCTGAGGGGCGCGAAGTAGCCTGAGCCTGGAGAAGTGCCTTGGGAACTGGAGAAGAGACAGCTATGGCGAGCTTTACACAAACAGTGATCCTTACCAATATCATTCAGCTGTACAACCTGGGAAGAACTTGTGTGTGTGGGGGGGGTGAAGTCCTGAGTGAATTTCTATTATTGACATAAGCATCCTCATGCCAAAGACCCCAATGCCTTAGACCCATGGGGATGGCAAGGCCTTCCCCGGGCCAATTTCAGAGGAATGGCAAGGCCTTCCTCCCCTGGTCCAAGTACAAATGTTGACCAATAGTTGACCTTTAGCTAAAACCAGTGTGTGCAGAAAATATGAAGCACATTTTCTTCTTAGGGTCTGAATGCTGAGGTTGCATGCAGCAGTTATCGACCCAGGCTCCCTCCCTCCTCCAAAATGACTGCAAACTGAGACAGCTCCTCTGCAGACACCTCATACCAAGAGATTGCACCTCCACCTGGTTCATGCTATGCATAATAAGTACTCTTTATTTCTGGGTTTTGTCTCCGTTAGTACGTGAATTCTAGTTAGCATTTAGTGAAAATTCAGAGCCAGATATTGGGGGCAAGTTGGAATATCAGAGAGAGGAAATATACAACAGTCAATTCTCACCCAGCCAACTTCTCAGGCCAAACAGGGTAAATGCTATGTATCTTCAAGAGTCCTCAGCCTGGCTGGTGGCTCCTACAGAATGAATGAATGTCTGCCTAAGCCTGCTTCAAATATCTTCCTTGCTCAGTTGCATGATAATCCTAGAGTTAGGATTAAAGGTGTGAGCTACTGCTGTTTGGTTGTTAGGCCCTGAACTCACAGAAACACAGAAAGATCTGTATCCTGAGTGATGGGATTAAAGGCCTGAGCCACCACTCTCTGACCCTCATGACTTGACTGTCGATTATTCTGTTGTCTGATATTCCAGACTGATTTTATTAAATATAAAATATATTACTACATACGTCCTTTTGTGTCAAAAATAAAAAAGTTATAACTAATAATATAAGAAAAACTATATATAATAGGTACAGTATTATAGACAATATATACAAGCAATAATTACATGAGTAATGTCCAGTCCATTAACAATTGACAAATTCAAAGAAAATATTCCATTATTTATTCTATTTTGGGGAATTCAAAGGATTGTATCTAATTAATTTTCTATCTAACTTGTATTAGTAACTGAAAACTATCTTTTGATGTCTCCGAAACTTATACACTTTAACCTCTGAGTTTCTTTTCTAAAACTGTCACTAGAAAACTATAACTATCTCATCTTCAACTCCCTCAGACACCTAAGAAGGAAATAATATTAAGTAATCAGGACATGCAAGCAAGCAACTTCCCAAAAATGTAAATAACAAAACAGCTGGCTGCCTGGACAGTCACCCAAGGTTCCTCTGGATCATTGAAGCATCCATCATCTGCCTACAGGCCTAGTGTATCTGACAGACTTCTGTGTGAAGCCGGATATTCTTAAAGACCTTCTTACTTTGTCCTGGAAAGCTTCAGCAGTTCTTATTTTGAGTGTCCTGCTTGTCCATTTTGGACATCACACTGTCAGCAGTCGAGACAAGGGCACTTTCTTGCCCAGTGACTAACTTTTGCCACAAAGGTCAACTCCAAATGGATTTTTTTCAATGCCCATCATCTTTTCTGAAGTAGCTTGGTGCTGCCAGGATCAAACATCTCATTGTCATAAAAATAATAAGAACCTGTGTTATTAAAATATCTTAAATGGCATATTCTGTAGATCTCTGAAGTGTGTTGAAGAAGACATGTTCATCTAAAATATATCTGTTAGACCTTGAAAACATATCTAAGGATGACTACTAACCTGCATTTCTTTATATCCTAGTTAGTTGGTAATAATAATGTTCAAGGACTAGCAATTTGCATTACATTGTTAGATGAACTGTACAGGTACAATAATTTGAACAGGTATAGCATATAATATATACAGTAACAAAATTAATCTCAACTTTGTATCAATATTCACAATTTGTATACAATATACAAAATAATTCAATGAAATATTTAAAACTAGTAATTGCTTTTTTAAAAGTAGATTCAATAAGCTACCCTTATATCCTTTTCTTTTTTCAAATAAGAACCCTGAATCTAATCTCCCTTCTTCAGCTTTTTTCTTAACCATGACCAATAACAATTTATAACTAATTACCCTAAGCAATGACAATAATAACCCATTGAAAGACCAAAAAACACTCACCCCACCTCTTGAGAATGTGGGTGCTGTGTTCTTAAATTTACTTCCTGCTGTCTGGGGCAACGACATCTTTTGGGGATCCTGAAAAGAAAAGCTTTGTTAATTGTCAGGTCCTGAAATAAGTAGCTGTGTCATTTGTTGTCCAGTCTCTGCATAACAGGAAAGCACACAGCTTGTCTCAAGTCCTGGTTATAGTAGTCTGTGAAGCTGGTTCATCTCAGCGAGCTGCCTCGAAATTGTCCTGAGCAGTTTGTAGTCCAAATCTGATCTTTGGCTGGTGTTTGTCAGCCTAGTTTGTCAGAGTCCATGTGAAATCATCGTTGTGGGGCCCCATCTTCCTTTTAGATACTTCAAAGGAAGAAATTAGGCATTGTCATAGTTCAATGCCAAGACTGATAAGGGACTCAAGCCCAAAACAATGTTCAGGAAGCTAGATAAAGCCTTTTTTCTACAATTAGTTAGTACTTGATATCATCATTAATATCATGACAAAAAGTTTAATATATATTAATCTTATACATTTTGATATAAAATTCATACCTTAAAAAAAGTTTTAATGGGTCAAAATAAAGCCCAAAGATCATGAGATTAGTAGCAAATATACTCCCCTATTTTTTGTTTTTCTTCTGTCCCATATCAGGTGGCTCTCCTCATATGGTAGAGATTTTGCATTTTCCTTTAAACAAGCATGTTTCTTGGGTATAGAGGAGAGAGCTACACTCCAGCTCCAAAGCCAGCTTTGATTTTTAATTGAGCTGGGACCTACAAAAAGACCATTTGTATTATGTGTCTGTAGAGAATGGCAGAGACAAACATTTCGGAAGATTATAAAATTTTTTTCCTGTTAGAAATGTGATATAGCAATATGCCAATTGACTCCATTTGGGGGGGACATTTTCTCTGGATAATTTGTCCTTCTTCAGATGTCTAATTTGTCCAGTGATCCCCAGATTCCTTAGCTGGATGCCTTCGTTATCCTGAGATTTTTTTTTTCTCTTCTTCCGGTTCTCACTACGCTCTTTCGTGCCTTTGGCTTTGGTTGCCAGGGTTTCTGTCATCAGGTCTCTTCATATTGACACAGGTTGTGCCTTCTTGATAAAAAGCTGGAATAGTTGTATTTCAGTGGCTCTTCGCTAAGCATTTTAAAAATAAAATCAGCAAAGTCATCAGACCAAAGTTCAGGCTTCCTGAATGTTGGCGGTGGGTTTGTGGGGATTATAAAAATAGCCTTCACTGGATGGATGTCAGCATAAGGGGTTTCCCTTCTGCCATTTCTACAGAAGTGATGCCAGGGACCAGATGTCAGCCACACAGTTGTAACCATTTCTCAAATTATCTCAGGAGCCATTCAAAATGGGGTTTCTATTACAGTATTGCATTTTGCCATTGTATCTGTTAACTGGCCAGGCACTCGGAAGTCTGCAAGCTTCAAATGTCCTGCTGTATTAAGTAGAATATTCCCAGCTTTTATATCCCTGTGTATTTTTCTCATAAAATGCAAATATTATAATCCTTTCAGTGTAGATTTTAGAACAGCTGCAAGTCCATCTCCTGTTAATGTCTTGTTTCGTAACCTAATGACGTCTGAACAGAGCCAGCTCCACAGTGACAACCCAGAGCTCTGTGTTCTTGAAGTAACTACTATAGGACTTCACCACATAGGGCTGTCACATTGCTGCACCGTGGAAATTTCCATAATTATTTCCTGAAGACCTGACTCAACAGGTATTTGCTTAATTGCAACAACTTGACCAGATTCCTTATATTGTGCTTTAAAAACATTTCCAGAAGACCCTTCTCCAAGCTTCACCAATACATCAAAAACATCTTCCAGCTGCCTATTCAAACTGCCTTCACTTACCTTAGATGAATGCATACCATATGTAACAATTGTTTCCTTGACTCTTCTTAATTCTAACATTTGTACCAGAGCCCAACTACTGTATAATTTTTATCATTTTGGGATTTCTTTAAAGTTACTGGATATATTAATGTTTGCTGTTTGATAACCTTAGGCTGTTTTTGTGTAATCTTAGACAATATTGCTGAGATTGGTTCTTTATATTCCTCTGTTTGGATTTGAATATCTTTGTGTTTTCTCTTAACAGGCTTTTAAAAGACTTTCTTCTTAGCATTCTTATTAACTGACACTTTAAATGACAAAACAGAAATAATCAAACCAATATATTTATAATAAACAATATGATAAAAATTATAATTATCTTCTCTTCATTATTTATCATTTCCTTTACTAATTCCAATTTCAAATCATCCAAAGTAATATCAAAGAAAGACCAACCACCTTCCATTGCCTTAAATGGATTCCCCTTTTAAAGAAAAGCCCATTTATTTAACAAACTTGTCAGTGATGATTCAGATGACTGTGAAGTAGGGCAGCTATCTAGTGTGGTAGCAGCCCAAGGAAGGGGTCCAAAAAGAGAAGACCCCCCCCAAAAAAAAACCATAACCCACCAGGAGAGGGAGGCCACTGTCTGAAAAACTTACACAGATGAACATGGAAAAGAAACACGTGAGGCCGGTGTGGTCTGCGTAAGCCTGGAGGCTAACTGAATAGAAAGCCTAGCAAGCCAGTAATTATTCCTCCGGCCAAGTGTTGTTCTGGCCAGCAAGTGGCTTTTTTGTAAATTTGTGCCCCAAAAGTTGAATGCAAAATAGTTCACAAATTCTAGTTGGTATTTAATGAAAATTCAGAGCCAGATATTGGGGAAAACTGGAATATCAGAGAGAAGAAACAGACTACAGGCAATTCTCACCCAGCCAACTTCTCAGGCCGAACAGGTTAAATGCTGTCTTCAAGGGTCCTCTGCCTAGCTGGTGGCTTCTACAAAATGCCTGAATTTCTGCTTTCTCCTGCCTTCATATCTTCCCTACCCAGTTGTTTCACTTCCGGGTTCAACTTTGTATCATAATCCTAAACTTTAGGATTGAAGGTGTAAACTACTACTGTTTGACTGTTAGGCCTTGAACTCACAGAAATATAGAAAGATCTCTCTGTCTTCTGAGTGATGAGATAAAAGACAGTAGGTCACCACTCTCTGACCTTCATGGATTGACTGTGGGTATTTCTGTTCTCTGATATTCCAGGCTGATTTTATTATCTATAAATATCACAAACACACACACACACACACACACATATAAAATGTGTGATATATTTTATAGATAGATAGAGATAGATAGATATAGATAAATAGATAGATAGAAAATAAACCACACATTAGATCACACAGCCCACCCAATCCCAGCTTTTCTATATATATGTCCGTCCTTTGTTCTTTCTTGTGGCTCAAGTTAAGGCAGTTCCTAAGCAGCAAAAGTCCTGGCAAGGATACGGTGATATTTGTGTTTAAAGAAGCCCACCTCAAGAGTGACAGCAGAAGCCATCAATGGTGGCACATGCCATTGATCCCATAATCCCAGTACTCCTGAGGCAGAAGCAGGCCCATCTCTGAGTCTGAGGCCAGCCTGATCTACAGAGTGAGTTCCAGGACAGCCAGGGCTGCACAGAGACACCCTGTCTCCCAAAAAAAACAAAAAACAAAACAAAACAAAACAAAACCCAAAAAACAAAAAAACAAAAACAAAAACAAAAACAAACAAACAAACAAAAAAAACCAAAACAGTGGCCGAGAGGTGAACACCTAGAACTTTCCTAAATGTGGTCTAGGTAAGAAATGAAAGCCGGGGTGGGGGAGGGGCAGAAGATCAGAAGGTTTTAAGGGGCATGTCAGCACAAGAATTAGGAGGACTCTGAAGCAAAGCGGAGAAGAAAGGAGTATTTTTAAAGCTTCTGGTTACACATATAAGAATACTGTCTGTTCAGCTTCCTATAAAGACAGTGTCCTTGAATTCTTAAAGACAGCATCAGCCATCAAAGGGATGCTCCGATTTCTCCCTGAAATAGACTCTTACCTTGGCATCTACAGCTCGTATTCAGGGGACTTATGAACTTGAATGACAAACATTTTTCCTTTCCTTTGCATTACCCTCAAATCTCAACTTGACATTTCCTCTGGTATATAGGTATGTAACAACTACAACCATATGGCCAAGATTTTCATATGAGATCACAATTGATTCAGATATTGAAATATATTGGTCATATGCATCACCAATTCAAAAGTATGATGTTTGCTGGGTCTGTGGGTTGTTCTTATTTAATTTATAATGAAAGAATCTTCGAAAATTCCTTAGTGTTTGTAGTTATCTGTGTTATGTAACAGAGTATCCCCCAAATTTAGTGGCTTAAGCAATAGGGTTTTTATTTTTATTTTCTATTTTTTTTTTATTCTTTGACAATTTCGTGTGTATCTATAATGTATATTAACCCTATCCATCCCAATGCACCCCTCCCACACTCATGTGATCTTGTAATATCGTGAATCCAGTTAGCGTTAGCTGCTGGAATGTTGACTGACCTTGAACAGATCTTACACAGGCGATTTCATGGCTACAGTGGCGAGGTTATGTGCACAAGTCACTTCATACTGCTTCTCCCATCCTCCTGCTCTCACATTCTTTCCAACCCCTTTTTCCCTCAATTTTCCCTGAGCCTTGGGAGTTTGTCCCACAGAGGGACTTCTCGTTCTAGGACCAGCCTTTGCACTCACTGCGGCCCACTGCAGAAACATGCTTCTCTCACCAAGTTTGAGAGCAGACCTCTGAGTATAAGCATATATATTTAGAAGGCAGTTTGAAAGCATGTTCATTTAGCAAAACCACAGCAGAAGGTTCTGCGTTAGGGCCTATGACTCTTAGCCATGGGGTTTAGATCAGGTTTACAGTACCTCTTGTGGAACAGGCCTCAGATCCAATCAGAGGACAGCTGGCTATTGTCATAACCTTTATCCCACTATTGCACCAGTGGACATGGCTTGCCGAGCAAGTCAGTAGCGTGGCACACAGAGTTCAGCACTGACTGATAGCACTGGCTTTTCACCCCCAGTGATCTGCATAACACCTATTGCCGCTAAAGTTCAGCCAGAAGGGAAGGCATTTTGCCATCAGGTCCACCTTTACTTCTCTATGTCTATGACCAGAGTGTGTTATCTTCAAAAGTAGGCTTTGGCTGTTGGGTTATGGTGAGTAGGTAACAAGAGCAATGACAATAGCCTGGGTTGTTTTAGATGCCTCTGGGCCTCCTTGGCTAATAATTTATAAGGAGGTAGCCTACATGTGGTACCGAGATTTTCACTTGATAACTCATGTGGTCGGGGAGAAATATGTTCCATTTATGCTGACTACCTGTGTTCAGACTCCTTTTTGGAAAAAGGAATTTAGTGACTCCGTATACAAACTTTGGGCAGTTTGTGGGAAAATAAGGGAAAAGACAACGCTAATTGGTTGCATCTATAAGGTTAAAACTGACAAAGGAAAAGTATGAGCTCAGTGCAAAAAAATGACCAGCTTCAGTTTTGAAAAAAAAAAAAAAAAAATTCTAAAGATTCCTCAGTTTGCCCTGGAAAAGAATCTTCTCTCCAGCAGCCAAAGAGCTTAAGCGTAAGTTTTAGAAGATTAAACTCAAACCCTCATGATGAGATTATCTAACCTACAATGAAAATTCAAGTCCCAGGCTCAGAGTGTTGGCAGCTAAACTAAAGGTGTTGATTGGTTAGGAGCAGGATCCTGTAACTTGGAATAGAGATATGTGGGAGGGACAAGAATGAGTCTTCAGACTTTGAACCCTTAGGTTCTGATAGATTTTTCTCATCTGAGAAAGTAGTCTTTCTATCCTTAGCAGAACACACACACACACACACACACACACACACACACACACACTCTGGGTGGGGAGTGGGGTGGGGGGGATGCTTTTTGAGACAAAGGTCTCAGTATATAGCTTTGGCTGGCCTGAAAGTCACTATGTAGATTAAACTGTCCTCAAACTCAGAGAGATCTGGCTGCTGCTTCTGTCTTCTGAGTACTGGGATTAAAGGCATGCATACCCAGCTTCCCCCAACCCCCTTAAAACAGAGTGGTGCTGGTGCACACCTTTAATCCCAGCACTCAGGAGGCACAGGCAGGCAGATCTCCATGAGTTTGAGGCCAGACTGGTCTACAAAGTGAGATCCAGGATAATATCAGGGTTACACACTTAGGAGCTGTCTCAAAGAACACACAACCTAGGCGGAGTGGTAGACTATTTCCTTTCTGCTCCAGGAAATGTTAGGGACTCAGATGAAATGACACATATGACTGGGGTGGAGCTCTTGGGACATTTCTGCCGTTCTTTCTCTTGACAATCTTCAGAGCTCTTCAAGTCCTCTCATTTTGTTTTAATTGGTGATGCTAAGAATTGAATTCAGGTCGTCACAAATACTGAGCAAGCACTCCACCGGAGCCCCATTCTCATTCCCTTATTGTTTGGTTTGGTCTTGTTTGTTTAATGTGAAGTCTCAGTACGTTACCCAGGTTTTCCAACGACTACTGGGCTCCAGAGATTTCTCTAACCTCAGCCTCCACAGTACCAGACAACATAGAATTTTAAGGCCTCAGCCCTGCTGCCTTGGGGAGATCACAGCTCTGAGATTGTGCTGGGCCTCTTAGCTCCAGAAAGACTCCGGATAGTTTAATTAACTTGAAAACAAAGAGACAAATGAGTAAAAGGGGTGGTATTTGTACGCTCGGGTTCCTGGAGGGAACAGAGCACACGTCCTCTCTCTTTGCTAACTAATGACAATTCCACACATGAGACAAGGCCTTCTCCCAGCTGGGTCTGGTACCAGGGACTAGAAAACACAAAGAAAACTCTCAGCCACCAAGATCTCCAATTTAGCAACAGACAATACAAATTCCTGCAGGTAGGTTGCCTGGGATACGAAGTAGCCAGTGTATAGAGAGTAACCCACTGCTAAGAGATGGGATTGTCTCTCTCCTTTAAACTGGTAATTAAGGAACCCAGGCCAAGTCTGTCTCCATCACTGATGGAGGGCCCATTGTGCAGCAAAGGGCAGAGTAGACCTTGGTGCCTATCTTCACGGAACTTAGGACACCCAGGAATAGAAATGTAGGACACCTGGGACCAGAAAAGAAAAATGGGCAGAGACCTTTGTGTGGGCCTCTGGAAGTTTCGTTTTAAATATGGAATTCTTTTCTTGACAGAGTTTCATGTATCCCAGGCTGGCCTCAGAGTTGCTAGGTGGCCAGAAATGACCTTGAACTCCTGACCCTCCCATCACAGGCAAGTATGCCACCATGCTCCATTTCTGTGGTGCCAGAGATAAAACCCATAGCTCCAAGATTGTCACAGACTTTATCCACTGAGTTGTATCTTAAACTTGCAGAGGCCTACAATGGATTTCATTCTGTGTTGCTTATTTTCAGAACTGTTGAGTTGAGCTGAGACAACAGACACCGGTTGGTGGTGGAGGGCAGGGAGCGGGGAGATTGGGAAATGTTCCCACCACGTGGTTGGTAGCTGTGCTCTGACAGAGAACTTTGGAAAGGGGGCTGGAGAGATGGCTCAGTAGTTAAGAGTCTTTGCTGTTCTGGCAGAAGACTAGAATTTGGTACCCCACACCCATGTCAGGGGGGGCCTCAAAACCTCCGGTAACTCCATATCTAGAAGCTTTGGAGACAGGTGGCTTAGGGATCGGGGGAGGGGTGTTTTACACTATCTTGTTTCTCTGGCTCTGCATTCTGTTTCTGAGATGAGTCTTGCTATGGGTTCCTATATGGCTTGGTTGGTACTTGCTGTGTAGTCTAGTCTCAGACCCAAGCTTACCCTCCTACGTCATACTCCTGGATGTTGAGAGTACAGGCCTGTGTCACTACTGTGGTCTGCTGTTATTATCTTCGTGGCTGCTGTTTGTTTTTAGAACTCAAATTCAAAGCTGTAAATGACTGACAAAGCATGGCACTGGGTTAGCTATGGTGGCACATATCAACCTCTATGATCCCAGCACTTGGAAGGCAGAGCAGGAGACTTTAAGGCCAGCCTGGGCTACAAAGTGAGTTCCAGGCAAGACTGAGCTTCAGTCGATCTTATCTCAAACAAAACAAAACACAAGATTAGCAAAATAGTTTGGTAGGTGAAGGACCTTGCTATCAAGATTAATGACCTGCCTGAGTTCGATCCCTGGGACCCACACAGTGAAGGGAGAAAAGCAGTACTCTCAAACTGTCCTCTGACCTCCACACACTCCCCATGGTGAACACAGGCTCCTGAACATGCACATACAGGCAATCAATCAATGTAATTTAAAAGTATTTTTTAAAAACAAGACATTGAAGTTACTGTTACTGGACTCACAGAGATCCACCTGCCTCTGCTTTCTGAGGGCTGGGACTAAAGGTGTGTGCCACTGCCCAGATGCTGCTATTTCCTTTCCTTTTTCATTTCTTTTCCCCCATTTCTTTCTTTATTCTCTCTCTCTCTCTCTCTCTCTCTCTCTCTCTCTCTCTCTCTCTCTCTCCTTTTTTTTTTTTTTGAAACAGTTCCTTTGTGTATCTTTGGCTGTCCTAAGTATTTTCTAAATGTATGCTTATGGGTATATGCCTGTATTAGTGTATGCCATGTGTGTGAGGGGCCAGGGAAAAATGATTGATCTCCTGGAGCTGGAGTTCCAAGTGACCGTGAGTCACCTGACTTGGGCCTGGGAACTAAATTCAGGTGCTCTGGAAGAGTAAAGCACTTTTAACTGTTAGGCCATCTCCCTAGTCGTCGCCCCCCCCCCCCTTTAGGATAGAGCTGGTGGTACAAGGTGGTAGATCAATCTCTGTGAGTTCTAGTCCAGCCAATCTAAAAACATAAAAGCCCCTTCCAGCCTCAGGTTACTTTTTGGTTTTGCTTTGTTTTTTGAGACAGAGTTTCTCTGTGTAGCCATGGAACTCACTATGTAGACCGGGCTGGCCTCCAACTCACAGAGATCCTCCTGCCTCTGCCTTCCAGGTGCTGGGATTAAAGGCGTGTGTCACCATAGATAGGCACCTCAGGCTACTCTTGAATTAAAAACCCTTCTGTCTCAGCCTCCTGATTGCCAAATGATTATTTTTAAAGTTTATGGATTTAATTTTAAATTACTTTAAAGTATGTGTATATGCCTACATGTGGTTATGTGCAGAGGTCAGAGTACCTTTTCTACACTTATCTACCAAAAAATCAACTGAGACCTGAAGCTCAGGCATTCTACATGTAGAAAATGGAAATGGTCTTTCTGGTCCTGCTAGATAGGATGGTTGGGTCTTGCTGGGTGGCTGCTGGCCTAGCTCCAGGTTCAGGAAGAAATAGTCTCAAGAGAATAAAACAGAGGAGAGTAATGATAGCATCTGGCATCCTTCTCTGGATTCCTCTTGTCCATACATGATACATTTCTCGAGCACATATGTACACATCAATGGCTGGGGTTGTAGTTCAGGTTTGCTTAGTAGTAGGCTCTGGGTTCAATTCCCAGCACCACATATCATCACAGAGTGTGGTGGTATAAACCTGTAATCCTAGCACCCAGGAGATGGAAGCAAGAAAAAATGTAAGGTTATTTTTGGTCCTCTACTGAGTCGGAGGCCAGGCTGGGCAACTTGAGACCCTATATCTCAATAAGTTAATCCCTCAGGGCTTCTCACAACCAGCAAGGTCCAGTCCATTCTTCTTGGATGGACTGTCTTTAGCCATTGGTTTCTAGCAAAAGGAATATGGTAAACGTGTTGATGTATGACACCATAACTCGGTCATAGAAGGAAATAGTCTGTGATTAACCCCTTCCCTCATCCAGTTACTATGGAGGCCACAGGCAAAACTAACGTGTTCCAGTTGTTGGGTCCATCTGCTATCCAATCCACCGCCAACTGGAGATGGGGTAAAGCCCAGAGGCTTCTAGTCTAAAAGATTGCAGCCCAGTCCTTGTACCACCTCAGCTGACGCCCAGTGGATCAGAGGTAAAGCTGTCCCGGGGAGAGCTGCTGTTCAAGCTGCAGCTTCACAAGCAAACAGATTGTTCCTGCTTCGAGACATGAAGTTCCTTTTTAAAAATCTTTATTGAGATATAATTCACATACCATAAAATTCACTCATTTCAGTTCTACAATCAAGTGCTTTTAACACATTCACAGTGTTGTGGAACTATCTTCATAAGGAACTAAGGGCACTTCACTGCCCTTCTGAAGCCTGGAGATTCCCTGTCCCTTCCACCCTCTCTCCAGTCTCTGGGACTCCTGTTTTGGAGTCATCTCAAATGAACCGGTTTTTCATAGTCTGTGGATCTTTGTACGCAGCTTTTTTCACTCAGCGTGCCTGCAAGGCTTACCACCCCCTGTGGAGTACTTCATTCCTTTTTATTGCTAAATGTAATTACTTGTATGGCCACACCACACATTCTTTATCCATTCATCAGCTGACTAACATACTGACATTTAGGTCATCTCTCTGTGTGTGTGTTGGTCAAAGGTAGACACTGAGTGTCTTCTTCAGGAGCTCCCCACCTTATTTTGATATATGGATATTTTTGCCTGCATATATGCCTGCTCACCATATGCATTTGTGGCACCCCAGGAGGTCAGAAGAAAACAATGGATCCCCTGGAACTGGCATTATGTGTAGTTGTGAGCTTCCAGCCAGGTCCTCTGGAAGAGCAGGCAGAACTTTTAAGCACTGAGTTATTTTCCTAGCCCCTCTTCACTTTTGACAAGGTCTTACTATACAGACTTTTAGGCTGCCCAGTGAACCCAGAAGGACCTGCCTCCTCAACCCTGGTGTCAGTCACCAATGCCTGTCCCAAGATTTTTGGAGGGGGCGTTGTGTGTTTTTGAGATAGGAGTTTTTGTAGAGCAGGCTTGCTTTGAATTTGCTATGTAGTAGACAAGGACTTGGACTTTCTCCCGATCCTTCTTCCTCCACCTAGTTATACCGTGCTGGGGGTCAAAGCCAAGACTTCCTGAATACTACCTAAGCACTCTACCCAAGGTGGTACATCTCCAGCCTTAGTTTTATTTCAAGATTTATCTTTATTTTTAATTGTGTGTATTGTTGTATATGTGTGTGAGGGCATATGCTCATGTGTATAGACCAAAGGCATCAGGTCCCCTGGAGCTGGAGTCACAGGTGGTTGTGATCAGTCCACACCACCCTTTTCTTGTTTCTACATCATCACTAACTAGTCAGAACCACATTAAGAGTATAACGTGGTATCTTGCCTATTTTTAAACTTTATATGAATGTGTCACATTATATGTATTCTTCTGCAATTTGCCTTCTATTTTGGTTGATATTAGGTGTGTGACACTTCTTTCGTGAGCGGTGCAGCTGGGATACAGCATCTAGTTTCACTAAACACTTATCTTATTCACAACTGCCCTCTCTAGGCCCCTTCCTTGACCCCACAACTTACCTAAAGCACATCTTTTTAAGTCTTCCCCCACTCCCTCCCCCCTTCCTTTTGATATTTCTGAAACAAGGTCTCGGTCTGAATTCAGACCTGTACAGAATATATGTGACACTGTCAGTGTTGACAGGTCAGGCATCTAAGAGAAGGAAGGGGGAAAGGTAGGTGGAATTTCTAGCCTAGGAAGGAGCCTTCTGACTGGCGTGGAAGGACAAAGAGATGGGTAGGGAAAGGCTCAGAAGGCAGCCAATTTAGTCCTTAGAAAGGTCATCCAGGCTGGGGAGGATTCCTCGAGCCAAAGTGATTAGTTTGGACTGCCTCCTATCTGGATAGACAAGCCCAGCACCGGAAGTGATGGTAGGTGAATGGCCACCCCTGAAAGTGCTGTGGCCCCGCAATTGGAAGGATCTAACTTCTTGCAGTGGCCTAGCCTCTCCCCAATAGCTAGTCGCCCCCGCCCCCTCCAGCTTTAGTGCGTTGATGATGACCTTCCTGCTCTGGAGGAAATCTGGCCAGTAAATCACTTGCTTTTAAACCAGGCTGCACTAAGAGAAGGACCTCTCCCCCAAGTCTCTCTCTCTCTCTCTCTCTCTCTCTCTCTCTCTCTCTCTCTCTCTCTCTCTCTCTCTGTGTGTGTGTGTGTGTGTGTGTGTGTGTGTGTGTCTGTATGTGTGTATACAAGGTTTGTCCCTGGTACCTTCAGAGGTCAGAAGAAGGCATGAGATCCCCTGGAACTGGAGTTGTGAGCTAGTATGGAGATGGTCCTGTGAAAGAGCAATTAGAGCTCGTATTTGCTTAGCTGTCTCTGTAGCCCCAAGAATTTATAATCTTTATTTCAACTTCCCAATTGGCTCTATACAACAATATCAGTGGGTTCATGGGGTGAAGGAAGTGTTGAAAAAAAGAGGTCACAAAGGAACCTCCCTCTCTCTCTCTCTCTCTCTCTCTCTCTCTCTGTGTGTGTGTGTGTGTGTGTGTGTGTGTGTCTTTCATTCATTCATTGAGACAAGGTTTCTCTGTGGAGCCTGGTTGTTCTAGAACTCAGTATGTAGACCAGGGTGGCCTTGAACTCAGAGATAAGTCTGCCTCTGCCCCCAGACTGTTATGACTAAAGGCATGAGTGACTACAGTGGGCTGAGAGGTTAGTTTTTGTTTATTTATTTATTGTTTGTTTGAGACAAGATTTTTCTGTGTAGCCTTAGCTGTCGTGGAACTGGTTCTGTTGACCAGGCTGGCCTCTAACTCAGAGATCTGCCTGCCTCTGTCTCTCAAGCACTGGGATTAAAAATGGACACCATCACCTGGCTGTTTGCTTTTTGAGACAGGGTTTCTCTGTGTAGCCCTGGCAGTCCTGGAACTAAGTTTGTGACCAGGCTGGCCTCGAACTCAGAGATCTGCCTGTGGAGGAATGTTGGGATTAAAAGACATGCTCCATCACAACCAGACAAAAATTATTTTATTATATATAAATAAGACCTCAGCAGGGTGGTGGTAGAGGAGGAGGCAGCAGTGCATGCTTTTAATCCCAGCATTTGGGAGCCAGAAGCAGGAAGATCTCTGTGAGTTTGAGGCCAGTCTGGTCTACAGAGAGACTTCCAGGACAGCCAGAGCTGTTACACAAAGAAATCCTGTCATGAAGAAAAGAGAAAAGTCACTGTGTGCCTTAGAGCTGTTTACTCCTTGCCTGACTGACTCTAGGAGTCTGTCAAGGTTCATGCTCTGTGTTCCACTGTCCTCTTTTTAGCTTTCTCTGATCTAGGATATTCCCTTCTCCTTAATTTTTTTTTTTTTTCTTTCATGACACTGATTTTTAATGAAGACAAAGACAACAGAGAAGCAGCAAGCTGGTTGTCTCACCGAATGGCCTACATTATGGGTGTATTTGTTTTTTCAGACCAGATTCAGATCAAACAGTTCCTGCCAAAACCCCTGCTCTTTATTGGCCATCAGGGGGCAAATGTCTGTCCCCCAACTGGCCAGGCTTGCCTGTGTGTACCTTGCTACAGACTTGGGGCTAGCTATGAAAGCGTAAAAGTATTGCCCATGGAGATTGGTGCTTGGAGACCAAGAACTTGGTGCTCAGAATGCCCACTACTGCCAGGTTTTCAGGATTTCTTGGGCCCTTTTAACAAACCAAGCTTGAAAATCCTGTGTGTTTCCTGAACTCTAATTTATCTGTGACATCGTAAAATTCTTTCTT
This sequence comes from Phyllotis vaccarum, assembly GCA_033318265.1. Classification (NCBI taxonomy): domain Eukaryota; kingdom Metazoa; phylum Chordata; class Mammalia; order Rodentia; family Cricetidae; genus Phyllotis; species Phyllotis vaccarum. The sequence goes on from JARWLC010000013.1 coordinate 130,077,074, forward strand.
CTTTCCCTACATTCTCTGAGTGTGTCTCCAATCACTGTGGCTCTGATCCCCATCAGTTAAGTATTTGCTCTGCCCTACAATGTATACACAGGACTTTCAGCAGCATAATACAATTAATGCTAGAGAGGCCAGTACAATAGATGGGTATCCTCATCTCCTTTTGTGCTTAGGTTACAGGCCACCAAGGATTACCATGAAAAAGAGTACTGTTCTGGCATAGAGATGTAGCTCTGTTGGTAGAATGCTTGCCTAAAAAGCCTGAAGCCTTGAGTCTGATCCCCAGCATCCCAAGGACATCGTGGTACGTGATGAACATCTCAGTACTTAGGAGGCAGAAGCAAGAGGAACACAAGTTCAAGGTCATCCTTGGATACATAGTAAGGTGAGCCTGGGCTACATTAGATCCTTTCTCAAACGACAGCCACCGTTAAAGTATCCCACAGGACAACAAAGGAAAAGACCAATGTTGGGAGGGAGACAAGGCCAGCACTAGAGCAATTGACTCCAAGTATCAGAGTGCTGTGTTTGAAACATTGTCTTCCTGTGTGGCAATGTCATCAATTTGACACAAAGCTTTAATTTGTTCTGGTTTACAGTCAAATTTGGTTTCTGTCTTGGCTCATCTATTTTCATCCAATGACTTTAAAAAAAAAATTAACCATTATTATGGTCAATTTTCATGTCAACATGCCACGAGGTAAGATCACCGGAGCAGGAAGCCTCCCCGAAGAATCATCCCGATCGTCTTGACAGATTGTCTAACAGTGGGCTGCATGATCTAGAGGTAAGCCAGCTAAAAGGGGAGGCCTAAGGTACATTACCTTGCCTGCCTTTCCCGCTAGGTGCCATGTTAATTTGCCCTGCGCCCAGTGTTGCTCATTACTTATACTGATAATCGGAACTTTGGAAGTGGAGGCAGTAGGAGCCAATGTGGAAGCAACCAGGTTTCACAATGCCAATCTGGGGCTGCTGTGACACTGAACCTTAAGGAATGAGAAACTACTGAACTCTTAGCCTCTTAGGTGTGAGTCAGCTGCTGTTACTATTTTAATGTATGGCAACATACATTGCAGATATATAATCACATCGGTTCTGTTCATCTAGAGAACCCTAATAATACAAACATGTAATCATTCAAATGTGAAAACTATATAAATAAGCATGCTGAGAGAAATCTGCATGGTATAGCTGAGTAGGACAGTACTTGCTTAGCATACATAGGCCCTGAGCACTAACCTCATCACTGCAATTAAAACTAAGCAAAGGGCCCCCACAAATTGGTTTGGAAGTTCTTTTCTCTTGTAAAGTTTTTTTTTTTTAAGTTTTATTTGAAATAATTTTTTGAAACTAAACCATTGTAGCATATGCCCTTATTTTCAGTGCTCTGGAGGCAGAGGCAGGTGGATCTCTGTAAGTTCAAGGCCAGCCTGATCTACAGAGTTCCAGGACAGTTTGGGTGTACTCAGAAGTTTCCGTGTCCCACCCTGAAGCCATGGGGCTGGGGTGATACCAGGGATACACAGAGAAATTCTGTCTTGAAAAATCAGCCCCTCCAAAAAAATTAACAGAGGGTTTTTTGTTTTGTTTTGTTTTTTTTTTTTTTTAAGTAAACTTAGCCAGCTTAGAACTCAGTATATAAAACCTGGCTGGCCTCAAACTCAAATCTGCCTTCCTCTGTCTCCTGGAATTAAACATATATGTCACCACGCTCAGCTTCTTTTCAAGAGATGGTGGAATATAGCTTAGCTGACTATAATAATTATCTAAATTATTCTATAACTCCGAATAAAAACTTGAGAGTCAGATGTGGGGTAAAAATCTGAGTGGCAGAGAAGTGACCAGTGACTTCCGCTTTCTCTCTCCTTGGTGAGAAAGGAAGGCCTGAAAATCTCTCCAACTCCACCCTACTACTTCATGTGTCCCTAGGTTCTGGCTCCTCCAAAACCTCTATGGCTAATTCCGGTCGGCTAGTAGCTAGTTTTGCCCTCTGACTCAAGGTAAACTTTACTGGCAGTCCTATGAGTCAGGAGTGTGATCAAAATATCCCAATATTTGACAGAATGTCTATGTACAACACACAAAGTCCCAAGTTTCATCTCGAGCACATTTTTGGCCTGACATGGTGACATACTCCATTAACAAAAACAAATTAAAAAGGTGGATGAGATCTTTGTGTTTGTCTAGGCTTCTGAATTTCTGGGCTAAAGCAACCCTTCTGCTTCATCCTTCTGAGAGGCTGGTATAACTTGGCTATGGGTATTTTATCTTGAGTAGGTTCTGTAGCCTGATGCCCACTGTGCAGAAAACAGATCTGCTTCTGCTCATGCCCCTTCTATAATCAGAGTGGTAATAATGGGTGCTCTCAAACTGAAATGCTGGCCCATACGAGTCCTCTACTTTTGTGAGACGCTCCCTGATGCCCTAATTCTGCTCAGTTGTACTACTCTTTGAAAGGTAAAAATATCAAAGGTTATCTTTTTTGTGTATAACTGTTTTGTCTGTATGTATGTATATATGTACACCATAACCACCAGAAATGGAGTTACAAACTGTTATGAACCAACACGCAAGTGCTAGAAACAGAACCCATGTCCTCTGCAGAACAAGAGTTCTTAACTGCTGAGCCAGCTCTTCAGCACCCACTACTCCCCATTCTTCTTCCTCCTCTTCAAACTCAGAGATCTGAGTGCCTCTGCCTCCCGAGTGCTGGGATTAAAGGCTTGCACCACCAACCCTGCCCTGCCCCAGTTTCTTTTTAAGATAGCGTATCACTATATAGTTCTGGCTGGCCAGGAATTTGCTATGTAGACCAGCCTGTCTCTGCCCGCAGACTGCTGGAATTAAAGGAACGTGGCACCACTTTTGGAAGAATGAAGTTTCACTATGGTAGCCTTGTCTGTTCGGAACTTGATGACACTAAGCATCTGCTTCTCTCTCTCAAGTGTTGGGATTAAGGTCAGGTGCCACCCTCACTTGGATAAAAACGTATTATGCTTTTATCTATTATGTGTGTGTGTGCTGAGGTTCCAAAAATGGAACCAAGGTCAGCAGGTTTGGTAGTAGTAGGCACCTTACCAGCTGAACCATCACACTTCATCAGCCCCAGCTTCTTTAAAACTTGTTCCCAACTACCAGAACCTTCTTGAAGGTTCTCTAACAGCTTCCCATTATCCTTTTTCCTACACTGAGTTCATTTTGTCCCACATTCTCTGAGCCCCCACATGAGGACTCTCCTTTTGTCTCCAGCTGAAATAACCTATGAATTTTTCTTGATGCTCCTGGCAGCTTATTCTCTCAGGGTTCCAGTTTACCCTGAATTATTCTACCTTGGTCACTTCTGCAGACAGCACTTGCTAGCCAGTCCCCGCCCACCACCCTGTTTTGGCCCTCTTATCTACGGTTTAAGGTGACTCCCTACATAATCAAATGTAACCAAAATCTGAACAGTGGGTCAGTCTGGATTGGAGAGTATGAGCGCTGGATGACAAAATCTTATCACTTTCACAAAATGCTTGTGTAACAATTTTTTCATGATCAGAAAAGTTCACCAAAACAACAAAAAACCCCAACAGAAATTTTTGGTTACTGCTTTGTTTTCAACACACATTCCAAATTTCAGTTGGTAATCCATCTTCATAACAAAAATTTCTTGTGCGTGCAATCATTCAGCCATACCACATTTCCTCATTCCCAACATGAGTTGAATTTTCTCGCCTGTCAGGCCACACAGCCTTTGCTGCCCTCCTCCATCCCTGCCTTCCCCATCTTGGTGTACTTAAGACTGAGATAACTAGATAATTAGATGTTGAGATGCTATGGCTATTCCCTAACCCATCTTCCTATCGATTGTTCTGGTGTTGGGGGATAAAACTAGCTGCAAGGGAGCCCAGGAGTCAGAGGCTTTCTAGCCCGTCTTTTCTTTAGGAGGATGAAGTTAAATGGCTGTAGGATGGACTAATTGATACTAGTAGATGGTTCTAGAAGTAAAAGTAGCAGAAAGCGTGAAACTGCAACGCAAGCCTGGCTGATCAGGCTTTTAAATAAATAGAACAAAGAGGCCTAATGGAATATATGTGAATAAATACAGCATTTCAGGGAAAAGCTCTCCTAAAGGAACAAAGGCTAGCAATAGTGTGGGGCTGCAGTGAATGAAGGTCTAAAGCGATCTGGCAATCAGGGGAACAGAAGCCCTCAGGGCTGGATATGCTGGCACATGCGTATAACCCCAACCACTCGGGACTGAATCTGTGCCCAGGAGGGAGTGTGGCCCAACTGCAGTGTAGTTGCTCAGCATGTGCAAGGCCAGGGGCTTGGTCCTCAATACCTCAAAGAAGGATCAGAGAGATAGATCTAAGAATCAGCTATTGGAATGGAAAGATAGATGGTATTCTAGGCACAGCTCTCCTTAACTCTGAAGTCTACTTTGCTTTATGGAAGTGAAATTGTTTGTAAGTTGCCCATGGGGAATCCATCATCACCATTTAAAGTAAGCCTGTGACGATGGTGCCACTCTAGGAATACAGAGGATGCAAAGTACTTCAATTTGCTCCTTTCCTCAACAGGTTTATTGCCTTTTAAGAAAATTTTTGTAAAATATAAATACAAAGGCAGAGAATTTACTTACAAAGTTAAAACACAGATCTCAAACATAAACACACAATTCAGAAAATTTTAGTTTTATGTACATTTTCAAGCAACCTCAACATATTATGTTAGTTTTCAATATTTTACAGGGTACAGAAAAAAATAGCTCAAAGTCTTCTTTAAATAAGAGCATAAAATGTTTAAACATATAAACAATCTGGTTTGATGTGTGAAAAGTAATTTCACAGCTTTTAAATTAGGATACAAAAGTTTCATACAATTAGTTGTTGTGTGTGGATATGGTTTGAGTTTAGATCCGATACTACTGGATTACGTCCAATAGCATTTACCTGGAGGGAGCAGGTACGCTGTAAACAAAACATAAAAGTACATCACCACCAACCTTCACCCAGGTCACTCTCCCAAACCAACCACACGGTTCTGACATGATACACTCATGGCCTGTCACCAGAGCTTTGTATGAAATTACGTTAAAGTACGGGGCTCCTTTTTATTTTTTTAAAATTTTTTTATTCTCCTTAGAAAAGAAAAATGTTCCAAGTAAAAACAAACATACATATCTCAAAGCATGTGTGCACTGAAAAATAAAGACATTTAAACAGGTTCATAAAAACTGACTTAAAAGTTTAGAAAGAAAACACAGGCTTCTAGGTTCTTCTGACTGGAGTAACTTCTCTTATATAAAGAAGAGATATTTTCATATGTAATAGTGTCCTTTCTTTACAGAAATCGTCGTATTATGACACATATGCACAAGGATTAACACTATAACACACTGTACACAGTGGGTGGGCAGGGGAGGTGGCTCACCAGTAGTCCTCAGGGACCGTGTCACTAGGGTGGAGCCACTCCACGGTAGAGCCCAGCAGATTCTGGAGCTCATTGGTGAATTCCACCAGATCCAACAGTTCTTTGCTTTCAGAGTTAAAGGCTTCCAGGTCTTTGGGGCAAGAGAACAAGAGACTTGCAGAGACCTGTCGGTAAAACTCTGCTTCTGCAATGGTGACAATTTCGATATTGGGAAAATGGCAGCGAAAGATCCGGGAGGACATTTTCAACTTCTTGAGCACATCTGAGAGGAGCAGCCAGTTTCGTGGCCTATAATTCAAGAAGGGATGGGGTTAGTACTAACTAACCAGGGTCATCTAGTCAATCCTTCTGTCCTGCTCCAACACATCCCATCACCAAGCTTAAAGTGAACTTGGGACAGATCTGGTTCTTTAAAGGGAGCCTCTACTACAATCTGAATAAGCTTCACTGTGTCTGGTATGGATAAAAACAAATAGGGAAAATCTTGCTTACCCAACTCTGGCTAAAACTTGCTTCATTTTTCTCTAATAGCATGTACAGTAGCAGTACCTTGTACTCACTGAGGTAGGTAAAGCAGCCCTGCATCTCAACCTCTTTGATCTCTCTGAGAACCCTTACCAACACATTAAAGGAAGGCGGCGATCTGTCCTACATCTCCCAGTTCTATCCCCGTCTTTCAGTTATCCGGGTACTGACACCCTTGAGAAGGGTTGCTTAAATAGTCTTTGATGCTGACACAATTCAGAGCTATCACTGTTTGTAATGGCATGTGTTTATAGCTTCAGAAGTGAGGAGGACATTACTCATTAAACATCTTTGTTAAAACACAGTATAGCAGTTTCTTGACATGTACACCCCAAAGGACCGATCATTAAGGTGCAGTGTCACCCCCACAGGGAAAACACAGGATCTAACCAAATCTGATGACATATTAAGGACTCCAAAGTGTCTCAGATAATTGTCCCATTCTTAGGTGAGGAGATAGTTTATCACTATAGTCCAATTATATCTCAAGTACCTGGGGGAGCCCCTAGGTTGACTTGTTGGGGGATGGGGTGACAGCTAAGGGAAGACTCATTGACTGCTCAAGTATCCAAGATGGCGGCTTTTTAAAAAAATGGAATTTCAGTTCCTGGCTGCAATTCCCACTGGCCCCAAGAATGACTTGAACATATACCTTCTCATGAGGGCAGTTTTAGCCATGTTATGGTTAAGTTCCATCTTCACTGGGCATAAATAATCAAGCTGCTCTAGACCCTTATTCGAGGTCTGAGGACAGCTAAGAAGCCACCCAACCACTTATCTGCCTAAAGAGACAAACTGCCTTAGAAGCAGCTTGGCTAGTTTGTCCCACAGATAGCTATGCTTACCCCTGAGCAACGGACACTTGGATGTTATAACATGGCAAGAGAGAGGCTTCAGAAAACTCAAACTCAAACATATCACTGTAGGAACCCTCCTCCTCATCTTGGTCTTCTGGTCCTGGCGGGTTAGCCAAAACATCATATCCACTTTCGTCATCTGGCTCTAACGTAAGACAAAGGAGAGAGAGGCATCAGCTACTTGTAGAATATTAGATGGCCATCATATCCAGAACAACCAAATCCTTCGTCCAGTGCCCACCTCCTCACCCAGAGCAGGCAGAAACATTCTAGTAAGCTGCACACTCTCTCCCCACTGTCCAGTGATGCTTACCACACACACAGCTGCCATAGAACTCCCAAGCGCCACTGGAGTCATCATCACTGCGACCCTGTAGGTCGTTTAAATAGTCTGCACAGATAAGGAGTGACAGAAGATAAAATATACTGGCAAGTCAAATGTGGTATCACACAATATAATCCCAGAACTCATGAGGCCAGATTGGGCCACAGAGCAGGATCCAGTCCCCACACAAAACAAAACCCTATCTGACAAGAACAAATGCTGATCCAGTTTGGGTGCGTTTCCCTATAAATTCGTGATAGTATGGGCTGCTCTGTGACTTTGTCATCACCTCTCAATTTTTCGAAGCCCTCTGTGGTACCTGACTGCTAACCTGACTTGGTGAGGGACAGGCCACCCTGGCTTAAAAAAATGAGAGCAAAGAAGCTCTGAGCCTTGTAAAACCAAGAAACAAAGTGGTTTCACTGCAATAGGCTTATACCATAGAAAAATCTTTGCTTTCTACCTAGCCACACAACAATCTAAAATAACGCAGTTTCCATCTTTCCCTTCCCACCCATTCCCTTGAAGAGATTAGGGCTTCACACATACTAAACCCTACACAAACAATCCTCCATCCTTACTTCCTCAGAGTATCTAGGACTGCAGGGGAGTGTCATCATGCACAGGTGAATTGAACTTTTGAACAAGATAATTCATTGAACTCCATCATACCTGTTAAAAACTTCTCCATAAGTTCACTGTGAGTCATTTTCATGATGGTTCTACCTGAGTATGTGGCCAAAGTAGGGTCAGCACCATATGAAAGAAGCAATCGGACAATTTCTAAGTGGTCATTCTCCACAGCATCATGCAGAGGCCTAGGAAGAGACACACAGTATGGCATTAAGCTTGTACACCACATACTTGCCTCCCAAGCTGTTTGATCGAGAAGCAGGGAAAAATGGTAATACAGGCACACCTTCCACAGTGAGCATCCAGGGTGCAGCATCATTATCATTGCATACAGAAGAAAATCACAGTACAGTGACTGGTTCAAAGTCAAAACAATCAAGCATTATGGAGACCTAGCCCTCAAAAGGGCCAGTGAAGGGACTATATCAGCGTCAGTTTTCAAGCATACAACTATTTTAACCTAAGGCCTAAGGAAGAGCTTAAATTTATGATGAAAATGCCTTCAATGAAATGAGGTTGGGACAGACCATGTAAAAGTAATATACAGAGGTGTCAAAATCCCACCATTGCAGAAGCCAGTACAGCAAGTGATCACTGTACAAAAACAAAGCCAGAATTTGCTAAGAGAAGTATCCCCCAATTCCTGCCACAGCACTGTGTACCCAGAATCCAAGGGCCTGGCACTGGTATATTCTCAGGAGGGGGTACATCCCACCCTCAGACACCTGAGTTAGCCCTATTAGGAAAGCATGACACTCAGAAGGCAAAGCAGGTAGATTTCTGTGATTCCAGGGCCAGCCTACAGGACTACATAGAGAGACTCAAAGAAAGAAAAAAGGGGAAGGAAGGAAGGAAGGAAGGAAGGAAGGAAGGAAGGAAGGAAGGAAGGAAGGAAGGAAGGAAGGAAGGAAGGAAGGAAGGAAAGAAGGAAGGAAGGAACGAACTCAGGTTATCTTTTAGCTATTTATGGCCATCAGGGGAAGGAACCCCTGTGTCCTGAATCCCAGTGCTCCACTCAAACGTCAGCAAGCTGCTTGTGCTGACTCAGATCTGGGTCTTACCAATCAAACTGCGGTTAAGGACAAGGTAAATATTAAGGGCCTGGATATGGGTGATGGATGACTGAGGAACCGGTGGAAGGAGGAACAGATGGGCTTCAGCCTGACCCCTAGGGGTGTTTCAGCTCAAAAATATTTTGAATTGTGATTTCACAGATGGCAATGAACAGTTCAGGGTTCTATAAGGCACCCCTACCCCTGACTCATGAGGACCACAGCCTTCTTGGAGGCTCTGGTCCGTGGGAGAACTATAGAAATGCTCATGACTGGGAGGTTAGAAACTACAGTTGCCAGAAAAATCTGTTCAATTGTGCTTTGGCCTGGAATCAATGCAGGTGCAATGTGCTCTACATCCCTCTCCCTGGGGTTCCTGCATTCCCTGAGTGCTACTGTCTGCTTGAGGGCAGAGAGAACAAGACACACCACTGACCTGGTTCCATCCTGGGCACTGCAGTTGACATCCGCACCATATTCAAGGAGGTGACGAACTATGTTGAGCCATCCCCTGGCACAAGCTTCATGCAGTGCACAGTAACCAGCATTGTCACGATGATTCACATCACAGATCTTATTCTCCAGGCAGTATAAGACCACTTCCTGTGGAGAAGGAACGGGAAATACCATCCAATCACCACATAGTCACCTCATAAGGAAGACTTCTTCACAGTTCTAAGACTACATGCCGAGGCCTTAGAACCCACTGTGGTTTGAGGGGTGTCAGGATGTTTATTGAGGGGCCCACAGGAGTGTGAAGGGCTCTGTGGGGACCAGGGCTGGGTAGCTCCAATCAAATGGGATTTTACCGTCTCCCAAAACTCCATAGGCTGTGTGTGGAGATATAATCAGTGTGCCCCAAAGCACTTGTTTCAGTGCTGAGGGAGCATGTAGAAACTCAGCACCAGAGACCTCAAAAGGGCTCATTTGAAGCCAGGCATGGTGGCTCATATCTGTAACTCCCAACACTCAGAAGGTTTAGGCCAGAGAATCTACATGAGTTTGCTATCAGCCTAGGCTAAAGAGTGAAATCTTGTCTCAACAAAACAAATCCAAGGGTGTATTCATCTTTACAATGGCATTTATGGTCCACAGAGTCATTATAGATAGCAAACAGCCAAAAGTTTAGATAAAAGCAAAGATGGTCAAAGTGAAAGAGCTTCACGACATCCTGCAAACCAGAGGACGTCAAGCAGAAGACAGGACGAAGTTCACTAAGGGGACTCATGTAGGCTATCTTAGAAATGACATGAAGCCCAGTGAGGTGGCATACACCTGTAATTCCTAATTCCAGCACCCAGGGGACTAAGGCAGGAGGATAAAACCAGCCTTTATGGCAAGCCTGAGGGATACAAAGCAAAATCCCCTCTTAAAAACAAACAAGCCAGTGGCAGTGCACACCTTTAATCCCAGAGAGGCAGAGGCAGACGGATCTCTGTGAGTTGGAGACCAGCCCAGACTACAAAGCGTTCCAGGACAGCCAGCACTGTTACAAAGAGGAACCCTGTCTCAAAAAAGCCAACCAACCAACCAACTAATCAACCAAATAGACAGTTGGAAAAAAAGACATGAAAGGTGCCGGCAGAACAGTAGTAAGTAGCTCAGCGGTAGAGCCTTTGCTTGGCATGGGCTTCATTTACCACTAACACACACACACAAACCCACACACACACACACACCCACACACGCACACCCACACATGCACACGCACACACACCTCAAATAACCCCACCTTTACTCAGTTTTCACTCTACTAAAGACTAAATCAATGCAATACACTCTTATTTACTTAAGTCAATGACAGGAATCGGATAGATCACATACTTGAACAAAACAGAACAAGCTTGCTCCTCCCCCTCTGCAGAAGGCATTCAGTGACAAGTTTGCATCCAAATCACTATTATTAACTCACTTCTTTAGCATGTTAAAATATTAATATGAACCACTCCCAGTAAGCACAGCAGTAATTTATTCAATGTCTTATTTCCATGATTAAGCAAGTTTTCAAACACATTGAACAGTATTTGTCACTAGGAAACAGGTTACACTACCTTCCTCTCAGTCATGCCAAGCAGATCGTTACTGACTTCTAAGAATAGGGGTAAGCAACATGGGGTGGCCTAATATCTGGTCTATCAGGGAAGGGGAAACTTCACGCCAGGACCCCTTTTGTGACACTGGAGGAACTCGTCTGTCAGACATAAAATATGGCTCCTTCTGGCCAGTCATAGATGTGAAATGAGTTGTGAAAAATCTCATATGCTCTTTCTAGGACAGTACAGTCAAAGGCAAAGGCTCACTTGGGTGCTAACTAGAGTGTTCCAGATGCCTCCCTGTGAGCCTAAAGCTGCATGCTGGTAAATCTGACCATCTGTGCCCTGTTGCTTCAGGAGGAAGAGAGAAGGCATGCTTGGCAAGGCATTTCTTCCTTCAGGTCCTAACCTGCCAGAAAGCCCACAATCCTCTGAGCTCCCAGGCCACCTGCCCTGAGCACCGGTATCCAGGATACCGCATGCAGCCGCTGCTCTTTTAGCAGCCCTCACTAGCCAGACTCGAGTGGACGGCTGCAATCTAATGAGTTGTGTGCCCCAGCCAGGAAGAGACCTTGTCACATGACTCTGGGATCAGCCCTGAGCACCACGGACTGCTGTGCAAGGATCAATTTATGTGGATCTTGGCAGTCTGGCTGGTGTCCTCTCCACCCAGGGTTTATTTGTTCTGACAATTATGGCCCTCACCTGGAAACCTTCATCACTACAGGGCTGCTTTGAGGGAACCTAGAAATAAAAGTCAGAGCACAAGGCTAAGATGATTTTCTCTTTTCCTGGAGGATGGCAGAAAAGGTAGCAGTGACCACACACTAGGTGAGGCATCTGCCACTGCCTATCCTCATTCAGCTGTACTGGTGTCACCTGGCCTGAGATCTGCTCATCCAGGGTATGTCCCACAGCTTAGGAAATAGCAGGAAGAAAAGTGGGAATGTTCTCATCCAACCTAGGGTGACTGTGATCCAGATGCGTTAAGATTCCCAGGTATGCTGGGAAGAGTCAAAAGGCCTAACGAAAGGCTCTGCTTGGAGGGCTTTTATCCTGCTTTGACCAGCACGCCTCTGACCCTCGGTCGGGCTCAAGCAAGCTAATTCTATTCTCTTAGCTGGGAGAGTGATAGCCTTTTTACAGATGCCAACTGCTGTCCCCAACAGAGAGAATAGTGGAGATGTGTGGCTGCCAACACATTTCTCAGTTATTTTTTGCATCAGAAATGGGCGTGTTTGAAGGACAGCCCACCCATTCCCAAACAAAAATCACACTGTTTTTGTTGGACAATTCTGTTAAAGAGGCCATAAGCCGAATGCCATTAACGGCAAAATGTAACCATAAAGGCCATAAACCCGACATTGGTAATTAATTAAATGCCTCATTAACTTTTTTTAAAACATGATTTATTTAATTCATAGAAAATTTAACCATCACCACTAAATGCACAAGCATGTGGTTGCATACTGACATTTTAGCTGGAGAAATAGAAGCCTCCTCAGTAGGAGGCAAGCAACAGGAGTGTGCCTGGCATGATCAGTGTCTAGACAGTTAAGACAAGGCTAAAGAGACAGAGAACTGTAAACTCCTAGACCCACATTAGCTGAATGAGGCCTGGGTGACAGCGAGAGCCTTTTATATTGCACACAAGGCATCTTCAGCCAAACAGGAAGCAACACTGTCAAAGTTCACCCCTGGGAAACTCTCCCATAGCCATGTGTTCCAGCAGTCCCTCACAGAACTATGGAAACTGTTTTTCATTTAGAAAGCTTGAAATCACCATATCTGAATTGCCTATCATCCAATATCTTAAATTCTGCCAAAAGAAATCCAAGGAAAGCCAGATTCTGAGTGAGTGGAATGGTTAACACTAACAGTTAAAACACTGGATATGAAAATTTACATATTGAAAATTTCATGTGCCCGTATTTATGTTTCGGAAGAAGTTCAGTAAATATTCCCTGGGACAAAGAAACAGAGCCTAAAAAGTGCTCCTTAGTCTATGTCTCAGACCTACTGGCTGTGTAAGAACTGTATCTTAGAAGTCATGAAGGTCTCTTGAGCCTTGCCATCTCTCTTTGCAAAGGAGTAAGACCTTTGGAAATGATGCGGAGAACAAAGGCTAGGATAGAAGCCTTGTTTCTCTGTGAGCAAAGCAGCCCACTGCCCTTGAGGGAACCAGCATTCACTCACTGTCTCCCCTGGTGAGCTTGCCGGAAGCCTGCGACAGCACTGCTAAAAAGCCCCTGTGAGGAACCCGATGCAGAGCACAGAGCTTCACCCTTGTCCTTTCAAGGTGTGGATGCTCTCGATGTGTGGGAGAACAGGTGGCCACTTAAACTTAATCCACAGTAACTGCACTAATTACTAATCTTTCCATTTAGTTATTTCTAAAATAATCCAGAGAACTACAAGAGATGTGTTGGTGTGAACAATGGCACACACAACCAAGAACCATCCTTGCTTCAAGTTTCCACCCACAAAGCCACAATTCCCAGGGTGGGGTCTGAGTCACTAGTTAACACAGAGCTGGGTAATCCCACCAGGAAGTACAATAGTATCCTAAGGAAGGGAAGGGCGCAGGGATTCTGGCTGAATCCTGCTGGCCCTAGCCTGCTGTGGGTCAGCGTGGATGCTGCTACCTCTGTCCTTCACACCTCCACACTTGTTGAGCTGCTTTTTATTGCCACCACCCAACTCTCAGAGGGCTGATGTCAGCATTTACAAACAGACAAATAAATCCTTTGCGCTATGGGCTATTGCTTCACAATTTTAACTGGCAAGTGCGTGCGTGGTGCACTTGGGGGCAGAAGGGGCCAGTTGGCTTCTCTGGCTCCAGGAGGTTTGCTTGTGAGCCCTTGGAGAGAAGCTGGGGAAGGTGACAGGCCATGACTGGGCTTTGCAGTCACTGTACAGGATTAGTATCTTTCCAAGTTCTTCGCTACCTCTTTCCTCAACAGAAGGTACAGATAACAGCAGTTACCCGCCCAAAGACGATGACAGGGTAAAATGAGTTAACTGCACACTGTGGAGTGCTCAGTCAGGCCAACACTGAGAGCACGGGTGCAGCAGAGGCAGTGAGTTTGGGGTATGCCTCAGGCCACCATTCCCCTCTCATATGTCATTCTTGTCAGCACTGCCTTCCCCAGCTCAGTGGGTCCGCACCAACCTTCCCCATAGTCACTTTCTCTCTCCCAAGACCACCTTTCTACCAGCAGTAGTATAAACCACCCTAGATAGAGCTAATCACTTCTCCACACCTCTGTTAATCACGAACCAAGAGAAATCATTAAAATTCCCCACAGTCGCTGGTTACGTCAGACTTTCTGTCAGATATAAGAGAGCAAAAGCCCAGTAGCCTGAACAGGAACCGAGCATCTGAGGCCTTTATCGCTTTACCCCAATAGACCTAGCCACTATGAGACAGTGGCCAGCACCTGGGGCTAATACAAATATCCTGCTGGGCCTTAGAACACCTCCTGATGTGGAGGAGGCAGGGCTCTCCTTCCCTGAAGCTACTGTCCCCAGCCTGAAGCAGCAGCTACTGGATGCTTCAGATCCAGAGTGCCCACAAGTGCACTCACCTCATAGCCTAGCCGGGCAGCCCGCTGCAGGAGGGTCTCACCAGCATTCTTGTTGACAATAAGTCTCCGAGCTTCTGGTGGCATAGGGCGAGACTGGGTGGTCTCTTGAGGAGAACTTGAACGTGGCAGCTGTGTGGCCTGGGAGGCCGGTAGCAATTGTTGCAAACGGTCAAAGGGCTTTGGGTCCTGCTTGGCTGGTGACAAATCGTAGTCTGAACTGGGCTCAGGTCGTTTTCGGAATCTCCGCACAGTCATCTGTCACAAGAGAAAGAAAGAGGTATGCACAGGTAAGGCAGTGGCCCACCAGTCACACCCGGTGCTTCTCCCTATCCTCCTCTCCGAGTGACAAACCCATAGAGAAAGATACTTTTCTCTTTCTAGGAAGGGAGCAAGCTGGCAAAGGAGGGGTGGGGGTGTGGTTTCACTCTTACTAGTTTGAAACTTCATGGCCATCCAGAACACATGCCCCTCTAGGACAGGAGTGTTGGGGAAGGGGGAGTGGATCAGAAGGTACCTTGCTCTCAATGCTCTCCACATAGTACTCTCCTGTGATCGGCAAGCCCCTTTTGGGCTCCTGAGGTATCAAGTGCTTGGTTTTGCACAATCTCTTCCCGGATGGCTTCTCACTGTTGTCGATGTATTTCTGCAGCGGGGAGGCAGCCTGGCAATCCTCTTCTTCGTCTGTGCACAGCACATCTGTCTTCTGGCTTTCTTTAATTTTCTGCTGTTTGGCAGGCAGCCTCGAGGCTGGCGTGCAGCTTGGCTGAGTCTGCTTTTTGCCACTTGCATTGGTGGATGAAAGGCTCTTCATGGGCGGAGAGCCGGAGAACACAGGCAAGCCTAAATACGGAGGGGGCGGTGACGGGCGGGGAAGGGGAGAAGAAGCAGGCGTTACACAGTTGTAGCGATGCAGAGAGAAAAGCCCATTGTTAGCACTGATCACTGGAGCAGCTTCAGTTTTTAAAGATATACCAATTATGTTTTCAAAGCATTAATATTTTAATTATCCCACATTCAAATGGCAAATAGGTTAACCCTCAAAATGCCAAGTGATAAATTTCAAAGGGGCATGACAAGAAGACAGGAATTGGCTCTTCCTACTCTCCCTGACCCATTGGGCTTGGGTGCTCAGAATCCAGATGACTGAGGCTTGAGCCTGGAGGGACAGTGTTGGCAAGGTTGTGGGGACCACCCAGCCACAGACTGGGAAAAAAGGAGGGAAGTGGAGAGAATATGGGAACTGAGTGTCCAAGGGCATCACAAAATTGCATCACCTACCACAAAACCTTGTCAGAGTCAACTTGGATGGCTCAAGTTCCCCTTGCTCCCCAAAGGCCCTTAATCCAGGGAATGCATGACCCATCCTCTAGGAGCACAGTGGGTAGTTGAGAGGTGGCCTCTGCATACCTTGTTCATTGTCACTGGATTTGAGGGACTCTTCGGACCAGCCTCTGTTGCCTTTGGCCTCTGCCTTTTTCCTGCCAGGCTTCTCTTCAGTGGTGATATTCCCCTGGGAGGTGACCTCAGGCTGAACAGCCTGGGTCACTTCCTTCCTGCTTTGGCGGCCAGGTTTGCTCTCTGCTGCTGACACCTGCTGCTCCCACCGTTCTCTAAGGTGCAGCAAGTGGCGTTGCTTTTTAGGATGGAGCCCTGTTAATTCAATGCACACCTTCAGGTTGGTCAGCTCACTATAATGTGGGTCTTCTAAGTGGTTAGAGGAACTGTTTGTCATTTCCCTCTCAGGCCAGTCATCTAATGGAGAAATAACTACAAATTAATCAAAAAGCCCCCTGGGGAGGGAACAAACTGTCTTACATAGCACCAATGGGGTGGGGGGAAGGGAAGGGTGTGGCTACTATCTCTGCTTTGGCAGGCCATTTATTTTCCTTTGGCCACCTCTGGGTTTGGAGGGAGGGGAGGTGGGTGCCGCCTCCCAAGGGCTTCAGGAGACATCGTGGGAATGGCAAGGCCGTACCAAAAACCCGCCTGCTGTCTATGAGGGGAGGGGAGACAGGTGCTACGATAACCCCACAGTGTCCCCACACAACCATTCCTCAAGTGTGCCCTCTGCAGCTGCATGCACAGGCCTCCCAAGCAGGCAGTGGAAGCTAGCCAAACTCACCTTTGGAGATCCGTCTCCGCTTGGCTTTCAGAGGGTCTTCTGGCAGTTCTTCCACAGTGGTCTCAGTATGGGTGCCATCATCTGACACTTTGCGCTTCTTTTCTAGCCGGAGGGTGGGGCTGTGTGGCATGTCCACCACCCCCTGGTCAGTGGGTGCCTCATTCACAGGCGGTCTCTCCAAGAAATACTTTTCCACAGGAAGATCTTTGTCCTCTGGGACTTCAAAGGGATCGTGCTTGTTTCCAGTACTATATTCGCCTGTGTGGAGAGATGTGAACACACAAATAAACGTCCAGGTCCTCACAAGGAAGGAGGATATGAGGGATAGGCAGGACCATCATGGTCAAGGCGATCAACACCGACAGCTCTCATCAGAAGTATGGGACCAACAGAAACAGAACTCCCAGAAGGGCATGCCAGACTCAACAAAGTGCAGTGTCCTAACTTTTTCATAATTTGGGCCTAGGGAACCCAGAAAAGGGCTGAGATACCCACACTCTCAACCCAGTCTGGCTAAGTTACAAATGAAAAAGAAGGAAGCAAACTCCAGGGAAGCATGTGTTCAAGTCATTATTATGAAATCCGCAGGGCAGAGAGAGGGCTTTAGCAAAAGACTAACTACCCCAACTGTCATGTACCCAAGGGGCAGCATCTATGTTTCCTTGAATGGACAGAGAGGAACACAGATGGGAGTGTTGAAAGAAACCTAGGACCTTGATGGGCAAGGGGAGGCAGAGAACTCTGCCAGAGCCAGGGCTGTCGGGAGGAGGGGCCCGGAGGAGCCAAAGGCAAGGATTCCTTAGCACAAGACAACTTCAGAGACAGCTTCAAAGGGCTCAATCTGATGGCTGCCCACAGAAATCCCCATCACTAAATCAAGGAGCAGCTCTCATTTAATGTCCAAAATAGGGGACCCCACGGGGACTCAGGTCACCTAACCTGCACTCTCTCTCTCATGCAGACATCTATAGACAAGACCTCACCCCTTTTACAGTTCTCTGAGTCTTTTGTAGCCAGGCAAGCATTAGCAACCCTGCTGGCTCCAGCCCCCCCCCCCCCCCCCCCCCCCGGCTGCTTCTGTTCTCTGTACCAGACCAGACAGGAGGACCAGTAAGCACCCACCTTTTCCCTCAATCACCAGGGCCCAGCTTCACTTCTTAGAGTTGTCCTAGCTAAGAAGTGACCCCCAAATTGCTCTGGTATGGCATTTCTTTTTCAAATACACAACACTATACACACAGTGGTCCCCAGTACATGTGGCCAAACTGAGGAACTGAGTTTCATCCCTGGGACCTATGTGGTGAAAGGAAGGTTGTTCTCTGTTGTGCATTATGCACTGTGACATGTGTGTGCGCCCACACAACATAAATCCTCTAAGCAAAAAAAAAAAAAAAAAAAAAAACATTTCATAGCAACCACCGTAAGGTTCAGAACTCACCCATGGACCGCTAAAATGATCCCACATGTTCCTAGGGGTGTGGGCCTAGTGTTTTGGTAATGCTGCAGTCATTCTGTAGGTGAAAATAAGCATGTACCTTATAGGCTGAGCTCAATCCATTCCAAATTCCTCCCTTACTTCCAAGCAGCTCTGCTCACGCCTCATCAGCTTCTCTCAAGGGCAATCCAGCATTGAGTAGCTGTCAGTTGCAGGGTGAGCAGCACCTTGGGCATGGGAGGCTGCATCCAATCTGAGCTCAGGAGTAGCCACATGTCACCAACTGGTACACCTTATAGACAACAGCCAGCAGCCAGGCCCCTTGCAGTTCTCTGAGTATACCTAACTCAAGGACAGAGTCAAAGCAGGCCTCCAATAACGGCAATGTCCTGCCCATGATGATCGGCAGCAGCCAGAGAAGGCATGCCATAGACTGCTGCCTTCAGCTTGGCATGGTCTCACTTATGCTAGCTATTCTGTGACCCTCTTAACTGCTCTGGCACTAACAGTACCACTTTATGACTTGGCCACGCTGGGCTATAAAGTGGGAACATTATGACCAGTTGTTGCCTCTCCTCCAGAGGTAGGTTTCACCAGCTGAGGCTGCTCAGGGCAAAGGGAAGGGGCCAGAAAAAGTACTTATGCAGGACAATAAGATCCTCAAACCACTTTGAATTACCCCGGTATTTTAAAGCATACTTCCCTTACCTCACCCTTTTGTAGATGATGTGAAACAAAGGTATCTATGTAATGTCATAACTGGCTATGCAGCTGCTCAGTCTGACAGCATACTCAGTGTGAGGCCTAACCCAGATTGCACTGCCTCATCCCTTTCCAGCATCACACTCCTTTGCTCCAATCAATATCTAAGGCTTGAGCGTTTTACATCACTTCCACAGTTATGTACCTGTGCCGCTGTCTAAGCTATCTTTCATGGGGAGCTTTTCCACTGAAGTTCTCATTTTCAGTCTCACTGCCAACTCTTAACAGTGAAATGAGGCTTATCTCAATTGTGTGACCCTTTGCCCAAACTGCCCTGTGAAACTGCCCCAAAAAACTATTTTTTAATGGGCTGGCCTCAACTGAGGGTGACCTGTCTCTCTTCCTCACTCAACAGGAGCACTGCTATAAAACCAGGGGTTTTGCTATACTTTTTTTCCCTTTGGTACTTTTCCATTCAAGCAAACTTGCACACAGTAAGTAAGAAAGGTGTCCCTACCACTCCATTACCATCCGCTATTCATTGACGACGAGGCTGCCAGGGAAGAATGGAGAGCACATTGCTCACTGGCTCCTTCAACTCTCCACCATCCCTCATCCATCTGGCCACTGTATTCCTGAGCCTCGGAGGCTGTGAATCATTGCACGGTATGTACCCTTCTGCCTTATCCCGAGAAAACTCCAGAGCAACGCCTATTGTTCTCTCTCCATTCCAAATGATGAATCTGGGCCTCACAATAGTTAAAAGCTCACGCACTGTTACCATAGCTGTTTTCTCCATCATTCTCCAAATCCTTACAAACTGAGTGCAACCCTCCTCCCAGTCAGCAAGCCTCTTAGGGCAACAATTCTCATTCCTTTCAGAGAAACACCAAAGATCTGCTCCAGGGTGATCTTTCAGGAACTAACAATTCTGAAGCAAACCTACCACAACTGCCACCGGCCATGGGAAGCTCCATGTCATTTCCATGCTCTTTGACTTGGACCTCCTCAAATGGGACCAGTCCAACCACCACCTACAAGATTACCCTTAAAGCAAATGAGATGGGCCGATGAGAACAAGCCCTAACCATCAGGCTCTACTCACTGCTTGTACTGGCCCATTGGTAATGTCACGTGGGCAGATGAGGGTGTGGCTGTGTCTGACACTTGCTCCCTACAGCATGATCATATGTCTTGCAGCACCTATATCCCATAATTTATCATGACTGTGCTGCCATACTATACTTCATAGAAGCATCACCATGGCAACATTTACAAATCACCATGGCAACAAAGCAACTTCATCACTGTGGCAGCCATGCCCACTGAGCCCTAAACAAGATGGGAGAGTTTAAGACTTCTAAGAGTCATCCTAGATGCTAGTCCCCTCTGCAGGTAGCTAGCTGTCATCCACAGCGGAGCAGACCAGATGACTGATGGCAAAGCAGCAAACTCATGCTGGTGCAGTCCTGGTAGAGAAATTCCCAAGTGACTCAGGCTTCCTCCAGTTCCTGCTCAGGCTACTACCTAACAGGGTTCAGGTCTATGTGACCCAAGACATAGGCAAGGTACATAGTAGCTTCATGTTCAAGAAAGATCAGGCTAATGCTTCCTCATCCTCTGTCTCCAAAATGTCACTGATAATTTGTCTCCACGAATTGTGAGGTGTGTAGGGAAGTGCTTCACTCATTTGGCCCAATTTCTACAATAATCATATTCGGCCACTATACCAAAGAGGCAAATTCAAATCCTGACCATGGCCCCTTTCCAACCAGATGCACTCAGCATCTCCGAAGCTACTTCTGTTCTGGAAGCAGAGGGGATTGACTGTCTCAGAAGGGGAAGGAAGGGAAGACTGGCAGCACAGGCTATAATCCCAGTATTCAGAGAACATGGTGAGGCAGAAGGGCTAAGTAAGGCCAGCCTGAGTTATATAGTAAGATTTGTGTACTATACTCCTACTAGAAACCAAAAAAGAACCAACCAACCAAAAAATTGAGGGGTAGTTTAGAATTCTGTGCCCCCTACTCCAAATTCCCACCCTTGTTCAGTTTGCCTCTTGCCCCCATTTCACCTATGAGAAGTAAAGGAATCCATGAGGCGTACAGCTTAAGTAAGCTCACCTGAACTGTGATGGCCAAGGTGGCTCAGTAATTCGAAGATGAAGAATCTAGAAGTCCCTGTCCTTTCACAATGCAATAGTCTTAAGAGCAAAAACAATGGTTCAGTCGGCTGCCACAAATATCAAGTTCCCAGAAAAGTATGGGAATAGGAACATGCCTTCTTATCACCTGCAGAGCACTTGGTGGCAATTTCTGGATCTTAACAGTGGCAGGAGCCCTGTCCTGGTACTCCGAAATAGACCACTGTCTGAGTCTTTGATGGGCGGAGTCTCAACTCACTCCAATTTCTTGCCTCTAGTGTCAGTAGGGGGTAAAAAAACAAACCAAAGCAAACTGGGCGGAGTGGACCTCCCAGGCAGGTAGGTGGGTGGCTTCGGATTTTTATCTGAGGGTAATGGCCACTCATTGCTTGGCTATGTTACTTACAAACAAACTAAAGAAAGGGCCAAGACTGGAAGCTGTCCAAGTTCCCACCTCTCAACCTCTTACAATTCACTCAGAACAAAAGGGAACTCCCACTCGTGAGTAGCTCCTCCCTTCTAGAAGCATCTTGCCTACTTCTCAGTTCTTATAGGCCCTGCCAAGATCTGCAGGCTCAAGAAGTGCTGGTGATGGGACTGCTTTGTGTTCACTCTTCACTACTTCAGCCAAGAGAAACCCAGACCCATGACTGCCCCGTACATATCCTGTGATGGAGTGTGTAAGGATACTCATACTCACGCACATCAAGAGTCCCTTGGGAAAGGGCATCACTTGCTTGACACAGAAACTACTTTTCTTTAGGACAGCAACCCTCTCACAGAGACCTTTTTTGGTCTGCCTGTTGCTACAACCAGGCCAGAGCATTTGCTGGACCCTAAGAATGAACTGGGATAGGGAGGAAAGATGGTACTCAAGATAAAAACACCCATCCCTGGACTAGAAACCCTCAGATTCCATCAGGCCCTGAGGAATTGTACTGGGTGCGCCATCCCTTCAAAAACAACTCAGGGCTCTTACACATTCAACATCACTGATCGGCTTGTCTAGGAGGCTTCTGCAACTGCTGTCTTCCATATTCACCCAGATATCCTTAATGGACCAGAGCAGGCCTCAAACCTTAGGCATGCACATTTGAGGAAACTGAAGACCTTCCTTCACCAAGTGTTGCACATACCCTCAGAATTCTCCAAGGTTCAGTCCAACAAGGGACCTTTAAAAAGGTATCTTTAAAAAGGCACTTGCTTTTTCCCACATTTTACCTCCAGAACATAAGCCATCATCTTGTCTGGTGAGCAGAGACTTTTCACATAAACCATACTTGGAGACTATTGGTAACTCCCAATGGCAGCAGACAAATCAACAAATATCTGTTCCTATCCTTCTGGTACCTCAGCCAACTTTCATCCCATCTCAACAAAACCCGGATGGAAAACACCCAAGTAGTTTCCATTCCGTATCAGACTGTCATGTCGGAGAAGGGCAGAGCTAAAGTATCATTCCAGCTGCTACAGAAAAGAACTGACCCTCACCACCCACTTCCTACTGCTACATTGTATTGGGTTGCCGCTCACTTTTAAGCCAAGTGTTTGTTGAGAACAGAGATGATAACCCAGAAAAGAACCTGCTAGACGGCAAAGTCCCCACTATTGCAGGCAGACATCACTGCGCTAAAGCAGCCCGTTTCTTAGAGCAATCCCCAAATGGTCGCTGGACCATTATCCACAAATCACTCTTCCCCTCACCATCCATCCCAGGCTTTGGAAGCAGGGTGGCCCTGCTCTCACAGACATGGTCCTATAGGCCAGCTGCCCAAGTTACTTACATCTCTCACTGTCGTTCTGGTCAGCAATGGCCTCTTCCAGGGCGACTGACTTTGGCCTTTTGTCCTGACTTCCTTTCAACCTTTCCCAGTCGGCTGGGCTGAATTTGCACACCTCGGAATCTTTGGTTGCTGGGTGGCCACCTTCTCTCTCTTTCATCTCCAACTCTGAGAAGCGCATCATTGCACGCTAGAAAGAGAATGCAGATGGAAAAAAAAACAAAAACAAAACATCTTACCATAAAGGTTATTTCATATGCCTTATTCTATAAAAGAAAAGCTTGCCCAAAGCCAACCACAATTTAGGAGATACAACTCAGATATTTTAAAGTTTAGCAGATAAAATTTAAGAGTGTCTATGTGAATAGTGACACATTCTTTATCCATAAAGTCATGTGTATATAGATATAGATGCAATGTGTATGTATAGCCATACATACATGATTGCATAGAGACAGACATTCTCTTTTGAAGGTTATAAATAAAACAAAACAAAACCACAACGCAAAGAAAACAAAAGAAAAACACAACAGAAAAGAAACAAAATGTACAATGAATAAAGACGACCATGGCCCACAAACTTCCCTTTGTATATTTGGAAATGAAATTTAACTCAAAAGGTTTATGGAAGATTCTAGTAATAAAAATTTGAAGAACTGACCTCACAGTAAGCAGCGGGTAGACATAAAATACTGTCCTCTTGTAATCCTTCCATCTATGTAATTAAAATGGGCACTCAATGGATCATTTAGATAACTTCATCCATTTTTATCAGCATAAACCAATTTTTTTCTTAACATTGCAAAACAATTTGGCTTTATTCATCTTTTAATTAAAATTAAAATATCTTAAGGAAATTCCTATACAACATCTATCATAATTTACTAGCAAATTAAATACATACTCTATCCCTTTAAGCGAATTTTTTCTTTCTTTTCGGTGAAAAAAATCTCACGATACCCACAGACATGCGACTGCTACACATCTCCACCAAGTATCAAGGTATTTTAAGCAATGCTTCTAGATATATTTGTTATCTTACAGGCAGAGACATCAAAGCAATTGCTAGGTAAACGTCATGCAGTCTTTAGACATCCTTCATAACAATTACAACTTGTTATCAGCATTCCAGTAGAGTTCTCATATAATCTACAGAATAGCTTAAAGAACCCAGACACATGAACCTTCTACGAGCTACCTACTGCTGTCCCCTTATTGAACACATTTCATACATTCCAATTATCCTAAGTGTCATTAACCAAATCTGCCTGGTGCTCTGTCCTACCACACTCCCCCCAAATCCCCTTTGCACATTACAATACTGACAACTGATAAAGTTAGTGAAATTTGGGTGGGGGTGCTCACCTGCAATGCCCGCTGCTCTCGGCTGAGCTGACTGGAATCTGCATACAGTTCGGTAGTGACACACTTGAATCGGTCGCCCACATAACCTGCTGAGTTAGCAATTCTTTTTGCCAGCTTGGATGGCTTTGGTTTCAGAACTTTGCCATCGTTGGATTCTGCCTCATCAGTTCCATCTTTGGTATAGCTGGGGGTGACATCCATGCTTGGTGGGGCACTGCCCACACAAAATGATTTGGGATCCTCTTGGGTTTTACCAAAAGTCACAGCAGGGCTCTCGCTGCCCAGAGTTGTCTCCAAGAATGGAGTTGCCACCGGCACCCCCAGGTTCTCTTTGTTGGTTCCTGCTGCAACACTGTCCTTGCCTAAACTGAACACTGGCTGGCCAGAGGCCTGTTTGAAAGCATAAGATTCATGGAAGTCACTGATGCGGCCCAGCTCCTCTCTGAGGGAGATGAAATCACGGTGTTGCTGGATTACAGGCTCAGTCGCAGGCTTGGTGGGCTCTGTGCTCTGGCCCACATTCTCTGCTATAAGGTCTGGTTTGGACACTCCTGCATCAGTTTTAGAATCTGCTTCTTCTCGGAGGTTGACGTAGACGAGTTTGTCACTTTTGACACCAGTTTTCCCTTGATTCCAGCTAGGGTTTGGCTTCAGGTTCTTGTCAGTGGGGACTTCTGGATGTAGCTTGGTGCTGCTAGCTTCCAATATCTCAGAAAACCGACTTCGGAGGGTTGGATCTTCATATCGGGCTCTTTCATGGGAGCGGGACCGTCTCTCAGGCTTCTCTTCTTTTGTGATCTCCATGGGTGTGTGTGGGATCAACATGGGGTGAACCATGCCCAAGCCCAGGGCATCTTGGTAGGTCACAAACTCTGGGCGGCTTGTATGCAGCCCATAGGGCAGGCCAGGCTTGGGGGCAAGGTGCCCAGGAAACAGACTGCCATTGGGTAACAAAACTGGGTGAGGGTACACAGGTCCTTTGCCATGTAAAGAGAGGGGGCTTAGAGCGATGCCTTCTGGTGCTGGGTAAGGGAGGTAACTCCTAGGGTAGGGAATTGGTGGGGACCTGAATGCTTCATTTGGAGATAGAAATATTGAGGTTGGCGGAAGGCCATTCTCACTCGCTTTGAAACTCTGTTCTGGGTTGCTGGCTTTGGCTCCCTTGCTGCTGGTGCTTCCACTGTGCTTGGCAGGCGTGGTTGGGGGCTGGCCCACATGCTGAATGACTGATGGAGTGGTATCCACAGAGCTCCTGCTGGTCTTGGTACCATCTGCATTAGCATTGGGAGCTGGTGACGCCGAGGCTGGGCGTCCTGAGCTGGACACCGACCCTGAAACATTAGTGATCACAGCATCTGTGCCACCCATTCGGGGACATGAGGAACTCCTCTGTTGTGGTATTGCCCAGTCCAAAGCCTTGTTTTTTAGCAACATACTCTTGCCATTATTCTCTTCATTAGGACTTGGCCCCGGCACTACCCAGGATGAGGGAGCAGTGCTGATGATTTCTGATCTATACATAGAACAGCCATTTCCTGGAGGAGATAATGTTTCTTTTGGAATCTCACTTCCGGAGAGCACTAATCCACTTGCAGCCCGACTATGAACGAGGACTGTGGAGGCCATCTTTCTGATGTGGTCGGCTTTGGAGGTGTCTCCGTCCACTACTTTAGAAGACAAGTCTAGTGGTTTGTCTAGGACATCTTTGGTAACAGTCTGCTTTTCCAACAGAGGTGGTGAGACCCCATCTTTTCTCTCTTGAACCGTTGTCTTCCGGGTATGCCCAGGCACGGACTGTGCACCATCACCCCCATCTGGAGCCTTAGGGTACTTGCCATTGGACAGTCTGGCTGTGGGGAACTCGCTACTGACTGTCATGTATGGCTTTGTCAGGGTGACTGAGGGGGAAGTGGAGATTCTGGGATAATGCTTATGGAACTCAGAGTAGGTTTCTGCAGTGGGCTGGGCGGGGAGGTGGACACGGGGTGAGGGCCGGGGTGAAGGGGGCAGCAGGAGAGCTGTGTCACCTGGCAGGCCACTATTGACTGCCTTAGCAGAGGGCACCCTGGACTGTTTACTGTTTTGGATGTGGGGATAGTTATGGGAATCAACAGGGTTCCCGGGGCTGACGCCCATCTTCCATGGGAGGCTTTTGTCTGAGCAGTGGACAAGAGGTGGGATGGCTGGAGAGGCTGAAGGTGTGGAAAGCCTCATGGGTGAAGCCAAGGAGGAGGGGATGT
Source organism: Phyllotis vaccarum (assembly GCA_033318265.1). Classification (NCBI taxonomy): domain Eukaryota; kingdom Metazoa; phylum Chordata; class Mammalia; order Rodentia; family Cricetidae; genus Phyllotis; species Phyllotis vaccarum. The sequence goes on from JARWLC010000013.1 coordinate 130,103,289, forward strand.
GGGGGTTAACATAGTGTGGGGGTGGCAGGTACAGAAAGCGTTCCCCACTGGTGCAGACAGGAGAATACAGCGGCTGGGCCAAGCCGTAGGACTGCTGAGGTAGCAAGGCCTTGTACATGTTCAGTGAATACTTATTTGGCGAGTCCAGGAAAGGGTAGATGGCTGGAGTGGCCCCCTCCATGTAAGGGTTGACCCAGGGCAGCCGCAGGTAACTAGCACCGTTGATGTTGAGAGGGCTCTGTTTGTCATTGGCAGGCCTGTCCAAACCCAAGCTTTCAGCTGTGGCTACAGCACTTTTTTGTATTCCAGGCGGTGTTTTGTATATAGCACTAAAGCCATTTGGGGGTTTTCCAGAAACAGCAGAAGCCTCCACTGTCTCAGGAGTATTCGGTTTGAATTGCATCTCTGGATTTCTTTCTGAAGAAAACCCAAGGCCACCGAGAGAGCTTGAGGTAGCCTCTCGACCCTTTTCTGAGCCCAGTCCACACAAGCCAGAATAGACGATGTTTCCAGGGACCCGGAGCCCTTCCCGGATGAGGCCTGTGCGGTCCATGCTCAGTGCTGCCAGGCCATCAATCCGATGGGCTCCACTGGTATCCACCTTTGTAAAAGAACAACATGTTACTTGGAACACCTGTCACAGTAACAGCCCAGGTTCCAAAGAAAGGCCACCCACTGGGTCACATGACATCACCCAAAACACTTTACAGAAAAGGTTAAAGACAGCCTTGCCATGCTGTGCATGTCCAGAGCTCCCTCCTCCCAAATTCAAATTCCTTGGAAGCCCCATTTTTCATTTCTGTTCACCTAGTACCCTGCAAGTACTGAAGATCCACTCAGACTAGAAGCCAATACATCATTTTGCTCAAGTCTTTGTGGTAGCACAGACAAGATCAAATACAGCATTCTTTGCACCACTCTTATAGGGTACAGGACTTATATTAATCCTGTGGAGCCTGTTAGGTTGGGTATTCATTTTTCCTGGAGACAGAAAGGTATCTTTAACAGGACAAGAAACAATTTTCCACGGGACAACGGGTATGGAGAACTTTAGCTTATCTCATCTCTCAATCAATAAAGGGGCTAAGGGTCAAAGTGTGGTTGCATCTTTGGACTCCCCTCTGGTGCCTGAAAGGACAGTCTAGCGTTTCATATTTTCTTGGCAAAGTAAAGCCTCAGGAAGTACTTGGAGGCTGGGGAGTTCTCCAGCTTGGAGCACTAATGAGGTACACAGTTTATGGAAGCCACACACCCAGTGAATAAGGGATAAAGACCTGTGTGGGGCAGAGCATGTTAAAAACAATACATAGTTAGCCCCTGATATTCTCCCGTTCCCCACACTGAATGTACACACACACACACACACACACACACACACACACACACACACACACACACACACACACGATAACTAATTGTATATAAACTAATGCATAGTTGATTACAGATTCAGCCATCCCTTCCAAAGAAGCCATTCATCCCTTACCACGTTGTGATTCAAGGGATTCTCCTCCCTCAGTTCCAGCCTGGCTTTTGAAGCGTCACCATCATTCACAGGAATTTTCCTATTTAAAAGGACACACCAATTTCACGAAAACATTTCTTGCTGAATATATTTTTCATCTATCTCCCCGGACCAGACCAGTTTCTACTAATCTCATTTATTTTTTTGAACTCTCCTAACCCTCCCTGCCATGACCTATAGTGAAAGTTGCTCCCAAATGGTGATCCAATATTACCCTGGCAGAACAAAGCAAAGGCAGGCCTTTCATGTATGGGGACATGAATAACACATATGTCCCAGAGGTGGGCAAACCAGAAATTAAGCACACTTCTCTCACGTGACCTTTTCTACAGAGGCCAAGTGCTGTCCTAGCTAGCCCTCACAAACCATCTTGGAGGGCAGAAATTAAGTAAAATAGCCATGGACTAAGAAGTCTGTCTACAGGCTAGCCCTTTTGCCTACCACATTTGCATTAACTGAGGGCAGGTTTTCAAAACTTTCCCCCAAACAAATTTAGGGACCATGTCCATGAGACCAGTTTCCATGGTGATAGTTAAGTTATATGTGTGGCCTTTACCAAAACAATTGTGGAGATGTGTGTGGATATACAGTAGTATCAGAGAAATGTCAGCTACTCCAAGCAGAAGAGGAAGCTACACATCTGTGCCAGGTTGCTGGTGGCTGTCCCAGGACTTGTTATCAGAGAGCATTGATAAAGAAAGTGCTCTATGCCAACTTCCAAATCCCCAGGATAACATCGATGACAAGCAGCAGAGGACAAGCTTCACTATTACCCCAAAGCTGCTTCAATCACGTACTGTTCAGTTGTCTCTACCCCAGTCCAAAATTACTGATTAAAAAGCCTAACTGAGCTGTCCAGTTATCAGAACCTCGGCCAATAGCCACATGAAATAGCAGCAGAGAGCAACCTGAAACCTTGGGTTGTACCCAAGGAAAGGGTAGCCATCTCCTCATTTATTACTAAGCAAACTATTTGTTTTAAAAGCACATCGAATGCTGATCCACCTGGGCCCACACTCGTGACATTTAGAGTTAAAGCAGCATATAGACGGGGATTAATTCTCCTTCATAAATATGAAATAATAAATTAAGGACGAAAGTGCACCGAAAGGCCGCTTCAGGGGCTAATCTTTTAAAGGGCGGCAATGCTTTGCTGAGCCAGGCTGCCTGTTAAAACTGTAAATCAAGGGCCACCAGCTAGGAGATCTCTCTTGCCCAGACCTATTGGGCCCCTCTCTGGCTGTGAGAAGGTTAGGGGCTTGGGCATGGGTTCTACTCAGGAGTGTGGGGGAGGAGGTCAGTTTTCCCTCACCAGTCTGGCCCTGGAGACCATTCACCTGTCTTCACTTGTTCCACACATGCGGACCCTTTCGCTGTTCATCCAGCTGTGAACGTTCCCATACAGGGGAGTTGCTGAAAGCATGTCGTCTTCTTGGATGGCAGCTTGGCTTCAAGCGTCTAGTCTGTTTAAAAAAAGATAGAGGTGTCCCCAAGAGGTTAGGTAGAGGAGAGGCACTGGCGAAGCAGAGAAGGCCTTTTTAAAGGCAATTCATACAGGATGCAGCCTGTGACTGAGGATTGTCTACAAATGACCATGAGCCAAGAACACATCTAACCCACCGTGATTGAAGGGAACAGATTCAAGCTAATAGGCAAAGCCCATCCAAGCCACAGTTCTGTAGATGACCACCCTTTTGCCACAGAAAGAAGCCATATTTGAGGAGGGAGTAGAGACACAGGCTGCTAGATCACTGGCACATTGATCCCTCTTAGGTTGGTAGGAGTAACAGTGAGGTGGTGGTGGCAGGTTTGGGACTCAAATTACGACACATTGTTACCACTGAATTTCCAAGCTGTCCTGTGTTCGTCTCAGACCCAAAGAGAGGGCGAAAGAGAGAGTCCAGTGTACTGGTGAACCTCTCCACTGAAGCCCTGGATTAGATTAAGCACCTAACAGGGGTGGTTTTGCCTGGGAGCTGCAGGGGGAGGCAGCTGAGTAATTCAATGACGCCTGCTCGCTGGGGACAAGAAATCATTAGCGCATAAGTCTTTGCAGCTAGGGCTGATGCTGATGGGCTCCAAGTAGCTGGCACACAGGAACAGGCAAGCCACCCATTTTCTACATCGTGGGAGGGGGAGGCTGTGTGAGCAGGGGGTGGGGGGTGGGGGCTGCAAAGGAGCCCAAACCACCTCCCCCACCTACCTTCTCAGCCCACCGCCCCCACCCACACCACATTCTAGTTTGCTGCATGAGTGAAGGGTCAGGACAAGCTGCATTTTATTAACAGGATTATCACGGCGCGTGATTTATCCTCGTGCAGGATTTTAATTGCTCTTTGGAGGTTGAGCCGTTTCTTTTGACTGCGCTTCAGCCCATATCCTGCTGTTAAATGCTGGGTTAATAAGTAGGGGAGCCTTTAATGCCTGGGACCGATGGCCCTAGGCAATTCCCTGCTCACAAACACATCTCAGTTTCCCTTGTCCAGGACAGACCACAGCATTTTTCCACGGGACCCAAACCTGAGTGTAAAATAATTGGTGTGCAGATAGATCATCAGGGGAACTTTTCTTTTTCCTCCCTCATACACCCACCCACACAGTTTCCGAAAGCCCAAATGTTCCCTTAAGTCGACACATTTCCTTTGTTAGCCGGAGAAAATATGCAAATGCTTGCTTTTACACTTTAGCACACGGAGAAGCAGACTGCCAGGTCCGTTGGGTGGAGGCTCCCTGTCCAGGGACTCTTCTGCCAGGGACTGGAGTGGGGGTGGGGAAGGGCTGGGAGGACAGAATCCAAAAGCTCAGCTATGCTCCTTTCTTTGTCCTAACTAGGTCTTTTGTCCACCAGCAACCCCCACTGGCCCCCAACCACAGAACAACACACACCAACACACCATGCACAGTTAGAGCTCAACAATGAAGCTGGAAGGGGAGGAAGGGCACTGAAGAAGATGAAATCTGTGAAGGCATCATGGGAATGGACTTTGGCAAAGCTGTTTTCCTGGGAAGGGTCTATTTCTCCAGACAGGGGAACTTCAAATGGCTTAGCCTCGGTGCATGGAGGAGCTGACAGGGGTGTTGGGGAAGGTTGCGTGGGGGCTGTTCACTGGTTTTCCATCTTCCAAATACATAAAACAAACAGGTAATGTCACATCACAAGTGCTGGAAAGAACCAAGACCTATTCCATGGAGTGTCCGTCCCCTTCCTGAGGCTCCGCTGCCTATGCTCACAACAAAGGGAAGACATTGTGGGTGGCCTGATCAAGTAGAGCACCATTCCTTGGTGCAGGTGTCCTCCAAGGCAGGCTGCTACGGGGACCACACCATGCCTTCATGCCTTTGTGGAGCACTGATCAAGTGCAGAAATTCCATTGGGAACAAGAGGACCCCACAGCCAATACACAGATAAAAGAACCTTCCCAGAAAAGTCAAAACTCCACCACGCTCCAGTTCCTCAGTCAGCCTTCCCTTGAAACCCAGCGGCCTCCCACATATCTGCAGCAAGTGGCCCATCTTGGGGAAAATATCTCAGGGAACCTCAAGGAGGAGGAACAGAATAAGCTTAGGGAATGCCCCACAAAAGCACAGGAGCATCTTCGGTCTGCTTTTCCAGAAAAGGCCACCCAGACTGTGAGGCAACTGGGATAGACTGGACAAGGGAAGCTTCAACCCCTCTCTGGGGCTCCTCCTTTAGAATTTTCAATATTAATGTCACAGATAAATAACACTAGCCATCAGGCTGAAGCGTCACATGCAGAGTCAGACTGAGAGTTAAGGTCTGGAGTGCATTTCAGTCTCCTCCGTATGTGGTTGCGGGGAGGGGGGTGCTAAACCAAGGGGAATTGCACCGTGGACTATACAGGCATGTACATGAGTGCTCACGCACACTCGTGCACACACAGTTGCGCTCTTTTAGCTGCTCCGTGAACTTTTTGTGAACTGTTTAAAAGTGTAGGTCTGTTCAACAAACAGCGGCGCCACTGCCAGCCATAATTTCATTGAATAAGCTAAGAACATTTAACTCTTCAGGTGCCTGGCCAAAGAGGAACAGAGTAGAAAGGTCTTGCCTGGCAGGAAGCCCTTCTTTAGGGTGACAAAGAAGGGCAGGCAGCCCAAGCCCCCAGCAGGAACATAATCAGCAGAAACATCCTGCTTCCACTAAAACCACCGAGGAGCAGGGATTAGCAACATCCAAACCCATGGGTGGAAAACCAAAGAGACCAAGAGGCAAAAAAGAGAAACACTCAACTCATTCCATCCAGTTTCTAGAAAGTGTTAGTAAGGGTAACTTCGCTTCCTACCTCTGAGGCAAAGTACTTCAGAACTGACTTGGCTGACCTTTGGCTGTGGGATATGGTAGAGAGAATACAGAAGACCTCAAGGCACTTGGCTGCTCCAAGGAAGAGGCTCACTTTGCCCCTTCTTCCACATGCAGGCTCTGCCTCCAGAAGTGCCAAGATGTGTGAAGTCACTCATGAAATAACACTTTACAAGTAGCAGCCTGTTCCGAGGGCAAGTTGCTGGCTTTAGCTTGGCTCTGGCTTTTAACCCCTTTCACCGGTTGTGGAGAAAAGCGAGGCTGAGAAAGGAAACGCCAAGAAAAGATGGCTCAGAGGAGAGCCAGGCAGGGAAGGCTGTCTAATTCTCATGGAACAGATTGATTACTAACTGCAGTATCTGCCTGCTGAACAGAAATCTGGGGAACCAACATGTCACAGTTACACGTGGTATTTGGTCACAGCTCCTGGTACTGTGTTTAACTGGAGTCACTGGGACAGACATTGAGCAATCATTTGTTCCAGAGCCAAAGGTTGTGGCTAGAGTACTCAAGGTGGGCCTGGACACAGGGGAGAAGAACCTTCCTGGCAGAGGAAGGTCAGAGGGACCAAGATTGGGTGCTATCCCTCCAATCTTGGCATCCTTGAGAAGGAGCATTGCTTCCTTTATGAAAGGGCATGAAGTGACCCCCAAGGAGTACCTTTGAACACCGTTTTGTTGATCCCTGCCAGGATAGCATTGTAGATCCAGGAAAAGGACACTTTCCTTTTCTAAAGACAAGGTCTTACTGTTCTGGCTAGCCTGGAACTCAGAGAGATTTATCTGTCTTTGCTGGGATTAAAGTCATATATCACCTCGCCTAATTTACTTGTTTCTTTCTTCTTTAAGGGCATCTAAGATCTACCCTGCAGACAACAGGGAGTAGGCTGAGGAAAGGGTAGAGCAGGGAGAGTCTAGGCTCTTCTTAACCTTGCCTGTTCTCCCCACGCCATCCCTCTATGACAGGCTATTTCTCATTGCCATTGGCGCCACCTGCACCCACAACAGGAAAAGTATCACTCCTAACCAGGGACTAGGAAGAAATGAGACCTCTCCACTCAAATGCTGCCAGGGTCACTTCTTTGGGGGCTTTTCTCCATCCCAAAGGCCGGTTGGTTGGACAGGAATGTAACAGCTTCTAGCTTAGGTGAAACCTAAGTAGCCTGGTCTCAGGTCAGTGTGCTAGGTGGGACCCTCTCATCCTTCCCATGGCTGCTTCTCTTACGGTCAGAGTCGCCCCCCCCCCCTAGTTCCTGCTCTCACCCTCCTCACGCACCCTGTGTCATTGGCAAGTGTCCGAATCTCTCCAACCTTGGTCCCCTCTGTAAATATTTGGCACCATGTTTTCCAGAGGCTTCAGCTGCACTATGGACTTGAGTTTTGCCTGGCAATAGCTGGAGCTGGCCATGGTTAACCCCAACAGCATCTGACTCCACTAAACACACTGTGCATAGTAAGTCCCAGAGTGGCCACAGGGTCTCTATCAACATGGGGTGCTGAGGAAGGAGATACAGAGGGGCCAGGCTGGGGAGGAGGGGGTGGCAACAACTTCAAGACTGGTGTGGATTTCACCCAAGCCTAAAGCTAGCGCCAGCCCTTCCTGGGGTTGCTCCAAACCCAGCCTGAGTCACAGCAGCACCGCGCTCTGGGTGTCAAGGAAGGGAGGGGGAAGAAGTTTCTATTTTAGAATGTTGGGGGGAGGGCCTATGTGGGGGTGGGAAATGAAAAGAAAACGCTTTCCCGGATATGCAATGCGGGGCGGGTCCTCCCGGGCTGCTTTCCCAGATGCCATATAGCTGATGATGAGTAGGGACCCTCAAATAGCTCCTAGGTCCTGAGCCATCTTAGCATCTGAGGTGTGGGGTTGGAGGTGTAATCCAGGCTGCCCAGGTGCACACTTCAAGCCACAACCACTGGCCCTGTTCTGTGGTTGTCGCCACCCACAACCCCCAATTTTACACCAGTAACAGACTAAGGGAGCAGCAGGGGGAGAGGAGCCGCTTGCACAGACCTGATCTCCCCAGCTTTCTTCTTGAAGCTCCTGGGTCACAGCAGAAGAGCCACCCTCGGTAGTGGCAGCAGAGGAGGAGAGCCCCCTCTCCACACCTCTGTGTAACATGATGTGATGGGTCTGCAACAGAGGGATTGTCTCTCCCAGAACTACTCAGAGCTTACTTCTGCCCCTCCTCACACTTCCTTGCCAAGGTCAGTCCCAGCAGGGGCAGCCAGGAGTCCCCTCAGGCCTTTCAGAAACTCTACCAGTTCTCCCTTGGGCAGGCACCCTCCCCACAAAGACCCTAGAGTTAACCCCTGGACCCTGTGTTCTCATGCGAACTTCCAGGGTCTCTCTGCTGGAGCCTTCACTACTTCTTGGGTCCTCACCATGAAATTTCAGACAGAAGCTAACTTCTGAGTGGATTCAGGCAGATTTCGAGCCTCCAAGGGAAACACTCCCAAGCCCAAGGTTCCTACCTTCAATGTGAGCTACTTTCAAACTAGAGGGTGGCTCCCCTGGACCCTCACTTAGAGATATGGGAGCCAAGTATAGCCTACAGTAAAATGGGATAGCTGTGGAGCCCTGTGTAGGGCGACCCGGAGAGTTGGATAAAATGGATTGCTGATTATCCATCCTCTACCATAGGCACAGCTCCAGTTTCTGGGATCAGATTTACCACTGCTCCCAAATCAAGGACAGAGTTGGGCTTCCCCTTCTCCCTTCATGTCCCTTCAGATTGTGCCACACCAGGTAGCCAGTGAATATGTCCATCCAAAGTGCAGGTAGGGTGAATTCAGAAACAAGGGTTCCTTAAAAAGGAGGTGGGTCCAGCACCCAAAACCTAGGAAGAAAGTCAGGACTCTTAAACGGCTCACCACCCATACTTAGCCTAGTCCAACAGAGTCTAGTTCCCACCAGGGAATCCATACAGCCTGGGGAGAAAGAAACCCTAAATAAATGCCCTACATCAAGACCATAGTAGTATACATGACTCCACTAAAGCTTTGTATAAACAAAACACATTCAATGTGTTCTCTGATGATACACAAGTTACCTGGAAGGCTATTCCTAGTAAGCACAAAGGAACTTCTTAAGGAATTAAGATGTGGAAAATGCAAAGGTCCTGAAATTTGCATGTAGATTTCTTGCTGATTGTACAGACCTTGGAAGTCCTGGGAAGGCTAGGGAATGAGGGCCAGTAGAGGGACATTCACTCTCTTCATAATGAACAATAGGAACTCCATGTCTGCTACTCGGCCTTGGAACTCAAAGCACCCCAAAACAAAGCCATATAGATGGGGACCCAGGAATCTTTGTGGCTGTTCAGAGCTTAATTATTCCTCCTTGACCCATGGGACTAGACACGACACCGCCAAGGTTAAAATGCCCCACCAGCGCCGAGCAGATGTGTGCGAGCTGGCAGACGCGCAAATGAGGCCTGCCTTGGAGCATGATAACAAGTGACTAATACATTGCATATCGTTGAAAGAAAATTATTTTTCTCTAATTTGCATTTGCTTGGGGGGAAAAAGCCAACCGAGTCCCTCCTTACAAGCTCAAGTCTAATCCTGGAAATACAGCCCGGCTGCTTTAAGAGAGCTGGAAGGAGGGAAAGGCTGCCAGTGTTTTGGCTTTGCAGGCTTGTTTATCTTTCCGCCTTCCCTCCAAGGCGAAACTCGTTTTGCAAGCAACATTCCTACAGAAAATGGCACACGTCATAAAAAGAGACCAATTTATAGAACTGGCACCGAAGTTCATGTATCACTCCAGAAGCATCTCCCAACTCCCCAAGGGGAATATGTAGAAGTCCACGTTAAAGCTCGGCATGTTTACTTTACCCAGGGGGTGGGGAGTATCTAGACTCAGACATCCTGCGGGGTTGTCCACACAAGGGCCAAAGTCACATAGAAGGGGAGAATAAAGAATTAAGCCAGCCTGAGAAGATCTCCCGTGGACAGCCAGGGCTTAGGAAGTTTCTTTCAACTGTGGGATTCCTGGGGGATAAGGGTGACACAACTCTCAGCTTGCCCCAAGTTCTTGCCCCAAGTTCTTGACCATCTATGCATTGGCAGGACTAGAGGGGGTGATGACCATCACCAATTGCTCTCCTTTCCACCCTGGTGCTCACAGAGCCCTGCTGAGTCAGCCTTTTGTGGCCATAGCTGAAGGCCGATGTGTTCTGACAAGGGAAGGTTATGAGATATGTGAGTCAAGTCAATCTACACCCCTTGCCCTGAAATGCACACCCTTCTGGATCCTGAACCCACACACTTGCATTTTCATCCCGGAGAACAGTGCCCAGAACACAGCAGCTGCCCATCTCTAACTTGTCTGAATAGGGCCATTGCAGAGGAGGAACAGCCTTCAGAGCCTCTGGAATCCCCTGAAAGCCTTCAGTTAATAGCACATTCTTTTCAACAAGCGTATTTAGGGCTGCTGGTTGTTTCCCCAAATCTTGCAAACTCTATCACAAGCGGCTGAGGACCTAGGTCCATGGACCTTGGCCAAACCCCTCCAGACACTGACACTCCAGGCCCCCTGGGCCTTCTTCTGACACCTCTGCCTAACAAGTTCCCTAAACCACAACATATAAACCATTCCACACCCTCACTCCACCCTTGGGAAGTCCTTAAGGTGTGTGCTGGGGATTGATTGGGGACTGGATGTGGCCCAGCTTTCTCTCATCTGAAAGCACCCAGCCACAAAGTGGTGGCCACCTCTGCAGCTCTTCTGCGGGGCCTGTATAGTGCGAGCTTTGTGTGAGTGCTGAGGAGGCGCAGCGCTGCTCGCGCGCCAACAGCTGTCACATTATTTGCACTTGCTGTAAACAGCCTTCACATTCCCCCCTTACCACATAGTTAAAGCCAGACTAACAATCCACAGTTAGAGATCAAACCAACAACAGCAGCATTGTGTCTGCCTTCGCCTTAGCACCAAGCCCAGCAGCTGGCAGGTTTCTCCGGAACAAGGGACCCTGGCTCTCCCCCACCCCACCCCACCCCACCAGGCTCTAGCCAAGGCCAGCTAAGGAAGCGGTTCTCGGTTCTCGTTTCTTGGTGCTGGGGAGCACCGCCATTTCACAGATCTCACTGTGGCTTATCAGCCCTCTCTCAGAGTTTGAGCCTCTGGTAGAGTCTGGGGAAAGTAGGATGCGAAGAGGCGGCCACTCACACTCTTAGGCCACTGACCCAAGTGGCCAGGCTGGGCCTTTGACAGAGAGGCCCGCAGTTCTCCAAGTTGTCACAGAGGCTGGGCATGTCTGCACGTTGTGCAGGCCCACAGAGGTCTGCCTCTGGTCCTTCAGAAATTGCCCAACGCATCGAATACTTACTGGTCGCCCCACTGATCAAAATGTCTCCTTTATGATTTTTGGTTAAGTTGAACATTTCCATAATCGTCATTATTAGCGCAAATTACACGCCTAATCGGTCCTTAAATAGATTTTAATTAAATAATCATACAAGGCTCATTTTATGACTTAAGAAAGGCATTACTTTTCGTTAGGAACTTCCCACCAGGATATGAAATAACGACAAATCCTTGTTCTCTGAAAAGCACCAATAACCAAGGGACAGAGTAGCCTGTAGTAGACCCTATTTCACCTTCCAGGTGGAAGCTGGGAGCTGACAAACTATAGAAGCACCTAGAATTCGAGGAGAGTTCTCTCTCCTCAGTACTCCTTTGGCTCTTTTTTTTGGACAGTAGAAATAAACTGCCTCTCCATCTGGAGAGATCTCTCCAGCTAGTGGGTTTGTAGACCACTTTCCCCCACCCCCACCCACTTTCCACCCCAGTCGCTGTGGAAAGCGGGTAGTCTGGGCTTGTTAAATGCTGTGTAAAATGCTGTTAATAAAATAATAAATACAAAGGATGGAGGCTGCTGGGTCCATGGGTGTTTTGACTGGAAATGCCTTGGCACTTGTCACGTGTTTATGGGAGGGCAGACAACTCCAAGGATTTACATAGTTTGAACATTTTTGTACTTCATTTATCCTTTCCTAAATGACGTAGGTCTTGAGCTATTTCAAGTTTGCATTTGTACAGAACTGTGAAATGCCTAGGAGTTTCTCCAATTAAAGCAAGTTTTTAAATCAGACTCAGAGCTGGAACATAGTCTTGCCTGTGTCCACCCTCAGCCTTTTGGACTCAAGAAAACAAACCTCCTTGAAAATAATCCTGGGTCTTCAAGCTCCCCACCTCCGCCCCCTCCTAAAGGGCCGCAGGGCAAAGGTTATGGAGTCTTCAGATTCCAGGCAACTGGGCTCCACACTGTGGCCATCACTGCAGTTAGGAGCATCTTGTCCATACACTACCTCTAAAATAGTGAGCTAAAACGGAGACAAAACTGCTGGCCTGGTAAAACCCACTGCTCATAAAACAATGTCAGCAAAGGCTGTAAGGCATTCTTTAGAGGGACCAGGGATTCGTGCCTACTGAAGCTCTTTCAGCACAAAGGCTTTTAGGAAAAGAAGGGAAGGGGGGAGGAGGGCTCCTGTTTCAGAGCAGGCATCCCCTGAGAGTCAAGAACCAAGTGTAGCTTCAATCAAAAGCTGACTTCCCCTCTGGGAGTCGAAGAGGAAACCTGATCACAGTAGCTTACTACCGCCCTGGATCCATACAGGTCTGCTTTTCTTCTCGTGCTAGTAATTTTTTAAAATACATATAGATATAAAAGAGGCAATCTCTAGCTGGCTTTATTGAAAACCACATCGCGCCTTCATGATAGCCGGACGTAATCCCTATCATACCACAACACTTCTGGCCTCTGCAGCAAACCATTCCTTCACCTCCTCCATCTAACTAGGACTTCTCCAGCGGCTCCAGTCCCTCCCCTGAAATAATGACTGGAAAACTTGCACCTAGATACCAGTTCTGGAATCAATTCCTAACCATATAATGATCCCACTTAGAGGGAAAAATCCAAGTTGTTGCATATGGAATCCCTTAAAGGCATAAGGCAAGCAACTCTTAACAAAGGGAAAGAGAAAGCCCACATAGGCTGACCCAGGGGGAATGTCTCTGGAGGAAGCAGCTGACCAGCATCCTTGGTCCCTGGGCCCAGCAGGTATTGGGGGCAATAGAGAACTGAGGAGCAGCTCATAGAAACATGGTCAGTCAGGCAGAGCAATTATTAACTCTCTGGGCCTACTGTGTGCCAAGCACTGTCTTTGATCCTAAAGGTAGATAATTATTCCCAGTCATACAAACGAAGAAATGTACCAAGGCTCAGAGGCCATAAATAACTTGCCCCTAAGGTCATACAGCTAGTAAAAAACAGGCCATGGTCAAACTCAGTCCTGGAGTTTCGGAGAGGAGCCAATTACTGGTCTAATTGTGTCATTTGAAATCCCCATTTTCATATACTGTCTTCACCTCAACTAACTTTGGAAGGCTTCTTAGGACTTATGTATCAAATACAAGGTAAAGAGCCAGCGTATGAGCCTTATGTAATTCATCCAGTATGAGCCCAGAGTCGTTTCCCCAAAACATTACAGCAATCTCTAAAGCCATTGAAAAAGGGTTTCACAATTTCTCCCTACATACCACAAATCTCACACTGAAATGTCCCTGTGTAAGGGCCAAGGCTCCCAACAAGGGGCCACATTCCCTTAGGGTGCTAGCCCACAGCAAGCATAAGTAGGTGGTCTGGCCTCTTCGTTCTCAGGGAAAATGCTGACTACTGGTTCTATGGCTGATATTTCCACCCCCAACTTGCCACATAATGCAATAAATTATCTAGATATAGCAAAGGGCCTTTGAAGGTGTGCCTGCGTCTACCTCTTCTAAAGCACCAAGAAAACACCCTAGGAACCATAATGAAATGGGAGAGAAAATATCAGCCAAGAGGCTTTCAAGGTATCAGGTCCTATTGGGCATCCAATGTCCCTATCAAAAGCCAACCACCAAGGCAAGAAGGAATAGTTTCCTTTACTCAAGCTTTCCTCCCAGAATATGGCCTCCAGATCTTAGTGCTCCAGCATTCACTCCCCCACTTCCTAATTTTGAGGCCTACCCAGGCTTTTGGAACTTTCACACCTAAGGCTTAACCTTCACCTTTGCTCAGTGAGGACTTGTTCAGGCACTAGACACCTGGTCACCTCTGCCAGTTCCTGAGGCTCTGAAATAGACCTGCGGAGACAGTGGGAGGGAGAGGGTCTAGGTGGAAGACAGCACACTTCCTAAGTTCACCAGCCTAGTGGCCAGGCAGCCCAGCTGACCTGGCTCCCAGCCAGCCACCGGCAAGTGGCTTGCTTTCTCTTTTAAAAACGTTCCAGCCTTGGCTAGCCTGACAGGGCTCTCGGAACTGACCTAGCATGCCAGAACTTCTAGAGGCGACCCCTGGCACTAAGTAGCCCCGCAAGACACCTTCTCTAGCTCCAACATAATCCACGAGAATTCCCCCCCCCCCCCCCGACGTCAGCCACCTGGAGTCTGTGGCTTCCTGAGCAATTGCTATCCAGCAGAGCTTTCGACCATAGCTTCTGTTGCAGAGACAACTGCCCATAGCCCTACGGTTGCTTAGGTGGAGGGTGTGCTTAGTCCCTAACACATTCACACCCATAAGGTCTACTGCTCCAGAGGGGAAGGAGAAGGAGCAAGGCAGGAAGGGAAAAGAACTGCCTTTTATCCCTTCTTCCTCTTTCTCTCTTTAGATTTTGCTGTCGCTGGCACCATAGCAAAGGCGGACAGAGCCAGAACAATAGAAATGGGAGGTGGGGAGTGCCGGAAATGGCTCAGGAAGACCCCCATAACCCTATAAATCTCCCCTTTTCCTTACAGGTACTGTTAGCATTAAAAAACCTAGGGCCTTCACTCCAATTGTACCTTTCTATAACTTTTCCCCTAAACTCGAGGACTCCCTTCCCACATTTTGAAATCACAAGGCAAAGACATCCGGGAAAGTTATAAACTGCCCCCCCCCCCCACAAGCTCTGAGAGACTCTAACCTGCTCTGCCCCTGGCAACCTAACCTGACTCACCTCCCTCCCCCAATAGTTCCCCTGGTTTGTACCTAGACAATAAATTTAGTTTAATTTAGCTTCCGGTCTTTAATTTTAGCAGGTCTCCTTTTTGCATGCAAATCAATATGGCAATTACCATCTAAAAGCTCGCCCAGCCCCGGGTCAATGTAAATTGATCATTGTCCGCCTTCCACAAAATAACACCGGAGTCTGTGGTGCATAATGAGATTATACTGGAAACTGTCTTTTAGATCACAAATTATATTTTATGCTGTCAGGATCTTCTCTGAGTGGACTTCTCCATTTGTCTAGTCGTGGGGAGCTCAGCCTGTGGGTGCTGGCTAGCAATACTCTCTGAAAATACGTGGGGATATACCACAAGAATCTGGATTGAGAAAACACAGAATTAAACTTGAGCCCAGAATGGAAATCTTCAGAAACACCCCCATAAGAGCACCATTAACTACTACTCCCAAATATGTCAGATATCCCTTCCTGAGGGACATGTTGGAGATCGAGTCTAAGTAGCTGTTGGTGAAGTGGCCAACGCATGCCTTGGGCCAAGTGCTCAAGATGAACTGGGTTGGGCTACCAATGGAGTGGACAGAGTAGGTCTTACACTACAGCTCTTTTGGATTTCTCAGCTCCACCACCTATGTCTCATCAGGGAGGCCATCTCTGCAAAAAGGATGAAATCCCATTGGTAGCCAAGACTGACCAAATCCCTCCAACTGTAGCCAGTCAAAGCCTTCCTAAGTCTGGGAGAGGCCCCCTCTAGACTGGATCCAGATTGTTCCAAAAGACTCCCCGGCAAACAAACAAAAAAACCACTGCATTTACTTACACTCTAGCGGCTCCCAGAACACCCCTAACAAAGGGCCTTCCTAGCCCCTTTAGGAAGAGGAGTGAAGCCACCTTGAGGATTCCATACCCCATCCTGCCTGGCTGTCAAGGTATCTGGATGAAGAGCCCTCCAGGAAACTAGGGAGGCATAGTCAAGGGCTCCTAGTTGCTCCTGGGGACTGTGTTAAGGTTTGAGGCAGTACTCAGACCTTTAGGAGGCTGCCAGCATCCACACAGCCAAACCCTGCCCTGCCTGGCCAGGGCTCCACCCAAGTGTGATCTTCCCATAAAAACTGGAATTCCTGACTGGGCTTAAACAAAGACGGAGTGAGGCAAATCGGTGCCCGAGCAAACTAAACCCTAGCAGGAGTTTACATGCCCCTTCTGGGGTCACTGAGGTGCCTGGTGATGCACTCAGCACAGGTCATCCAGGCATGGTCTCCTCCAGTGGGGAGAAATACATATAGTAAGAGCGTGCCTAAACGAAAGCATACTACTCTCTCCTCTATTTCTCTCAGAGGGCACGCTTCTTTCGATTCTTTCTCAGTATAAGCCTGATACCACCTTCTACAAGACTTTACCCTCAGTCTCACATCTTTCTCGGGGCCACAAAGTAGAGAGCTATTATTTTTCCTTCACCTTCCAACCACCCAAGGTCAAGAACTCTCAGCCTCTTAAAATTCCTGCTACCTGGTCAGCAAGGGCAAGAACTAGAAATAATCCTAAACAAGGGCCATCCACCAGTCTGGGAGCTAGCTGCTTTGCCATTTTCTACTGCCCAAACACATTGTTTCCATGAGAATGTGTCGATGTAGTTGCCCAGTTTTACTTTCAATTAATTTCACTAGGCAAAAGGAGGTCTTGGTAATTGGGCACAGGTATCTATGCATATGCGTGCCTTTTTTTTTTTTTCCTGAGTGAGCATCCTCACATCTTTAGATTGATTTTGATTTTTTGACTTTGCAACACAAATTCTGCCCCAGGGCTGCTAGTTTTTCTTTTAGAATATCCCTATACATTTCTGCATTCACAGCCATGTTTACATTTCTCTTTACCAGTCTTTTATCTCTTGTTCCTTTAGGACATAGAGACTAAAGTGTCTTGATTTGTCCCAGCACACTTCACTCCGGAATACATCTTAATCTGAGCATTCACCCCTACTACTCAGGTTCTTTGGCTATCCCTGTAATGCAGTTCATTTCCTGGCCAGACCAGCATGGCTTTGCAGTTTAAATGTAAATAGAGGAACCTTAGACCACAAATCTTTAAGAGGAAAAGGGGGGGGGAATAAGTTAATTATCTATGGGGGACCTACCCATCAATATCCAGCTCTGGAAAGAACTAAACTAATGTATGTTGAGCTGTATTAAATTCTAGACCGTCGATACACAAATGATAGATTTTTAGTGTCCAGACCATCTCCTATTTAGATTGTCTCCCTGCACATGTCTGATTATAACTGTTCACAAGTTCATGGTTAAATGTTTATATGTGGACAGCTCAAGGAATGCTCCAGTGCACATTGGCCTGCCATCTCAGGCTTAGGGCCTTTAATCTGCAGCAGCCCAACTACCTTCTCTCACTTGGAGTCTTCCCTGCAAACGCCAGTTTCTCTAGGAAACGAGTCTTCATAGCCTTCTCTCAAACTCAGATCCTTAAGTGAGGGCGCCCGTTTTGTGTTCACAGCTCCTCGAATAAGTACTGGGTGAAGCTAGGTACTCTGTCCAGCAGCTGCATTCGATTTATTTAAGAATCGGCGGGTACACACACAGAAGGGAAAGGAAAACAGCACTAAGTCTAGACCTCAGGCCCCCACCCCTGCGGACCACTGGACTTCCAGTCACTTCTACTAGACTCCCTGTCCCTCTTCCCCTATTAAACTCTTTACCGCACTTAAAGGGTTAAGGAGGCACCCCCCGCCCTCCCCCCGCGAGCAACCTGCCTTCCACCCGGCTTGCTGGGCCTGCAGGCTAGCTTTAGCTAGCTGGCTCGCCGCTCTCGGGAGTAGGCTGCCGTCTCCACTGCCCGCCCCCCCCCCCCGTCCTTCAGCCGGGAGGGAGTCTGCATGCCTGTCTAGACCGATCTATCACCCGCACACCAACAACACCCGCGAGAGCGCGGAGACCCTGTTCAGGTCCCCCTGGCCCGCACGGTTCACAGCGGACCAAGTCCAGCGAGCGTGACGGCGCCTGCGGGGTAGGGGGTGAGGGTCCAATAAGAATCTGACCGCCCCGAGAGCCCTGCTAGTGTTTCCTAGACCCTACCCTCTGCGTTTGCACCAGCCCGGCTAGCCGGGCACAGTCACAGCTCTGCGCGCTGGGCAGTCCTATTTTTATCTTGTCTAATCCCAAACTGGGCGGGGAGCACAGGCTTCGTGCTTAGAGAACAAGAGATAGGCGAGGGAGGCGGGGAGGAGCAGCCAGGCAGCAAAGCCAGCTAGAGCGAGTTAAAGACACAGTGGAGGCGACCGCGAGCAGGAAGAAAGAGCGGGCTGTGTGGACCTCACGGCGCCGCACGCATCGCGCGGCCCTGCGAAGTTATATTGGCCCGCCAGCTGTCCCTCACTGGCCACCCCTCCCCACTTCCCAACGGCACTCTCCGCTGCCCGGACCGCGGGGGCTCGGGCTGTATGGGAGGCGGAGGCCAGGCCAACTCTGCAAAGGGCTGGAGAGAATCGCTAATGAGCTGTGCGGCCCATTGATCCAGAGAACACTTCCTAATTAACTCTCAGTCACCTACTGGTGACAGTGCCTCAAAGGACAGCGCTGATCGAGTCCCAGTCCAGACCTACCCGTCCAACGCCTGGTGACCGAACCCCGCGTGATCCCCTAACAACCGCAGGCAATTCCCGTACGTAGTGTACACTCTAGCACTGAAAGCCAGCCTCAGATTGAACCTGGACGGCATATTAATCGTCACCCCTTCGTGTAACTCCACGCGACACAACCCAGTCCAAAATAAACACCAGAACCAACACTGCAACCCAGACCAGGTAACAAACAAGTAAGGGATGGAGTGGGGAGGGCCGAGACGCAAGGATTTCCCAAGTGTCCATATACAGCCTCTGAGGTCGACAATTAAAATGCCTTCCACACAAGCAATTTTGTTGGCAAAACCGAATCCAGTACCTTGTACAGGTCGATCTCTCTCGGTAGTGTCCGTTTCCAACGCCACAGGAAGTGTCAGATGGCTAGAAATACCCCAGTCTGTCTGTCTACTCACCACCCACCACCTTCTGGGGTGGGTTATTTCCTCGTTTTTTAAAAAAAACCTGTCCATTTTAAAGAATTTTTTTCTTTGGCCCAGGACACTAACCTTAGGGCCAAATAGCATTACTCCGCTCCTAGCCTTCACTCAATAAGGGTGCGCAGGGAGGGGGTTATACAGTTAAAACCCCGAACCCGAACTGTCTAGTCTAGACGCCACCAGGCAGTAGAAATACCTATTTGAGGAGCGCTGGTTTCTTTTTGAGGTTTGTTTTTAAATAAACATAACCCTCCTCCAGTTCCTTCTTCGCTTTCCCGTTCCCCCAACCCCCACCCAGTAAACGACGGCGCCGCGCGCCTTCGCGCGCGGGCACTCAGCGTCTAGCTGGAGGTCGCAGACTTCTGGAAAAGATTCATTAGCAGCGAATTAAGCCTCGCTCGGCCTCGGCCTAAAAGCGGGCGAGGCTCGGCTGACTTCGAGACGTGGGTACGTGTTCTCGGGAGCAACTGGGCAGCCAGAAGTCCGCCGGGACTACACGTGCCACTAGCCGCCCTAGTACCGGGCGCTCTACTAAGCTCTCTTCGTAAACAGCAGGCGCCCTCCGCCACCGCCCTGAGCCCCTGGGTTGCTGGTGGCTCTGCAGCGCAGCCTCCCGCCTGCTCCAAGCGCTGGCCCTGTGCCTTCTCACCCTCCCCGCCTCAGCCGAGGATCGCGCCCGGTGCGCAAGTTCCTCTTCGCCTAGAGCCTCCGCGTCGCCCGCCTTCCGAGTGGGACCAACTTCCTCAGGCCGCAGACTTTCACACGCCCATCAGGGCTTCCCACTAGGCTTTCCACTGTCCAGCAGAGGGCTGGGGGGCACTGCTTGCTCCCCCGCCCCGCCCCTGCCCCCACACCGGCAGTCTACACTCGCTCCAAGGGATTCAGAACTTAAAACTTACCTTAAGGAGGTCTTCCAAAAGGCTGGGAGGGGGTCGCATTAGAATCTTAAAAGAACATTTACAAAACAAAGCAGCTGACCTGGCAGGCAGACGAACTGGCCCAGTCCTAATCTCCGGCTCTCCATGGATTCCTAGTAGTTTTTTGTTTTTTTTTTTCCTTCTAAATCCACGTGATTCACGCTTTGGGGCAAGCCAAGAAAAAAAGCTCAGGACTCCCCTCCGGAGTTGCTGGACGACTGCAGGTAGAGCTCGGCTTGGTCCGAGGCGCTAGTCGCACACACTAGCGCACACTCAAGCCGTCGTTCTACTCGGAGGCACCGCCAGCCCCTGGAGAGGCCAGACCAAGCGGCAGCGGCTGGGGGTTTTTACAGTTCTTTTCCGAGTTGAAAAAGAAAGCAGACGGGAACCCGCCGCCTCCCCTTCCTGCTAGCGAGGTAACGCCAGCCCAGCTTCCCAGCTTCCAGCCCAGCACTTCCCCCCCCAGCTCCCCCCCCCTCCGCGCGCCTCACTCCCGACGCTCGGCGACGACCGCGCTCCCGCGCAGACACACAGAGGCTGCAAACTTCCACTCGCTGAACTCCCCGTCCTCCAAGCCCCTCGAGAGGTGGCTGGTCCCCGTCGAGTCCCTCCCTCCCTGGTGCCCGCGCCGGGACCGCTTAGGTTGACTGCATTTTTAATAACTTACAGCTCTGATGTAAAAATGAAAGCGAGCAAGGTAGCTAGACCTCCCGATGAGGGTCTACCAGAGTCGGAGGACAAACCCTCCGAGGGTGGAAATCTCGAGGGACGGGATCGGCTGCAGTCCCCCGCGCGCCAGCCCGCCCGCGGCCTCCCCAGGGAAAGGTGTTCCGGGCACTGACCTGAAATCCCCAGTCGGGAAGTAGGCAGGGAGCCTGCGATCCGGCGCTTTGAAGTTTTCCCCGGAGCGGAGTCCAAGCGGCGAGGAGGGTCCGGGGGCGGCTTGCTGGGTGGGTGGACGTATGCGGGGTGGGGGGGGCGGCTGCGTTAAGGAGCAGAGAAGGAGCCGGGCCGGGGAAGCGCAGCGAGCAGCAAAGTTTGCCTTCCCCGACTGCCCGCAGCCCACTCCCGGAGCCGCGCTCGCTCTCCCGCTTCTCCCTCTGCAGCCAGCCGGTTGCCCTCGGGGTCGGCCCGGCGGAGGGGTGGGCTCAGGGCCGCGTGGGGGTGGGGCGGGGCGGGGCGGGGCGGGCTGCGAGCCTCAGGGCAGGTGGCGCCGGCCCCGCGCGATCCTCTCCTCCCGCAGCTGGACCGGGCTCCGGCAGCCTCAGCAGCTCCCGCGCCGCCGCTGCCGCCGGCGCTCGGGCAAGAGCCCCAGCGCCATGTTGACGGTTCGCCGCGAGCGCCCGCTCGGGCTGGGTGTGTGTGTGAGCGAGTGTGTTGGCCAAGTCGTCCCTGCGCGGCGACAGCGCTGCTCGGGCTCTCCGCCCGGCGGCTCGCGTGCTCCCCCTCCGCCACCGCCGCCCGCCTTGCTCCCGCTCTCGGTCGTGGTCTGGGTTCCGGAGCTTCTCCCCCTCGGCCGATGAGCTCGGTCGCCGTTCAGCCCGGAGCGCGGCTCTGCCTCACCTTGTCGCTGGGAGCCCGGGCTCCGTCTGCCGCCGCACGCCGCGATCCCAACGCGTCCCCCTCCCAGGTTCCCTCCTCTTCCTCCTCCCCCTCCCTCCGCCCGCCCTCCCTCCCTCCCAACAGCCGCCTCCCCTCCCCCCTCAGGCGCAGCGCTCGGGCGACAGCCGCCCGCCCGCCGCCGCCTCCAGCTCTCGCAAGTTTGAGCTCCCCAGTCTCCGCTCACCCTCGGCTGCGGCGCCTCCGCAGTGGGGTTTCGGGAGGGGGTGATTCCCCGGGAAAGGTTGGCCCGACTTTCCCCGGCCGTCACTGGTTCCCACCCGAGTGCATTGGGCCCTCGCCACATCCGAACCCCCTGGGTGGCGGGGTCGTGTCGTCGCCACTCCCCCCCCCCCCAACTCCACCGTCCTCTCGGTTCCAGCCCCAGCCGAGTTGGCTATTCACAACCAGCCAGGGCTCCGGTCCTAGGGGAGTGGAGACCGACTGGGGCGGCGGCGGCGGCGGCTAGGTGGGCCAACAGATCCCCAGGCTGAGGAATAGGGGGCGGCGGGGGCGGCTTCCCTGCTGCGCGCCGAGACTCCCCTTGCTACCCAGAAGGCCAGTGGAGGACCGCAATTACCATACAGCGCCTCGCACTCCTCTCAGCCAAAGCTGTCAAACCCCAGAGGCAGGCGCCACTGCCGCCTCTCGCCACCAGCGCTGCGCTCTCCGGGCCTCG
The DNA here is from genome assembly GCA_033318265.1 of Phyllotis vaccarum. Lineage (NCBI taxonomy): Eukaryota > Metazoa > Chordata > Mammalia > Rodentia > Cricetidae > Phyllotis > Phyllotis vaccarum. Next base: position 130,125,373 of record JARWLC010000013.1, read on the forward strand.
CGTCCCCTGCGAGACCCAGCCCAGCAGAGCCTGAGTACGCGTGGGCGTCCATCACCCCACATCGCCCCTTCTTCCCAGAGGAGCTACTTCCCCTCCAGACACGAAGAGCTATATGTAAACATCACCACCCTCAAACAGTGGCCGTTCGCGTCCTAACTCCGCGCCCTTGCTCTCCGGACGTTTCAATTGTGTGGGGATTGTCAGGAGGTGGGGGAAGCTGCTCCTGGGGGGGGGGGACGAGGGGTTGGGGATGGGGGCGTAAAGGGAACTGGGATGCGCCCGAGTCCTTCCCAGTTCTTGAGCATTTCCCGGTCCGGACCTCCGATGGCTGGAGGGTCTGCCCTAGTCTCTCACCTCGGCCTCGTGAGAGTATCTCCCGCGTTTTATTTGACTTGGCCGGGAACAACTTTTGGCTTCGCCGTTCAGCACATAAATTTCCACTCGGTTACGTCGTGCAGATCCGGGCTCGTCCGCGGCGTACAGCCTGTGTCCGCAGCAGTTCAATTCAATTGACACGTATTGAGCTTCTACAGCGCACCAGGATCAGCTCTGGGCGCCAGAGGGGAGAAGGGCAGGCAGGCAAAAGGGAGAAGCCGAGAAGCGAGGTTCCGGCCTCCCCAGAGCGCAGAGCCTCAAGGGCGAACCCAGCTCAGCTTCGTGAAGCTGGCGGGAAGGGAAGTCAGGGCACCCAAGCTGGGAGCTCTGACATGAAGGCCAACGGTGACCTCATTTGGTGGTTCTATGGGGTCTTTTGATTCTGGGAAGAGAGTGGAGTAGCTCTTCTGCCTAGGGACAGGATGGTACAGGCTTGATGAGAACCAAAGTCCGAAATGGAAGTGGCTAGTAAACCCACACGGAAAGTTTTTAAATATCCTGGAACGTCTACATGCCAAAAAAATAATCAAAAGCATCTCAAGTTGATTACTAAGTCAAGGTCAAGGCCAAAATCATCTCTGGCTTGAAGATATTTTCCCTTTTAAAAATGAGGCCCACTACTGACTGTGGGACTGATATTAGGCGCAATTTTATTCATTCTGTTTTAGTTCTCAGCACACAGTTATAAAAACAACCCTTCTCAAAGCAGAAGTGAAACATCTCTACCGTTTGAAACCAGAAACTTCGAGCAGAATTAAATCTTCATGCTCCAGAGCTGCTTGTAAGAACTGATGCAAAAGACAGGCAGGCTGGCCAGTGAGCTGTGCCTAGCCATGCTGGGCTGCTAATGCGCCCACGATCCGCTCCTGCAGAATGGAATGCATGACTTTTTCTTCCTGGTCTTTCTGGGGGGTGGGTGTCTCTGAAAGCTAACCTACACGTTTTTTTAATCTCCTGAAACAAGAAGAAAGACACCTGGACTATTATGCTGTAAAGCTATTTTTTATAAAGACGTTTTAAGGCTAGACATTAAAAGTTATTAGACTGAACGCATGCGAGTTACAGACACAGCTGGGGGAAAGGCCGCTGGTTGTGTGTTGTGGCAACACTTCTTTTTGAAGCGACTCCTTTTATTCAAAACAAGTCTAAAATAACCGGGAAAGCTAGAGTTGGGTATTTGTGGGGGAAACTATCTATGAACGCGGTTCCAGGCAGAAAGGCCGCTGTGCGGCTGTGGGCTGGGCAGGAGGGCGAGCAGCAGAGCAGTGCCAGGCTCATCCGGCTGGGTTAGGCCGCACCGCAGAAGCCCTGGCTCAATGCCCAGCCACCTTCTCTCCCCCTCTTCTCACCTCTCAACTCCCAGGAACAGGCTTTTCCCAGAGTTCGAGTCGCATTATCTGTCCAGAACTTTTCGAATTCAGGAGCCAAGCACAGGGCCTGAGGTCTCTGAATCTAAGGCCTCCCAGGACCTGCTGACAAACGGACGGGGCCTGTTTGTCTAACTTCAAGTCCTAGAGCTAAAATGAATGTGGGGGGGACGGTGCTGTAAGGGCGAAGGGGCCTTGGAGAGGGCTGACTGCTTGGGAAATTTGATGCTGGAGACAAACAGGCCAGTAAATTTGCCTTAGACCTAATTTGTGGCAGTCACCCCCTCTCCTTATTTAAGGGAGTCTCTGGACTCTACAGTATTCTCCAACGGGCTCTGGTGAGATTAAAGGCTTTCTGTTCCATCTCCTAGAATGCATTTCCCAATTCCATGGGATTTTAAAAATATCTTATTAAGGGAGTCCTAAGAGGTGTGTGTGTGTGTGTGTGTGTGTGTTTCTGATTCACTGAGAATTAAATGTGAGATCTTCCCCAGGCCCCTTAAGTGAAGAAGGATCACACCTATTGGCCTGGTTAGTCAGAATTGTCTGTGAAGAGAAAGCTGTCCTTACTGGGGCGGGGTGGGGGTGGGGTGACTACCATATCCCCAGGCGCCCCGGGGGGGTCTACCTTAGATGCCCAAGGTCTGGCTCTTCCTCTGTGCTCTCAACTGCCCCCTCCATATCCCTCTGGAACTGGTCAGGCCTCCAATATACCCTGCCCTCCAAAAGGGGAGGATCTCTGTGAAAGCAGAGGAATAGACGGAGTGGACCAGCAAGTGAATGCAAGGGAGGGAGAGCCTGTAGCCAGCTGAAAAATAAATCAGCGAGGAAATGAGAAGTATTCCGAACTGAAGCTAAGGATGTTGCCTCTCCCTCAGCAGCCTCACCCCCCCCCCCCGAAAAGGTCTTGTGATTATAACATATGGCTGGACTTCAGACTCCCAGGCCTTCTCCTGCTGCTGATTCTAAGCAGGCTTTGCAACTGGAAAAGCAAATTGGAGCTTCTGGGAGCAAACTTGAAACCTGCCTGCCCTTTTTCGATTCTGCTGACTTGCCAGGCTTCCATCAGTCTAGCTACCCCTAAGCCTAGAGTAAGGCCTAGCTAGCATTCTGTCCTGAGGTCCTACCAGAAATTAGAGGTACTCTGGGTTCCCAACTGTGTATACGGTGGGAGTTCATTTATGACAGGTATGTGTAGAATAGAAATCCTAGTTCTGTAGGTCTCCTCAACTTTCTGGCTTCTGACACTTGCTATTGGACTTGACTGGTAAAGACGGATACATTTTAGTCTATGTAATGTGAGGGAAGTATCTTGTTAATGTTAACAATCTTCAAAACATAAATACTGACACAATGTTCCAGTCACTTGGCAAATGAACTCCAGGCTTACCCAGTGGCACTTAAAAGGGAAAAAAAAAAAAAACAAAAAACAAAAAAAAAAAACACAGACTGAGGTGCCTGTGTGGTGAGGGGAGACCATTCTAGCCAGGGGAGACCAATCTAGCTCACCCTCCTGTCTTCTTTTTCAAAGGCAAATAAAGTAACAATTGAAGGCCTATCCTTGACCCTAAGGATTTTGCTAATTGTTGGAAGGGAGGGAGGGAGGGAGGGAGGGAGGGAGGGAGGGAGGGAGGGAGGGAGGGAGGGAGAGGGAGAGAGAGAGAGAGAGCTGCCACCCTGGACAGGAAACTGTGAATTTGGGGTTGGACAGAACATTGCCTTTGGAGAGTTATAGGCTGTTTGAAGGTGGACAGACGGCCCAAAGAACAGAACCAATAAGGTTCACAGAAACAGCATCAAGAATCTCTTGGTCTAGGCTCCATTTAGTCAGGCCCTGAATTCTGGGATCCCAAAGTCTACAGTGCTGCTGCCAAAGGCTGACTGGGTGTTGACCAGGTGGCATAAACGTGGGGAGCATTGGGGAAGGCCCCTGATACTACCTCCAGGCCAGGGTTCTTGTTTAGCTAGGCCCTCTAGTGCATATCTTTCCCTGCTTGGGAGTGGGAATAAGTGAGAGCTGAAGAAGGGGGTAATTGCTCTCGCACACAGCATATCTGCTTCCCTTCCCAACCATTTTTAATTCAGCTTCTCATCTGGGCTTCTTTGGGGACCACCTGGGGACTGGAGGACTTTGGAAGCTGCCACCACCAACTGCTCACCTATAGTAAGAAAAGCCAGCAGATGGAAAAACAGAACCAGTGTAGCTCTAAGCAACTGAGAGCCCTCACAATACATACACACCCAAAGTTGGGTCCAGAAGTGATTCGCGTGGGGTGGTCACCTTGAGGTAGTTGTGGCCAGAGCACAAGTCTGGGAATCCCAAATGATTTAAATTAATTTGTGGCACAATTTACCTCCATTCCTCCCCAGGCCCATTCTGCTGTGTACTCACCCCATACCCCCAGCGTCTCCATCCTGTTACCGACCCTATACCCCATGCCTTGACTGAGGGGAGTGGGGATGCTGAGTGGTTTGCATTTCGAGGTCTGACAGAACCTTCCATGTGGGGCAGCAGTGGGAGGAGGCTAATGCATAATGCACAGCGCCTGGAAGCCTGGCCATTAGCGGCCTGTCGGTGACACAGACAAACGACGGAGAGGGAGGAGATCCAGCAAGCTCTGGAGTTTAAATATACCAGCGTGGAGGGGAAACGCCATGATTTAAAAGTGTGTGTTTGCAGACACCCGCATATATTTTAATGATTTCCAGCAGGCTGCAAATCCCAGCCTTGCATCCCGCCACCCCCTACCACCACCACCAAACGCAGGAAGATATGTATAGAAAAGAGGGTGAAGGTAGAGGTTTCAACCAGAGACCCAATATTTTAGGGGGAAATGAAGGGGACAGGTTGGTAAACAGGGTACTGAGAAAAAGAGGCCTTGGGAAGCAGCCTAAACCAAAACCATACGGGATTTTTTGTGTTTTTGTTTGTTTGTTTTTAATTCTTTTTTTTTTTAATCTGGTCATGGTGCCTTCCAGCTGGAACTGGACCCTCTGCACTGTACAAAAAAGACCTAAAGGAAAGAATAAACTCTGTCACCCTTCTTTCCCCCAGGATCCCATATTTTTGAATCTTCCTGTTCTACAGAGAATCCAGAGACCTCCTTCCTGCCCGTTTAACACACCAGTGTTTTTTAGCAATTAAGGCGAGAAGGGGGTGGGGATAAAGATAAGCCAATTTTTTTTTTCCTCCATGCAAGTGTGAAAGATAAGATAAGGCTAAGCTGGGGCAAAGCGGCTGCTTACAACCTTCCCTCAGCGATTTTGATCGGTCACTTCTTATCTCGAAAAAATGCTCCTTTCAAAAACTGCATCAGAAAAAGAAAAAAGCCCGAGGAAAGCGTTTTCATTTGGAAGTGACATTTAAAACCCACCACCCTTCCACCAGCAACCCCTCTCAAGGGCGAGGGTCCCCAGAAAAAGTCGCACCTCTACTGTAGGGTTTCAGGCTGGGGGGGGGGATTTCCAGTGTAATTAAGCTGAATAAAACCAAGGATGCGTGATGAGGATTTACTCTGCATCGGACACAAGCTTGCAAAGGCAGCTTTCTTCTTTTAGGTACTGGTCTGTTTCACCATCACGCTGCTGTGTTGAAACTAAACAGGTAGCTATATTTGGGAAGGTCATATAACTTTGTCAACAATGAGGGGGTTGTTAATTGGAAATAATAAGAAACTCTGCCGATTTTCACAAGTCCCTGTAAAGGGAGGAAAAGGCATCACACTGCCTCCATACCCTGAGAACTCCCAGCTAAAGTGGACTGTCTCGGAGTTTTTAGCAATCCTTTCTCCTCACAGGGATCTCACTGAGGGATTTCCGGAAGGCTTTCTATTTGTCGAAGGTTTCGGTATCGCGGTCCACGCACTCAGCACAGCCTGCAAATGACCCACCCCCCACCCCCACCCCACCCCCGCCAAGCTGCTGGCCCCAGATCGCAAGCGGCAAAGGAGCCCTGTCCCTCAGGCCAAGCTGAGCCTTTGCTCACCAGCAGCTCAGAGACCTGAGACACCTTCTCCTGGAGCCAGGCTCCCCCGAGTCTGCCCGCCCTGGGCCGGGCTACGGGACCCAAAGCCCAGGGCCAGCGGCAGCCGGATTGTCCCCAGGGGGCCGAAACCACCGCTCGGGGAAACCCCTCCTCTTGCCCTTCCCCGAAAAGCCTGGTTGCGGCGTCAGCGCAGAGCCAGCGGGCATCTGCTGACAGCCGGGCCTCTCAGGAGGCCCACACGCGTCCCATTAGTCAGCTCGAGTTCCCCTCGGGCGAGCCGTCTGGCTCGGTCTCAAGGCCCGGTTCGGGCGGGGATGGGGTGCGGGGCCGCAGCGAGCTCCGCGGGACCTGGCCCGACTTGGTTCCGCGTTCCTGGACCCGTGAGGAAGCTGAGCCGGCCCGCCAGGCCGCTCCCTGGCGGGCTCCCGGCGCCGAGCTGCGCTTCACGTGCCCGCCATAGTAGGGGCGAGGAGGGGCTGGGAGGCGAGCCACCGCTCCTCGAGGGTCCCCGATCCCCGCCTCCCCGTGGGCGAGTTGGGCGGGGACCACCCTCAAGCCCCCTTCCCCGCACAAGGTGAAGGCGACGTAACCAGACGCCCAGAGGCTCTAAGGGCGCTGCTCCGAGAGCGGCGCGGCGGCAGCCGAGGCAGCCAGGGGAGGGTGCTCCTCGCGGCCGCGCTGGGAACTTCCCGGCCGCCCCGCCGCCGCAGTCACGGGGACCGGAAGCCCTCCCGCCACCCCGAAAGGCCTGGTCTGGCCCCCAGGGCAGTTCCAGACGGGAGCTGGCCACCAGTCACCCCAGATCCCTCCTGGCTCCAGGCGACTGTCCGCACCCCGGGATATCCCCATTTAAGCACGGAGGACCCTCCCCGCGGTCCGATGAGACGTCCCTCAGTTACAACCACCAACTCGCCTGTCCTCCCTCCTCTCTCGGCCCCGCAGCTGGGACAGGAGGGGCACAGAGCAGTCACTCTGGCCAGGCAGGAACACCTGCTCCGAGCCCTGCAGCTGGGCGCATGGTGCTGGGAGAAGCTGCCTACTGTTGTGTACAGACATCGCGGAACAGAAAATGGGGCTCCAAAGCAGTGGGGTCGCATCATCCCCCGTTTCCTACCCACTCTGGGCGGCCAACCCCAAAGCCAGAAGGCTTGCCGACCGCACTGATCTTGGGGCAACAACACCTGAAATCCAGCTTCTGGTCTTAGGAGGTCGTTCGCAATCGCATAGGGGCAAAAACCAGTTGTGGGAAGCTTCTCCAGTAACCACCCCAGCTCTTCAACCCCGACACTCATGTGCCCCGCGCATTCTCGCCTTGTGCCCCGGAAGGCAGTAGGTCAGGATGGCACCAGCATCTCCCCCCGCCCTTTCCCGAGGGACAGAGAGTCTGGTACGGACCTCCAGCTTTGCCACTGCGTGTGGGGGAGGCCAATGGGTCCTCCCCATCTTCTGGATGCCCGGGGTCGGGCGGCGGAGCTAACCTGCGTGGCTGCCCCAGCCTTACCCCGCCCCCGTCCGGCCCTCTCCGACTTCCCTGGCCCAGGGCCCGGCCCGGGAAGGCGTTGTTTTGCCAGCGGGAGCCGAGCGAGTGCGCAGAGAAAAGCCACCCTGCTCTAATGAGTGCACACAGCGCTGCAGAGAGAAGGAGGATTACCCGGCGGGCGGGGGAGGGGAGCGCGGGCCGGGGCCGCGGGCGGCGTGTGCGGCGGCCCCGCGGGCCCGGAGTCCCCGCCTGTCTGGCTGCTAATCGCACGCTTTCTGCTGTTACGGAGGCAGGCGGGAGCTAGCGGCCGAGCCCAGCGCCGGCGACTCGGCGGGTGACACGGAAACATGGCGCAGCGCCCCTCCCCCGCCCGCGCTCCCGCCTCCCGCCTCGCACTTCCTCCCGCCCGCGCGGCTTTTGCAGTTCTAATGCTCTGCTTTCGGCCTGGCACCATTACGCTAGCAGACGCTTCTCTGCGGCCTTGCGCATCTCTTTCCCCTTTGTTTTCAGGGTCTATAGAAAAGGTTTGCTTTTGTCCCGAGCTCTCTCGTTAAACCAAACTTGTGGTGGCAACGGAAGGCAGTGCGGGCGGGGAGGGGCCAGGGGATTTTGGCAGCAACAGACCAGAGCTGGTGGAAACTTCTCTTGCAGGGTTCCCCGCCACTGCCTTCCTACCCCACCCCCATTCACAGATCAGCCGCCCCGCCGACTCTTCTCTCTTGAGAGGCCCCGGGGCTCTAGAAGGAGGCCTGGGCCATAGGGACTGTGACCGCGGGCCTTCGAAGAGACCATGGCTCCTGCCTATGACCCTAGACTTTTGGCACTCGGTGTCCTTGCTCCTTGGCTGCTTTTACTTGACTTGGCTTTCCTTTGGCCATTCGGGACCCTGTATCTCAGGCGGTGGATAAAGAGGAGCAAAGCAAAGTGTTCAGTGTGTGGGGTCTTATTTTTAAAAGGCTCGCTCTAATCTCACCCTTTACTGTAGGCCTCATTTATCAGTTCTAGGCCTGGAAGAGGGAAGCATGGACAATGATAGAAAGCCTACTCCTGGTGGCTGGCCACCTCACCCACACTCACTCAGCATGCCCCCTGAGAAGATCCTGAAGAGTAGGGGACTTGAGAAATAGCTTCCACCGTTTAAGAGAAGTCAACCTTCCTCTCTCTTAGGCCAAAGATCTGGATTACCCCCTCCCCCTCGGGCGCACTCCCCAGACCCAGACCCACGCGTATGCTGTGGATTTCTGCACTGAAGCTGCTCAGGCGGCAATTTTTTAAGCCTGCAATTAAGCGAGGCGTCGCCGTGTCCTCTGCTAGTGTCGATCCTGTCAGTCGCACATGGCCTTGGTGCTCCGGTCCGAGGCCCCGCGATTAGTCACAGGCTCGCTTCGCTCCTTCCCTAATCCGCCTCTGCAGGCAGCCTGGGGACGCGACCGACTAGGCGGCGCTGGCAGGGAGCCACCGCACGCGGGGCGGGCCTCCTGGTTAGTGCCAGCCCCATAGCACCCGAGCCAGCGCGGGCCCCAAGGTGCGGGATTGACGCCCCCCCCTACCGCCCCCTGGTGGGGCGCCGGCGTCCCTCCTCCCTCCCCTCTCCAGGGCCTACGAGGTCTATTTGTGTGGTGTCATTTGCATAAAAATAGGACAAGTGTTTCAGTGCGTTCGAACGCGGGAGGCGAAATCCTTATTGATGTGTCTGTGTGGAGCCTCCGGTTGTCGGAGCGGTTTGATTGAGAGTGTTTGTGTTGCCTTCTACGAGAAATAAGAGGAAATCCTGCGCAACGCTTATGGCAGCCAGGGACCCCTGGAGCATTCCCCTCCGTGCAGCTGGGAGTATGCATGGCTTGGTCCCCAGCACACCAAGTCTACAACGACAGGTTGAGGGCCAGGCAGGCGGCCTATTATGACTCATAAAACCGGGCGGCCTAATCACCAGCTGCCAATCCATTTACATGTGGCGCTTCCCAAAGCACCCTTCTTCGTCCAGGCCCGGCCTCCCGCGGGTTCGCCGCGGACATGGCTAGAATCTCCCAGTGGAAGCTAACCAAGTGGTTGTTTCTTCCCATCGGTTGCCAGGCTTCCCCTGCTAAACGACCCCCGCTCTCTAGGCCTCTGCGCCTCTTTCCAGCAACTCCTCAGCTTGGACAAATAGCTTGGGAGGGCGCCGGCCTCTGGGAGCCAGTAAATCAATCATTAACTCCCTAGCTAGGCCAGGCCAAAAGAGGGGGCGGTGGCCAGAGCCCGGTGCGTGGGGCAAGAGCAAGGCCCCCTACCCTGGGCTGAGAGGCATCCCCGCTCCAGTGAACAGGATACTTGAAGACAGCCCCTCCAGGTCTTCCCGGTCTCCGCCAGCAGCCTCAGCTCGCTGGGCCTTGCAAGCTGCACCTCGCCTTGCGGGGCAGGTTGAGTTAAGAGCTCAGCCCCTTGGCTTCGAGCTTCGCAGCCTGCTATCCCTTAGGAGAGTGTGCCGTACTGGGGCAAGCTCCCGGATCCAGTATGGCTTCATGCGACTCCGGCTTTGCCAAACCTAGCTGATCTGTCTCCCGAGGCATGCTCCCCTTGGAGCCCTGAGTGAATCTGGCACGCACAGGGTTAAAAAACCCCGGTTCGCCCAGGCTCCTCGGTCACACAGAGGAAATGCTGATCAAAGTGCCTTACGGGTAAGGAAACACTGGCACACTCAGAGCTTGGGTCGAAGGAGATCGACTGGAGACGGTTCCCGAGTCGCCTGCCTCGAGCCGCGTCCCACACTCCCAGAGAGGCGGCGGCAGCGGCCCGCAAGATTCACCCCGCGAAGCTCTGCGTGTAGGGGCTGGGGAAGGAGGAGGGACAAGGGGGCGGGAGGCGAGCCCGGGCTGCGCGCCAAGAGGCCCGGAGCCACAGATTAGTCACCGCTCGGCTCGGAGCTCACGGGTGCGCCGGGGAAACGGGAGGGCAGGCGGCGGCCCAGCTCAGTCCGCTCCCGAGGCCTCGGCGCCGCTGCCCCCACCCCCGCGTGCGCCTGGCGAGACTCTCCCGGACTCCCGTAGCGGAGATCCACTTGTCAGTTCAAGGGCAGGACAGAAACTGCAAGCTGAGTCTTGAGAACAGGAAATTTCTCATTGACAAGGTGCTACGCATCCTCCCCCCCCCTTTCCCCCCAACACACACCGGCGCGCGGCACGGCTTTAAAACAAAACCAAATCCCAGCGCGAGCAGCCGCCGTGCCCACTCGGCCTCGATCGCCTCGGCATCTCCTGGCCCTTAGCGTCCCAAGCACCGGGCCAGCACATTGGCTCGGTGGATGGGCTCGGCTAGGGGCCCCACGGAAGGCGCGATCATCTCTGCAGGACCCGAGCAGGGGAGCCCGCCGGGTCCCGGAAGCTCTGTGCCTTCTCCGGGACTGAACCGGGCCGAGGAGCTTTGCGCTGGGGTGGCCGCCGGGTCAAAGCTCTCTGCGGGAGGGGGAGCAGGGAGGGCGCAGCGAATCTCGCTGCAGGAACCTGGGAGGGCTGCAAGCTCGGCCTGGCAAAGTTCCTGTGGAAACTCCATGTTTTGAAACTCCAGCGGCGTTGCGGAAGGAGGGGGAGAGGGGAACGCGTCCAGCGCCAAGGTCGGCCAGCACTCGCCTGGTGCTCCCGGGGAACCTGGCCCGCGCCTCTCCCCAGCCCACTGCAGGGCTGCAGGGCGGGAGGGCCGAGCCCCTGGAGCAAAGTCTTTTGTGTTTTCTCCTTTTCCTCTGCTCTCCAAGGGAAATTCATTAACCCGTTTTATTTACTAGACGAAGGCTGCCTTTTTAGGGGCCCTGATATTCAGGGTAATTTCGTATTTGACACGTGTAAATACTTAGTACTCTCAGGTAAGGTCAAATTATTTATCATCTTAATTTATATTTCAATAGGCCTACAATTTAGAGTCGAGAAATGCCTCCTTATGAATCATTATGGTCTATTAGAGGAACTAATGTCTAAACAGCACTATTTGGGAGGGAATCACTTATGTTGACATTTAAATGGCTCTTCAATAGTTAAAAAAAGAAAGGCATTCGAGTGCCTATGATTAAATATACAATTTACAAGACCATCAGCAAAACCATCATGACTATAAATCCTAGGATTTTTATTTATTTTCAATTTTTCCAAAACCTTCCAGGACATGTATGTCATTTCCTATGGGGAAAAAATTACACAAATTTCAGACATTTCCCCCACTCACACATACACACGCAAGCTAAAGTTTTATCAAGGCCCCAGATCCTACACCTTAGTGACAGACTTAGCCACTTTTTTAGCACTATTGCAGGTAAACTTGTAAAAGCAGCTTACCCATCTTGCTGAAAGCCAACCATCCATCCTGATGTCACCACAGCACCCAGAACAGCCTCCTGTTGCTTTTAAGTCGCCTCTATACTTGCTTATACAAATGCCAGCCTCTTCCTAGCTGTCTCCCATATCCAGTTCTAAGAAGTCTTCCTTATGATTCTGTAGTGTCCCTTTGCTCAATCAATCAAAGCATCTCCTGAGACTGGCAACATCTCTTTCAGGACCACATATTTGTTTCTTATGTGTCTGTTTTCCAGGACACAGCTGGACCCCTTGAAAGAGATACCTACACCCCAGAAAATTTCCATCTCCTTACTTTATTTTTGTTTTTGGAGACAGTCTCTCTACACAGCCTTGGCTGTACTGGAACTCAATACCAAGCTAGCTTCAGAGATCTGCCTGCTTCTGCCTCCTTAGTACAGGGATTACAGGCCTGGGCCACCACACCAGGCTCATCTCCTATTCTTATTTACTGGATTAAGATACTGGTTAAGCACATCTTTGTTTATAAAAGCATAGGAATACAAACAATGTAATTAATTTTTCATCGACAATTTGGATATCACCTGCATCAAATGTTCTGCTCTGTTTACAGCTATGGAAGACTTCAGGGTCTTTGGTTAAGGGAAGAAACAGGCCTAGGGCTGTGCATAGTTATGTTGCGGTTCTTGTTTTTTGTTTTGAAAAAAAAATCATGAGTTAGGTCCCCAAGTCCCCCAAATATCCCTGGGGGTGGGTTAGACGCCTCCAGCAGTGCCTGTAACCCAAATTTATTTGCATAAACTATTCTGTGCTTTATCCAGGAAAACTTATTGCGACATCTTGCACCTGCCAATATGTGAGAGTTTGTGTGTGTGGTGGGGGGTCTGGTTAGATTACACAAGCTGGCTTCAATTCCTGAGCTCCAGCAATCCTCCTGTATCAGCATTCAAGCAACTGGATTTACTGGTAGAGTTAGCAGATAACTTTCTATCAACATAGGGAAATGGCCCTTGTTTGTTCCAAAGTTGAAACTTCACTGTGTAAAGCATCATTATTTATCACACTGTTCTATCCATTCTCGCTAGGTTGTCTGCAGAAACTACTGGGAACAAGACACTTCCTTGATGCTGAATTGGGGAGTGGTTTCTCTTTGTTTGTTTGTTTGTTTGAGACAATGTCTCAACATAACTCTGGCTGGCTGTCCTGGAATTCACTCTGTACGCTAGACTGGCCTACAAACTCACAGAGATTTCCCTGCCTCTGCCTCCTGAGTGCTAGAAGCAAAGGTGTGTGCCACCACCCAGAGGCACTTAGCACCCCCTTAACCCCAACCCCCAACTGCTCCCTTTTATTGGCTTTTTTGGGGCAGAATACATGGGTCTTTTTGTCTAAACTGAAAGCCATTTTGAGTATCTCTGGGCTTTGTCTCTGTTCCTGCAGTTGTCTTGGGCCTGGATATTTCCTTCAAACTTCACCCAAGATTATAGCTTTAAATACCTCTTACTAGGTGATTCTTGCCCCCCCCCCAAATTTCAGGCCCCCACATCAAACTGACCAGTGTCTGGAGAGATGGCACAGTGCTTAAGAGCACTGACTGTTCTGCCAGAGGACCTGGGATATTCCATGCCACATGACAGCTCACAACTTTATGGAATTCTGGTTTCAGGGGAACCTGACACTTTCACACCAAAGCACATGAAGTAAAACAACAACACCCCTCCAAAAAAAAAAAAAATCAAACAAACAAAAGACCCTAAGGACTAGATATCTTACCTTGGCATCCATATTCAGCTTAGTAACCATAGCTAATATTTACACAGTGGTTTTTAGGTAAGAAAGCACACAATATAAATTGTCTATGAACTCTTGCAACTATCCAGTAAGGTAAGCAGTCACCATCCAGGATCACAGATGAAAAATTGAAGTAAAGGACTCACAGGAATCTGTGCCCTGTGCCAATAGGATTCAAATACAGGCAGCCCTCTGACCCGAGTGCGTGTCTTCTATCGCACACCACTACACAGTCCTACACAAAAGCCTACACAAGAATAAGCTCCCTCCTTCACACCTTCTGCCTTGCTTCCCTGCAGCACTCTGGCAAATACTTCTCAGTATCCTACCTTGACTTCAGTCTCTTGCAACAACTACAGGCCAGGCCAGCACATTCTCTTGCCTGGACCACTTAGGGTTTTAATTCCAAGTACCATGGACTGTGTTCTTCCAATCCATCCTCCACTTAGAACATTTGCAACATATCTCATCCAGGCTTGGTGGTGAGTACCCATAATCTCAGCATTTAGGAAATAAGAAGGATTATGAGTTCAAAACCAGGCTGGGCTACATAGGAAAACCAGATTTCAAAAGATGAACCAACTAGGTGTTGGTGAGACAGCTCAGCAGCTAAAGGTGCCTGTCTCTAAGCCTAACAACTTGAGTTCTAGTCCCATGTCCATCGTGGTGGAAAGAGAGCCTGACTTCCAAAAATTGCCCTCTGACCTCCACATTCAGCCTGTGTTGCACATACGCTCAGGAACACACATGTATGTAAGTGAATTTGAAAAATTTAAAGCAAACCCAACATGTCACATATCACCATCTCATTAAGTTCCCGATCATAACTGAAACAGAACTCAAACTTCTTAGTCCATTGTGTGGTCACATCTGTAATATCCATTAGTCGGGACAGGGAAGCAGGGGGATTTCTAGTTCGAGGCCAGCCTGAGCTGTGGACTGAGTTCCAGTCCAGGTTGGGCTGTGTCATGAGGTCATGTCTCTAAAAACAAACCCACAAACCTGAACTCTCTGACCTACAGACTTGTTCATTACCACTTCACTGCATGCCACAGTCTACCCCATCATCCGAGCAGGCATACCGTCAGCTCCTGAACAGTCCAGACTACTGTCTTCCCAGAGTTTATCATGAAACCTAGCGCACATGCACACACCCCCCAAAATTTGATTAAAAATGAAGGAGTAAGCTGAGAATGGTGGTGTACCCTGGCATTTGAGAGCTAGAGACAGCACATCGAAAGTTCAAGGCCAGCCTGCTCTGTACAACATGTAGCCAGGGCTATATAGTAGACAAGGGCTACAAATGTCACACCCGTTGGTACAGTGCCCTGAGTTCTATCCCAAGTAACACACTTTAAAAAAAATGGGTGTGGCGCACTTCTGTAATCCCAGTACTCTAGAGGTGGACGCTTGGAAAACCAGAAACTCATGGTAACTTTAACCTCAACACTCCAGAGAGAGAGGTGGGTGGGATCTCTGTGAGTTTGAGGTCAGCCTGGTCTACAGAGCAAGTTTCAGGGCCGCCAAGATTACAGAAAGAAGCTTTGTTTCAAAAAAGAAAGAAAAATTAAAATTCAAGGTCATTCTTGGCTGCATAAAAAGCTGAGAATCAGCCTGGACCACACAAGACTTTGTCTCAAAAACAAACAAACAAACAAACAAACAAAAAACAACACAGTGTGATGGTACACTTGGAAGGCAGAGTCAGGCGGCCCCAGCCTACATATTGAGTTCCTGACATGATGAGACCGCCTCAAAAACACAGCTGACTGAATGAATAAGTGAGTGCCTGATACATTGTTATTCTGTAGCACAGGCAGAAATTTAAGGCCAGTTCAAGAGGTCGAGACAGCAGCAGGGGTGTTGCTAATGTGCAGGGAGTGTATCTGTGGTTCTGGTGAAGACTGCAGCAAAAAGTAATTAGGGAAGGGAAGTTCAAGGCAAGGAGAGCTAATAGCATCTGGAAAGACCCACCTGAGCACGAGATGAAAATACGCAGCTCTTTGTGAGTCGGAAGGGCCAAGTGAATTATTTGGGAGCACAATTTTTTTCTGGGAGGTCTTTGGAGTCTTAGTCTTCCCAAGTGCAACAGGGTATCATCCCCAGGAGGTAACAGCAGGTAAGACACAGCTAAATGCAGAGACCCCCTTTAGTGTGCCTTGCCTATCCCTGACCACTCATTGTCTCGCTGTCTAGCCCAGGGTTACAGGGGTGCACCACCATGTTCAGCAAAGTCAGCTGTTACCTAGTGTCAAAAGATGTGGGCTCTTCTTCCTCAAGACCCCCTGGAACCATAAATGTGGGCTCTAGTCACATTTCAGTTTTTCCACCCAGTTCCATGCCTCTGACCTCCTACTAGGAACTGTGTCACTGGGCTATGCTTCTTAGCAAGCAAGAAGAATTCGTACAGGATAAAAATAGCTCCTGTTTGTTGGGGACCTTCGCTCCTTTCCAATTCTTTACTGTGTACATTTCCATGCAATCTCACTTATGCCCCCTAATAACCCTGTGGTTACACACTACCATCTACTTTACAGCTGAGGAAACTAACGCTCTTAGAATTGTGGTCCCCCCCCCAAAAAAAACCCCAAAACCTATATATGGCTAATGTAAGGAAGTGTGGCCACAGGGATTCCCCTAACTTCAAACCCTTCTGCATGCTTAGCATAGAGTGTAAGTGTATGTCTTCTCAGCTGTGCGTCTGCACTGTTTCCGCAAAGCAAGTACGTCTGGCGCCAAATCCTACATAGTTTCTCCAATCACGTCTTTCTTGGGTCATCCTGACCACTGCAGTAAACATCATCAAGGACTTTCTGTCCTTTCAAGATCTGCAGGTATCAAATGATCTATCCTGCTCACCATGGGAACCTGAGCATTTATCATCCCCCATGAAGAGTGCACTTGGAAGCTTGGGGTCAGGAAACACAAGGCAAAGACTTACTCCACAGACAAAGCAAACAGACCCTGGAATGGCATTGGAAAAAAACCTCTACACAGTGATACTAAGGGTGGCTCTGCAGTGGATAACATTTGACCCTCCTCGTCTTTTTCCACTCCTGGGTAAGTTCCTGGATTTTGAACTTCCATGGATGTCACTCTTGGGGCTGGCTGGAAATTGGCTTATTGAGAATGTGTGAGGCCCCTAGCTTCCATTTCTAGCCCTGCAAATAAGCAAAAAGTCCCACTCACCATTACCACCATCAAAAAAGAGAGATCCTCTGGGAAGGGGTCCCCATGCCCCTTCCACCCAATTCCCCTCCTGAAGTTACAGAGCTTTTGAGAGTTACAGAGCTCCTAGAATAGCTACAGTTTACTAAGGGCTTTCTATCTGCCAAACACAATATACAGTGCTCTCATTCCTTATAGCAAACTATCGTCAACATTTCACAGATGAGGGAACAGAAACCTAAAGACTGTTTGCCTGGACATTTACCACCTGATTTCTCAAAACTCAACTGCCACCCATGTTATCGCTGCCCCTGCCGTCATGGTGGGACATGGGCATGTAAATGTTACACTTTCTAGGACCAGTGGGCAGCTTCATTCTTTGGCTATTTCCCTAATATCCCCTAAGGACATCATCATCCTGCAGTGAATTTATCTGCCAGGTCCCCAGGAGAGAGCTCCCCCCTCCTTCCCTCCCATGGCTTGTAAAGCCAAAGAAAAAAGCTGGCAGAAACTCCAGGGTGAAGGCTGGGATGCTTTCATGGGTTCAGTGCCAGTGGCTACACTAGGACATTCCTGGCCTGCTTGCTGGCACAGGAAATTTGGAAGAGAGATCAATCTTGAAGATAATTTAGCTTCTGTCTTTTCTGAACCAGCCATGGTCCTCTTCACTAGGTCTGCTGACAATGATTAATGCCACATGCTTTCTTCTCCTCTCCTCTGCTTCTTCCTTTTGGGGGGTTTATTTTCCAACCATTGCTACAATGTCTTTTCAGAGCAGATTAAATAAATATTCAGGGTAGACTGGCAGAGCACAACCCTACTGTTGCTTTGACTGAGTCCCAGGTGGCAGATGGCACCAGATTACTCCTATAGGACGTACTGCTACTGTTTATAGAGTTCAAGGCTAACCCGCCACTGCCATCAATTGGAGCCTAATCCTTTAATTATTCTCAAAATGCCAAAAATAAAGATTGCAAGGAAGGCAATTAATAGGATCATACGGTGTATTCCTCATTTGTAATTATATATTATTATTTTTCTCACTACTTTGTTCCAATAATGATTTAAGGCTGCTTCCAAAGATACACAAACCCAAGCAAAGATAAATAAAAGGAGTGGGATGTGAATTACAATGTTATGCCTGCTGGAGACATCTTTGCCCCATTCTACATAATGGAGCTGAATTCATAATGCCTTTCAAAAATGAGGTAATTTAGTTCTTTCTGTGGCAACACTAGGCTCTTTGTCAAGAGAAAGGGTATTACACAGTCTGGAAAGAGCTTGGAGAGGACAAGGGGTATGTTTTGTAAGGCTGGCTATCTCAGTGTGTGATCTTAGACAAGTTGTTTTTGTTGGTATAACAAAATACCTGAGATTGAGCATTTTATAAAGTAAAGAGGTTTATTTGGCTCACAATTCTGGTGCCCGAAAGTTTCCAACAGCATAGTATTGGTATCGTGGTGAGGGACCCCTGGCTGTATGACAATGTGGCAGAGGTGATAACAGCTGCATAGAGAAGTGGACAAGAGTCAGGTAATGCCTTTTGCTTTGAAACAATTTCAGGAAAACTAATCCACTTCAGTGATACTTGCATTAATCTCTTCAGAAGGGCTGTCAGGACCCAGTCACCCAATCACCTCTTACCAGAGACCCCACCACCTAAAGTGACCACCACCTCCACACTGATGGCGAGCAAGCCTCCAGCATGTGAATCCTTGTGTGTGCTGGGCTAGAGGGGAGTTCACAACACAGTAAAGCATTCACCCTCTCTGGACACTGGATTTTGAAATTCCCACGGGTCTCCCTAAGTCTTTGAATGTGGGAGGTACAAACTAGCAATGTTCCTCTAGATGAGGGGACCCTGTAAGAATTCCCAACCCGGAAGTCAGTCTCTCTCATTTCTTGCCCTGTCTCTCTATCTCTCCCCCACTCCCGGATGACCCACATAGTAGAACTTGAATTGTCTCCTTTCCTATGGCAATGACTTTGCTTCCCATCTTTAGGCCACAATGGCATGAAAGAAGTCCCTCATGGAAGGGGCAAAGTACTGTAGCTTAAGCAGAGCAGTTAACTTTAGAGGCTGGCTTATCTGCTTTTCACTCCCCCTAACCACCTTTTGAAATCCTAAGCAGCGCCCAATACAAAGCTTAGCCTGTCACTTTCTTTAAAAGACTGATAGGAAGCCAGAGGTGGTGATGACACACCCATAATCCCAGCACCAGAGAGGCAGAGGAGAGGCCAAAAGGAAGCTCAAGGGTTTCAGTTCAGCTTGGTGGTGGTGGTGCACACTTTTAATCCCAACACTCCAGAGGCAGAGGAAGGCAGATTTCTGTGAGTTCAATGCCAGCCTGGTCTACAGAGCAAGTTCCAGGGCAGCCAAGGGGTACACAGAGAACCCCTATCTCAAACACACACACACACACACACACACACACACACACACACACACACACACACACACACACACACACACACAAGCACAGAGTTCCAGTACAGTCTGGGCTACACAATAAGAGTCAGCTTCAGAAAACTCTGAGAGGGCTGGGACCTAATAGTCTCTCTGCCCCATTCAAAGGCACAACAGAGTCACTGTTGCCTCTATCAAGCCAGAGTTCCTCTCGGAACATTAGCAGAGACAACTTGGATGCATCTAACAGATGAAACGTACCACAAAGGAAGTCTGCCCACAAAAACAGCTACTGCACAATTCCCCTGCCATCCCCTCTGAAAGTGGACAGAGCTAAGGCATTACAAGGTGGACTAGGAAGTTTCTCTTCTACTGCGGGGACTTCTGGAATATTCTGCCTGTTGATATGGATGTTGGTTACACAGATGTATTTTGTGTGTCAAACCCCAATAAAATGGTAACAAATTCAAAATATAATAAATGGATTTTTAGATTTATTTTATTTTTGTTTGCGTATGTATATGCGTGTGTGTACTTGTGGAGGCCAGAAGAGGGTATCGGATGTCCTAGAGCTGATTATTTATCCAACCCTCCCTTCCCCTTGATATAATAAATGTTTAGAAACAAATCAATTGAGTGAGATATAAAATGAGGAGGATAAAGTGTAAAATTGCATGCCCAATCTGGACAAGGTAGCTTAGTGGGTAGAAGCGCTTGCCACTCAAGCTTCATTCCTGGAAGCCAGGTAGAGGGATGAATACTGGTGACTTCCATGTGGTGCTGCCCCCGTAACAATAAACGAGATTTTTTAGATAATAAAGTAAAATTACCCAAGAAAACTGGGCATGGCAACCCATGCACGCAAGAGTGACAATTGAGTTGAGCCAGGATTGTTGAAAATTCAAGGCCAGTTTAAGATTACAGAGAGTTAGCTGAAAGACTGTGAGCTATGCACAGTGTGAGACCCTGTCTCAAAACAAACAAACAACAACAACAACAAACCCTCCAAAATCTCAGAAACACCTTTTTTCTCTACAGTATAGCCCATTTGATTCGAACAGTATGCCAGGCAGATGTTATGAAGCTCTCTGCCCAGCACAGGACACCAGCTCTAGCCTCACTTCCCTCCGTTCTCGCTGCCTTTCCTACACGAACATCCATGGCAGCCCACACTAGATGCTTTGGTCCATATGTTAGATATGTAACCCCTATTAGTCACAATTGTTAGTGCTATTTGGGGATGGGCCTGTGGACAATAACATGCATTTGTGTCTCACCTCAGGATGCCTCCTATGATAGAGCAAGGAGCAGCGGCCAGCAGCCTTCAGAAGCATAAACTGTAAAGCCATGTGCCCCCTCTCTCCTCGCCTCTTCCCTCACCCTGCTCCCTCATACTAAGCACAGGAGTCACATCTATATTACTCTTACCACCTCCACCACCCACACTGTTCCCTCAAACTGTCCTACAACTCACTACTGTAATCCAGCCTAAGGATTTACAGCAATCTCCCTGCTTCAGCTCCTTGAAGGCTGAAATTATAGGTGTGAGCCATCATCACCCCGGCTTAAATTTTTTTATCTTTATCTTTTAAATATATATATTTTATATTTTTTAATTCATTCAGCGTGTGTGCGCACGCGTGTGCGTGTCTCCTCTGTGGCCCTTGTGTGGAGGTCAGAGAACAACTCTCAGGAGTCAGTTCCTCCTTCCATCCGCCATGTGGGGCCCAGGAATCAAACCTCAGGCTAGTGCCTTTACATGCTGGGCTATCTTGGGGACTAATTATTTTTCCCAGAGACACATGGACCTTGAACTCCTGATCCTCTGGTTCTTGCTTCCTAAATGATGGGATTACAGGCATGCCCCAGTATGTCCAGCTTACATTTCTATTTATAAAGTATCTAGTCTCCAGAATGCTACGCAGCGACACTAAACGTCCCTGGAGTCGCCAGCCACTTTCCTCTGTCCCCCACCTACTGTCCTGTAATGCAGCCCGGAATCCTTGACCTTGCCAGCTCACTTCACTGCTCCACCATCACCAAATCCTGCATCCTTTGCTCTCTATCGCTTGACTCATCCATTGCTTATCATCTAATGACCTGCTTGGCCAGCACAGGTTCTTGTCAATGCTGCTACAATGACTGTTTCTGCTCCTTTATAGTTAGTTCACTTCCTACACAGTGGCCTGTAGCTACACTCTCCCTTCAAGACATATCGTGATGCAGAAGTCAGTGTGGGCACTACATACGTACCCCATGGGGACAATCAGTGAGAAACACTGGCTTGTGGCTACACCCCACCTGCAAGATGTGCACTTAACTGTGTTTAGAGGCCACACATACTGCTCGGGACAAACCAAATGGCTGTCCTCGGGGCATCTGTATATATATATCAGCAGGACAAATGACAGCTGAACAATCAAGGTAACAGGCCATACGATAATCCAAGATGGTAGACAATGGACACACTTGAAGAGGTGAGAGCAGGTAAAGAGCATCGAAGAAGCAGACCATAGGGAGAAGTTTGCATGATTCCGAAGTGACTAGAGGAAGCCTTGTGTGAGTCAGAGGGTAGAGGTGCATGTGTGCCCCAGTGCTTGTATGGAGGTCAGAGGACAACTTGCCAGAATTGTTCTCCTGCCAGGGATTGAACTCAGGCTCTCAGGTTGGGTGGCAAGTTCCATTATACAATGAAACACATCACCAGCTCAAGGCCTTTTGGAGACATAAGATGGTAGGAAAACATGAAAGGAAGTGAGGTGGATTCCTGCAGAAAATGTGTTGGAAGCAGAGGCACGGGCATGTGCAAAGACCCTAAGGAAAGACGGTGCCTGCTCTGTGTAAGGGGGAAGAACAGGATCCTATCACCGCACCATGGGGAAACTAAGAGAAGCAGAAGGATCAGGGCTATAGGGAAAGAGATCCTGTTGCCTGCCTCTGCGGAACTCCATGGAGCTTCAGGACATTCACTGTGGAAATAAAAATGAAAGGCCCCAGCCAGCTCTCCTCGGCATGCCCAGACCTTCAGTCTGGGGTTGTTTTTAGCCCCTGCTCACCTTGGTGCCTGTCCAGAAGCTGTTCCTGTTCACTTTCCCCTAGCCCTCTTTGCCCAGACATCCAGAGTTCTGAAGAAAGCACATGTTCCCAAAAGTCCCCACAGTTAGGACGGACGTCACTATCTCAAACTTCCCCCTCCCTTTACCTCACAATCCCCCTCCTCCAAGCAGGTAGCAACTTAGTGCTACATCTATAATCCAATGACCAGCTCATAGTTTGTGGCATATTTGAGGGCTCATTCCTCCGTACCATAAGTTTTCCTGAATGCCAGAGGCCCTGTGGTGACCAGAACCACTGCCAAGCCTATCCCTTGGAGATAGGCCACACAAAAAGTGAATAAAAACAACTTTTGGAGAGCGGGCTAACATAGATGACCCAGGGCACTGTGGGCTCACAGAGAATGGTAAGCCAGAACACCTTCAGCCAGGGTGGCTCAGGAGGTCAGGAAATGACTAGAGGCTGAGAACGTACAAGTTGGATGAGTTTATAACATGCACAGCTCCAGGGTTAGACAAACTACAAGTACATAGGCCCCGAAGGACAACTGACCTTGGCTCTTATCCTGGCTAATTTTATATCAATATGACATAAGCCATAGTCATCAGAGAGAAGGGAACCTCAGTTGAGGAAATGCAAGCCTGTGGGGCACTTTCTTAGATAGTGATCCATGGGCAGAGCTCAGTCCATTGTGGGTGGAGCCATTCCTGGAGTGGTGGACCTAGGTTCTATAAGAAAGCGGACAGAATAAGCCAAGAGAAACAAGCCAGTGTGCAGTACCTCTTCGTGGCCTCTGCATCAGCTCCTGCCTCCATATTCATGCCCTGTTTGAGTTCCTATACTGACTTCTTTCAATGATGGACAGTGATGTAGAAACGTAAGCCAAACAAACCCTTTCCTCCCCAATTTGCTTTCTGGGCATGGTGCTTCATCAGAGCAATAGAAACCCTAAGACAGTTCTTCTGAGGAAGCATGGATAACTCCTAAGGCTGGACTAGAATGACTCTATCTAGGACAAAGATTCCACAGCCCGGAAGCCCAGAAGCTCTTTGCATTCCTTGTGTGGCTTGGTCTATCCCTCAGACTAGCTCACAGTTGCTGGACCTTGCATTGGTTAAATCTAAAGGCAAAGACATGAGGGCTGTAGAGATGGCTCTGGGGAAAATGCTTGCTATGAAAGATGAGAACCTCAGTTCAGATCCCTAGAGCCCATATACAAGTCGGGTGTAGACGTGCACACTTGTCATCCCAGTAACCAGAATGGAGATGGAGGACCCCTAAAGCTTGCTGGCCAACTACTCTAGCTGCTAAATCATTGAGCTCTAGGATCAGTGAGAGACCCTATCTCAAAAAATAAGGTGGAAGCATGCTGGTGGTGATGCACACCTTTCATCCCAGCACTTGGGAGGCAGAGGCAGGAGGATCTCTTGAGTTCTACTCTAGCCTGGTCTACAGAAAGATTTCCAGGACTATACAGAGAAACTCTGTCTCGAAAAACCAAAAACAAACGAACAAACAATAGATAGATAAATAAATAAAGTGCCTAGGGGCTGGGTATGATGGCACTTGGGAAGCAGAGTCAGGCAGATCTTTTGGAGTTCAACAGCAACCTGGTCTACACATCAAGTTTCAGACCAGTCAAAGCAATATGAGATCCTCATCTCAAAAATAAATACATAAAGTACATCAATAAAACAAATTAACAAATGTAAGGCTGGGTGTAGTGGCTACACAGTGAGAGCCTGTCTCAAAAAGCAAACAAGTAAGACATAGAGAGGGGTAGAGGAAGATGCCCAATGCCAACCCCTGCCACCCCAACACAAACACATATATTGCTGTCCTGTTTTTCTGCCTTTCATTTGATTAAGGATAGATCCGAGGACCTGGAAGGTGCTAGGCGTGTGTTTAACCTCTAAGCTCTACTCTCAGACTCTGAAGGCATAGGTATTCATTCCTGTTCTGTTCCTTTGCTATTGTTATTTGGTTTTTTACTTCGGCTTTCTTTTGCTGGTTGAATTGTTTTTGAAACAGGTTCTCAATTAGCCTAGGCTGACCTTGACCTTCTGGGTCTCCTGCCTGCACCTCTCAGTGCTGGATCATAGATGTACACCACCACATCTGGTGTATGTGATGCGAGGTATCAAACCACAGGCTATGCTAGGCAACCAGTCTACCAACTGAGTCACTTTCCTGCTCAGCCTTCAATCTGCTTTCTCCAAAAGTTTGTCCAGGTCTCCAAGAACAAACACTAAATCCTAAACCCAAACTGAGGTCATCCTTGGAAGGCCAGGCAACCCTGAAAACAATGTGAAAACAGTGTTCTTGTGTGTTCAGCCTCTCTTCTACCCCAAAAGAGCCGGGGAGATGCTAACCTGAACCCTTTATTTTGCATCAGAAGAAATGTCTGCCTGCCTCTTGTCACCCAGTTGGTAGGCCTCAGATGCATCTGATATAGTTGTTAGTGTTGCCGGGTAATGCTGCCCCTGGTCCCTTCTACATGGCTGGCCTTGAATTTAGAGGAGATGGGCAATAGGTCTGTGCTGTTAAGTGTTTTATATCCTTGAAGGCAGGATCAAGGAGATGGTTTTTGATGTCCTCTCCCCACTTCCCTATCTACCTCTAGCAGAGGGACAGCTCCATGAGCTGGGACTTTGTAGGAGACTCCTTTCTTCCATGCCCAAAGAACAACAGAAGCCACCACATAGGGTGTCAACTGGCTTGTGGTCAGGGTGGCTATTCTTAGCAGCCTTCGGTCACCATCCTGAGAATTCAAAGTCCCCTGTCACTAGGGCTTAGCTCTTTCGCCACCAGGGCAGGGGAGTTTTCTATTTCTAGGCACAGAAGTCAGAGTACAGGGTGACAGGGAACGTGCTGATTTAGGAAGCCTGAGCTTTGGGGCACAGCCCAGCGACATACTTAGCCTGTTGCTACCCACCACTGCCCCAGGCCTGACTGACTGGCCAGACTGTTTGGAAAACATGTTCTGGTTTAGCAGAGAGGCATGGCATGGTGGGAGCTCTGGCCACAGCACAATAGTTATCACTGTCTGACCTCATTCCTGGGGCCTGAGGCAACTATGAAGTCTGCATATCTCACACTTAATCTTCCTTTAAAGATACCCACCAAGAGTCAAGCAGCAACAAGGGGTGTGAGCATTAGTAATCCCTGGCTAGGTCCTCTCCTTAGAACCCCTGGTGAGCTCTCCCTCTGGACAAAACCTTGTCACCTACTTTGGAGAGAATATCATGTGTGGCCTGTCATGGAGCTACATTGGTAGGGGTGCTCTCGAGACAGTACTGTGGGAGGGCTGAGGGGAGCATGTTGCAGAAGGAAGGTTTCTGCTGAGCTGCTATGGAAGCCTAATAGAGATCAGCGATAGAACCCACATGGCGCCCAACTTCTCTACAGAAGTAAATCTGATCCAGGATGTCCTGGCTTGTCAGCTCTGCTGTTGGTGGTACCACCAAAACTACTTCTGTCAACTGCACCCTGAGCTTCCAGAAGTGGAGCATTTGATGTTCCCAGTCCATGCTGTTTATTTTTGATTGCTTCCTTGCTTCTCTCTCATTTCTCTTGAGGTGGCTGTGTCTGCCCTTGATCGTTCCAGGAGGGCCAAAGCAAAACCCTGGAGGAGTTGGAGCCTGAGATGGGAGACCATTTTTTTAGGGGGGGGGGGGTTGTTCACATGTGGATACAGGAGAAGCAGAAATGGTATGTCTTACCAAATACCTATAATTATCTCACAGCTATCAGTGTGGAGGAAGGAGAAAGATGGAAAGTTCAAGGCTAGCTGGCAGAGCATAAGGTCTGCAAACCTGTCTCAAAACGAAACAACAGAAAAGCCACCTCACTCCCCAAATTAGTGTTTCTCCAATTCTCAGCAGGTGAGAGGTCAGGTTCAAGGTCAAGCCCATGTCTGGTAGGGTGGACACAGTGAATAGGGGCACTTAGAGAGGAGCCCAAGAGAAGGGTCAGGAGTGAGGAACACTTGGTGCTCTTCCAGAGGACTGAAGTTACCATTCCTAGCATCCACATTAAGCAGCTCACAATCAATTGTAGCTCCAGGTATTGGGGATCAGATGAACTCTTCTAATCTCTGAGGGACCCTCCCCCCACAAACATATATATTATTCACAAACAGATATACATACACTTTTAATCCCAGCGCTATACTCCAGTGTCAGAGGCAGGAAAATACCTGAGTTCAAGGCTAACCTGGTCTACATAGAGCTCCAGGACAGCCAGGGCTAAATAGAGAGGCTGAGTCTCAAAAAAATAAAATAAAATAAAATATTCAAATGAGCAGCTGTGAAACAAGCAAGGGGCGGGACCTTGACAAAAGGCTCTGATGGGAAAATCCTTCAGAATCCTTATGGAGGGGGCATAGAGATGGATCAGCCAGTAAAAGCATCTGCTGCACATGCCCAGTGACCTGAGTTTAATCCTCAGAACCCATGACTGAAGGAGAGAAGTGAATCCAACAGGAGACCATGCAGACATGTGCCTACATCTCCTCTACAAAGCATGCAGGCACACACACGTGCACGAGCAAACACACACACACATACACAGAGAGAAGAGAGAGAGAGAGAGAGAGAGAGAGAGAGAGAGAGAGAGAGAGAGAGAGAGAGAGAGAATAATTTAAAACCAACTCAAAACAACAACAACAACAAAAACAGAATCCCCAGCAGAGCTCTTTGAAGTTCAAGGCTCTAAGCTTCGGTACTAGGGCCTAAAGGGACCATGAGGACTCTGAAATGAGTTCTGCTCTGTAAATGTCTCCCAAACATTCCCTGTGTCTGTGAACAAATGAAATGCTCTCTCTAAGGAGACTGCCCTCAAAAAAGGACATTTGACACCTTGGGGGAAAGGAAGTGGGATAGAAGATGGACAAAGGCAGGTGTGGCCAGTCCGCCCTGGCCTGTTCACGGGGGCCACCCACATCGTCCACTTTTCATCGTGAGATGAAAGGGAACAGGGACAGACAAATGGCAAAGACAGATGAGACAGTCCCAGAAGCCTGCTCTGTGCCCGGCAATGACATCTTGGGGACTGCAGCCACTTCAGTAGCTGACTAGGGAATGTTTCTGCTTTGGAGAGAAATTGAAAATGAAGGATGTGAGGTCTAGTTGGAGATTTTTCTCTCTAATCTCCAGGTGAGCAGATATACAATAGCAGAATTAGTTCTATTGCACCCACTCCAAGATGAGACACTGGGTCACCTCAGAGTCCATCAAACACAGTCATGGCTTCAGGACAGCACCTCCTACCAAGGTGGGGAGGAATGTGTTTTCATGTTAATGCCCTGGGACCTCAGAATGTGACCTTATTTGAAAGCATGGCCCATCAAAAACTGATTAAACCAAAATTCTGTCACAAGGGTAGACCCTAATCTACTTTGATTGCTGTTTCATAGGAAGGGTAAGGACAGACACACAGAGAAGGAAGGACATCTGAGGGCACAATGAGAATGTAGCCAGGGACAGAAGCCTCACAAAAACTCACCCTCACTGACACCCTGATTTAACTTCCAGACCACAAAATCATTGGGTATACCACCAGCACCCAGGAAAACTTGGTTAATGAAATTCTGAGCCAACTAACACAGGGTAAACCTATAACCTTGCTCCCTAGGATTTGGACAGGCCTACAACTTGCTCTGAACAACAGAATACTCCTGAAGTGTTATTGGGTGACATATGAGGTGACACATTAAAAGGCCTTCCTGGCCAGGTGTGGTGGCACATGCCTTTAATCTTGGCATTTGGGGGCCAGATACAGGTAGATCTCTGTGAGTTCGAAGCCAGCCTGGTGTAGAAAGTAAGTTCCAGGCCAGCTAGGTCTGTTACACAGAAAAACCCTGTCTTGTAAAAACCAAATCAAAACAAACAAACCAACCAACAAACAAAAAATCCAAACAAACCAAGATACCCACTTTTTACTTTGCCCTCTGGGGCAGTTCTGAGACTGCACACATAAGCAAAGCCACTCTCATATAGTAGAAGACAGGAAGCCCCTGAAAGAAGCACCAACTTGCATGCTCTTCTGGAGGCCATCTTGACCTGACCAGACAACCACCCAGTTGTGAGGCCATGCCCATTCTTAAGTCTGTTTTCTGTTGCCATGGATTAGGGAATATATCTTAGGGAGTAGAAGCAGTTAGATGCGGTGGTGCATGCCTTTAATCTAGCACTCAGAATGCAGAGGATGAAGGATCTCTGAGTTCAAAGCCAACCTGGTCTTCAAAATGAGTTCCAGGCTATACACAGGCATACACAGCGAGAAACTATCGAGACAGACAGAGAGAGACAGAGAGAGAGAGAGATTGACTTAATTATTTAAGTGTGCCCAAGGCAGGCAGTTTAGTTTGCTGAAAACCAAATCCCAAATCCCAGCCCTCTGGATGAACAGTGATCACCCTTAACCACTAAGCCAGCAACTCTTGCAGGCTTGATTTACCCTTCCTTCCTTCCTCCCTCCCTCCCTTCCTTTCTTTGTTTCTTTCTTTCTTTTGGTTTTTCAAGGCAAGGTGTTTTTCTGTGTGTAGCCTTGGTTGTCTTGGAACTCACTCTGTAGACCAGGCTGGCCTCACACTCAGAGATTCACCAGCCCCGATCTCCTCTGGGATTAAAGGTGTGTGCCACTGTGTCCAGCTTTAAAGCCCATTTCTGCTTCAAAACAAAGCAGTTGCCAATGTAAGTCAGATCTCCAGATATCTATAAATCAAACATTTTCTCTAGAGCAAGGGTATAGCTCAATGGTAGGCAATTGTCTGGTATACACAAAACCCTGACTTTAATCCCCAGCAGCAGAAACCAAACAGCTGTGAGTCAGTAGGGAAAGTGCCTTTTTTTTAAAAAAAAAAAAAAAACTAATTTCATTCATTCCACTATATGGCAATCGCCAGTGAAGTATGAGATGTATAGTTAGTGCATTTTTTAAATGTAACTTTCATGAATGCATGGTCAAAATAAGGCACAGCCATTACCTTATTTTTTAGGTGACAGAACTGAAGCTCAAGGCCAGGCACAGTGGCTCATACCCATAATCCCAGCACTTGGGGTCTGAAGCGGGGAGATCATAAATTCAAAGCAAGCCTAGCATGGTGGCACACACAATTCTAGCACCCAGCACTCCTAAGGCAGAGGCAAATTATTTCTGCATGTTGAGGCTAGCCTGGTCTGGTCTACATATCAAGCTCCATGCTAGCCAAAGCTACATAGTGAGACTCTGTGTCCAAAAAAAAAAAAAAAAAAAAAAAAGGATCCGTGAGATACAGCAGTTCAAGGCCATCTGCTACTTATTTAAACAGTTTCTCAAAAACAAGACAGAGAGACCCTGAAATTTAGTAGCCATCTTAAGGTCACAGACCTAGTGGACTTTGAAACAATGTTTCCTCTCCCCTACCCTAAGGGAGAATGCTTAGGTTCAGTTCTTACTCTCCTTCCAGATGCCAGCCCCTACCAGCTGTAGACCAATCTGCTTAAGGTCACCCCTCGCTTCCTCTTCGTGAAGAGAGCACCTTCTTCCCATCATTGACAGGTAAGGAAACTGAAGCATGAAGATGAAAACAGGCAGCCTGCCCTGTGGCATAGTCGTTACTCCTTGCTATGGAGAAGCCTATGCTGGCCTACCTTCCCTACCATGGATTCCTGGGGTCCTTACCATGGGACATGTGCTATGTGTTTATCAATGACAACACAGACGACTGAGGTTGGAGCTCAGCGGGAAGAGTGCTTGCTTAGCATGCACGAAGACCTGGGTTCAATCTGCAGCACTGCAGAAAACTGGGCCTGGGGCCTGGGGAGAGGGCTCAGTTGGTAAAATGCTTGCAAGGCAAGCATAGGAGCTAAGTTAAAGCTCCAGAACACACACACACACACACACACACACACACAGAGAGAGAGAGAGAGAGAGAGAGAGAGAGAGAGAGAGAGAGAGAGAGAGAGACATTGAGCAGGCATAAACTGGCAGATCCCTATGGTTCACTCTGAGCCTAACTGGCAAGGAGTTCTAGACCAGAAAGGGACCCAATCTCAAAAAAAGGAGAGGGTGTAGAGCTAACAAGATGCCTCAGCTGGTAAAGATAGTTGCTGCACAAGCTGGGAAGCCTGAGCTGGATCCCCCAAATCCATATAAAGAAAGGCGGAAGGGGGAACAGACTCCGGGAAGTAATCCTCTGAACTCACCACATGCACCCTGTAGCATACTCACTCACATAGACAATAATAATAAGTAAAAATTTAAAGGGAGATAGTGCCGTGAAGAACAATTCAGTGGGCATCTGCACATGAACTCTCCCTCTGTCTCTCTCTCTCTCACACACACTCAGGGAGGGAGGGCACGGATGGACAATGAATACCAAACATGGTAGTACATGTCTGTAATTCCAGCACTCAAGAGATGGGGGCCAAGAGGATCAGAAGTTCAAAGTCAGCTACATAACAAGTCTAAGGCCGGCTTGGGCTACTTGAGACTATGTCTCAAAAAAGAACACACTCAAAATGCAACTATGTCTAGCTATCAGGACTATGCTCCACGAAATGCAAGGAATACACACCATGAGGGCAGAGGTTAAATTTTCACATTCCTGTGAGCAATTTCTCCACCAGCTCTGAATGTGATGCCAGGGGAGGAGGGGTGCTGGTGTTGCAGCTGGAGAATCCCAGGTTGAAAGGAAGGGAGAAGGCCTGGGAGAACAGTCTCCTCACAGCACCAAACACAGACTTTTCTGCCTTTTTCAAAAAGGTCAATGACCCCCTTCACAAATGCCAGGCCCATACTGGTTTCTCCCTCTGCTGTCCTGACTTTCAGGGTACATTTCTGAGGCCTGTGGAAGGAAACCATGAGGGTAAAAAAAAAAAAAAAAAAAAATCCTGGGACTGCCCTCTGAGGTCTCTGCCTGACCTTCCATCAGTATCACCAAACCAACCTGGAGTTAGGAAAGCAAAGTGGGAAGAGACCAGGAGGCAGAAGAGCCATGCCAAAGATACTATGCGGTAGTCACCCAATCACAAGTCAATCCCTGGGTTCCTGATGTGTCTAAAATCTCCATTCCAAACCAGAGAGTTGCCAATTGAGATTAGGCATGGAGGAGGGGTGCAATTGGGGTCACAAGGAACCAAGAGACACTTCTCAGATCTGACCACTGTCTTTGGGGAGCTAAGATGTTCAGATCAGATGGTGCTCCACTGCTGCCTTGAACTCTAACCAATGTGATTAGAGGTAACAGTGTTGACAAGTGCTGATCATTCTCTACATTCCTATAGCCCCGTAGACACCAACACAACAGGAAAGATGACACATAGGTACTGACTTTGCTGTGAGCTTCCAGGCCTCAGATTGGAAGGAGAAGTTTGTTAGCCTAAGAGTTGACCTCACTGAGTCTGCCTGACAGCTCACA
Source organism: Phyllotis vaccarum (assembly GCA_033318265.1). Taxonomy (NCBI): domain Eukaryota; kingdom Metazoa; phylum Chordata; class Mammalia; order Rodentia; family Cricetidae; genus Phyllotis; species Phyllotis vaccarum. Next base: position 130,156,683 of record JARWLC010000013.1, read on the forward strand.
ACATACAGTGCGGCTTTCAAACACTCCTGAGTGTTGGCGCTCACAGTCCTTCACTGTGAGGTGGGGTATACACCTTCAAACTTAGCTGGGTATTTAAGTGCTTTCAATGTACCAGAGGTGATCCTGTGAATAATGCCTAAGGCAGAAAAAAGCTACTACATGTTCCTTCCTGGCTTTCTTGTCCCCTTATTCCCCAATGCCACTAGGAAGTCAGCTCTCAATGGGCATGACAGCTAGTGCACACCCTTAAACCCAGCACTTGGGAGGTAGAGGCAGGTGGATCTGTGAGTTTGAGGCCAGCCTGGTCCGCACAGGGATCTCCATGACAGTTAGGACTATATAAAAAGACTCTCTCTTTCTCTCTCTCTCTCTCTAAAAAAAAAAAAAAGCCTTAAATTCTGAGGCAATCTGTTGCCCAGTGCTAGTAATCCAAGTAGATACATGGTATGATTCCCACTTTACAGAAAAGTGATGCCCTTTTAAAAGCTGTGTAAGCCATCACATACCTGGTAAGACACCTGAGATCCAAGCCACATCTCTAGATCTGACTCAGGGCCCCTGACATTTCCTCACTCTCAAGAAGAGAACATTCTTTTCAGACTCAACTAGCTTCCAAAGCAGGTCATGCGTCAGGCCCAGAGTTGCCTGTGCTAAATGTCAAAGGTAGAATTCCAGGTCCCACCCCAGGCCTATTGTGTCAGAATTCTCAGGCATGGGGCCAGAACTCTGCATTCTAACCTGGCACCCCAAGCAACCCTGAGGCCATTGGTGTGTGAGCCAGCCAGTGGGCCCTTTTCCTCAGCCAGGTTATTTGTAAGACAAGCTGAAGGGAACTGAAGTCCGTTGGTGAGTTCGGTCACATTAAATGCAAATTTTTCTTTTCTCTTTTCCCTCCCCTGCCTTTTTAGAGATGGATGGAGTCTCACTATGGTATCCAAGCTGACCCAAGAAGTAGTGCATAGAAGAAGTGTAAATAGACACAAATGATCAAATTTGCTTGTCCAGACCCTGGGAAGACCTTTTTAATCGTACACAACCAAGACAAAACCTCTGCTTTCTTGTTTTAGTTTATGAGTATGAGTCCTTTGCCTCACATATTTCTGTGTGCCGCATGCACGTAGTGCCCATGGAGGCCAAAGAAGGTATTTAATTCCCTGGAACTAGAGTTACAGACAGACAGCTGGAAGCATTGGGAATCGAACCTCTATTACAGTCCTCCTCTTGCCCGTCTTGCCACCTCCCAAGTGCTGGGATTGTTATGTGCCACCATACCAGGCTAAGAAACAGGATGGGTTTTCCGACTTCCATTGGCTCTGTCTGTGGTCCCATCTTCTAAAACTGCCCAACACGTAGGAGACAGAGGCAGGAGGATTTGGGGTTGAAGGCCAGTTTGGGTCAGCCTTGGCTCTGCTACTTAGTAAACCTCTCTGTCAGAAAGGCAAAGACAAATGTGAACGAAGTAAAACAAACCCTTCAACCAACTGCAGCGGGAGTTTAGATAGGAGGCCCTCTTGGAACAATGCAGGGCTAAGTTTCGCGCCTGTGACAATCAGCACAAGGATAAGAGAAAACGTGAGAAAAACAGTGGATGGGAGGGGTTCTCTGGAGAAGGTGACACCTGGAGTCAGAAATTAGTGTGAGCTGGACAGTGACACACACCTTTAGTCTCCTTACTGTGGGGGGCGGGGATGGGGGGGTAGAGTCAGGGGCAGGCAGATCTCTGTGGGATTAAGGACAGTTCCAAGCCATCCTGAGGTACATAGAGAGACCCCAGCTCAAGAAACAAAACAAAATGGAGGCTCAGTAGGACCAGCACTCCAGTGGAGCTCTAGATAGACTTTCTTTAAGAAAGCAGTGGCTAGCAGAGGCCTGAAGCATGCGAGGAAGTTATGTTGCCTTGTGGGTATCAACTGGGAACAAAAGTATTGGAATGGGGAGATCAGGCCATGGAGGGGGTTCACTGGCAAGACAAGGTCTCACTCTGTAGCTACAGCTCCCCTGGAACCAAGGCTAGCCTCAAACTTGCCGTAATCCCAAATGCTGAGATGACAAGCATGAATTGTTTTAGATTTTTATTTTCTGTTTCCAAAAGTTACTGCCACTGAAGATTATGATCCAAGCTTCTGATTTTATTGAAGATTCCCAAACCACGGGAGAGTACATTTCCCCCATGACAGTCACAGAAAACATTTGGGAGGGTGGGTTTGTGGGAAGTTTGATATGGTCTGATTCTAGATCTCAAAATGGCCTGGAACTCACTATACATACAGCCCAAGCCCAAATTCACAGCAATCCTCTTGCCTCAAATTCCCAAGTGTTGAAGTAACACATACAATTTGAGAGACTTTAAAGACAAAATTTTAGCATTTATTTATTTAGCTGATTAGTTGGTTTGGATGTGGGGGGGTGGTCTGGGAGCGTAGGACAGAAGTCAACTTTCAGCAATTGGTTCTCTCCTGGGGATCAAACTCAGGTGGCCAGGCTTGGTGGCAAGTGCCTTTATCTTGATGGCTCAGGATTATAGAAAAAGAAAAAAAGATCCCCCCCCCCCCCCCCCCCGCCGCCGCCGCCGCCCCCAAACATAGTCTTACTCTTCATCCCAAACTAGCCTGGGATTCACTATGTAGCTCAGGTTGACCTTGAAATCACAGTTCTGAATGCTACAGTTATGGATACGCATTGGCCTGCTCAGATCTGCTCTGGGACACTGTTCAACTTTAGCTATGAATGCCAAATACATGGCTAAGGATGTAATTCAGTGGCAGAAAATTTATATTCAAGACTCTGAGTTCAGTCCTCAGTTCTGCAAAACAACAACCAGAGCTGATAGAACCTATGGCCCTGGCAACACGGCAGAAATATAGATGCTACACACAACATTCACAGCGACATGCCCATCAACAGAGAAACAAGAAACAAATGTGTTCTTATACAGTGAAATAGTATACAGTAAAGAGAATGGGCCAATCCAACTACACTTCGTATGTGCAGATCTCACAAACATAACGCAGAAGACAAATCAGACACAGTACACTCCTATACATTTTATCTGTACAAAATACCAAATCACAAAAGGCTAAGTAATGCCATTAGAAACCAGGACAGGGGTGGCAGTGTTCCCTCAAGGTGAGAATTCTTGCCTAGTATGTGTGAGAAAGACTGAGTCGCCTAGTTGGAGGCCTGAGGAGGGCTTGGTGGTGCTGGCTGTCTGGCTTCTGATGTACCAGCTATACGGGTGTGCTGATATCTGGTTGTGTGCTAATGATGCTGGCCCTTTTTGGTACAGCTATTGCGTTTCACTAAAAATAAAGAGTCTCCCATCATCATCATCGTCTAATAGGGAAAGGAGGCTAAAAGCACAGGAGGACTTCTGGGAAAGAACTACAAAAAGATTTATACTGGGGGGGGCATAGGAGTGGGTGATTCCAACAGCAGGAAGTTCAAGGTGAACCCAGTGAAATCAAACCGGGTTGCCAATGAGCTCAGAGATCAAGTTGCAGTTGTGTGGATGCCCAACATGTTCCATCACGGTGGTGGCTGGTTTGGAAGGAATTCCATGTCCACTTCTAGGGTAGGTTTCTTCACAGAAGGCCAATTATGTCACATGACTTTGAAGACCCAAGAGACCGTCTGCATCCAAATGGAGACCTGGTAGAAGCCATGCCTACCTCAGCACCTCACTCCCCCTGCTTACAAGAGGAAAACTTAGATTCCTTTTCACCAGGCAGATTCCTCTGATCTCAATCACTCCAGGCTTCGGTGATTAGATTCCATTAGCTGTGGGAATCAATTGAACAATGACCTTTCCTAAAGAGAAGGGCCAGCTTCCAGAGCCTTAGCTGGCTTCGGAGCCCAGGAGGAATTCACTTAAGGAAGGCAAATGAAGACATGATCACTTTTCAAAGAAACATGAAAGGGAACCCTTCCACACTACTCAAGAACAGAGGGCAAAGGAAGGGTAGATGCAGTCAAGGAGCTGTAAAGAGCAGCTGCTGTCCTTCATCCCTGCCCTGCTTCCTGGGCAGCCATGGAGACCAGCTGAAGGGTTTGTTGGTAGCAGAGCAACAAACAGATTAGTGCCATTCCAAGACATCACAGAGGCCAGTAGGGACAAGTACGGGCCCGTGGGTCTCCTTTAGTCTTTTCTCTCACCTCTGCTCTATGCATGAGAAGTCCAGGAGGTAAGAAGGTCTCCCTCAAGATGCACTTGTCTTTCAGCATTTGCAAGGCCTGTTGCCTGCATCCCCAGGTTTCCTGAGGTTGGCAACAAAGATCCATAAGCCACCTTAAGGATGCTGGTGTGTAATTATCATATGGGTTTATTTAAATTTAATCTAAAACACAAGACTCCACCAAAGGCGGTTCTATCATTTGATATATGTATTTGTATATATAAATGTCATAGCTAGAGACACACAGTTTTGGTTTGAGCCATCTGTTTCAGATTGGGCTACTCCCTACCCAGACCACTGCCCTAAACTCCCTCCCTATCTGCATCCTGGAACTCATTCCCTAGAGGTGAAGCCTACCTCCCAACCCACTGATATCAGATCACAGAATTCCTTGTAGCCACTGTGATGTCAACAAAAGTAACAGTGGCAAGTTCTGAGGAGACTTAAGAGCCATTGTGTTCTTGTTCTGCACTCTTATAATTTGACCATGCCCCAGCCGGTCCCTTCCTCTGGGGAGAGTGAATCTGGACCCAGATCTTATTTATTGCTTACTCAAGCCTTTGCTCATCAACCAAAGCCATGTGACCAACAGACATGTTCACAAAAATGCTTACCTATGCATTGGGTGGTTTCTTACACAGCATCATTTCTGCAAGAGCTGACTGATAAACCCCCTAACCATATTCCTGTGCCTATCCAAGACTCACAATGCACTCTCTACCTTCCAAAACAATATATATCTCTTTATTCTCTTGCCCTTCTTTTTCCTTCTTAATTTTTCCTTAATTTATCACAACTTAATGATATTCTCTTTTTTTGTGTGTGTTCCTGTATTTATTCTTCCTGTGGCAAAATGAAATTTTATGATATAAAGAGACTGTTCAGTACCCGAGGCATTAAATAATATTTTACAGTTGCATAGGTATAATTCTTTTTCTCCTTAATAAGTCTTTTATCTAATTTATGTGTGAAGCACAGAGACCTTATGTTAGGAGAACTTGAAGAAGAAATATTTTTTTAAGGGTTGCTATCTCTCTAGGTGTGGTAGTGCACGTCTATAATACTTGGGAAACCAGGGCAAGAGGATGTCAAAAAAATTCCAGGCCAAGCTAGATTATATAGCAAGTTCAAAACCAATCCAAACCATAATAAGTAGTGAGACTCAGTCAGAGAAACACACACACACACACACACACACACACACACACACACACACACACACACACACACACGAGAACACAAAAAGAGAAAGACAGACTAGACTAACAGACTCAAGAGTACATCATACATTGCCCATATTAACATACAACTTCTAGACTCAAGTGATGCTTCCATTTCAGTTTCTCCAATGGCTCAGACTATAGGGACATGTCACCTCAACCACCTCAAACAAAATTTTTCCTAGAGAAAAAAAAAAAAAAAATTCAGGGAAGTTGGAAATGCTGATAGAATCTGCACCCCATTTCAGGTGCTGTCTTCAACCTTAGGGGCTTGTTACTGGGGTTGTCTGGAGGGACTTCAAAAGGATTTAGGTGGCTTCCAAGAGCTGTCAGAACGTTTGACTCTGGCACTGTGCCTGCATCACACGTTAATTAAATTATATGGCAGAAACACCACAATGTCAAGAGCAGATATTATAGCTTTCAAAGCCTAACATTAGGCATTTTCTAGCACAGAACAAAGTATACCTTTAAACAAACTCCTTTGTCTTTTCTCTGGCTCTCAAGACATCTACCATTCAATGTATACTATGAGAGTATATCCTGGACAATTTTATCTGGTGCAGGGGGTGGTCCCCACAAAATTATCTACCTTGCAGGACAATAGGAGCTTCATGAAGTCATACTTGCTTCCTCCACCTGACTCTTAACTTTTTGTTTTATTTGCTTCTGAGACAGGCTCTCACTATCTAGCTCTGGCTGTCCTGGAACTCTCTATGTAGACCAAGCTGTCCAAAAACTCACAGAGTTCCATCTACCTCTGGGATTAAAGGCATATCCCACCACATCCCTAGGCATCTCTCTGTGGAAGAACTGGCTTTCTTTATGTAACAGTAGATTCTGTCTACTAAGATGGTTCTATCCGTGGGAAAATCCTAGCCAGGCCGTAGAATGGTGGGAGTCATGTGACACGCCCCACACCCATTATTCTTTGCTCGCCCTTCTAGCACTGGGATAGAACCCAGAACCTAATACAAGCTAAGTATAAGGTACCACTCTACCACTAAGTCACACCTCCTATCATCCAAATGTTGCCATTTTTTAAGAAGATACAGTCTCATGTATCCCAAACTGGCCTCAAACTCATATGTACCCTCCACTTATAGAGTGTCACTACTATGCCTATTTTCTTTTTTATTATTATTATTATATTTACTCACTTATGGGGGAGCATAGGTACCAGTTGCTGGGGTATGCATATAGAAGGTGAAGCACAAACTGCAGGTACCTGTTCTCTGCCTGATGAATCCCAGGGATAGAATTCGTGTTCAGGCTCTGAGGAAAGGCCACTGAACCATCTCACTAGCCCTATGCCTGGATTTTATGCAGTGCTGGGAATAGAACTCAGCGTATCACGCATGCTAGGTAAGCACTCCACCCCACCCCCAATGTCTTAAATAGGAACTGCGAAAGCTGAGGGCTTGGCTGAGTGCTGTTTGTCACAACACTGCAGATTTAATGGGAAAAAAAAAAAAAAAGTATGCTGGAAACTGTGTGAGGGTATCACAGGCAAGTAACACCTCTTATCTCTTGCAGTTCACAATCAAACTCCCAAGGCTGTTAACTCAGAGACAAATGGCTCATTCACAAACACCACAGCAAGGTTGAATCTAACCAGATGTGTGTGTGTGTGTGAGGCTCAAGTCTCCCCAACTTCCAATGAGCACTTTCTGGGTGCCAGGTACAATTTTGAATCTTTTATGTCCGCCAACTCATTTAATATCCTCAACATTATGAAATGGACCGTGTTGATATTTTCCATTACACAGCTGAGCGGAGTGAGCCAGGCTAAGAGTGATGCCACCTGGGTTCTGAAAATCAAAGTCAGGTTGTCCTGATGGGTAGCAAGCTCCTTTTTCTACAGAGGGTCCCTTTTCTGTTGTTATTTTATAGGGTTTTTTTTTTTTTGGGGGGGGGGTTGTTTGTTACTTATTTATTCTTATATGTTATGTGCATGAGTGCTCTGTCTCCATATATGCCAAAAGGAAAATGATACCATTACAGACAGTTGTGAGCCACTATGGAGACTCTGGGAATTGAACTCAGGTCCTCTGGAAGAGCAGTCAAGTGCTCTTAACCACTGAGTCATCTCTCCAGTCCCTTTGCTTGCTAGTTTGTTTTTTGAGACAGAGTCTTATGTTTCACAGACTGACCCTAACCTAATAGATAGCTGAGGATAACCTTGAATTACTGATTCTCCTGAGTCTATGTCCAAATGCTAGATTATTCATCACTGTGCCCATTGCTTTGGTTTGATGTTGAGACAAGGTCTCAGTCTGTAGCCCAGGCTGAACTTTAACTTAGTGATCCTCCTGCTTCAGCTTTGAGAATGCTAGGATTGTAGGCATGAGCCACCATACTGGGGTCTGGAAGTAAAGAATGAGAGATAAGAAATTGTTGCATCTATGAGGGTGATAATACATTCCTCGGTAACAATTTAGGATAAAGTTAAACTAATTTGGACCTCTGAAAGGCTTTTGAATTCTTTGCAATAGGGAAGTCATACAAACATGGGTGTTGTGGCACTGGTCTTTTGATTTTTCCATGGATTTGGGATTCTTCAAGGTTTTCCTAACCCTCTGTCAGGACAAACAACAACAAAAAAAAATGATTCTTTTTAAAGTATAAGCAGGAAATTAACAGGGAGCAGCAATTTTGCAAAGAGGCAGCTAAGAGCTGGATGGGATAGGCCTACACTTCTCCTCCTCCACCCCCCTGCAACCTTGGATATCTTTAGAGGTTTTATTTATTTGTTTGTTTGTTTGTTTGTTTGTTTAATTTTAAGTGCTGGGTGGTGGCACATGTCTTTAATCCCAGCACTTGAGAGGCAGAGGCAGGCAGATTTCTGAGTTCAAGGCCAGCCTGCAGGAGTAAGTTTGAGATCAGCTAGGGCTGTTATACAAAAAAAAAAAAAAAAAAAAAAAAAAAAAAAAAAAACCTGTCTAGAATTCCCTCTCCCCCCAATAAATAAACAAACAAGCAAATAAATAAATAAATTAAATTGCCATGTAGCTACCATCCTGGCTCACATCTGTAAACCCAGCATTCAGTAGGTGGAGACAGGAGGATCAGGAGTCCAAAGCCAACATCAGAAACATGAAACCCTGTTCTAAAACAAATACTGTCTCCACCCCCCTAAAATAGAATTTTTGTCATGTCCAGGCGTTAACATCTGCAACCAACAGGATCTAGTTGTCTGGGTGGAGTAGTGGGGAAAAGAACACTGGACACCAGCCCACAAGTCCCCATTTAGCAGACTGTGCTGAAGGTGTGGCAGTCCATCTGTATGTTAGTGGAGCATGGGTAAAAACACACTATCCCACTGCAGCCTAAAAATACAATCTTAGGCCTGGGAGAAAGTACAATGGGTGAAGTTGTCGTCACATAAGAATGAGTACCTGAGTCTGGATCTATAGCATCCATATATAAGCTGAATGTGACATATATAAGCCCTGTGACTTAGGAGGCTGAGGCAGGAAGACTTATAGTTCAAAGCCAGTCTAGACAATATATGGAGACCCTGTCTCAAAATAAAATCTATAAAAATGGCTGAGACTATAGCTCAGTGCTAAAGAATGCAGGAGTTCAATCCGAAGTACTGAGTTGGGTGGAAAAGACGAACTAACAAAAAAAAAAAAAAAAAAAAAAAAAAAATTCTAGCTGGGTATGTGCCATAAAACTGGAATTCTAGACACACAAACTGAAGTGAGACAATTGTCTGAGGCCTCCTCCCTCCCAGAACTATGGGCATCACAAGTCCCTGCAGAAAACATACACATGAACTGGCCACAGTGGCATACACTTGTAATCTCAGGACTCAGAAAACTCAGCAGGAGTTCAAGAGTACCTGGGCCACATACCAAATTCTAGGCCAGGTTGGGCTACGTGCTAACACCTCATACTCTTTCCTCCCACTCCCCCCCCCCACCCCAGTGTAAAAACACAGGCTTTCTCTTAGCTTTTGAGTGAAAGAGGAAGCAGGTTCCTGGAAACCTTGGCTGTTCTTCCTTCCTCCCTTGCACAAGCTATCAGTGTAGTGCTGAACAGACCAAAGAGCCTTGAGATGAACGTTACTGAATTTGACTGAGACACTCTTGCTCATTACCCACAAAGAACCATGTGACTTGACACCCACCCCCTATTTCTATGTATAGGAAATTTCTGCTTCCCAACCTTGGCATATAGAGACGATGACCATACTTTTGTGCAGCACAGGATCTAAGTTACCAAGTGTCCCTAACTACTCCGATCCTGAAGCTAAGAGGCAGGGAACTCAGGCTATCCTCACCGCCCCCCCACCCCCGCCCAGGCCATCTGAGGAATGGAAGGGACACTACTGTCAGACAACTCATTACCTCTCTTGGGAAGCTCTTAGAAGCCTGGAATGGGGAACCTGAATGGAGTAGTAGCGTTCTGAGAGGCCTAAGGAGCTGCAGCAGGGCTTCCTGGGACTTAAGCTAGCTTGGGGAAAGGGTGTCCAAATTTGGGAGCAATGAGGTCTGAGTAGTGGGCTGGAGGAGGCATACTGCCAGCTCTGGCTGGCCCACAGCCAAGAAGTCTGACTGAACTTGGGCCAGCCCTGTTGGCCCACAGACCCCGTAAACTAACTGTTCCTTACCTCTTTGTTTGCACTTCCCTACAGCTCCCTGGTAGTGCTTAGGAATGTGCTTTGAAGGTTCCAACATGTTTTGCCACTGATGCTTAGGGAAACCAAGAGCAAAGGCTGGGCCCAGGCCAGGTGGCTTGAAGGAGGGCACCTGTGATCACACTGAAACACCCCAAGAGGCAAGCAGAATCTAGGGGGCACGTAGGGAATGGGCCCAGGGGAGGGGGATGAATTTAAGCAAGTTCCAATTCTCTGCTGGGAGAGTCTCCTCACAATTCAAAACCTTGGAGACTCCCAACTTTGTTTTGTTAAGGGAGTCAATATTCCCTTATCAAGTTCCAAAGAGAGAGGGGGGAGAGAGAGAGAGAGAGAGAGAGAGAGAGAGAGAGAGAGAGAGAGAGAGAGAGAGAGAGAGAGAGTTAGTTCGGGTATGTGTGCAAGCTACTCTTTTCTGTTGGTCTATGGTAACAGAGCAGGCTAGTCCTAACTTGAAAAGCTGCCTTCTTGATTTGCATCAAAATCTCGGGTCTGCCCCCCCCCCCCCCCCCCCCGCGCGCCCAGGGGAAATAAAGTCTGGCAGGCTTTCCAAGGAAGGGGAAGTGAAGGGCCCATGTGACCTCTGCCACCATCTAGACTGAACAATCTGGAAGGCCATGGAGCTTGGCGCCGGCAAGTTCAGTTCAGATTGGAGGTAGAGGTTTCTTGCCACGGGCTGCCTGTGGCCTTACCTCCTTTCTGGAATCCATGGAAGGCTAAGGGAGAGAGAGACTTCCTTTTCCCATTCCCAGCTCACCCACTCCCAGGCTTTGTTATCCTGTACAGAAGAGGAAGGAGTCTCCTCTGCTGGGTCATTTGAGGATTCTAGCTCTAGTTGCCCAACATATTACTTTGCATACAGCAAGTGCTTAATAATGGCTAAAATATTAGGCCCGGAAGAATACCTTTCTCCAACCAGAAGTCCCTTTATATGTGCTTGGTGCGGGGGTTCTGGTCTTATCAAAAGTAACATTAACCTGTGTTTCCACCCTCAGAATCAGTTTCCTCCACCAAATTAGCCAGGGCTCAAAGCTCCAAGGCCTTTCCAGGTTTACCATCACCTTTGTGTGCAGGCTGTCTCTTTACCCCCAGCTCTGATCATCTGAATCCTGCCTAGTGGGGTAGGGGCTTTGGCTTTGTATTCTCCTGTTCCTCCATGCTTGGTGTAACTTTACCATATACTCAGTCCTTGGGCTCTGTGATACATCTGTTCCTTTCTGTCTCCGAAGCCATTTATATAGTTCCAGCTCCTGAGTACATAAGCCTGTTGCCCATGAGCAATGACTCCAAAGCAACACAGGCGCTTGGGTCATTTTTTTTTTTTTTTTTCCACAGCAGCTAGTATTGTCTAGCACTCTGATAAACCTTGCTCATGCTTTCAGATGATGGCACAGGCCTGGTATAGGGACATGTGGTCCCCGGATTTCCCATTTCTCCTTATTTCAGCGTTGGCATTGATGTGGCCTCTGAAGCTCTGCTTAGGGTAAACAAAGTGATCAGAGGGGTCCCTTTCTTCCCACTCTCAGAAAAGTCACTTTCCCTGCTTAAGTAATGACTGCCTTTTCCTCCCAGCTTCCTCTCAGCCTATGTATATTTAGTGCAAGCTGCCCTGGGTAGAGTTTAATTAGGTACCAACTCACCCAGAGGCAAAAACCAAGGACCCCTCTCAGGTCGAACAAATGGGACCCAGGCCTGATATAGGAGCCTGTAGCCAGCCTCCCCTGGTTGTAAGTGACTGGCGGCCAGCAGGTAGAGGGCTGTCCATTCTCAGTTAATGATCGCCTTAGGCACCAAGTGATGGAAAATCCAGGCAGGCTAGCAAGCTGCAGGGCGCAGCCAGGGACAATTGTATGGACCAGTTTAACATGGCTGCAGGAAGGGATAGCAGAAGGAGTGAGGGGTGTTTGTGTGTGTGTGTGTTTTCTCTCCCTAGGCTCCCTGCTACCTCTCCCTAGCTTATGCTCTTTCCTTCCATTTTCCCCTTCTGTTTCTAGCCCACGCGAGTTGAAATTAGAAAGGTCTTTGAATTCATTTATTTGTTTTAATAAAGACAGCATTTTAAGCAGCGTATTTGCAGCAATTGAGTGTTAAGCTAAACACCAAGCCAGCTAAATGTGTTAGAGGGAAATGAAAAGTCAGTTTACAAGAAACATATAATTAACACGTTCTTTGACTTTCCCTAAGCCTTTGTCTGGCGCAGGACAAGGCAGAAGAGCCATAATCAACTTTAATAAAATGAAAGATCATATCCAGGCAAAAGGGGGACAAAAAAGTTTGGAGTGGGAAACAAAGGCTAGAGAAGGGATTGGGGGCATTGAAATAAATATGCTTAAAAATACATCTTTTGTTCCTTTACACTTAGTCAACAGCCATTTTCTCCTTCCCAATAGGAAGACTCTAGTTTTGACTATGCCTGCGAACAGCCACAGAAACACAGACCTGAAGGGGGAGGGGAGGTGGGCCTGTACCTGTGAACAACCACAGAAGCACAGTCCTGGAGGGGGAGGGGAGACGGAACAAGCACCTCTCTCCCACAGGAAATGCATGGGAGTTTCAGGAGGCTGATAAATCCAGGCTAATGGAAATTACTAGTGCACAACACGGGAGTCTTCACGTGGCCCGACTTCCAATAAACTGTCCCTCTCCTCACCCCTTGGAGAAAGTGAAATAAGACATTAGACTTTCAATAATCTCATATGGTGATGATCAATCAAAACCCAGAGGAGAAGGCCAATTTATAGAAATTGTATCTGCTTCACTGGGCGGCTGGAACCAGGGAGCTGAAAAGAACACTGTGGTCGCCTTTGATGTGTGAAGTTGCTCCCAAATGACAAATGCCAAAAAGCACTGCCTGTACACATGGGGTCTTTTCAAAGAGAGAGGGTGCTCCACAGAGGCCTGTCTTGGGCTGCTCTCTGTGGGGACCTGCCTTAAGGGAAAGTGAGTGCACCGTTAGGCCACATCAAAGCTATTTATTTCTATTATCTATTGGTTATGTTAGGTTGGAATTGCCATCTTATTTGTTTTCTTGTTACTGAAGTTTATTTACTGAATTAACTTTTAATGGACCCTCGACTTTGTTCTTCAGAGTTAGCTTCTAATACTCGGGCCTTTTTAGCTAGGCCCCCTCCAGGCTTTGTGATCAGCTTGCCTTTGTGACCCTCTGCCCCCATCCCCTCCACCCCAATCCTGGAGGTGAAGAGCTCAGCCTCTGTTAACTCCTTGACTGCTGGTGTCTTTTCTGTGTAGCTACTAATCACCTCCTTTTGATCACTGCCAAGTTCTCAGGTTGAAGGAAGGAAAAAAGACCTCTTGACCATTCTGACTGGCTTTCCACATGAGCCTGAAAATGTCGACAAATTTGAAACATCTGCCGGGCTGCTTTGGTCTGATTGCTAAAATATGCCGACCTCAAGCCCCCTCCCCCCGCCCTTTTTAATCTGTTTCATATTCACAAATTAAGCATTTAGTCTGGGTAATAAATCAGGGCGGTTTACGAGGCTCACATGAGACAAACAAGCGGGAAGGGACGCAACACAAACCCTTGGAAGCGGAGCTGCCAGAGTCAGAAACTCCAGGCACTGGAACGTCTAGGGCAGCCCTGGCGAGCCCCGAAAAGCCTTCTGCATCCACTCTTTGGCATGCCTGGGTGGGAGGGGGGGCGAGCAAGGTGGAGCGTACAGATGAACAGCCCTAGCCTAGGCCCACACTCCAGAATCCTTTCTCAAGAATCTGGTGTATCTGGCCTGCCTCAGCTTTATATGACTCGGCCCCCTTGCCCTGCTGATGCTGGCAAAGGCGACCATCTCAACACCCCCCTCCACCCACACACACACCCTGTGGTGGGCCCATTATGTCTCTCCCCACATAGAAGGCTGGAATCCCCTCCCCCACCTCTCTTATCCGACTAGGCACAGCCTTAAAGATTCCAAGCCTACACTAACGAAGGAAGCAAAAGAGTCCCTCCATGCCTACACGTGACTGCCAAGCCTGGGCATTAACCTCTCTGGACCCCGACCTTTTCCCTCTCCCTCCTCCCAGGTTTCGAACCTAAGTAGCCACAAAGCTACTTTCAAATGCAAAGCGGATGGCGCCTTTTGAGTGGATCCAGGCTTTACAGAGGAGTTGCCAAGAGGACCTAAGACACAGACGGGACCCGTTCCCACTGCAGAAACCCCAGCCTCCCCGTCTAGTGGCCACGCAAACTCTGGGGGCTCTTATTTGTACGTTTCCCGCCCTCCCTGAATCAACTGTGAGAAGTGGACCTGGACCAGAGTTTTCAGGCCAGTCCCAGCCCAAGACCTTGGAGAGACCTCCCTTAGAGAAGAGTGGCTCTGGGGTCGCCTCGACTGGGCCTTTTGTCGCCCTGCTATATACTCAAGTTCCCTAAGGACTGGTGTTCTTGATGCTATCACGGGACGCGGCGGGGCGGGAAACCTGGGATCCTGGCTGCACAGCCCACCCCGAACCCAGGGAGAGGGTATAGGAACAATTCTCTCAGCCCGCAACACAGCACAAACGTCGCCCTTCCTCTTTCTCTAGCACACATTCCAACTGCGAAAGCCATTACCGCCGGCGCGCGAGAGACTTTTAAAATATTTACAGCCCGCTCTCCGCACGGTAGCCTGATCCATCTTGTGGGCGCGGAGGCGGGGCGCTCAGGCGGGGGAACGGAGCCCGGGTGGGGGGCGCTATCTGCTTCTCCCCAATCGCGACCCCCGGATCCCCTCGGTACTCTCACTTCGAAACCCGGGACTGGAGGGGCGACCCGAGCATTTGCGCAGCGCCCCCGGGGGCCCTGGCCCGGCTGGAGAGGGCGGGGGACAGAGTCCGGGAGAAGGGAGGGCGGAGAGGCTGATTTAGAGGTTCTCACCGGGAAGCGAGCAAAGCACAGACCTGAGAGCCGCCGCGCGGTGAAATCCGAGGAGCTCTCTTGGCGAGGAGGGGCTGTCAGAGGCCATTTATCTCTCGCCAGAGTGGAGGCTCGGCTCCCACACCGCCCGCGAGTAACAATGGCAGCGAGCAGCAGCTCTGCACGCGCTTCAGTGCATGAATGGATTGCGGAAGATGCCTGCGCTGCGCTCCGCTCCGCTCCCGCGGCTCCTCGAGTGCCCCTCCCCGCCCGCCGCCCCCGCCTCCGCCCCCGCCGCTCCCTCAACCCCTGTAGGCGCCTTGCGTCTAGGGGTTCGCAAGTTGGGCCCTACGGCGTGGTCCTTCTCACTCAACCCACGCCTCCACCACCCGCCTGCTCCCCCCCCCCCCCTCCCAAGCCTTTCCCAGGGCCTTGGCACCTAGCCATCGATTGTCATTAGGGGCTGAAACTTGACACTAGCCTTCCCAGCCTCCCCGACGCAGACACCCCCGCCGGCTCGCTCCCTCTCTCCCGGCCCTGGCAGCTCGCGGCAAGTTTACTTTCAAGGAGTTGGACCGTGTTTCCGCCGCAGAGGCCGACCGCATGCGGGCCGGGGGAGGGGGGGAGGGAGTCGGGGCTCCGAAGGGTGTCACCTGCCTTGAGGCCTAGGGAGTTCCCAGGTGTTCACTGGCTTTCAGCCCAGTCACCACTCCCAGCCGGTTGATCCACAGTGGGTCCTTACATTTGGCACGTGCGCATGCACTCTGGGCTCTCGGACCCCAGCCCACACGTCCAGCCAACTTTCCGATAGGCAACAGAACAGTGTGCCCAAATTCTTCACGGCGACTAACAGTCTCCGGAGTGTTGGGAGAGGTCCACATACAGCAAGGTCAGACGCAGAAGTGTGCCCCTTAGATTCTACATAGGAGATCCAATAAAGGCCCCTCACCAGCTTGGGCCTGGGTTGGAATAAAAGTAACCTAGCCCTCCAGGGTTCCTTTTTCATAAGTCCTGCGAACAGTTTCTAAATACTGGGGAACCAAGTGAACACACCCAGCGACCCTAAAGCAAGTAGCCGGCTGCGTGAAGAGACCAGGTTTCCCGGAAAGGCAGCCACACGTGCGCAAAGGCGCACTCGGGGAGGCAGACTGCGACCCGCAGACACAAGAGACTGGTGAGGACAGGCGAGAAGCTGGCAGTGAGACAAAGCCAAAGGAGAGCGCCAGGAAGGCTCAGCCGCAGACCCGGAAACACAGGCGGCAGCAGCCACCCGAGCCCGGTGGAGGCGTGCGCAGCCAGGCCCTGCCTGGCACATCTCCATTCATGTGCCTAGCGACAAATGCGCACCCCGACTCTAGGAGGGCCCTGCTGCTAGAGTTGGTTTCTTTCTGTCCGGTGAGGGTCGGGTGTGTTTGGAACTACTCAGCAAAGGAGGAGTCCCTGGGGGCGGTCTTCATGGGTCCAGGCCCCTCTGGTGTTCACCCTTCCCTGAGCTTGGGACAAGGGTAGTAAGTTAATAATAGTAGTTCAGCACTTTCTCAGAGATGGAGCGTGGTCTCAGGAGTGCCTCTGAGCTTCCCTAAGATGGTACCATTAGGGCACACTACCCGTTTTGACTTTTCAGCAGTTAGGAACCAAGCTGGGCTTCCCTTAAAGACCTGGGGCACATACCAAGGCTCTCTGGCCACAGCCATCACACTGGGCTAATAGGTGCCTAGCAGCCTCTGGTACCATTCTACTACCACCAGCTCTGCTGCCACTGGTAGAGGTTGCAAAACAGCCTCTCTTCCCTCACATGAAGGCAAGCTCTACCCCACTGTTGTTGGGTTTTCATGCATAGACAGTCCCTGAACCCACACACTTGAATATACACATGGTTGTCTTGACCCTTCCTGTCTGACTGTCTAGCCCAGCGGAGTAGTAAATGTATGTCATGGAGTCTGGGTGGCCAAGTGGAGGACACTGAGGAGTGTAGTACAAGGCAGGCCTTTAAAAAGAAATGGGCTTTTCTGTCTGAGAAAGAAGGCCTGTAGGAGTCACAGCCTAAAGGACTGCAGAAGCAGAAAGGGAGGCCTACCTACCTGGGGATAACAGTTGACAAAAGCTTTTCCTCTGAATACTAAGTATCTCTTTTGAGCCAGCAGTTCCATCATCTATAAGACAGAGCAGACAGTACTACCCACGGTTACAGAGAGGGAAACTCACAGCAGTTAAGAGGGGTGAGTGGGTGGATACTAAGGCTACAGAGCTCAGCTGGTGGAGTAGGCTCAGTTTCCTGCTGAAGTTCACTTTCCTGCTCAGTAGTCCTGTGTGTCCGTCTGGGATGACTGTGTAGAGGTGAAGGGTGACTACTGGCCAGGAACAGACATCCAGTTAGTAAAGTCCCGGAAGGAAGGACAGTGCTCCACACCTCTTCCTCTGTCCAAGCCCCATACAGCAAACAGTCCCAGCTCTTTCCATGGAGCATGGAGTGGGCCCCAACCCTATACATTTGGGCAAAAACTGTAAAGTGACTCCCCTATTCGCTCAGCAGGGGGTCTCAAATCAACCTAGGGAGGCCTAGCAGTGCTCAGCCCTCCCCTCTGTCTGCCATCCCCACCCACCCCCCAGCCTTGGCTGCAAGATGCCTTGCGTCCAACTGTGGTTTCCGGGCAATAAAACAACTATTAAAGTCACAGGCACGGTTGGTGATTTGCATCACATCCTCTCATGCATGGATTCAATATTTAATACACAATATTGAATACGGATATTAAAAATCAATAGCTACGGAGCCCTGGGGAGATGTCACAGTGTCTTAAAAGACTACAAGCAGCTCCTCTAAAAAGACAGGAACAGCAGGTTCAGCCAAGCTAAGGCAGGCACCAAGGGAAGTGCGGAGCCATTGCTGTATCTCAGCTTCCTGATATGTTTATGGGTACCATTCCTAAGCTGAGCTAAGCAAACTGAATGGTATGTTTGTGGGCTTCAGTAACTGCACGATGGATGGAGGAGGGACAGGGAGTTGCTTCTATGCCCCCTGCCAGCCAGGTGCATGGCTGCTGTTTTATTTTCCTTTGGTTCAGGTCTTGAATGCAGACTCTCAACTTTTCTCACCACCCTACCAAGATGGATGGATGGCTCCTTTCCTGGGCCTCAAGACATCCATCACCACAGGCCCCATGGGGAGCTCTTGGCATAAGTTTTCAAGGAGATGAAGCAGAAATTCCAATGGCTCAGGATATTCTTTGTGGGGAAAACAAAACCAAAAATACTAAATTTCAGAGTCTTCCAAGGTACCACCACCACCCTCAGGCCTGTTGGTGACTAGAGGTTTGAGGGGAGTGACAGAGGGAAGGGGCCAAGAAACCACTTGTGCTCCAGAGCCACAATCAAGATCATCTGTTAAACAGACAGGAGACAGCAAGCTCCAGGGATGCATAATTATCTTTTCAGGCCTGGGAAGGAACACCAATTATTCTCTTCCTTATCAAAACATAGAAATAGGCTTTCTCCTTTAAAGAAGAAGGAGGAAGAGGAGGAGAAGAACTAGACATTCACAGGCTGATTAGGTAGTGGTGAAGGAGAATGAACATTTTTCAGGTATATATGTCCCCCACCCCAGGTATGGAAATGGAAGAGAAACGGACAGCAAGAGACAACAAAGTTAAGTGAAATGATTGGAAGGGTCTGGATAACTTAAGAACAAAACCAAAACCCCACGTGAACTTGACCTACTGAAGTACCATCTTACACATCAAGTTAATGGTATCATCTCTGAATTTCCTTTTCATCATAGTTGAAACCAATATGGAACGAGTGAGAAATCTTGGAAAGATATCTCAGGAAAACCTCATAGTTGTCATCTGGGTGAAAAGCAGATGTGTTAAGAAATGGCAGTTAAGAAGCTTATTCCCCCCCCCCCCCCCCCCCCCCCCCCCGTCTTTGTTCCTTAACAGTTGTCAGAGAACTATCAAAGCCAAGGTGGGAACCGACACCCTTCTCAGAGCCTAAACAGGAAAAGCAGCTGCTCTCTGGCTCTGAAAGATCCCCAGATCATTTACCCAGCCACCCCCCAGCCCCAGAGTTTGCCTGTGTATAAGCATGTGCTTCCTGGCAAGGGGTTCCTACTCTTAAAACATTGAAGCCTAGGCCTGTGAAATCCACTAGCAATTATTTCCGTGGGCATGTTGGATAAAAAGCAACGGACCTGTTGTGCCCACATCAGCAATCTCTTCCTGAATCTATCCAACTGCTTTCTAGCCGCACTCTGCCATCAGGCCAAACTCTGGCCCACTTACAGGCCACGACAGTTTACAGACGGAGTACACAGGATGCATCCAGTACAAATGTGTGGCTAGGGTAAGCAGTGGCTGGCAACAGGAGGCTGGGAACAGAAGCACCACAGGCTTGAAGCTGACCCAGTTTGGGGAAACTGCACCTCCAGAATTCAGAGAGTGATATTTTTTCTTAGACCTGCCTGGTACTTGGACTCAGAGCGCAAGCAGCTTCATGGCATTGAGGTGGCCTAAACCCAAAAGTGTGGGCTGCCTCTGCCAGGAGGGACTTGCATACCATGTCACAAATTGTGGTGTAGACAAGGGTAGATAGGGAAGCAAGCAGAATTATTTTCCTGCCTTCACCACCCTACCCTTTTGTAATGTGTTCCTGTTAGGAACTGAAGCAACTGGAGTTGTTCTTGGAGGCCCTCTGGACTGCCACTACTTCCTGGTGCAAGGCCGTGAGAATCAGGGCTTTCTGCCAGGAGGTCCTCCTGGTTTAGCACCAAGAGCCTCGACTCCTGGCGGGAACACTAGTACTTCCACCAAGACTCTACCCCCCCCCACACACACACCTCCCACCCACAAACAGAAACTGCTCCCTGAACTGCTGAAGTGAATGTGGAGCCTAAGGCCAGGGTCAGTGGAGGGACTGTCCTCATCACCAACAAGTTGCTGGCCAAGATAACAGCTGTGGGAGGGGGAAGGGAGCCGCAGGCAGCCACGACTGAACGGTTGCGATCTAGAAAATTCAACAAGAGGCCGCCACAGTGGCGGCGGCTCCAATTAGCTGAGCCAACAGGGAAGGCAGAGAGCGAGGCAGCGGCCCTGCCGATCGTGCCCGGGGCGAGCAGGCGGGAGGGGGCGCCGGGCAGCGGAGCTGCCCGGGCGGCCCTCGCACGGCCCCTCCCGTGGGCTCACGGAGCGCGCCTGGTGTTTACATACTGCCCTTCCGACACGGGATCAAGTTTCAGGCCGCGCTGGAGGTGCCTGGGGCCGGCCACAGGCCGGGAGAAGGGAAGAGCTGGAGTGGGATCTAAGGCCCCGCTGCACCGCTGAGAAGGCCCTGCCGTGCTTGGCCTTAACTAGTGTAGCCCTCCCTCCTGGGGTGTGAAGACTACGGTGTAGGGTGACAAAGGCAGGTGGAGCTAAGGATCGCTGTCCAGAAGGAGAAGCACCTCTGGGTTGCAAGTGAAGTCCAGAGCACACCCTGGTCTGAGAAGTCACTTGGGGGAGGGGGTCTGATTGGAACCCTTTGAGTCCCCTTTGTGAGCTCCTGAGTTGATAGACTACCCGATCCAGGCTATTGTTGGGGGCAAACGGTCTGTGGACTGCAAAAACACAAGACTGGAGGCCGTTTTTCGGGGCGCACCCTGGCCCCAGTGCTATGGAAGCCTCTAGCGCAGAGGAGTGGCTGAGGGTCTGGCATCCCAAGGGTGCCCGGCGCTGTCAAGTGTGGGCAAGTGAGCTCTAGCTTCGGACACTCTGTAAACAGGAACCTCACTCAAACATCAAGTGTCTTCTCTGGCTCCCAGGCGAGGTTTCTGTGACAGAGACAGAAAGACCCCCCTCTCCCAACACTCCCCCCCTCCTCCCCGCGCGCCGCCACCTGGATCCAGAAGAGTGTTCTGAACCTGCAGAGGCGCCAGGTGCTGCTGGGAGGGGAGAGTGAGCCTGTCCCCCCTCCCCGTTGAATACTTGCTTTGTTCCCTAAAACAGGGGAAACATTAGGCTGCTGCCCCCAGGGAAATACAAAACTTCTTTTTGAATCTCGGAAAGGGCGGTTGACTGCATTTCGAAGATCCCGCGATCCGCTAAGAAAGGGGAAAGCCGAGGGCGGGAGGAGACCAGGAGAGTTAAGAGAGAGGCCAATTGACAAAGTGGGAGGAAAGCAGCTCAGGGTGACCGGGCCGGAGTCTAGGGAACTCAACTCAGTGTGACCGTGCTTCACAAGTTACAGCGAACAGCGGGCTAGGCCAAGTGGTACCAGCCCAGCCGACGGCTGCGCCAGTTTCCTGCCCTGCCCAGGACCGCAAAGCAGTAAGGCACGCCACCTCTGGCTGGCTTGGTATCGCAGGAGGATGGGGGTATACAGATAAACCCCGAATCTCTGCACAGTGCACACCCACCCACACCATCGTGGACACAGTGGACCGAGGCCCATTGGTGGGTCAAATGCTTCAGGCTTTCAACCTGGGGGGGGGGGCAAAGGAGCAAGAAGCTAGCCAGCGATTACGGTTGAGTCAGTCCGAGATATCTTAGGTCTCCTTCTTGACTGTCCCTCCAACTATCACCCTGTCTCAGCCTAGCTGAGAGTACCACCATGTTAGCGATATTAGTCGGTTTAACAGGCAAAAGGAGGAGTGAAGACAAATTTGCTATCGTTCCCCTGACTGCCACCTCTCACTTAACCTTCCTCACATTCAAGGAAGGGGAGGGCACCTAGACTCTGTCCCACTCTGCGTGGGACGCTCCCCTCCGTCTCGGCAGATCAGACTGCTAACGAGGGTTTTCCCCCTTCCCCTTGGGCTCGCAAGGTTTCTAACTTCCTCTAAACCTCCCTCCTCGCTCCGAAAAGCCCCGAGGAGAGAAGCAGAGAGGAAGCAAGCTGCTAGTGTGCTAAATGAAGACCATGTGTGAGGATGGCGGCATGAGTGCAGTGGCCGGGAAGGGGGTGGTGAAGGCCGGTGCGTGGCCCAGGGCTCCAACCAGATCTAGGCAGACAACCTGGGCTTTGGGGACTCAAAGCCGCAGAGAAGTACTGCTAGGCTGGCCTCGTGGCTGGCCACAGCAGAGTGTGTGTGTGTGTGTGTGTGTGTGTGTGTGTGTGTGTGTCCGTGCGCGCGCGCGCGCGCGTGTAGAAGCTGCCGCGCCGCGGGGGGCGGGGGCGGGGACGCAGCCCTGACTTCCTGGGCCGCAGCTGCGACCCAGGGCTCAAGAGCAGATCTTGTTCGGCGGCGGTAGTGGCTCGGGCCCGCGACGCTCGCAGCTGAGAACCAACAAAGAGAGGCCGCAGGAGAGCGGGGGAGGGGCGCGACCGAGTGTTCGCTGGCTGCTGTGCAATAATAAAAAATAATTAATAATGATAATAAGAGAAAAATCCGCCAGCTTTCTTGGCACTGGGTTTTCGTGTGGCTGCAGCGGGAAGCGCGCTGTCCTTGACGCGGCCTCTCCCTCCTGGTCTTACTACCCCTCCCCCCTCCGCCCCCTCCCCTTCCTGGGAACCGGGAAGAGAAAGGTCTGCAGCTGACAAATATTATCCATTCTCCCCATCGATCGCGGAGTGTACAGATGTGAGCGCTTGATGTGCCCGCGGAGCGGCGGATCCTCCCTGCTCGCTCGCTCTCGCCCAGGCTCCGCTCGCCGCCCCCCTCCTCCCGCTTTGTTCTCCTCCCCTTTCCCTCTCTTTAAATAGATTTCAGGGCGCTGCCTGTTGGAGAGCAGCTGGCGATCTCTCCAGAGAGAGAAAAAGAGAGAAGCCCGAGGTGCCCTGTCACCAGCCTCCCCTCCCCCACCTGCCCTTCCGGCTGTGAGCCCCCCCCTTTCCAGTTTCCAAAACAGAAAACACCAGGAACACCCACGTCCACTGCACCGCGAACCTCGGAGCCCATGGACGCCTTGCGCTGTCCCCGTGCTTTTCCTTTTTTCTGTGAGGAAAATGAGAAAAGCTCAGGGAGATTACATAGCTCCGTGGCAGAAGATCCGAGGGCCGAGATCTTTCCTTGGCAGCAGCAGGGACAGTGCCCGGGTCATGCTAAAAGGGTACAGTTTGCCCATTAGGAAAAAGTCGGACAAGACGACCCCTTTATTCCTCTCTTGCAAATGGCAGATTAAACCGGTAGCGCTCGGCTTCAAAAGGGCCCGGCAGCCCCGCAAAGGGTTAACCCTTCGGTCTATAATCGCAGACACACACACTCACGGGCGCACACTTCGCCCTCCCCGCTCGCCAGAGAGCCGGCCAGGGCCCGCAGTGCACCCGGGGATGGGGGAGTAGCTCGGGGGGAGGGGCAGGCTTAACCAGGCCGCTCGACTGAGCCCGGGCCACCATGCCGTCTGTCACTTAAATGATTGTCCTCCGCTCCGCTCAGTGCGGTCAGTACGGGCTGTTAACAGGCAGTTGCAATCAGTTTCCGAAAGGTCAGCCAAGGTCCTCCGGCTCTCGCAGACGGAAGGCATTACGAAACCGCTTTTGTATCTGCAGGCACTTTAGAAAACCAAGCAAGGAGGGGCTCACCCCAGTGCTGCCGCTGCTGGGAGCCCTGAGAGGGTCGTGGGTGGTGGGGAGAGGGAGCTTACATCCCTGCGGACTGGGCTGGGTAGCAAGGAAATCACCGGCCAAGTGACCTAGGCCCTTCGTGTTCCGATGGGGAAGCGGAAGGTGGGCAGGCTGTAAGGAAAAGAGAAATGGGAGGAAGTGGGAGAGACGTCTTGGTTCCTCTCCTCACTCCGCTTGCGGCCCACGCCCGGTCCTAGACCGAGGTGGGTGGCCTTGGGGACGGGAGACCCCCCACTCTCTCTCCTAGAGTCTCCCTACACGCGTAGGTGGTGAGGAGGGTGTTAGGGGAAAGACCCTCATAAAGCCAGCGAATCCCCGTGCGGTATGTGAAGACGCTGCTGCCGTTGCCGCTAGAAGTCGTCCATCAGCAACCAGTCCAACCTGCCAGTGATAATGTGCGATCAACACCAAATCACCCCCGCCAGGCGCGATCCATCATCGCTGCGCTCGGCAGGCCCGTGTGAGCCTGACTCGCGGCTGGAGGTGGGGAGGGGGCTGCAGAGCAGGAGGTGGTCAGCAAGCACATCCCAACTCTGCGCATCTCGCTGCCCCTCCTGGAAACATGCACCTTGGTGTTCATAATTCTCTGAGTTCCTCAGCTGCAGAGTGCAAACACGGTGACTCCAGAGTTCCAGGCACGGTCACTTAAGAGCTGCATGTCTTCCACACCCAGTTACCCTGGTCACACCCAGCAAAGCCCTCCTTTTCTTGGTTTTGCCCTGCCTGTCCCTTCCCCCTCCTTCGAGAAAGTGTGGCTGGCGGGAAATTAATATTTAATATCGTGAAATTGATTAAAGGGCTAGAAGCTGGCGATGGGGTGGGGGAAGGGTAGGGTCTCAGAGCGTAATTAAAGATCTGGGAGTGGTGGCAGCTTCTGGTTTGCCCCAGCCACACACGGCCTTTGTGAGGCCCAAGAGGGGGTAGGGTGGGGCTGAGCCAGCAGTAGGGCTTGAGGTCCCGGGTTCTGGCACTCGCTGGGGGGCGCGCTGGGAAGTTTGGAATAACCCTAGCTCACTTAGAGGTCACACGAAGAACTGAGGTCCCTTTACCTGCCTGCATCATGGCCCCTTCTCTGCACTGGAGCCAAAGGTTCGAATGTTTCAGGTCTTAAAAGTTTCATGGTTCAGGAGGCCCTTGACCTTCTGTCACTATCTTCCTCCGTCCGTGCCAGGTAGAGTGAAGATAGCGTGGTCACCCTCAAAGGATGAGTCTTCTAGGACTCTAAAGCAGGGCTTATAGAAGAAGGGACTAAGATCCTGCGACCAGGGACCCCTAAGGCCGAGCTTGCTGGAGTTTCCCGTGAGTTCTTTTGGGTCCAGGCCCCACCCCGGACCACTTAAGCCAGGGGCGGCTTAACTAGTTCAGCTGCACTGCAGATGGGACCTGATGCTTCAGGCTGCTGTGAGAGAGTAGTCACCATCATCGTCACCATCACCGAAACCAGCTCAGCCTGTCTAGATATTTAAGGTTGCAGTGCTTCCAGGGAGGGGCTGGGTTGGACAGGGACTAGGGGTGGTGGTGCAGGTGAGATGCCCCAGGTACCTGGAGAGGCATTAAGTCAGCAGTAATGTGTTGACTCTGTTAAAGCTTTAGAAATCTGATGTTTGAGCTGGGCATGGTGGGACACAGTCTTGATCCCAGCCCTCGGGAGGCAGAGGCAGACAAATTTCTGTGAGTTTGAGGCCAGGACTACATAAATAGTGTCTCCAGTGGTGAAATGACCCCCAACTCAGAGTTGGACTAGTTTGTGTTTTGAACGTTGTTTTTTGTATACGATTTCTCTCTCTCTCTCCCTCTCTCTCTCCCTCTGTGTGTGTGTGTGTGTGTGTGTGTGTGTGTGTGTGCGTGTGTACGTGCATATGTGCATGTGTTTTGCAAAGCACTACTTCTGAAAAGCATCAACTAGCATCATCATTGATCCTAATCAAGCAGGAGACCCTGAGGGGCCAGCCTGACTCCAGGCCCACTGCAGGGTAAGGTCAGGACCAGAGAGGATTAGGTTTAGCCTAGGGTTTATTGCTGTACTTGAACAAAGTGCCAGGAGCTGCCTAAACTGGGGCAAGAGAGAGGTAATTAAAAGGGGAACTGCTGAAGAAGGAAAGAGTAGCTGGTGTAGCTGCGGCAGAGGTGGGTGGAGGAAGTGTTTTCCTTCAGAATAACAAGCCAGTGCAAATGTTATGCAGAACGACTTCGTTTCATCAAAACAAAACCCCAAACTTCACTTTGAGCCTCTCTTCCAGAGCTGATATGCAACATGTAAAACTTTAGACAGTACCTAGGAGGTGTCAGCCAATAATTTGCAAAAGATAATAGGGAAGCTTTTCTGGGTACTTCTGTTCTTCCCATTGCGATTCTACCTGCAACAGCCCCTGCTTAGTGGGGGAGGGGTGTCTGACCTCTCAACTTGAGCCCTGCGGGAGATCATTCAGAATGCACTGCATTCATCAATGACATTTCTAGTAAATTGGACCTAAGGTTTCTTAGTGTCCTAGGAGGAAGGCAGCCTACCCAGTGCGCATACCGATGTCACAGCAAATGTGTGGGGGGGGGGGGCGCCTTATTACTTCTTCTGTCGCTTTTACAAGATAATTCTATGGATTTTCCAAGACATTCCTGATGACTTTAAAAGCGCTGGGGTAGGTACTCCATGGTGGTTCCGAATATTATGGAATTGTGCTCCAAGGTTGGAGCAAACGCCTTGAGTGTGAAGCTTGCACCCAGTGGTCCTCTGATCACCATGCGAAACTTGGAATCCAGCATCTCACTCCTTATCCCAATAGCCTGGCCCTACCTCCTAGTAACAAGTCACACGATCATAGCGGAGGGAGGGGTGGGGGGTGAGAAAGTACCCTGGTATGATGCTGAGCGGTGAGGCTGTCTGAGAGAATGGAGGAACTGAGCCCGGGTCGCACTGGAGGAGGAAGCGCGGCTTCCCGCCCAAGGACAGCGAGCGCAGCAGCGCCGGGTTGTGGGGCTGCAGCCACCTTTCGCGGGCGCCAATGGCCCGCGTGGCTGCGCGCCCGCCGCCATCTTTACCGGGAGGCGGAGGCGCGGGCCGCGCTGCCCCCCGCGGCAGCTCCGTGGAGCCACAAGCTTGGCGGAAGGGACCTCACCGCCGTCCCTAAGGTGCGGGGGAGGGGGGCTGCAAAGCGTGCCTCCTGCGATCCCTCTGAACTGCCCCCCCCCGTGGGCCACGTGGACGCTCTCCCTACAGGCGACCGAAGAACGGCGACCCTCAATGAAGTCGCTGCTTGCAAGCTTTCCTCTCCGAGTCGCCAGTGAGGGTTTTAATTCCGACTAAACACATCTTGTTCTTGGATTCCTAAGATGTCCAGCACGTTAGCAATTCTGGGCACACAGTGCTTGGTCCCCGTACCCCGGAACTTGGGCCTCTGTCTCCAACTGTAATCTGCCCAGACAGCTGCGAGGGAGGGGAAGGAGATGTGAGGCTTTCCAAGGCTCGCTCTCAGTAAGAGAGGATTTGAAAGTTACCATGGTTTTACAAGAGCCCTTGATTGGAGAAGGGCATAACTTTATGCATTTCCCCCCCCCCCCTTTGTAAGATGTAAAACTGTGTTTAAGGAAAACTTGGTAAGGACTAAGGGGAATACAGAAGTGGAATAGTGAATTTTTAAAAAGGCACCTCCGGTCTTCTAGCAACATAATCTCAGTGGCAAGGCAGAATTGCAAATGCCTAGACACAAATAAAAGACCTGTGAAATCGACGTAAATCAAAGGCCTGGGGGAAATTATTTTTAAAATAGCCTTTATTTGTAGAAGTGTACATCAGTGCTGGAAAAAGAGGATAAAAATTTACTAACAGCAAACCAGGTGTGGTGGCGCATACCTTTAATCCCAACACTCAAGAGGCAGAGGCAGGCAGATGTGTGCCTCCCAGGCCAGCCTGGTCTACAGAGAGTTTCAGGACAACCTAGGCTATACACAGAGAGACTCTGCTTGGAAACCCCAAAATTAATTAATTAACTAATTAATTAAAATTTACTAACAGAGAATAGTTCCAAGCCCGCGTAAACCACCAAAGTTCCAGGGAAAAATAGGTATTACTTCTGAAGGGATGTCATAAAGGCTCCATAGCAAGTAAACCAGGACAATACACACAAGGGGCTACTTTTTGGTAGCCATCTCTTCCATATAAGTTGGCTTCCTAGGCTTTAGGTAAATATGCCACCCTTAAAAATATCTTTTATTTTTGTAAATTGAAAAAAACTTAGGAGGATAAGGGTGAAGAATCAGAAGTTCAAGATCAGCCTAGGATAGTTACATGAGGCCTTGTCAAAAACAAAAACAATGCCAAATTGCTTGTAAAGTTCTTCCTTAGCATGCATAAGCCCTGGGTTCAATCCCTAGCATATCATAAAACAGGTGCTGGTAGTACAATGCTGTAATACCAGTTCTGATGAGGTAGAACCAGGAGGATCAAAAGTTCAAAGTTACCCTTGGCTATGTAGAACATTGAAGATGAGCTACATGAGCATCTATTTGAGTTAAACAAACAAACAAAAACAAAAACCTTGAGACAAGAAAGACAAATCCCTAAGTTCTTAGAATAGTAAAAGTTTAAGAATTTCCAGTCATCATGATGTAACTGATGTCCTTCCAACATATCACTCAACTTTCCCAAAATCCTGGCGGTGGGACGGGGGTTGTCCATAGCATAGAAAGAGGCAGGCAGACTGTCTAGTGATGTAGTTTGGAAGTACAGAGCTTGTCTAACACACAATAAGCACTGGGTACTGTCCTTAGCACACAGAGGGTTAAGAGAGGAGAAAAGAACACACACACTCAGGAAACCCATGAAGAGGATAGATGAACTTCCTGCTCCTGGTCCATGGATTTCTGGTGATAAGGGCAGAATGGGCACTTAAAATGAAATCTGTCTTTCTCTGGAGAGAAGCAGTTATAGATTTATTATCTAAATACTTTTCATTTTAAAGTTGTTCGTTTGTTTTTGGTGAGGTTTCTGGAGCACAAACTAGTGCCTTGCACAAGCTAGACACTCTAGTATTCACTTATCTACTTCAACTGTTTAGTGTAGCTTGTGGGTTACAGGGAGTCTATAAGAACATCAAACTCTATTGTACCACCTTGCAAGGTCTTATGCTCACTTACACCAAGTGCACAAAGGCCTGTCAAGACATCTATGCACAGTGACATATCTATCTTTGCTACACACACATCACCAAGCCTAGAATGGTTACAGTAACTTCAGAACACTAAAGCCTGCTGATGAAACACGACCAAACTACTGTGTTCCTAGGATGTCCTTGCATTCTTCATCTTGCCCTATGTCACAATCTTTTTTCTACTTGATTTGAAGCAGAGCGGGTATCTTCATTTGCTGAGTTGCTAGCCCATTTGGTAACTTCGTAAGAATTTTAAAAATGTACCTCTGAGCTTGAAATCTAGTCTTTACTCTGTCTCAGCTAGGAACCATTGCACAGCACACAAACTACACAATCGGATAGGATGACCCTTTCTGAGTCAGCTATTTCAGGGGCTACCCCCAAATGCTGCTTAGTTCTGATCCACAAGGTTCCTGCTAAATCTGAGTTTCTCTGGATTCCAGCATAATATCTAGCTGGGCAGACCCTAGACCTAAGGGAGCTGTGGAAACCCAGATACATATGGCAACTACTTGGAAAGGTAGGAAAGGAGATCAGAGTTCACCTATGGCTTCTCTACTCAGGAGGGACTTCAGCTTCCATTGAAAAGTAAAATATGAACAGCAAGGGCACCCCCAAAACCCTGCTAAAAATATCTTTATCAGGGCTAGAGAGATGGCTCAGTGGTTAAGAGCACTGGCTACTGTTCTAGAAGGTCTGAGTTCAGTTCCCACAGCACCCACAGAACCACTCACAACCATCTGTAACTGCAATTCCAGGAGCTCCCATGCCCTCTTCTGGCCTCCACAGGCAGCAGGCACTCACATGGTGCACAAACCCTCATGCAGGCGAAACATTAAATCACATTATTTTTTTTAATGTTTTAATGATTATCTTCACTAAAGAAGGGGAAAGCAACCCCAGGGGATGGCAAAAACTTTTGGAGGTTAAATGGGTGTTAAAAACATGGGGGAAATTATTTCGATTTCAGATTTAGAGAAGGTGTGTCATCTCAAGGGTACCAGAGAAAATAATAACCACAAATTCTAAAGCCAGACAAAATCATGTTTTTCCACCACATTTTTATCTCTGTCCCCTAGTCAGAGTCACAATGAAATAGCACATCAAAGGCAGAGGCAAATGCAATTATGCTGCCTGTGAACCCCCTAGCATGAAATTAGAAGTCAAACTCTCCATTCAGGGGTTAGAGACAAGGATAATGGGAACCTGGGGCCCTGGAGATGTACCAGTCCCTCTCAGTCACAACACTGTCTATGCTGGGTATTTAAAACCACACACGGGGGTGGGGGCACAAACATCAAGTAGTCAAGTAATTTCTTACTCTTTTTTTCTCCAAACTTCCTTTAGAAAATGTGTTGACTACATTCCTAGCTTGGTAGCAATAAAAATATCTGTATAGTGGGGTGTGGTGTCATTTGTAAGGCAATGGTGACAATGTTGTCTGAAACAATAGAGAACTGCTGCACGTTGCACCCCAAATGGCAGGTGAAAGATAGCATCAGACATGGGCAATCTCATCCATTACCTACTTCCCTTTCAATGCTGAAATGCCAAAAATTTGTCTGCCCTACCACTCGATTCCCCTCAGTCCTTCCTATGCTTGACAAGCTCACAGAGAGAGCTGTCTTTTGATATTTTCTATTTTTCATAAAATCCATATTTGCCTTATAGCTGTATTACTTTTACCCTGGCCTAATTTTAGCTTTTTGCTTCCCCCTGCCCCCATATAATTTATGGGGCCTCTGGAGAGTATAAGTATCTATTAGAATGTAGACTATTCTGTTTAGAGCCACTGCTAATTAAGCTTAGCTCTCAAGAGTGCCTAGCATGACATTCCCCCTCCCCCCATGGTCACAAGTTCTTTACCACTCTTCCTGAGGGGGTAGAACTTATGTCCCATCCCTATGAGTTTTCATGGGTTATGACCCCAATGGCAACTAATGAATATGACGCAAGTGACCCTGCATGGCTTCTGAGGGCAGGTCAAGTTTCAATCTTGTTTGCTGGAGTACTTATTCTTTGGTACCTAAGGTGGTACCCAGGGATTCTGTCCTACCACTCACTTCATGCTGGTGTGAGGAACTCCAGGACACAAGGGGAGCCTTGAATTTTTGCTATAGGATGAAGATCAGGGCCCAGCCAACAGCCAGACATAAGGAAGGGTGAGGATGCTCCCACATGATTCCAACCCCCCAAACTGTTGAGTCTTTCCATCAAAATTCAGACCTACCAAATTTGTGAGCAGAATTAAACTGCTTCTGTATTCAGAACACTCCCTGCAACTGACATGCAGTAGAGGAGATCCATTTTAAAACACTTTGCTAACTCTGTTCAGGAGGGACCTGGGTTCAAATTAAGAGGAGAGGAGGCCAGGTAGAAGACTCATTTGTATGTTAAATGTGAGAACATGAATGTCATCCTCTCGACCAAAACACACACACACAGAGGGGGAGGGAGGGAGGGAGGGAGAAAGAATGCAATTTTTTCACTAGGCCATGGTGGCATGCTCATTTAATCCTAGCATTTGAGAGCCAGAGGCAGGTGGATTTCTTGTGTTCAAAATCAGCCTGGTGTACAGAGTGAGTTCTGTCTTGGAAAAACAAAGGGAGGGAGGGAGGGACAGAGAGAGAGGGAAGGAGGGAAGGAGGGAGAGACTGGGGATGTAAGTCAGTGTGCAAAGCCCCAGCTTCCATCTCTAGCACCGTAAGAAGACAAGGAAAAAGGGGTCTGAGAAGAATTGAGGTGTAGCATGTGTGATCTCAAATCCTCTGCCTTTAGGAATACAATGTTCAATGCACAACTTTAATCTCAGCACTTGGGAGGTGGAGTCAGCTAAATCTCTATGAATTTGTGCCCAGCCTGGTTTACTTAGTGTGTCAGAGATATTTAAACCCTATTTAAAGACCACCATCACCATCCCTCCAAGAGAGAGAGAGAGAGAGAGAGAGAGAGAGAGAGAGAGAGAGAGAGAGAGAGAGAGAGAGAGTGTGTAGATGGCTCGGAAGTTAAAAACACTGGCTGGTCTTTCAGAAGATCCAAGTTTGATTCCCAGCATGCACAGGATATGCCTCCACAGCAGTCTGTAACTTTTAATTCTAGGGGATCTGACACCTTCTGGCCTATGAGGGCACCAGGTGAGCATAATGCTGCATAGATATACATGTTTTTTTGTTTTGTTTTTGTTTTTAAAAAAAAACTCATAAACATAAAAACGTTTTTATAAAAGTGTTTCTTAAATTGTGGCACTTTTTTTTTTGCTTGTTTTGAGACAGTCTCATTATATAGTGTAGACTAGAGTCAAACAAATTTATGAAAATCCTGCTTGTGCCTCCCATGTGCCCAGATTACAGGCATATGCCACCTCAGCCAGCTCACAGCATTGTGTTATGATCTTTACAAAACCCACGGAGAATACTGACCTATGTCTTCCAGAGAGTAGATTGCACCTCCCTGCTGGTGAAGGAGCTTCACCAAAAAGACCTTGATCTACACCGGCTGCCCAGGCAAGCAGCAGAAAGCACATCTCTACACCAAGAGAGTTTTACTTGTCCACCTATTCTCTTCCCCACATTTCTCTCTTCTCTTTAGCAGGATGAAGATGCCTGTCTCTGCATTTCTGAGAAGAAAAGGAAATGGCAGATAAGCCAGGTTCTGCCTTTTCCTTCCTCGTTTCTTTCTTTTCAATTCCCTGATCCCAGCCACCCCACGTGTGCCACACCCCAGACAAAGGAGGTTCCATTCAGAAGGCTGGGCCCTCTGCTCCTCACCCTTTCCCCATGTGAGCATCCAACTCATTGACCTTGGTCTTCAGTCTGTCCTCCTGGGAGAGATCTGAGTAGAGGACTTCTAGAGGAGAATGTCTTCTCTCCCTCCCTCCCCCAAATACCACAAGCAGAGAAGCTAAGGAGCACAGCTGACTCAGGGGGCTGAGGTAGGAAAGTCCCTTGAGGTAAGGAGTTCAAGACCAAGGTGGTCTACCAAGAAAGGTCTTTTTATTGGGAAGGAGATGGCTCATGGTTAAAGCTCTCATCACCCAACTGCTCAAGGCTGGAGTTCAGATCCACAGAATCCACAGAAGTGCTCAGTGGGCCTGAAGGTCTACCTGTTATGCTAACCTCCTGAGGAGGAGAGAGAGCAAACTGGCCAGTGAGATTAGCCATGTCTGCAAGTTCTGGTTTGATTAAGAGAGTCTGCTCAGTGAATAAGGTAGAAGAGCAGTCCACATACTAACACAAGAAAGTATGAGACGGACACCCAAGCAAGCTGTGGATATAACTCAGCAGAAGAGCATGTGCCCAACATGCATAAAGTTGCATCCCCATTGCTACAAAATAAAAGGAGGGGTAGGCTCTTGACAGGAACCTGGGTTTGATCCCAGGTGTTGCAAGTAAGTTAAACCTACAATTCGGATTGGGGGGTAGGGGATGACCTAGTTGTGGGTGGGTATCTGAGGGGGATAGGGTTGGGGAGGATAAGAAATGGAGAGCTCTGGAACAGGCCAGAATTCAAAGCAGATTGCACCCATCCCTTCCCTGCCTCATGCTAGGGGATGGACATGTCAAAGATAAAATAAAGCATGATAGACAGGCAGGAGTCAAGGCTGAAGAGTCACTTCCTAAACCACAGGTTAGACCACTCTTCTCTGATAGACTGGAAACTAGGACTGCAAAGGCTGTCCCCAATAGTTCACAGCTCTGGAGCTGCCTGCCTGTAGCTCTAATGCACACTGTAGACCACCGGGAGCTCACTATCTAGCTAGGTCCTGTAGTGCTGAGATTATGTCAGGAGCCACCATAGGCAGTAAATGCACATTTGGAAGCAATCCCTCCTCCTCCTCTCCCCTTCTTGTTTATCCTCCTCCTTTTTTTTAGGTGGTGCTAAGTACAGAACACCCCCTCCCCTCCTAAAGAGTGAGTACCAAGGCACTCGCCACTAAACCACCCGTCCTAGACGCAATTCTTCTCATTCAAACTCCAAGCCAGTAGAACACAGACTCAGCTAGAAGCTATGACACCCCCCAACACACACACTCCATTTCAAACCCTCAGGCCCAGCCTTCCCTTTCCTTCTTCAAGAACAAGAGTAGGATATTTATTACCTCCCTGGAACTTTCTGTGCAATTACTTCATCTTATCTTCCCCCAACTTCGTGAACATAGGCATTTGCATGCCCATTTTACAGATGCAGAAACACAAGTCCCAGGAGATTAAACGCTGTTGGGGCAGAACTACTGTGTTAAGCCTAGATGTATCTCGTTCCAAAGCTTTTGCATTAGAGCTGTTATTGTCCACACGTTGGAATGGTTTACTTTGTGTCAGAGACTATACAGATAAATAAAACACTTGGTGCCCTTGAAGAATTTGGAGTTTAGAAGGAGAGGCAAATTAGGGTGCAGTAGCGGGAGGGGGCACTCTGAATACCTCGGGAACTCCTCTAAATATCATCTTCCCTCTTAACTCTCTCATACCTGGTCCTTACTTCAGCAGGAGCTGCTGCCCTTCCCACCTATGCCTGTTTCTATACGGTCTATATCCACACAACCAGCAGCAATCCTGACACCCAACTGCCTTGATTGGGGAGACTTTCTTGGCTTCTGAGGTACCAAAGAAGCTCACATTCTGGTAACCCCGGGCTGACTTAGATGAGAAGTGGGTTCAGGGGCCCCCAACACCAGGCAGACTGATAGACCCTTCCTAGGCTTTCATTGCAGCCTGTTAAGGGCTTCGGGCTTCCTCCGATGAAAGGCGTTTAAGTACATCTGGTTATGATTACAGGGGAGAAAGCCAGGCAGTCTGCGGGGCTTTGGACCAGTCATCTGGCTCTACCTTCCTCCCAGCAGAGCTAGCTGCTGGTGAGGCCAGGAGGCCAGGTGTGGGGGCAGGCAGGAAGCAGAGGCAGTCAAAACCCTCCAACTCTCCAAGGCATCTGACCCAGGCCCTGGCCCGAACCAATGAAATTCCCAGAGACAGCATGGTGGCTCAGAGATGCCAGGTTCTTTTGAGAAAGTCAAGTTCAGTGGCTGTGGCCCACCCACTCTACCCAACAGCTCTTTACTGATTTCTACCCACTTCAGTCACGTCCCAAGAGCACCCCACCCTCTGCTACTCTCCCTCTGACTACAGCCTTTTGCCTCAAGACTTTCTGAAAGCGATTTAAAAAGAAGGGGAGGTGAGGAGAAAATATACCAAAGAAAAATATACTTTCCAAAAGTTAAAAAAAAAAAAACCAACGTTTTTCTCCTTTTGAGCTAGCCTGATATAATTTTCCATAAAACAAAAGTGACCATTAAAAACATTACCTCTCACTGCAATTGGCAATCGCAATCAAAGGAAAGAGATTAATATGAAAAATGAATTGTCCCAAGGCCCCACTGTATGTCCCACACACCTGTCTCTATGTGGGGGATGGGGAGCAAGCTTTTGGCGGACCGGATAGATTAAACACAGTCTTCAATCCTAGAAACGAAAATGCATTTTCTTCTTCCCGCCCTGATTTAATCCTGCTGCGTGTTATTATTGTCAAGTCTCTTGGCACCACGGTTTCTAAAAAGAAACCCGTGGGTCTGCACGGCCCTCTGCCGCCAGCCCGGCTTTTATTGTGCATGCAGCCAGGTCTGCGTGGATCCAGCACGTCGTGACCGTCTTGTAGGCGCTCGTGGCCACCCTCGGGATGGCATTTCGATCAGAGCTAGGAGCATTGTCTCAAAGGGCACACACACACACATACACACACACACACACACACACACACACACACACACACACACACACACACACACACACACGGGTTGCAGACCCCTTAACCAGCCCTCCACGCAACCCATAATTAGAGATGACCTTTGAGAAAGGCAATTAAAATATGGTAATGATCGATGAGCTAGCTTGTTTCCAAAAAGGCAAATAAATACACAGGTGCTGGCTTCAGCCTGCTCCACCTGGCCCGGCCGGGGAGACTCCTGTGGCTCATGAATGAACTCTTTCTCCAGAGAAGCTTCGGTTTCCCAGCTACCTAGGCGAGCAAGGGTTCCACCCCCTACACACTACTTTCTCTTCCCCTCCCCCACCCACGCTCCAGCAGCCTGGAGCTTGCTGACGGCAGCGGGGCTTTGTCATCGTAACGCACACATAAGACACGCACACGCACGCACCAGGCCACCGCGGGACCGCGGCAACCGTTGTGCCGTGTCCTTTATCCTCTCCGCCCCCTCTTTTAAAGAGCTGCCCGGGACTCTTTCTTCCATTCTTTAGATGGGCCGCGCTTTGCCACCAGGAGCAGTGGGGAGGAGGGCTTCCCTCGGGGTGCTGGACGGGCAAAGAGGACTCTGAACCAAACAAGAGGGGGCAGGATACGCGGAGGACAGCATTGTTTTGCCCCTTACCCCTGCCCAGAGGTCATCAGAGACCCAGCCAGCTTACGGCCCATTGGCGAATAGGTGTTGAGGAACACCAGCACTTTCCCTGGCCACCAAAGTGGACTGTGATACTCCCTCCCGCGTTCACTCCGGGCTTGGTCTGGGTGGGTCTTAAGGCCCCGGCAGGGTCTCCCTGTCCACAAGTGGCTCTCCCCCACACAGACAAATTGTAGTGTCATTATGGTGGCTCCTGTTGCATGAGGCCTCGGGGTTGCTTGGGCCGCGCGCGCACCCCACTTCTACACTACAGAACTCTAGAGGGGGGCTCAGGGACCAGAGACCCCTGGGGACTGCCTAAAGGAGTCACCACATCTGGCCTTCTTCCCGTTCCTCCCGGCTGCCTTCCGGGACCACGAGCACGGAGCCAGGGCGGCCTCTCGCCTTTCATTACCAGGCCTACGAAAGCAGCAGCCCAGGCAAATATGTAGCTATTAAAATTAATCGCCCTGCGTTGTCAGCTGAACATAATGCAAATTATTTATGGGCTGTCTGCGCAATATTTATCATCCTGCAGGCTCCAGGCGCTTAGTGCCTTCTGGCCTACCCCGCCCGCCCTGGCCCACGGAGGCCGAAGATGAACACTGACTGCAACGGCCCTGGGGGAGGTCTGCGCACTCGAATGGGCTTCCCAGGACGAGGCTGTGTACCAGTCTGCCTTCCAGGCCAAGAGATTCACTTTAGTTTCTACCATTTATTGCTAAATTCAGAGGCCCGCGAAACTAGGGGCTGAAAACCACTTTAGACAATTCTGAATCAAACAGGCCAGATTCCGAGCGGCGAAGCAGGCCGAAGACCTTTGGTTGCCCACGAGAATCTAGAGCGGCTCAAATCAGTGCCCCCAACCTGGGAAACGGATTTGCACTGGGAGAAACTATGGGTATTGGATGTGCCCAACAGATCCCGGTTCAATTGGAACAGGAATTTAGTATCCTCAGAGCCTTAAAACTTGTTTGGTGACCGCAGATAAGAGATTAACTGCTAATTGACTAAATCCGCCGAGCGTTTAGTTTATCACTGCTGGGGGCCCCTAGGTATTCGCAGGATTTTTTATATGTAAAAACAGCCTTGCTACCTCCTAAACGGCTTTTGTTTCTCTTTCAAATACAGTGTTTTTGAAAACGGCAGCAACACGCCACCCCACCCCCTCTCCAACCTCTCCTTCTGGTTTAAAAAACACAAAACAAAACAAAAACCAGGAGGAAAAATAATCTATAAGACAATCCCCCCCTACTGGTCGGCGCTGGCGTAGGGGCTTTTTACGCAGATCGAGTCGCCCAAGACTGCCGAGGTAAACAGGCTTTCTGAACCACTGCTAAATAAATCACGAATGGGAAGCGCCGAGAATGCCAGGCAGCGGAGGCCTGGAAATCTAGCTTAGGCGTCAGAGTGGGACAGGTTTAGGGCGAAGGACAGTGAGATCGAGGCTAGTAAGCCCTAGCCAGAGGTTGTAGAGCCAAATGAAAGGAAGGGCCGTGGAGCCCAGCCGGAGTCTCCACCACACCACCTCTATCTCCACCCAGCGCCAAATTCTAGAGGCTGGATTAATGCTCGTTCTGGTTCTTCCATCCCCTGTGCACCTGGCCACCAAACAGGGCCAGGCAGGTTACTTGAATCCTTCAAGGACGATTACAAGGCAACCCTTGTCTCCGTTTTAGTAGCTCTAGGGCCCCAGAAAACAGAAGCATGCCTAAGTCTTTCTTTTGATATTCATTTTAAGCAAGTCATCGCCTTGCTTCCTGGTCTTCCAGCATACCATCTTCCAGTTAGCTGTTTAAATCTGTCAGGCCTTACTTCCGAGGCCCTGGGTATGTGTGTGGTGGGTGGGCTATCCACCGGCATCTGCCCTCCAGACCCACATTAGAGTACAGGCCAGGAAGCTACTTTAAGTTTATATTGTTCCGGATTTCGTCTTAAAATGTGGGTTTATCCATTTTAAAGGACTCTTTCGTTCTCATTAACCTCGAATGTTAATGGGGATTTTTCTTAGAACATTCCAAAGATTCTCCCATTCTTCAGAAATTTAATTTGACATTGTGTACAAAAAAAAGAGGTCAAAATATAAAGGTGCTTTTGGATTCACTGTATCTTCCATATTCCTGTGGGGATGGGTTTAGTTCTACTGTCGGTCAACAAAGCACTGGTTTTCCATGGGTGGGAGAGAACAGAACACTGTCCATAGTGAACTGGATGGGCCTAGCCGCATTTGCAACGAACTTTAACAATTCCATATCCTTAAACCTACCTAAAGAGATGGAGGAAATGTTAATATTCCTATTTTACAGATGAAGAAGGTGCCTCCACCAGCCCCCACGTTTCAGGGTTTCTCTTCATCAATTGAAGTGAGGTCAGAAGCCAGGTGCAACCCTCTGCTCCTGTTGATTACCCATCATCCTACCTCGAATCAGTGTCATTTGGTAAAATGCAGCACCATTTTCTGGAATTTGCCCAGCCTACTCCCGCTTAAAGTGGTTCCCTTCACAGCCTTAAAAAAAAAAAAAAAAAAAAAAAAAAATCACGGATGTTCTGTTTATTCACTCCCCGCCCCCCCCCCCAGTCAATTCCGACTCCCCGCAACCGAGGGCTATTTTAAAGTATTTTTGCAGACAGACCCTCAGGCCCTGCCGGAAGTGTTTTATGGACCCCGAGTCCAGTTAATCCCAGGAGGCGAGGAAGGATTAGTCCGGGGTGTGGGTGTGGGGAATCTTGTGTTTAGGTTTATTATTCCAATGGGAGTGAGGGAGGGTTTTGGTGGCTTTGGCAGTATATGCCCCCTCTCCGGGAAACTCGACATTCGAACCAAGGGAGATGGCAACAGAGGCCCTGGAGCCACGAAGAGATGTGGGAAGCGGGGCACACTCTGGGCCAACACTAAACTTGGTGACGAAAGTCCAGAGCACCCCCCCGCACCCCCCTCCGACTTTATTTTTCTAGCCCTGTGGAAAGAAAGAGATCTGCAGTCTGGGAAGGAGCCTGAAAGAAACAATCACCAGTGTCTCGCTACTCATCAAGCGAAGATGGCAGCGGATCCCCTGGGTTTCAAGGTTCCCGGAAAGGTGTTTTGCCTGGAGGCGATATGGCTGCTGCGCTCTCTCCCTTGCCTGGATGGCTTCCCCTGGGTTCCCTAAACCGCTAAACTCCCAAGTTCGCCTAGGCAGATCAGCCTCACGCTGGCACGTAGGACTGTCCCGCTGTGGTCAACATAAACTGTGCAGGACAGACCTGGTAGCCCTCGTGGCAGGTGGGGTTTACTCCTCCATCCCCGAATTCAGGCACAGATCTCCTATTTTTACTCCAGGGTCACGAACAGAATAGATCCTAGCCGGCAGCTGACATTTCTCGGGAGACAAGGGGATCCATAGGCCTGGCAGTGCGCCCCAGGCTTTAGCAGCGTGTGCACATACGCGGGCTGGGGGAAGGGCAGCGCAGTCTCCCCACCTGGACTCTGCGAAGCAAACAATCGCCGCGAGCTTTCGAAGCACCAGAGCGAGCCAGGAAGAGGAAGGGAAAGTGAAGGTCCAGAGCGCGCTTGGAAAGCGTGTTTGTGCGCGCTCGGGAGGGGGGGGTAGGGGGAGGCCTAGGGAGCTAGTGGTAAACTCGGCTGGGTTGAATTCGAACAACCAGAACCAGTTGTGCCAACCTGGACTGATGAACTGGGCTCTCTAACCCCAGGCAATGGAGTTCAGCTCAGGAAGGGCGCCAAGTGGAGAGAAACCGGGAGTTTGGGGAGGCGCCACTAGGCATCTAGCCAGATCCACTGGAGGATCCCAGGGGCGCGCCTGGAGCCAGGGGACCTGCACGGACCAGCCACCACCGCGGGCGGCCGTTTAGCTAAGCCACACAGGACCACTGAGGGTGGGTGATAAGGAGTTCCTAGGCAATCTGCTACCTCCAGGCCCTACTCACCTCCGGCGGACGTGACAGCCGGATGCTGTGTGGCTAGGTGGGCTAGGGGCCTTTGCCTGCCTTCTCTGGCACTTTCTGTGCTGCACAGTCACAGCAGATTCTGTTCCTATACTCTGCAGAGTTCTTTTGCAAAATAATAGCCCCAAGTATGGAACATCTCAAGTCACAGTTTCCTTTGGAAGGGTCCATTTAGTCTCTTTGAAACAACCCCTTACATTAATCACATAGACTACAGTGTAGGTAAGGCAGCACAGCTCTTTCTAGTCAATCCAGGGTCTATTCCAAACGTTGGGGCTTTGGACAGGTTACTTAACAATTTTGGACCCCAGTGTCCCCAGCCTTTAAGGCAAGGAAGGCAGTCTTAGTGTCCACCTCATAATAGAATCTGCTTCCGCAAATAAATGCTTGGACTGC
Organism: Phyllotis vaccarum; assembly: GCA_033318265.1. Classification (NCBI taxonomy): domain Eukaryota; kingdom Metazoa; phylum Chordata; class Mammalia; order Rodentia; family Cricetidae; genus Phyllotis; species Phyllotis vaccarum. The sequence goes on from JARWLC010000013.1 coordinate 130,196,976, forward strand.
TACAGTGCCACTGTGTGCTTGTTAGGATTTAGTATTCCCTTCCTATGGGAGTGAGGGCACCTCCATGTTAAACTCTTACAGGTCTATTCAGAGGCATTTTGGGCAAGGTGGAAAAAACATTGTTATTGCCACCACAAAAGTTTTTGTTTAGGGGGAAAAGGTTTCTCCGTGTAACTCTGTTTGTTCTGGAACTCACTCTGTAGGCCAGGCTGGCCTCAAACTCAGAGATCCGCCAGCCTCTCTGACTCCTTGCTGAGGTGCTGAGATTAAAGGTGTGCATCACCACTGCCCCACAGTCCCGGGAGAAGTTAATGCAAACTGTCCTCAACTATCTTTTGATACCTTATCCTTAAAGGTCTGTATTGGTGGTATGTCTTCCCCCACTCCTCACAGGGTCTCACTCTGGATCCCAGGTGGGGCTGGAGTTTAAGACAATCCTCTGCCTCAATATCCTAAGTGCTGGGCTTGCAAAGATGAGCCTCCACGCCCTGTGAGAGTGCTCTTTAATAGCATTCATTTAGTCTGGATTAATGTCAAGTTCCAGCCAGGAATCAGACATCATACCCACACTCTCCCAGCAATCTTAGGGGATACAGTACAGGCCTTCCAGAATATTCCTCCAACCCACCTTTTTTGATGATTCAAGACTACCTTGTTCCTGGAGAGACTGGGTAAAAATCAAGTGGTCTGCTGCCATTGGTGGACATAAGTTTACTAACACCCAAATATAAGTACTGTTTATGTGAACAGGATTGGCTAGATTCCCATGTAAGAAACGTGTCTCCTTACTATGTCTGGCACAATAGAGAGATGTGTGCGGATGGCAAAGAAGGGTAAATTCTAACTCATAACATGAGGTTGCTTTTTCCCTTTTAGAAGACAAGGTATTTCTCATACGTGGCTACCGATGGTAGACTACTCAAAAGTGGCTGTGGCTCTTAGTAGATCCTTATGCATATGAACTGGGAGAGCCAGGCCAGAGAAAGACAAAGAACACAAACTCCCTAAAGTTTGCTCCTGGGGGCTTGGGTCACCTTTGGGCCTTGCCCTGTACTATCTCCAATCCCCTACAAACCCTGGCAGACCCTGCCTCTCTGAAACAATTCATCAGACCCAAATCAGAATCCCAGTTCTTTAGCGCCACCCGGAGAGTTCACATTTCCCCTCCTCCGAGGCCTCGTGGTGCGCAAGTGAGAATCCAAAGGCGTAGGGGGCGGCCGCAGCACAGCTTGGTAGCCTCCTCATGCCCGCACCCCGCAGCACGTTAAGCAGGAAAAGGCCAGAGTAAACCCACAAGAGTGGGGTATAAAAGTACAAACAACCCGAGGCAGGGGTACGCAAGGAGGAGTAAGCTGCCTCAAATAGAAAAAAACTATAACTAAAGCATTCCCTTTGAGTTCTATTAATTAAATGTTCTCGAAAATGGAGTGCAACGGGGACCTCTAAGTCTTAGAACACATTGATCGTAGAAAGATAATGGGGTTCTGGTCAGAACCTCCAGAAGACACGTTTCTTAAGTAGACAGTACAGTAAGGTTCGCATCTACAGATTAACCTGTTCTCGTACTATTTTTAACCGACTCAGTGTGCTTCACTGTGGGGGAGGGGATGTGGCTTGAAATATTCACGGTGAATCCGTATTTAACTGGGATAAGTTCCCTTAGCTGTCTGACCACATTTGTTTGGTTCCTTTGAGAATCCACGTTTTCTAGCCTCAAGAGGGGCAGGCGGCCCTCATGGCTCCTCCCTCGGCGGTTTCCTGGCGAGGCGCCCATCCTCCTCTAGCACCGGCAACAGAGGCAGCCACATTAATACTCCCAGGCAGCCTGTTCTGACCTATACTGTCATTTTTTCCATCGGTCAGGATCAGGCTGGAGTGGGGGTAGAGCTCCTCAGAGGGGCTTTGCACGGATCGTTGGGTTTTCCCCGGCGAACTTAACACGGAGGCAAAAGGGGCAGATGGAAACCAGGCCTCGGCTGGCCGGGCGCGCGTAAGCGCCTCACTCGGCAGCTCGACGCAAAGCCAGGGCTGGATTTTCGAGGCCCGGGCCCGGCGGCTTCCCCGGGCCGCGGAGATCCTCACTCCCCAAGGCTGAGCTTACAAGCTCTCCAAATTCCGCCCCCGGAGAGAGCAGCTGTGCGGCGAAATGGGCGGGTGGGGGAACCCACAACTTTCCCACCAGAAAGTGTGACGAACCGGAGTGGCCAAGGCCCACCCCGATTCCGTGCACGTAGCGGCACAGCATCTAATCAGTGTCACTGGCAGAAACACGCTTCCGTGGAGGACGGGCACCCCCACCCCATCGTGTGTGTGTGTGTGTGTGTGTGTGTGTGTGTGTGTGTGTGTGTGTGTGTGTGTGTGTGCAAATGGCGTCTCCTGTTGTCCCGGACTCTGCTCAGCACCCGCTGCAGCGACCATGAGCAGATGCTGCAGCGAACTGAAGTGCAGAGTCTGGAACAGGAACACGCTGGGGCCCCGGTGTCCCTCCAGGGTCACAGTTAAAGGAACTAGCACAGCAGTCCTAGCTTCGAGCCTATTCTCTCCTCCCTCACCTCCGGAAGAGCCACCCTTCCTCAACTGGGGTGTATGGGGAGGAGTACAGGAAACTTTGCAAGACAACTGTTCTCTGCCTTCGCTGGAGGGACAGAGGTGGCTTTCTCGTCCCAGGCCAGTCCACACCACTATCCTCTTGTCAGGCCTCAGTCTGAGCCTCGTGGACTCCTCTAGGAAGAGAAATACATTCCAGGTCACTGGTCTCCTCCAGGAATGAGGGCTAACTCAAAATAGAGAGGTCCCCCTGGCAGATGATCAAGTTTGTATCTTTAACCCTCCCACGCAAGAGTATTATGCGCCACTTTGGGAAAGCAAGTGTGAGGCCCACTCCACTGGAGTGATGCAGGTGGTTTCTCTTGAGTAACCCCTCGACCCCCTGATACTGCTGAGGAGGCCCAGAATGGTTCTCTCCCGGAGGAGGGGGTGTAAAGTCGTGCGCGCCACTGACTCCCATCTTGCTAAGCCGTCTCTGCCCCCCCCTCTCCATAACCATACAGGAGGCATCCTCCCCCAAGCGTAGTGGGGTACCCCCTTGGGACTCAGGCAAGGATGGCGGTTCCGGTCGTCCCGGGATTAGAGAGAGAGAGAGAGAGAGAGAGAGAGAGAGAGAGAGAGAGAGAGAGAGAGAGAGAGAGAGAGAGAGAAGCCAAACAAGGCCAGTGACTGGTAGAGCGGCGCGGCGCCTCCCTGTTCGGGTCTCAGACATTCGCGTAATCTCCGCGTGGATCTCGCTCTTGCCAGGAGGAAGCCCCGCTGGCGTCCCTCTGCCCCCACACTGTCCCCGGCCATCGTTTTCCTCCCGCCCGCTCCGAAGCACCGCTAAGCTCGGAGCGCCCCGGATCCCATAGCATCCCTCCTTAGGGCGCGCGCCTCCCGAGCTCGAGCTCCGGGCTCCCCTCGCTCCGGGAGCCCCGACTACTTGGCTTCCACCTTGGGCTGCGAAAGCCGCCGCCCCGCGCCATCCCCGCCCGGCCGGGTCCTTGTCTTAACCGGGCTCCCCAGCCAGCTGCACGGCCACCGCCGCACGTGACCCGCCCCCGTCGCGGCTTCCGCTGAGCTGCCTGTTCCGGAGCACAAACAATTTCTGCTCTGACGCGGGGTCTCTCGGGCCCCGGCGTCCTCTCCTCCCTGCCTCCCTCCCCCCCTTCCGGGTACGAGAACTCAAAACAACTCGCTGACCTTCGGGTGGACTAGCGCCGACTTCCACTGACTCCGGCATTCCGTTCGAACCCAGCAGCCTCGGCTTCTAAGATTTCACTCTGCGCCTGGCTGGGGGAGGAGGTGATGTTTCCCGGAGGGGGTGTCTCAGATCGAAAGAGCCACTTCACGCTCTTTCCCTTCCTCCGAAGTGAGTTTTTAGACTATCCGGCGGCTCTAGGGAAACTCGAATGGCCGCGCGCAAAGGACCCCTCCCTCTACGTCCTGAACACCCCGCCTTGTCTACCGTGACCCGATTTCCAGGGTCAGCCGCAGAAGGCCCGGCTAGCGTCGGAAATACCATCAAGCCGTAATCTGTGGACCAGAGAGTACAGGGATAATACGGATGGCCTTCACTCTCGCTCTATGCTAGCGCCTTCCTTGCTTTGCAGAGCAGGAAACTGAGGCACAAAGAACATGTAGTTAGTTATGCTGCTGATTCAATTACCTGCGAGTTATGTAAGAATGTGAACCAACCCAGTTCAGGTTGGTTAAACAACCTGTAGCAGCAGTCACCTTGTTATCCAAAGTACAGACTCATCTAGAAAACCTAGTGTTATATTTGCATAGAACATTGTGGTTAGCATATAGTAGGCACTCAATAAGTATTAAGAGAACGGGTGTATGAATAAATGATTGACAAGCTCATTGATGTCAAGTGATTTTACAGAAAACAGTAACTATTGTTCTTCCTAATAGGATTGTCCTAGTTGAATAAAACTTAGAGCTTTTTTCTTTTCCCTTTTATCTTGCTCTTCCCTCACTCCTTCCTTCTTTTCTTTCTTTCCTCCTTCCTTCCTTCCTTTCTGTTGAATGTTTCCCAGTAACAGGAAATCTTGTTTAAAAAAATAGATCTCCTTCCCATCCTTACCCTTGCCCCCACCCCTACCCAAGTCAATCATCCAGGCAAGCAATTGAACGCACATTCCAAAATCTGCTGCTATTAAGCCTACACACACACACACACACACACACACACACACACACACACACACACACACGCACGCACGCACGCACGCACGCACGCGCGCGCTATTTGCTGTATAGACTTTCCATAATGAGGGATAGCAAACACTGTAGCTACAGCTGCTATTTTTGAACAAAGCAAGAAGGCTGGAGGATATGCCCACCAAACAAGGTTCACTGACTTCCCACTAATAAGTGTTGCTGTTCTGTGGTTACTTTATTTTCTGGTTTTATGAAGCCATCTCTGTAGCCCCAGGCTGGTCTGGAATTCATGGCAACACTCTTGCCTCAATGTCCTGAGTACTAGAATCACACATAGGTATGAACTGCCATTCTCTGTGCAATGTGTTTGTTTTTGTATTAATATTTATTTTATTATTTTAAATTATATGTATCTGTCTCTCTATGTGTGTGTTTATGTGCATAAGAATGCTAGTGCCCTCAGATCCCTCAGAGCTAAAGTTATATATGTTTGTGAGCCTTCCAGTATGGGTGCTGAGAATCAAGCTCAGGTCCTCATCCTGATGAGCTCTTAATTGCTGAGGCATCTCTCTAGTCTAGGGTTATTTTATTAATTAAAGGATGACACTACACAGCTTGCTTCATGTGGCAGTCCTCACCAACTGAGAGGCCACATCTTCAGGAAAGCAACCATCCACTTTTAACAGACACTACAGTGCTAGTCAGTGGGATGACATCTGTGATCTGGAGAGCTGCCATGGGTACTCTATGCTTTCCTGTTCCTTCCGGTGGCCCAAGACAGGATGCAATTCCAAAACATTCTCATATCTAGACAGTACAGTAGAATGCATTTTAATGCCACATCACACCCCTAAACCTAAGCAATTAACCCCTCCATTCCACAATGCGGTAACTATAAAATAAGACCAGATTTCAATTCTGGTTACCTGAAAGAAAACCTTCTCCTTTATTCAATATTATCCTGCAACATCATGAATCAGAGCAGGGGATGGGAAAGATGCCTGCTCTGTTTCTGATTACTACTGGAATCCGCCTCCGCATCTCACCCTCCCCTTCTACCCCTCCCTCTCTTTCTGACAGTTGTCTATTTTGGCTGATGTTCCTATGATTATTGACCGAGAAATGAAAATGTGTATTTTCTCCCTAAGTTACAACCCAATCTGGATTCCAAGGCTGGAGTTCTGGCTGCCTGTTTTGCAGTCTAGTCTGGAATGGCCCCTATAGCCTCAGTCTGAAGCCTATCCAGCATTGAAGTGTCTGAAATTGTCCAAGCAGTTCCATAGTAGTTGAAAAGGCTTCTCGGAAAGGCCCTGATCCGTTGAGCAGAACGGTCACTGGTGAGCACTGAACAGAAGGTTCGAGATGCTAATTTGATTTATTATCTGTGTACAGCCTGGGAGGAGAAAGGCTCATAAAAGTGTTCTAGGCTGGTCATTCTGAATGTGAGCGTTTATTTATCTGCAAAGCTGCCGAATGTCCCTGCAGGAAGTCGCAGGCTCGGCAACCCCTGACTGCACAGACAAAAGTCTGCCCTGCACACAGGGCTGCTTTGATTGTTTCCAACAGCTTTGTGCTTTCCCTGGGGGGAAGAAGAGAGTCACAGAGGCAGTTTTCTTCCTCTTTTCTCACGCTGCAGAGGAAGTGATGTTGTGGAAACAGTGGCATTGACTTGGCCAGCAAATCAAATGGGCAGGAGTTGGGAAAAGCTCCAGGCAAGGTGGCAGCACTTCTACAGCTAGCTCTACTGTTTCAGGCCCCGGGAAACCTCAGCTGGCTTTGAGCATGGGGACCATGAGATGCATATAACTAACATGAATCAAGAGAAACCATCATTTCCCAGGGACCGTGATCCCAGAGGTCCTATGGGTGATTCCAAAGCTGTTGAGTTAGGTTCTGCTGGGGAAGGAATGAAGTTGGAGAGATGACTCAGAAGAGCGCTTGCTTCACAATTGTGAGGACTGAATTCCAGATCCCAGCACACACATTACAAACCAGGGAGCTCCACAAATTTAGGAGGATTGCTAGAGCTTTGCTGCCTTCCAGCTTAGTCTAGATAATGCTCCATGTTCAGGAAGAGATCGTACCTCAGAGGAATAGTCAGAGAGAGATAGAAAGCATACCCAATACCCCATTACTCCATTTCACCTTATGTTTGTACCCCCCCCAACACACACTTGTTTGAATACCCTTACAGTCAGACTCATAGACACATGAATAAATTAAAATTTAAATTTAAAAAAAGATTTATTTGAAACTGGGCAGTTGTGACAAACATTTTTAGCCCCAGCATTTGGGAAACAGAGGCAGCAGATCTTGAGCCTTGAACTGTAGAGCTAACTTGGTCTATAGAGCTAGTTTCGGGACAGCCAGGGCTACACAAGGAAATCCTGTCTTGAAAAACCAAAATAAATAGATAGATAGATAGATAGATAGATAGATAGATAGATAGATAGATAGATAAATATTTTTTTTAATTATTTGAACTGGGTATGGTGGTGCACACCTTTAATCTCAACACTTAGGAGGCAGAGACAGGTGGATTTCTGTGAGTTTGAGGCTAGTCTGGTCTATGGAATGAGTTCCAGGACATTCAGAGCTGTTACACAGAGAAACCCTGTCACAAAAAAACAACAAATTTTTTCTTTAGTTTTATTTTATGTGTATGGATGTTTTGTCTGTGTGTAAGTTCACACACCACATGCATGTCTGCTGTCCTAAGAGGCCAGAAGAGGGGTGTTCGATCCTCTGGAAATTACAGTCAATTGTAAGCCATCACATGGGTTCTGGTAATCAATCTCAGATCCTCTGCAAGAGCAAGTAACCAGTGCTCTTAACTGCTAAGCCATCTCTCCAGTCCTAAATCTGTTTTTAAAATCTATTTTTTAGTGTTGAGGATGGACCTCAAGACTTTACCCATGTTAGTAGAGTTTTCTATCACTAGGCAACATGCTCCCGCTGCCCCACCCCTCCTTTATTCTTCCTTCATTTATTGTGCATTCATTAGTTGTCCACTGGGCCAGGCCTGAATGTGCAGTGATGAGCAAAAAAGGTTGGGGTCTCTGTGCTTGCAGGAAATGCTGGCTCCAGTCCTGCCCACCACACCCTTCAGCTCTCCTGCCTTGACATCTGACTCTCAATAATACAACTTGACCCTTTCCCAAATCTCTTCTCTCTCTCTTTCTCTCTTTCTCTCTCTCTCTCTCTCTCTCTCTCTCTCTCTCTCTCTCTCTCTCTCTCTCTCTCTCTCTTCACTGATGGGGTGGGAGCACTGGAATAAAGTCCTCCCTTTATTTTATTTTGGTGTTGGGGACAGAAGGCAGGGCTTTCTATTTACTACGCAATTCCCTCAGTCTCTTTAAAAAAAAGTTTTACATTTCAGTATGTGTGTGAGTGTGTGTGGTCTGTGTGTATGTGAGTATACGTGTGGTGTGTGAATGTGAGTGTGTGTGTGAGTGTGGTGTGTCAGTGTGTGTGTATGTGGTATGTATGTATGTGAGTGTATGAATGTGTGTATATGTGGTGTGTGTGTGTGACTGTGTGTTGGTATGTGTGTGAGTGTGGTTGTCAGGATTGGCAGCAAGCTCCTTTACCAGCTGAGCCATTTTGCTAGACTCAGTCCCTTTATAACAACCCTCCTTCCTCTTTCCCTGTTCCCTTACTTTCTCTTCTGAAACAGGTTTTATGGGGCGTAGTGGCACATACCCTTAATCCCCAAACCTGGGAAGCAGAGAATCATGGATTTCTGAATTTTGAGGACGCTGATCTACGTAGCGACTTCTCAGTCAGCCAGGCCTGGAGGAGGGGTAGTGCCACTGCTTTTGTAGCTCGGACTGGTCTTGAACTTGAAGCAACTCTACCTCAGTCTCCCATGTACTACTGAGATTGTACACAAGATCCAGCACACCTAGTCTTCACTGTTGTTTTTGGTTGGTTGGTTTTGGTGTTTCTAAAACAGGTTTTGGTTTTGGTTTTTCCAGACAGGGTTTCTCTGTGTCACAGCTCTAGCTGTCCTGGAATTTACTTCGTAGGCCAGGCTGGCCTCCTTCACAGAGATCTGCCTGTCTCTGCCTCCTGAGTGCTGGGATTAAAGGTGTACATTATACCCGGCTCAAATAATTTCTTTTTCCAAGACAAGGCTTCTTTGTGTAGTCTTGGCTGTTCAGCCCCAGGGACTCTACCTCCTAATGCCATGACTTTAGGGGTTAGAATTTTGACATGAATTTTGAAGGGCTACCAGTATTTAGTCCTTGGCATTAAGAAAGGATGTCTCTTAGCTTGTGCACATGGCTGCCTCTGATTGAGAAGGAGGTACAGATACTGGTATGGTCAGCTGACCACCTATACTTTAGTCAGAGTATATAACAGTGTTATTTGTCTGTCTATATGACAACACATGCCTTAAAAATTAACTTCATTTTATTTTGTTGTTACTGTGTGTGTGTGTGTTGGCTCACAGCTCCAAAGGAGAGGGAGTCCAGGATCAAGGTGTGAGCATCCAGTGAGGAAGTCTGTGTTACAAGATCTCAAGGTAAGCAGGAGGCCTCATCCTCCAGATGCATCCATGCCAGAAGCATAACTTGATCTTCTAGAGCAGTGGTTCTCAACCTTCCTAATGCTTTGACCCTTTAATACAGTTCCTCATGCTGTGGTGGCCCCCAGCCATAAAATTATTTTTGTTGATACTTTATAACTGTAATTTGCCACTGTTATGAATAGTAAGCTAGATACCTGATATGCAGGATATCTAATAAGCAGACCCTGTAAAAGGTCCTTTGACCCCCCTAAAGGGATCACAGCCCACATGTTGAGAATCACTGTTCTAGAGCAATGCCCTCCATTGAGGCCAAATGAGCCTTGATCTGGATTTCTTTTAGAGACTCATAAGCACACTCAGATTTAAAAACAGAAAGTGACAGACATCAACCATGCGAAGGAGTGCTTTCATAGTGGAATAATCATATGAGGCTGCATCTTTAGTGCTGGGGAGGATGCAATTATGTGAACAGGAACTCCCATTTCTGATTTTCATTTCAGGAGATGTAAGAAGCCTTGAGGAGAGAGCAAGACACAGAAAGGGCCTGGAAACTTCAGCATCTGCAGCACGTCTGAGCGAAAGCCTTGGGCTTTGGTTGTCAAACCCTAGTCCCTGCTAGGTGAGGTGGTACATGTTTATCCCAATTCATGGAGGCAGAGGAAGGAGGTTGGTTATGAGTTCAAGGTTAACCTGAGCTACATAGCTAGACCTTGTCTTGGTTCAGATTCAACCTCTTGAATTTAGGAAAAAGTCTCTGATTCCTACGTGGGGATTTCTATAATTCCCACATGGCAGCTCACTACTAACTGTAGTTCCAGTTCCAGAGGATCTGATGTCCTCTTCCGGCCTCTAAAGGCATCAGGCACACGTGATACACAGATATATATGCAGACAAAACATACGCATAAAATAAAAAAATTAAACTATCAATAAATTATTTTTCTATCTCTTTTAAATGGAAATTTAATTAAGTTGCCTAGAATGGTACAGCTGGAGGCTGAAATTGTATCTTTTATGCCAAATTGTAGGTCATTTGAAAGTTTACAGTTAAGGTGACTTTCCTAAGGTCACACAGAAATGACATCACAAAACAAATTACCTCCCCATTCATGGTGGAAATGCTCAGCAGACTTAATGGGAATGGAAATTCCTTCACTGATAAATCCTTAAATTGATAAAGTCTATCTAAAGAAAGCTTATAACAAACAGCATAACCTGAGATCATGAACTGGACTCAGATGCTTGTCATCACTTCTATCCATAGTGACAGCAGCACAGACAGCCACTGCAATCAGGCAAGAGAAAGACACAAAACCCACCTGAACGACAGAGGAAAAAATGAAACTTATTAATTACACGTGACATGCTTACATTACGTAAATCCCAGCCAGGTGCTGGTGACACATGTTTTTAATTCCAGCACTCGGGAGGCAGAGGCAGGCAGATCTCTGCCGGTTCTAAACTAGCCTGGTCTACAGAGAGAGTTCTAGGACAGCCAGGGCTACAGCAAAGAAACCTTGTCTCAAAAAACAAACAAAAACAAGAAGCTCATTGACTCTGAAATGACCTTCATAGAAAGGAACTAACTAAACCCTCAGAACAATAGTCAAAGGTTGTGGCCAGTTTGTGAAGCCTCTTACAGTAGGACCAGAGTGGTGTGTGAACTGGCTTCTTGAAGTCCATTCCCTACAGAGGAACACCTAACTCTGCCTTGATACTGGGGGGAGGAACTTGGACCTACTGGATTTTCCAGACGGAACTGACCCACCTTGGGACTGGATGAAAGGATAGGGTAGGAGGAGGTTGAGGGAGGACTGGGAGGACTGGAGGGAGGGGATGCAGTGTTGTGTGTGGAAAAAATAAATAAATAAAAATAATCCCAAAGAAATTACAAAGTATTATTTAAAGCAATTATAAGTGATGTTAGCTAGATCGCTGCATTTAATACAGAGCTGTTGTAAGATTTCCTGCTCTCTTCCTTCTCATGAAGCCCAGGCTATCCTGGAACTCAATATGTAGCACAGGCTGTCCTTGCATTTCTGACCCTCCTGCCTCTATTTCCCAGTGCTGGGATTATAGGGAAGTGCTAACCATGCTCAGTTTATGTGACACTAAGAAGTAGAGCCCGGGGCTTCCTGCATGCTCCAGAAGCACTCTACCAGATGAATCACATTATCTCCAGTCTCTGGTGAGGTCTCACTGAGAAGTCTGCATCAGATGCGAGGGTCTGGCTTCCTTCATTTTCACAACCACTTCTTAGTCCTATCATTTGGGCGATGCTATCTCTTCAACATGCCTTTTCCCCTGGTTTTTTTTTTTTTTTTTTTAAAAAAAAAAAACGTGCTCTTCCAGTCCTCTCTTCACAGACTTACTCCTGCGAAGTCACTGTGCTCGGGGCTCAAGTACACAAGCAGTGCTGCATTGTATCCTATATGTCTGTCACCCCCAGGATGTATAAGTGTGGAAATGCACATGTATATAGTATACTCCTATGTACAGCACATGAGTGGAGGTCAGAGAGCTGCTGTGGGTGTCAGTCTTCATGTACTCACATGTCATTGACCTGGAACCTTCCACATAAGGCCTGAGCCAACTGGTCCATGAGCTTCCAGGATCTGAGTGTCTCTACCATCTATTCTTGTCATTACCGGGATTATAGGTTCCATCCACTATGCCAGACTTTTTACATGAGTTCTGGGCATATTAACTCAGCTCCTCATGATTCTTAGGCAAATGTTTTCCCAACTGAGTGATCTCTCCATCTTTCAGCTTTCTGCTGTACTATTTACTTACTTACTTACTTTACTTACTTACTTACTTACTTACTTACTTACTTACTTACTTACTTACTTACTTACTTACTTACTTACTTACTTTGGTCACTCTCATCTTAGGTTAATAAATTTGCCTATCAACTTGAGAAGTGCCTAAGAGGTCAGTAGAACATACTTTTGGATGAGTCTGTGAGGGTGTTTCCAGAGGGCTAACTAAAGGAGGAAGAAGACACAGCATTTTGGACCTGGGTGACATCATCTCATTGACTAGGGCCACAAGGGAAAAAGGAGACACCTTGAACAGCAGACACTTTTCTTGTCCTTTCCTGGCTGTCATGTGAACTGCTGGATCCCACCAGGTCCTTTGTGCCTCACATGAAACCTCCAAAATCCTGAGCCAAAGTCAACAATTCCTCCCTTTAAGTTGCGTTCCTCACGTACTTGTCACAACAAACAAACAAAATCAAAAATACATCTTCCTGGCTCCTTACAGGGACTTCTTTTCCGTCTCTTGCTTCTGGTCTTACTCCTTTCTTATCTATTTGTCTCACAGTGAGACTTTCCTAAGACACAGGCTGGGTCTTCTTGCCAATCTTCCGGTGCTGCCTTTAAAAAATTAATTTATTCATATACTTTATTAATTTTTGACATACATTTAAATTTTAACTTTATTTGTGTGTATGGCCAGAAGTAGGTGTTGGGTCCTCGGAACTGGAGTTACAGAGGTTGAGAGCTGCCATGTGGGTGCTGGGAATTGAACCTGAGTCCTCTGCAAAAGGTAGCCAGTGCTCTTAACTGCTGAGTCATATTCTTAACCTCTATTTATTTAGACAGGGTCTCGTGTAGCCTAGGCTGGCCTCAAAGTCACTGTATAGCCAAGGGTAACCTTGGATTCTTGATCCCCCTGAGTGCTGGAATTACAGGTTTGTATTACTGTGTCCCAGTTATGGGGTGGAATTGCTAGGCAAACTCTCTATCAACTGAGCTATACGCATAGTCCTTACATTCTCTGAAAGACCTTGAAACACTAACAATTTTTCTTACATACATAGTAAAGAAGTGTTGCACTACTGGATCTTGCAATGAGCAGGCTACAAGCTCACTCTATAGCCTAAGCAAAGCCTTGAACTCACAATTCTAAAGTAGCTGAGATTAGAGCTTTAAGAAAACCACCAGACCCATTTCCTTGATTGATCTGAACATCTTGTGTATGGTGGTCTATTTTAAGGCAGGATGCTTGTCTCCTTTCACATGCCAATCTTAATTCTAATAACTTTAAAAGATAACAGAGGTGGAGTGTATAGTGCACACCTAGCAGGCAGATCTCTATAAATTTGGGTCAGCCTGGTCTCCAAGGACAGCCAAGGGTACATACTGAGACCCTGTCTCCAAAACTAAAAATAAAATAAGAACCCAAAGTTGACGCAGAGCAAAAGATTGGGGAATATAAGGATATAAGAAGGGTTGACCCAGGAACAGGGTGGGAATTGACACTAAACCCAGGCAGGAAGATGGCCATCAAAGCATGCATTTACCTGCAGATGGACCCCCTGGGGCTAAGTCCTGCTGCAGACCTTCTGGCATCTTTGTAGCACAGTTCTATGGACAGTTCCAGTGAGGACTGAGGAAGCAGCACTGTGTGTCACCTCCCATCCAGTCGGGAGTTGAAAAATTAACCTTTTGATAACAAGAACAACAAAGGCCAGTTTGCGATGCATGCCCATTTCTTTGGTGGAAATATTCCTACCGCTTTCCAGAGTACCACTGCAACTACAGGCCACTGTTCTCCATCCATGTGGGTACTTCTAAAAGTCAAACTCTGAAGACCTGCCCCTATGGATAGTGGTCAGCTGAGCATGCTTCCGAGCCAAGAGTTCAGCCCCAAGAGTTACCGTTACCCCAAGTCCTCGCCATATTTAGAAAGTCTCTGGTGTTTTTTAGAGTGTGTGTAAGGATATAAATGAGACCAAAAAAGCTTCCTCTAGTGTCTTTCTTTTCTGTGCCCAGACTGGCCTTGAACTCCCTAGGTAGTAGAAGATAGCTTTGAATCCATAGTACATAGGTTTCTACCTCCCAAGTGCTGGAATTATAGGCAGGTGTCACCATGCCTACTTTATGCAGTACTAGGAATTGAACCCAGGACTTGTTCGTTCATGCTATGCCAATATTCTACCAACTGAGCCTCACCCACAGCCCCTTCCTGCAAGGATTTTGCAGTCATCTTTCTTCTGCTTAGTGGTATCCTGACTCCGCTCATCCTTCCTTCCCAGTTACAGCACTAGGACCTGGGGGAAACCCTCCCTGATTCCCACAAGCTGTTCTCGATATAGCACAAAAGCAGGCTGCAAACCACCCAGGCCAGGAATGCTGTCCTTTCTGTAACACTCCCCACCCCCCCTTGCACCAGGGCCCCTCAGAGTTTAATTCAGTTCTTATCATTAATGTCGGTACTTTGTAAGTAGCTAACTTACCTTACCACCACCCCTGTATACAGCTTCATTTTTCTCTACCGAGTTCTCTATTAGTCAATGGGTCTCACCAGCTTCATTGCCTATTTTCAACCCAAGGACTTTAGGCAGCAAGCAGGTGTTTCCTTTCTTGTGAAGGTGGGAGTGACCATACTTTCTGAAGCAATAATCAGGACACGTGATCTGACACATGTTTCAACACACGGGACAGAATATTTTAAATATTCGCCGTCTTGGAAGATTTGGGCAGTGTGGTTTCATTGTAGGGGTAGCGGAGGGGAAGTGGGCAGAGTACCTCTGCCCTATGAAGAGTGGCCCCAGAGTAAGCCCAAGAGAGACATTGATGTTGGTGGCAGTAGATGGAGTGATCAGAAGGAACAGGGAAAAATTTGTGGTAGAAACAAGCAGTCATTAAGACCATATGCTCTATTTCTAATCGATGGCTGTTAGAAGTAATTCCCCGACTTTTCATTCATTTTTACTGCCTCCCCTTCAGGGGCAAGAAGAACTGTGCTGTTAGGCTGCGTTTATGGATGAAGGGATTTCGAAGCAGAGAGGTTAAATGGCTCAGCCCCAGTCCCCAAGTGAATCAGATACACAGCCAGCCTCGGATCCAGAATTCCAACTTGAGCTTCTATGCCAAGATCCCTCGGGGCACATTTCCTCTCTCATTTGCATAAATCATCAACATTTTTTTTCTATGCTTGTGCTGAGAAAGCCCCTTTCAAACAGCGGAAACTCCCTTTGCCTTCTGTCGCCTTAGTTTTATTTCATAAACCAAATTCTTTTACTTCAACGCGGAGACTTGCTATTTTCCTTCCCATTGAGCCCTTTTCAAAAGAGGTCGTGACCTTTGCTTCTAGATGCAATGGAAACGGGTGAGCCCGACTGAATGAAACATGATCTGGAGCCCATATCAAGTGTAATTTCAACTAATGTTCAAAATACCGTGCGGTTGATTATAAATCTTGCCTCCTGGCAGGTTATCAGAAAACTAGCAATGGCTAAATGCTGCTACTAAGTTTGAACTCTGTGGGGCGGAAGGCATGCTTCCAACAGGAGGATCCAATTCCTGGGGTTAGAAATCAGAAACTGGACATGCCGGGGCTACACAGGTTCTGAACCATTTCAGTTGGGAAATCTGTAGAAACTCATACCTGACATGGCTGCTATGTGGACCAGGCCTTCTAATTACCCTCATAATTACATAATTGCTCACAATCCTTTCAGGTCCTGAAGAAATTCTTAGCTTGTGACCTCATGTGCTTCGTGGTCCTTAGGTGACTTGATGGAGGTTTATAGGTATGAGCCTTGCTTCCTGGGGTCCCAGTAGCAATGAGCACATTGCTGACTCCTTCGGAACAGTGCTGGTCCTCTGGGGAGGAGAATCTTTGCAATATGTTTAGAGAAACCGTCCCCTCCCTGGCACGTTCCTTACTCTAGATAACCAAAAGAATTTATGTCTGCTCTGTTTTTGCCATCAGGGGGAGGGGGGAAGCAATACATCATTCTGAAATCTTTAGTAAGATACAGTTCAGCTTAGATTTGTCTACATGGTACTCTCTTACTTTAAAACTTATCAGACTCGTTGGCTATTATGGCAATAATGCTGCAAATTACAAGTTCTCAGCACGGCCAGACTCAGCCTTTGATTTCCCGTCACTATTTATGCAAGGAGCTAGGAGCTGCTGAATTCAGTCCGGTTCTCTTTCTTCACTTTGGACCAACAGCTTCTTGAACCAATCTCTTTGTCTCTCTGTCTCTGTCTTTCCGCCCACCACTCTCTCTAGGGTTTTGCTATGCAATCTAAGCTGCTCTCAAATTTACTATGTTGCTCAGGCTAGCCTTAAACTCAAGATCTTTGTCCCTCAGCTTCTTGTACCGGAATTAGAGGTGTCTGCCTCTATGGTGGCTCATTCTCTTCTTAGAGCAGATCCCTAGAAAGCAAAAATGGGCCAGATGGGGCGAGCATGTACAAAGCCTTTGTCTGCTAACACACTTGTTCATAGTCTATTGACTAAAGCATGTCCCACAGTCAAGGCCAAAGTCCAGGGACAGGGAAGCACACACCTCAAGAGGGGGTGGAAGAGGGATTATTTGATTAAGTGGCCTCAATCACCAGCAGTTCTCATTTCTAATAGTCTCTATGTGTCTATCCTCACCTCTTGTAACTAGAAGTATTGAAACACAAGCCTCAAAATGTGACCATAATTGGATGTAGAGACCATAGAAAAATGATGAGTACTGGACAGATAGCTCAGTAGAAAAAGTGCTTGTCTAGCAAGCATGAGGACCTGAGGTAAGATCCATAGAATTTCTGTAAAAGTCAGGAAAACATGCTGGCTGCCTGTAATCCCATCATTCAAGAGGGTCATATAAGATTCCCAAATTGGCCAGGCAGTGATAGTGTATGCCTTTGATCCCAGAAGCAGACAAATCTCTGTGAGTTTGAGGCCAGCCTGGTTTACAGAGGGAGTTCCAGGACAATCAGGGCTGTTACACAGAGAAATCCTACCTCAAAAAACAAAACCAAAAAACCCCCCCAAAACCAAAAAAAAAAAAACCCCTCCCTAACTTGGCTAGCTAATCTAGCCAGAATTGGTGAGCTCTGGGTTCAATGAGAGAGCCTACCTTTAAAAAAATAAAGTATCTAGGTGTGGTGATACATGCCTTTAATTTCCAGAGACAGATGGACCTCTGTGAGTGTGGGGACAATCTGATCTACATAGTGAGTTCCAGGCCAGCCAGGGCTATGAAATGAGATTCTGCCAATAAACAAACAAATGAACAAAAAAATAATTAAATAAATAAATGAGTAAAATGAAGAGCCACTTAGGAAGACAGTTGGCACTAATTTAGCACCTTCGCGCACATACACAACACCCAAGTGTATGTGTATCTACACACATACACATGACCACACACATGAGAATATATTTATATGCCTGCACAGAAGACATATACACATAAATAAAAACATAAAGATTGAGAAGTAAATAACAGTAGGGGTGGGGGGTGAGAGGTGGATTCTAATCCAAGTAGGGAGGAGGGGAATGTGGACATACAGAAAGACTGAGGTTCTGTGAGGAATGAACATCTGAGGGCCTGGAGAAAGTGGTCCATTATACTTAAGCAAAGGTGAAAGGCCTCAAGAAGACCCTGGACACCATGTGCTTGGACTTGCAGCCTCTGAAACTTTGGAAAAATAGATATATGCCCTTTAAGCCCTGTCTTACTCAGTGGTTCTGTTGCTGTGAGGAGACACTACGATCAGGAGGGCTCTTATAACAGAAAGTATTCAATTGGGGACTTCTTAAAGTTTCAGAGGCTTAGTTCACTATCTTCACACCTAGAAGCATGGGGCTGAGACAGTAGCTGAGAGACATATCCTGCACTGTAGGCTAAACGAGAGAGGAGAAAGAGAGAGAGAGTGAGGACTGGTGTAGACTTTTGAAAAGCCCACCCGCAGTGACACACCTCCTTCAACAAGGCTTGTGCCACCACTGCCTGGCTGTTTTTATATTGGTTAAGATTTATTCATTTAAATTTTATGAGCATGTATGTTTTTGACTGCATGTACATCTGTGCACCCCATGCATGTGTTGCCCCTGTGGAGGCCAGAGAAGGCTTTGAATTCCCTGGAACAGGAGTTACAGACTCCATGTGGGTGCTAGGAGTTGATCTCAGGACCTGTGAAAGAGTAACAAGTGCTCTTAACCACTGAGCCTTCTCTCCAGCCCCTGGCTGTGCTTTTGACACAGTCCTCAAATGGAGAGATGGTATTGATCTGTGACCAATACTTGGAAGGCTCAGGCCTAAAAGGTGAATGAGACTTCTGCTTCCTTAGTAGGAATAGCACCTTTGGTGTCCTGATTGCCATGTCTGAGGTTTCCCTTCTGTGAGGACCCCCAGTTTGCAGGGCAGGCTACAGGACTCTGTTCTGTTCCACTGGTCCTGCTGAGGTCCCCTCCCCGCTCCATGATTTCAGCTTCAAGCCCTTCTTGATATCCACTCCGCTCTGTTGACAACCAGAAACAGTGGAGCAGAAACAAAGTGGAGCAGAAACAAAGTGAACAGCCAGGACCCCTGATTCATACCACCTATGAGCTGTGTGAAACACTTGCTTCCTACATGGCTGCTATGACATAATTTGTTCCAAGAGAACAGAAAGTAGAATAAAATGATCATTTTTTCCTCAAAAAGAAAAAAAAATTTTTTTTGATAAGGTCTCACTATGTAGTCCCTGATGGCCTGGAATTTGCTGTGTAGACTAGGCCTATCTCTGCCTCCAGAGTGCTGGGATTAAAGGTTCATGTTACAATGAGGTTTCTAACATGCATTTCTTAATTATACATTACTATTTTAAGTCAGTTACATAAACAACATATCTTAAACAAGAGTAGAAAAATACATATAGCATAAGTTAATTGACCTTAAATTTGTATCAATAAATCAAAATCCATACCAATGTAACACATTTTAAGATTAACAGCTGATTTCCTGATCTAAGTAAATTCAATATTCTAATTTTTTAAAAATCATTCATATACCATATCCCCTTTTTCTTCTTAGAAAGAGATCGACTATTACCATTAACCATGTATAATGAAAACAAACATTTATAAACAATATTTTGGGAATTTGGGTGTAGTTTTCCATTACTACTTCCTGCTGATTAAGGGGCATTGAAAATCTCATGGGTTCTTGAGACTGGATCATAGTCTGCAGCCCTGTATCTGATATGGCCATCTCTTCCCATCAGTGATTTTTTTCAGGGGGTCTTGGTTGATGAAACTGTATTTGCCTGGAAGCAATCCACAGGTTCTCATCTTTTGTGGAAACAAAAGCAGAACTCTTCCAAAGCAATACATCCTTAGACACAAATTTCAAAATTAAAATACGTTTAAAATATATATTCTTGTTTAACTTAGTAGCCTTTGCATTTGCAATCCATTGTCTTTCTGCAGTTAGTTCATTAACCGTTAAAAAATTAAAAGAAAACACAATAACAACCAAAATCCAGATTTTGTGTCTATTTTCCATCTTTATGTGGCTTATTATATTTTTATTACTCTATTACTCTTTTTAAAGACTTTTTCTATCCTCTTTATTTTCTCTCTGAAGCCTATGTACCTTTTACACACATTGTAACCCGTTTACAGGTTTTTCTTTTCATCTGAATCTGTTTTATTGCGCATCCTTAATCATATTCCAACCATAAGAGCTTTTAAAATACTCCCACTCTCTTAAAGAGCCACATAGTTTTTGCAGGTAAAGCTGAATCAGTAAGTTCTCTTAAAGAGACTGGGTCTGTTTGTAGCCAGCAAACAGACCAGACCCAAGAAAATGCTGCTACTAAGTATCCATCTTTGAAAATGCTGCTACTAAGTATCTGTCTTTGTTTCCTTTTTGTTCAAAATAAACAGAAACCTTAAATCGATCATACGCTACTGAGTCTTCTGTGAGACTTCAGGAACCAGCCTGGTTACAGCTTACACTGCCTGTCACCAGTCCACCGGAGACATTTTGAATGTGGCTGGATGCCTAGCTTTCTCTGTACAATGACCCGCTTTAGATACACAATTTGGAAGCTACTTTGGCTCAGTTTTTGTGAACTAAAACCCTTTTTAAACTTTCTAAGGCCTTAAGTGGATATTCAGCCCACTCAGGGACGCCATCTGTTACAATGAGGTTTCTTGGTCCCGGGCTGCCAGAGGCCCAGACCCACAGACCTGCTGTGCCAGACCCCTTAGCCGCCCACCCCAGCTGCTCAGGCCCCCAGAAATGACTCACTCGCTTATATTAACTTCATGCTGTTTGGCCTATGGCTCAGGCACATTGCTGGCTTACTCTTACATCTTTAATCAACCCATTTCTATTCATCTTTCCTGCCACATGGCCCATAGCTTACCTGTGTTCCTTACATGTTGTTCCTTTGGGCTTCTGACTCAGTCTGTCTGACTCAGCCTGGCTTCTCCTACCTATGCTCTGATTTCTCCTCCTACTTTTTCTACAGTGCCTGTCATAGGCCAAAACAGCTCCTTTATTTAAAGACTGATATTCACAGCATACAGAAAGGCATTCCTACATAGGTGCATACCATCATTCCTGGCCTAGAAAATTCTTTTAAAAACAATGTTTTTTTCCAATATTATTTTATTTCTTAAGATTGTGTGTGTGTGTGTGTGTGTGTGTGTGTGTGTGTGTGTGTAAGTGTATGCTGCATGTGTTCGGGTGCCCACAGGGGCCACAGGCATCCCCTTGATCTGGAGTAATAGGCAGCTATGCACTGCCTGACATGGGTGCTGGGAGTCCAGTTCAGGTCCTCTGGAAAAGTAGTATGAGCTCTTAATTGTTGAGTGATCTCTCCAGCCCCTATTTCCTTATTTTGTGAAGGGCATGTGCAGAACTCAGTCTCTGTAAGTTAGAGGCCAGCCTGGTCTACAGAGTGAGTTCTAGGACAGCCTGGGTTACACAGTAAAACCGTGCCTCCAGAAACCAAAATGAATAAATTAATTAAACTAGTTGTAGTGTCACATGCCTTTAATCTGAGCACCCAGGAGTCAGAGATAGGTGGATCTCTATGAGTTCAAGGCCAGCCTGGTCTATACAGTGAGTTCTAGGACAGTCAGGGCTGTTACACAGAGAAACCCTGTCTCAAAAAGCCACCACCAACAACAAAACAAATAAATTAATTTAAAGCAATCATCTCAATGTTTCCATTTCTTTGTGCTCTTCTAGAAAGAAACCTAAGTGATGGTATTATATTCCATGTTTAATCATTGCTTGACAGATATGGAAAGTTAAGTCAAACAATTGATTTTGTTTTATGTGGTTCTTTTCACTATTTGGGGGAACAAAAGGAAAGAAAGGAAATACTTCGATGGAGAAAACGTGGGTTTACACCAAACCTAAAACATCATGAGCTTTAATGGCGACCATGTGTTATGCCTGAGAATATTCACCTATTTTATTAGGAGGAGAGTAAAATATCGTATCACTCAGCTCACACGTATAGTGAGCCAGAGGGTTCTAAAGATATCTGGGGATGGATAGCTCTTTCAAGTGTATCAAAGAAAAAGATTTCTCCAGTTTTTTAAAAAAAGTGAAATAGAAATAGTTGGGTCAGGGATATTTTCTCAGGGCTAAAGAGATGGCTGTTCTTGCTCTGGTGTTGGAGACATGACTTAGGGCTTCAAGCGCATACTGCCTTTGCAGGGGACCTGCGTTCAGTTCTCAGTCCCCTGATTGGGCAGCTCACAAATGCCTATAACTCCAGTTTCAGGAGAATTTCACTCCTCCAGCCTCCAAGGGCGCCTGCCCTCATGTGCACTTCGTCACACACAGACGTGTACCATAGATATAATTAAAAGTAAATAATTGTAAAATATTGTAAAGACGAGCACTTCCTCAATCATGAAGACGGTACTGAAACTGTGGAAAAGCTATGGGACTTTTTAAGTGTCACTGAAAGTATTTTGCATTATGACGTGGCTGCGAGCCTGTGGAGGCCAGGAAGTGGAATATGATGGTTTGCATGAGTAATGTCAACAATAAGCTCGGGCATGTGAACACGTGGTCCCCAGTTGGTACCACTGTTTCAGGAGGATTAGGAGGTGTGGCCTTGCTAGAGGAAGTCACTGAGAGAGGACTTTAAAATGATATAGCTTCCCCCATGTCTTCCCCTCGGTTCCTCCCTCCCTGGCCCTCCCTTCCTCCCTTTGTTTGAGCATCATATTTGTAGTTGAGATGTGATCTTTCAGAGGCTCCAGCAGCCATGCTTGCTTATTACAAGCCTCCTCCTCTTAACCTTCCGGAACAGCAACCCAAATAAACACATTCTTCTATAAGTTGCCTTGGTCATGGTATTTTAGCAAAGCAACAGAAAAGTAACTAATATAGAAGTTTGTCTTTTATTATGAATTAATGTTTTACATCCCCAAAGCAGTCTCCTCCCCCTCCTCTCTTCCCAGTCTCTCTATCCACCCAACCCCCCCCCCCCCATCCGCTCCTCTTCTATTTCTTAAACTTTGGTCTTAATGTTCACATAACTAATGCAGAAATTGATTTTAAAATTCATGTAATAAGCTGGGAATCTCTGCAAACCAAAAAAAAGACTGTAGACGGCCCCAAAGGCACTGGAGACAAGAGGACCACAGGGGCTTTGAGCCTCAGAGGGTCCCAGGTCCAGGCAGAGACACTGCCTCAAAGGAACAGGTGGGGAGTGACAATGTGGGACACCCAGTGTTCTCTTCTGGCTTCTGCACATGAACAAAAGAGATGAGTGCATTTCCTATACACCCATGCACATGTACACAAAACTTTTTTTTAAAAAGTCACCTTTGTCAAAAAGACAAACAAACAAACAAAACCCCTCAAACTATGGAGTCATTGAATGTGTCTGAGAGTTTGAAATGCGGAGATGCCTCCAGACACATCTGGCATCTGGCCCACCAGGAGATGCCAGGCTTGTTTGTTGGATTGTCTGGTTTTTTTTGTGTTTTTTTTTTTTTTCCAAGACATGATTTCATTTTCGTTGTGTATCTCTGGCTGTCCTGGAACTCACTGTGTAGACCGTTCTGGCCTGGAACTCATAGAGATCTGCCTGCCTCTACATCTTGAGTGCTAGGATCAAAGGGGTGCGCCACCCCCGGGCCTCATCTTGCTAGTTTTTACTTGGATTGTTCGTAAGATTCATGACTACCATGTGACTCTCTGAAGCAGCTTCCAGGAAGAGGTCATGGAAACAAGTGGGGCTGCTATAGCAGGACTGTGTGGAAAAGGTCCAGTAGCCTCCAGCTCTTTGTACAATGTCTGTCAGCTGCAGCCAGAGCAAGTCTCCTGTGGTGCTATCCCTGCCACGTGAGCACTGCTATGAGTGATATGGAGCTGGGGCTGTCTGTGAGATCAGTCCCTGTCTCAGCACTGGGGCATCTCCCTGTACTGCCAGAAGTATCAGGTGGCTGGGGAGCAGGAGATGAAGGAACTTAGAGTGCTTAGTTGCAGGGTCCAGGGCTTTCAATTGCTGAATCATGCTTTCATGTTGACAGTGCTCACAGGCACCAATGTAGCCCCGTATTGTCAATTTCTGTGCTAGTCCCTTTTAGGGTGACTCCCCTCATCCCTACAGCTCTGTCCTTTCCCCTGAGGATTACTAAACTTGCTCTCTAGCTAGGGCTCGAGGACAGTTCCCACATGCTCATGCTGGTATGCAGTGACTTCAGCCCATCCATCCAGCTGCAGGCCTGCAGGTCTCTCCCATAAAGTCTGGGATTTGAGTAGGGCTTATCAGAGGCAGCTTTATCTCAGTTCCACATGATGTCGGTTAGGGTGGCTGGAAGGATGGGGCCTAGGATCTTCTATGGGGCGTTTATGACAGTGGATAATGTTGTCACCAGTAACTTCATCGGGAGCTGTCAGCTGGAGCTCATAGCCTCTGCCCGTGGCCTAGACTTCTTTACAGTATAGCATGGCAGCTTGGTTCTTTTGGCAAGTGGGGGACAGCAGAGAAAGTCAACTTGCCTTTCATGTCCCCAGTCCTCAGAAGTCAAACAGGGTGAGTTTCATCCTATTCTGTTTGCCAAGGTCCCTACTGTCATAAAGACCTGCTTAATTTGCTGATCTTTGGAGGTGGGGTCTCATTTCTCTTTGGTTCTTTTTGCGATAAGCTTCTTTCTTCCTTTGACTAATTTTTATCTTTTATTATTATATATACACAAATTGTTTATGGTTCTTGCTATGTAGCCCAGGGTGGCCTCAGAGTTACCGCAGTTCTCCCAAATGTGAAGATGAGAGGGATGAGGCGCCCTGCCCTGATGGCATGCCCAATTTTAAGAGATAAGTGAAATAGACTTGATGGAGAAGGTTCTGGAACAGCATAAACTTATAAACAGTGCTAAGGCCACATCTAGACCAGTCTACTAATTCTTTCTTTTTGATACAATTGTCACTGACATCTCAGATCTGCCTCGGTCTCTAATCCGTTGGCTCTGGGCTGGTTCCCTTGCCAATACCCCATGTCTTGGCTTTCCAGCCTCACAGCCACTTCTGTGCATCTTGAAGCAAGGAGATGCGTGCAGGGCTTCCCTTCTCTGCCTTTGAGAGTGCCAGGAAACTGCCTGCCCTCAGGGTGTCCTTGGCTGTAGCTGTGCTGTGCTTCTGGCTCCATGGTGGCTATGAAATGTCACTCGGTGGTGCACAACTTCCCATGCTCCCCTTTAGTGTATGTAACTCCATTCCAGGGCCAGTTCTAGCCAGTAAAAAATATCAATGAAGGGCAACATGCTCTCTCAAGGAATGTTCATGGCAAATTGAACTCAACCGGTTCAGCTCCCCCCACCCCCCAGCACACACACCCCTGTCTGATGCTAGGATATAACCCTGGGCTCCCTGCATGCTAAACACATGCTCTCCCACCGAGCTGCATTCTCAGACAATTTCATAACATATTTGCCCAAACCTCTGTCATTTGGCTACATCTTACTGTGAAATGAGGATTTTATTCTGGCAAACCACGTGAAAAATGGGAAGTTATCAGGGAAAAAGAAACTGGTATGATGGCATATGCCTGGAATCCCAGGCCTCTGGAGGCTTAGGTAGGTGAATCACAACAAGTTTCAGGCCAGCCAAGGTTTATTTATGTAGCTAGTTTCAGGCAAGCCTGAGCTACGGAGTGACCGTGTCTCAAAGACACACGAACATACTTATGTTCCCAGTTCTCCGTTCTTTCTCCTCTCTTGGAATTCCTGAGACATTCCCAGGTAAGATGGTAGAGGCCTTTGTATTTGTTTGTCATATATAGCTTTATTATTTTGAAGTATGTCGTAGTTCTAATTTCTACAGCATATATATCTTTATATATAAATTAATATATATAAGTTTATGAGATGATTCCTTTTCCTCCCTCCAACCCTTCCCATGTACCCCCTTGCTCTCTCTCAAATCCACCATCTTTTTAAAAACTTGGTGCATGTGTGTGTTTATATGTGTGTGTGAATTTCTAAATATAGAAATATAAACTGTTTAGTTGATGTAGCGTTATATGTATGACTACATGTATGTTCATATATTGATGTGATTTCAGGACTGACTGTTTCATATTGGATGACCAGCTGCTCTGCTCTTCCCTAAGGAAGACTGCTCCTGCTCCCAGAGTTCCTTAGCTGCCTGTAGCTCTTTGTCTGTGGTTGAGATCTTGTGGGCTTTTCTCCTCTTCCACATCAGCACGTCTATTGGTGTCCTCCTTGTTCTGGTTATAATTTTTCTTTTCTTCCTTTCTCTCTCTTTCCTCCTTCCTTTCTTTTTTGAGTCAGGGTCTCCTGTGTCCCAGGCTGGCTTGGAGTGCAACACATAGCCAAGATTGACCTTGAACTTCTTGTTCTCAAGTCTCTACCTCCTGAGTGTTGGGATTACAGGTGTGTCCTACCACACCCACTTTATGCAGTGCTGGAGATGGAACCTAAGGCTTTTTGCATGCTAGGTGAGCACTCTGTCAACTGAGGTATATCCCCAGCACCACTACCCTTCATGTTTTAAAAATATTGATTTATTTGCTTTTTTGAGACAGGGTTTCTCTGTGTGACAGTCCTTGGCCGTCTGAGAACTCACTCTGTAGACCAGGCTGGCCCGGAATTCACAGATCTGCCTGTCTCTGCCTCCTGAGTATTGGGATTTAAGTTTGTTTGTTTTTTTTTTTTTTTTTAATTTGTTTGTTTGGTTGGTTTTTTCCACCACATCCAGCTGGTCTGTGTTCTTTTGGACACAGGATGCCACTTTGTTGCCTAGGCTGGCCTGGCCTTGAACTCAGTCTTTCAGGCAGACCTTTAAAAATTCCAATCTCCCTGTTTCAGCTTCCTAAGTAGCTGGGACTCCAGGCCTGTGCCACGAGGCCTGGCTTTGGGTTCCTCTTGACTGAGCTTCGGAGATCTGTTAACAAGTTCTTCTTTCTCTGACCTGGGGAGAGTTGACTCCTGAGAGATCAAGGAAATGGAAAACCTGTTGTCTTCCAGGACACAGTTCATCTGGCAAGGCTCAGGCAGTCGCCTAAGAGCACTTACAATCATAGAAGAAAAAGGAATTGAGAGTCCTTATCTCACAGCCATCCATGATGCCTTAGTAGGTTCCAGGGCAATGCTAGGCTTCAGAGGCACAGTGGCAAACAAGATAGGTAAGGGGTCTCTTCTCCGAGACCAGTGGGATTGTTATATATAATTATATATACCAAGTGTCCTAGGTAAAGGCTCAAAGGGGTGGATTGCTGGAAGCTGAAGAGTCAAGATATCAGCTGAGCCTGGAGAGGATGCAATTCCGCGACTGAGAGAAACGTCTACCAGACAGAAGGTTATTGTCAAAATGGGTCATTTGGCCAGCACTGGTGGAGCATTATTGCAGGCAAACAAAGGGTCTGTGAGACAAACTCTTTGTGACCTCTGCCTTGAGTCAAAGGTGGCTTGGAGGAATCCGGGGCTGCTGTACAGGAGCCAAGTGACAGGCCTGAGGGAAGATCAGCAATGGAAGATTAATTTTTCATTGGCATTTCCTCTGGAGCCTAAAGTGATCTCTGGAGCAGTTCTCCTTGCCTGGATCCTTGCCCTCAGGGAGTCAGCATTGTCCTGCCGCGTCCCAGTCCAAGAGTTGAAGGAAGGTAGATGACAATGTATTCCTAGTGCTCAGTAGGAAAGAAAAGGTTCCCCCAGAGAAAGAAAGGCTGGCAGAGGCCTGTCTCCTGGGCATCTTTCCTTGTGGCTAGAGGACACTAAGAAAATAATCCTAAGGTTGGGCCTCCAAAGCCTGTGGCTTTTACCTCAATTTACACTGCTTTGCAGAACCAGGCTGTGCCCAGAAGGCAGGGTGCTGAGTCCAAAGGCATTGCTTCCTCCTCTAGTAACAAGCAAGGGGTACAAGGCAGGGTTGTGGTGTTCTGGGCTCGGGGACCAAGTCCACTCAAAAAGGGAAAGCAGAGTTTAGAATTTAGAAGGGACTTTCGGCCTGAAAGAGTTGTTTCCAATTAGATGTGAGTTTTCTGTCTGTTTTGTTTTCTTGGGATAGGATCTGGCTATGATGTCATGGCTGGGACTATAGGCGTGCGCCATCTCATCTCAGAGTGCCCCCCACCGCACCCCACCCCTGGTGCTTAAATGAGATACCCCATAAATCTCAGGCATTTGAATACATGATCCCTAGTTGGGGGCTATATGTCACTGGGGCAGGTTTTGAGGTTTCAAAAGACTTGCTCCATTTCAAGTTAGCTCTCTGCTTCCTGTTTGTCGTTGGAGATATGAGCTCTTAGCTGCTGCTCCACCCATCTGCTACCTCTACTTCTGCTGTCTAGGACTCTAAACCTCTCAAACTATCAGCCCCAAATAAACCCTTTCTTCTTTAAGTTGCTTTGCTCATAGTGTTTTTATTCCCAACAATAGAAAAGGAACTAATTCGCCCTTTCCCCTCCCTTCTTCCCTCCTTCCTTTTGCTGGCTTTCAAGCCTCCTCTGCATGGAATCCCACCATGATGTCCCCATAGGCCCCAAAGCAATGATTCCAGTGGACCATGGATTGAAATCATAAGTCAAAACATACCCTTCCACCTTGTAAGTTGATTGTCTCATGCATTTTGTTACACACTATTGTGTAACATCAATTTGGTTTTGACTACAATTGGCTACATGCTTACCTTTCCATTTTTTAGTATAAGGTCCTATTCTCTGTAATGGAAAGTACACAAGATCCTTGTTGGAAAAAGCATATTTATTTTTCAATTTCTGAGCCCTAGGCATATGTGAGGTCCTTTATGAATATTTGTTATTCATAGTGATATTGTATAGAAATTATTGCAAACATCATGGAGCAATAGAGTGCTTAGAAATGATTTTTTTAAACAGCTGTAAGGAACTGTAGGAAACGGTCTATTTCTGTATGTCTATGTATGCTCATGTGTGCAGGTGTATTGATAATATACTTTTTGAAGCATTGCTTATATTGTGACTTTTTATTGAGAAATAAGAGTTTGAGAATTTAGTTCAGCAGTAGAGGGCTTGCTAGTTGTAAGTGCCTGGGTTCAGTACCCAGCATGGAAATAAGAAACACACACACACAAGAAGAGAGAATGAAGCCACACACAGGGTGGCACATGCCTGTAATCCCAGAACTCCAGAGGCTGAGGCAAGAGAATTGTCATGAATTTGAGGCCAGCATGGTCTGCATAACAAAAACAGGAAGGAGAGAAAGAGAGACAGAGAGAGGACCACACTTGTCATGGTGATATAATCCTAGCATCCAGGAAGGCAAGAGGATCGTTGGGAGCTCAGAGGCAGCCTGGTTAACAGAATAAGGTCCGATCTTAAAGCAGCCAAGCGAGAGAAAAAAGAAGAAAGGAAAAGAGAGAGTGTCAAGGAGGGTACTCCAGACAAAAATTATGCGGTCCTTGGATGCCAAGGTTAACTTTCACCGTATACTAGAGTGCATTTAGAATCACCATGGAAACTCACCTTTGGGTGTGTCTGTGAGGGGCTTTCCAAACAGGCTTAACCAAGAAAGGAGGAAGCAACATGCTGTGGGCTGCAGCATCCCCTGGACAGGCTTCCAGGGCCAAATTAGAGGAGAGATTGAGCTGAACACCAACATTCGTACCTGTCTGCCATCTGACCTCAGATGCGATGTCACTAGCCAGCTCTGCTCCTGTTGTCATACCTTCCCCCATGAGATATCCTCCTACACCATAAGCCCAAATAAACCTTGCCTTCTTTACACTTTTTTTTTGGGGGGGGGGGGATGAGGTCAGGTATTGGGTCAGAATGCCAAAAAAAAAAAGTGACCAACACATGCATCTGCTGATCCGAGAAACAGGGAAGGAAAAGGCACTCACAGATCATCCAAGGCATAGTTACACACATTTTCACTTCCTCCTTTGCCAAAGTCATTTGCATCAAAGAGGCCCGCCCTCACCCCCTAGCGAAGCACTTTTCCTTTTTGCTTAGTGGTGGTGCCCACTGGCTCCAAGTGTTAATCAGTTTCTCTTCGGAGCCTTGTTCTTCCAACTGTTGACGAATTAAAAACTTAAACCACCGAGTCAAGCATTTGAAGAAAATGTCCATTTGAGCTTACATTCCCAGCAGCGATGGCTCCTGAAAAAGCCTGTCTGGTGATTTCTTTCTTCTCCATTTAGCTGCAGAGCCCATGAAGGACTCCAGGACTGGTTGGCATGAAGCCATCTAGTTGAGCATGGTCACAAGACTGCTCAAAGCTTATTTAGCTCACGTCTTCCCTAGGACAGAGTGGGTGAAATACTGTGTACTGCTGGAAAATTCTAGGCCTTTCCTCAAGAGCACATCCCCCAGCGTCACTGAAGCCTGCTTCTTGCCAGATTTCCAGAGGCAAATAGAGACTCCTGCC
This sequence comes from Phyllotis vaccarum, assembly GCA_033318265.1. NCBI lineage: Eukaryota > Metazoa > Chordata > Mammalia > Rodentia > Cricetidae > Phyllotis > Phyllotis vaccarum. Next base: position 130,226,836 of record JARWLC010000013.1, read on the forward strand.
AGTTCACGGACTAGCCATTAACCAAATCAGCAGAAGGGAAGAGGAAAATGTCCAGGTCTGGTTTCTCGGTCTCAGATTCATCCCTAGTGTGTTGCATGAGTACAGAGATTTAGTGTCTCAGGCTAGACAGATAACTCCTCCACACCCCCCCCCCACCTGTTGGGCTTCAGAAGGCTCTAAATTCAATTTACTATATGATGTAGAGTGCCCCTGATTCAGAAGAAAAGACAGGTATAAGTTATACATGAACAGTTGGAGGTATCACTTGTTCCCCCAAACCTGGAAGTGTTCCACAGCAGAGACCACTAGTTTCTAGAGCACTCCCCCAAGCCCAGTCATAGAGTTTTAGCCAGGCATATGTCTTTCTGGGGAAAAGATGAGCTATATTTCCCAGGCTTCCTTGCAGCTGGATGTGGCTGTGTCATGATGTCCTGGCTGGAATGTAAGTAGAAATCTAGCATGTAACTTCTTGGAAATAGGAAGTGCCCTTTGTGGCACTGGGGATGGAACTCCAGGGCCTCACCCACAGTTGGCAAGTACCCTAGTATTGAACGCTAGAACATTCCTAGTCCTGGAAGCATTCTTAAAAGACTGGCCTCTGGCCAGTGAGATGGCTCAGTGGGCGCCTAATTCTAAGTCTGAGTTTGAGCCTAGGACCCACATAGCAGAAGAAGAATCCACCCTCACAAGCTTCCTTCTGCTCTCTACACATGCTGCATAAAATAAATAGAATTTTTTAAGGGAATGGTTCTAAAGTGGGCATGGTGATATACACTTAATCCCAGTACTTTTGGTGGTTAAGGTAGGTGGATATATGTGACTTCAAGACTAGCCAGTTCTAATAGAGAATTCCAGGCCAGCCAGGGTTACATAGTGAATCCTTGTCTCAAAAAAAAAAAAAAAAAAAAAAAAGAGAATAGTCTTACCTGCTTTTCGTGTGTGTGTGTGTGTGTGTGTGTGTGTGTGTGTGTGTGTGTGTGTGTGTGTGTGTGTGTGTGTGTGTGTGTGTAGGCCAAAGGCTGACACCAATTGTATTTCTGTCTCCCTTTACTTCATAATTTGAGACAGGGTCTCTCACGGAACCTGGAGCTCACAGATTCGACTACACTGAGATCTAGAGATCTTATTTCTGCTTCCTAGGCACTGGAATTGTGCATGAGTGTTGCCATATCTGGTTTTTTTTTGTTTGTTTGTTTTACTTTATTTTATTTTATGTGCTTTGGTGTTTTGCCCTGGGTTTTGGATCCCATGGAACTGGAGTTACAGTTGTGAGCTGTCATATGAGTGCTGGGAATCAGACCCAGGTCCTCTGGGAAAGCAATCTCTCCGACTCCTGCCTGTCTTTATATATATAATTCAAATTTGAATTTTGGATTATGATTATGTATATATGTGTGGATCATGAGTGAAGATGCTTGAGGCAACCAGAGGCTTTGGATCTCCTGGACTGGGAGTTAGGGAAAGTTGTCAGAAAACTGACATGGTTGGTAGGAACTCTGGAAGATCAGTACATCTTTTTAACCACTGGGCCATCTCTTCAGACCCTCCCTTTTTAATGTGAGCTTCTGGGGATGGAACTCAAGTCATCATGTTTGTGTGACAAGTACTTTACCAGCTAAACCACACTGCCTCTCCCACCCCACTCCAGATGTCCCCAACAGTGCACTCAATTTAATTATGAAGATTATCCATCACATTCATTTGTTCATTCATTTAATCATTTGTTTGTTTGAGACAGAGTCTTATTCTGGAGCCCATACTTCCAAGCATTGGGATTGCAGGTATGTTACATCACCACAATTGGCTTCTGCCTTTTTTTTTTTTTTTTTTTTTTTTTTTTTTTTTTTTTTTTTTTGTGATGACAAGTGCAGAGACACAGAAGATGCACATAGGAAGGGAGAACCCTTCCTCGGTCTCTTTACATGATGTTTCTATTTCTTTCCCCAAAGATTTAGGTAGCAGAACCCCTTACAGAGAAGATGGTGTGCACAGTAGTCTCTCAATCAGGGTGACTGTACAGACAACCCACAGACTCCCAGAGATATGTGATGTGGAGCATAACTTTTGTACTGTAAATAGCATTGCAACTTCCACCTGGTTTTTCTGTGCTTGCTTTCTCTGGGAAGCTGGTGGCCATGTTGTAAGGACACCAAAGCAGCAGACAGGCATATAGTAAGAGAAGTCCCGCTAAAAAGGACCCCAGTTGGCCACATTGTCTCATGTGCCACATGAGGAAGAGACCCTATCTCAGTATCCTGCCAAAAAATATTTTTAGCAATTTTAATGTGGTGACAGCAGGATGCCCCTGTGAGCTGTGTGGCTGCCTGGCTCTCGCACTCTTGGAGCACAAGGCCTACAAGCCACATCTTGCAGAACATCCTTTGTAAAAATGAAAGAAAATTATGTTTGGCACTTCTGCTTTTGCAGGACCTGTGCTTGATCTTTTGATAACAGGCTCTTGTCTCTTTCTTCATGACTGGGTGAGGTGCTGCCTTGAAATAGCTTGTCTGCTCCACCATGTCTGGTACCTCAGCTGGGAAGGCACAAACTGTGGACAGCAGGTCTGTTTCCAAGATGGTATCCCCCTTGGATGGTGGTGCTTGAACCTAGTGAGCTGACGTCAGTGCCTGGCTGTGTTTGGTTTTTCGGTTGTTACTATTGACTAGAACACCTACACATTCCTTTCTCAGAGCCACTGAAACAAAGAACCACAGATTGGGCGGATTCAAATGACAGAATTTGAACCCCTTACACTTCTGCTGCTAGAAGAATAAAATCAAGGCGTTGATGGGGCCATGCTCTCTCCAAGGCCTTTCTTGCTTCTTCCAGCTTCAGGAAGCCCCAGGCCATTTGACCTGTGAGTGCATCCTTTCTCTCTTCCTCATTTCCTTTTTGCCTCCTGCCTCCTTCCTCCCATCTCTCAGTCTCTCGCCCTACACCAGTATAATCTCTTCCTTTCTTCATGTTGCTTTATTTTTGTTATTTTTACACAAGGCCTCCCAATATAGCCCTGGCTGTCCCAGAACTAGATATGTAGACCAGGCTGGACTTGAACTCACAGAGATCCAAATGCCTCAGGCTCTGAGTGCTGGGATTAAAGGTATACCATATAACCACACCTGGCCGTATAGCTCCATCTTAAGTTAGCTAATCACAGCTGTCTCTACCTCATTTCTAAATAAATTCATATGCTAAGGTTTGTGTATTCCAGTGGGTCTCAGCCCTTTTGGAGTACAATGACCCTTTCACAGGGGCTGCAGATCAGATATTTATATTGTGATTCATAACAGCACCAAAATTACTGTTATAAAGTAGCAGCAAAAACAATTTTATGGTTGGAGGTTATCACAATATGAGGAACTGTATTAGAGGGTTGCAGCATTAGGGAGGTTGAGAGCCATTGGAATATACTGAATAAGTTGAGCCTGATTGAGAAAGATCTTTTATATCAAGCCTCTGGCCTCTACATGTACAGGGATCCACCCACACATCTGCATCGCATGCTCTGCACACAAACCACACACACACATGCCAAAAAAAAAAAAAAAGATATTCAAGACATGGGGTTTAGCTAGGTACATCTGCAGTCCTGGGTACTTGAGAGACTGAGGCAGGAGGATAGCTTGAGTCTAGGAGGTTGTGTCATAGTGAAACTGTCCGAAGAAACAAAGAAATGTAGGGCATGGGGATTATCAAGGCACATCTCACAAGACTGGCAGGACAAATACCCCTGTGTGTGCTGCCTCGGGCAACTGGTTTTGCTCATTCCCTGCCTGAACCTCAACAGAGGACAGGGTGTCTGTTCTAACTGGAGGATTGGTTGAATCCTGACACTTAAATATTGTCACATCTACGCTTGGTGTACCTTTCATGCAAAGTCTTTGTTGGTATGCCTAAGGGCAGAGACTTGGCACCTCACTGAGTTAGAAGAGCATATTGCACATCTCCTCTCACGCCTGCTTGTAATAAACACTGCTACATGTGGTTCCTGTCCAAAGGAGGCTGGTTATGATTTGAAAACTTAACATTATGTGTGTGGGTGGGGGGGGGATCTGTGTCTGTGTGTGTGGTTGGAGATTGAACCCAAGACCTTTCACAGAACCCCACATTCCTAGGCCCTATAAATGTATTAATGGTAGTTATTACTATTTTTTTGTGTATATATGTTGTATGTATGCATGCAAGTTAGATTCAGATGTAGTTCCTCAGCCACCATCCACTTTGTCTTTGTGTGTGTGTTCATGTGTACGAATGTGTTTGTGTGTACATGTGTGTGAAAACCAGATGTTTTCCCTCGTCTTTTTGTGTGTACACACGGAAACCAGAGGATGATCTCAAGTTTCTACCTTAGATGCTGTCTACCTTGTGTTTTGAGACTAGGTCTGCCACTTAGACTTGGGACTGCTGCTTAGGTTAGGTTGGCTGGCCAGTGAGCCTCAGAGATCTGCCTGTGTCTGCTTCCCTAGTGCTTTTTAGGGTTTTTAAGTGCGTCCCGTCCCTATGCCTGGCTTTTTATATGGGTGCTGGGATCAAACTCAGATTCCCATGTTTGTATGGCAAGCACTTTACCAGCTAAGCTATTTCTCCAGCTCTATTGTTATCAGTTTTTAAATTGCATTTATTTGTAAAGGGCACAAAGATGGCAGAGAATAGGCTGTGGGGATTGGTTCTTTCTTCCTATAGAGAGGATTTTAAGAATTGAACTCAGTTATCAGGCTTGATGGCAAGTACTTTTACCACCCAAACCATTTAGCTGGACCTGTTATTATTTTAGGGCTAGGTCTCACATTATAGTTCAATCTGGCCTCCAAATAGCAATTCTCCTGCCTCTGTCTCCCTGGTGCTGATATTACAAGTTCTTCTTAAAATTTAGTTTTAACAGCACACCTGCTAATGAAGTCATGAGGGACCTTGCTAGACCAAGGGCTCTCCTCTCTCTCTCTGTTTCTCTCAGGTAAGGATGCATTTTTTTTCAAATTGTATTTTTTTTTAAATTTATTTTATATACCAACTACAGTTCCCCTTCCTCCTCTTATTCCTGTAGGGGGATTATGTTGTTCCATTGTAAATAATTGTCCCACCCACTGGTTTAATAAAAAGTGCTGATTGGCCAAAGGCAGACAGGAAGTGTGGGTGGAGCTACCAGACTAAGAAAACTCTGGGAACAGGAAGAACAGATCAGAAATGCCACAAAGAAGCCAGAAGATGCACAGGACAACTATGCTGCTCTGACAAAGGTACCACATGGCTGAACAGGATAAGAATCATGGGTTAGATTAAGAGCAAGAGTTAGCAAGTTATATGCCTGGGCCCCAGGTCAATCAGCTTACAATTAATATAAGCATCTCTGTGTTTCTGTGGGACTGTGGGTCTGTGGGTCTGTGGGTCTGCGGGTCTGTGGATCCAAACCTTGAGCGTAGGCCCAAAGTCCGGGCCAGAAACCTCATACTACACATCCCCTCCCCCACCTCCTTTCTATCCCCCATCCACTTCTCAGAAAGGTTAAGGCCTTCCATGGGAATCAAGAATGTATGGCATATCAAGTTAAGGTAGGACTAAGCTCCTCCCCCCTGCATTGAGGTTGAGCAAGGCATCTCACCATAGGGAATAGGTTTCAAAGAGCCAGCTCATGCACCAGGGACAGATCTTGGTCCCACGGCTAGGGGCCACAAACAGACCAAGCTACACAACTGTTACCGACATGCAGAGGGCCTAGTAGACGAGGGACTCTTCACCTGATGTTCAAATAGAATTTTAGTTAGGGAATTTGATGGGGGAAAAAACCCAACATTTTCATTCTGGCCTCTTCCTGACATTTAGCATTTCCTTCAAATGTGAATATAGATAAGCCACAGTAGCATCAACATTACCTGTGACTGTCACCAGCCAACAACACATTTCCAAAGTTGCAGATATCTAGTGAGATGCTCAGCCACACATTGCAATCATGGTTGTTATTAGACTGACCACAGCATCTTGTTACTCAATGAGTGCATCAATTTTTATACCTCGGGTTTGTTTTAATAGTTTGATAATGATTTCAGTATCCTTGCCTTCCCTAGTGAGCTGATGCTGTGTGGTTAAGGATTCTGTTCTGGAGGCTTCTGCCATTCACAAGAGCTTCCAGATACACAATGTCCATTCAAAGCCAGGTTTCTCATGAAAATGGCAGTGATTGGGAGCTTGAGTTTCAAATTACCTCCTGATTATCTTCAGCTTGAGGACCAGCTTCAGCTCAGATCTGACTGGATTGTGCTTGGTTTTTGCTTCATAATGCCGCTGACAAAGGGCCATGCAAAATGTCTGCTCTACCTCGGTCTTGTTCAAAATTTGCATTACTGATCTTATGTCTAGCCCGTGGTTTCTTTGCAGAACTCTTAAGATCTACGGCTTATTGGGGAGTTGAGTTACAAGTAAGCCATATGATGAGTAAATTCATTTCAGCTGGTACCTGTCACGATAGACGGGGGTGGGTGAGGGAGGAAGAGCAGACAGCCTTTTCTCTGAGGAAGCAGCAGAGGTGGCTATGACTCACAGTCATCTGGGCCAGGTGAGGCCTTTCAAGAGTGTCATTCTATGTGTCAGTGATCCATGGAGGCTAGTTACATTGATGTCAAGGTACAACTAAAAAAGTAAATCAATCTGAATCAATCACAGCTAATATTTGTATTCTAATACCACATGCTTTTTTTTTTTTTTTATCCTAAAGAATAAGCTAGAAATGAATGTTGTGAAGTTGTCCACATGTCCTGCTGGATGGTTACTATGCCTTTGGTATCAGCGTTTTGCAGTAGCCACAGGACACAATAAAATCATGTGGCATTTTAAAGCTCTTGGGTCATATTCATTCATGCATTTATTGAAAGTGTTTATTCATTCAGTCTGCAAGTATTTCCTTTTTGCATTTATTTTTACTTTATGTGCATTGGTGTTCTGCTTGCAATGTGTATGTCTGTGAAAGTGTGTAGGATCCCCTGGAACTGGAGTTACAGATGGTTGTGAGCTGCCATGTGGGTGCTGGGAATTGAACTCAGGATCTCTGGAAAAGCTGTCGGCGCTCATACCTGCCGAGTCATCTCTCCAGCACCAGCATATTTCTTCCATGCTGTTGTTCCATGCTACTCTCTAACTTAGATTCAAGGACAATCACCAATGTCATTCTCACCAAGCCTAGTGGTGCATCCCCGTGATCTGGGTACTTAGCTAGAGAGTTGTGGGTTGAAGGTCAACCTCGGTGATGTAGTAAGATACTTTTTTTTGTTTGTTTTTGTTTTTTAAGGTGCAGGCAGCATTTGGGAGGCTGAGGCAGGAGGATCAGGAGTCTTTGGCTATATTGTGAGTCTCTGTTTCAAAAGAAGAAGGGGGCAAATCGATGTTCTCCATGTTCCTTTAGCCACAGTCTGAGAAAGTATAAGCAGTGAAGCATGTGGGGATCTGGGAAAATGGTGCATGGTTTACGGGGGCTAAGGGTAGGGAGGCTCTAGTTGGGCACAGGCTCTGCTTGGTTTGGATGGAGGACATGCACTTGGGGTGGGATGAAGGGGGGTTGCAGGAGTTCTTACAGTGCCTTTAGTCCCAGGAGGCAGAGACAGGTGGATCTCTGTAGGTTATAGGCCAGCTAGCACTGTTATGCAAAGGAACCTTATCTCAAAAGGAAGGGGGAGGGGGCTAGAGAGATGACTCAGTGGTTGAAACTTGCTGCTCTTCCAGAAAAGTTGAGTTCAGTTCCCTGTACCCACCTTGGGCAGCTCACAATTGCCTGTAATTCCAGATCCAGGGAGATTAAGCACCTCTGGCTACTGAGGGTGCCAACACTCACAGGCACATTACCTGTGTGTGTATGTATTATATATATAATATATATATTTAAAATATTTATCACTTTCCCTGTTTCTTAGAAATGTTTCTTCTGCCTTTATATACTAGTCCTTTTAATGTTTAATCTCTGTTATTATACTTTTAATTTCTAATTGTCCCATTTTTATTCTCTGAATTTTTTTTTCATTCTCTAGATACTTTTGTTTTGAAGACAATGTCTCATGTAACCCAGGCTGGCTTTGAACTTTCTGTGTAAGTTCCAAGCCAAGGATGACTTTAAACTTCTGACTCTCTTGCATCTATCTCGCCAGCTCTTGGGTTTCAGGTGTATGCTACAGTGACTAGTTTTATGTAGTACTGGGGAATAAACTCAGAGCTTCAACGTGCTAGGCAAACCCTATAGCAACTGAGCCACATCCCCAGCCCCTTGGATGCTGCTCTTTCGCTATATTCAAAATAATGGATCCTCTGGGACACCATTGGTAGATGGAATGTGTATATCTGTGTGTGTCTGTGTGTGTCTGTTGTATCCACAGTTCCCAGCGTAGTGTTGGACGTTGTGAAAGGCCTAGAGTGAGAGGTGGAAGTGTGTCTGTGTGTGGGTGTGTGCATGTTTCTCAGCGTATAGTTGACATTTCATAGTGTAGTCCATTTCTTCTTGGTTGCTTGATCAAGTAGTCCTTTTGTCTTGGTTGCTCAGGTTTTCCTCAGATGCCTGGTGAGCCCTCATCAACATTTTACAGCGGAGAACTAATAGCTAATGAAGTTCTACACCTGTGGCTGGCGTTTGCCAACTACAGACTTCCTTCTATGGTGGTGGGGTAGGGTCTCTATTGCTGTGATGAATAACCATGACCACAAAGCAAGTTGAAGAAGAAAGGGTTTATTTCATTCACAATTCTATACAACAGTTCATCACTGAAGGAAGCCAGGACAGGATCCCGGAGGCAGGAGCTGATGCAGAAGCCAGGGAGAGAGGCTGCTTACTGGCCTGCTTCCCATGACTTGCTTAGCCTGCTTTCTTGTACAACCCAGAACCAGCTCAGGGTTAGCACCACCCACAATGGGCTGGGCCCTTCCCCATCAATCACTAATTAAGAAAATGCTATCAGGGTGGTGGTGGGATACTAATTAAGAGAATATGCTACAGCCAGATCTTAATAGAGGCACTTTCTCAATTGCGATTCCCTTCTTTAGATGACTTTAGCTTGAGTTAACATGACATAAACTATTAGTCAGCACAGGTAGTATTTTGCAAAGTGGAGTTCCTAAGTCCACAGCAGGACTATGCCCTGGGAAGATATGCCTCAGATTTCTTGGATTAGCAACCTTGAGTTGAGTCAGACCAGCAAGATGGGTCAGGAAGCGAAGGTGTTTACTACCAAGCTTGACAACGTAAGTTTGATTTTTAGGTCTCACATGATAGAAGAAAAGAAAAAAGTCCCCAAAGTTGTTCTCTGACCTTCACATGCAAGTTGTGGCACGTGTTTGTGTGAGCACACATACACACAAACAACTAAATATAATAGAAACCCTCAATCGTGTTCCTCAGAGTCAGTTGAGCAGGGTACCTTGGCTAAGACTGAAAACTCCACACGAGAACTTGGACATAATCTCGTTTTCAGTGGGACATCCTAGTCTCCCTCCGTGTCTTGTCTGTTGGTGCCTTCCCCCCATGTGAGACAAGAAAACAGTCCCTCAGGTGTCCAGCGCAAGGGGCAGCATCTGGACATGTGACTCTTGCTCTGATGGACTTTTGACCAATCTTCTTGGATTTCACCTTGACTTCCAGAAGCACCCATGTTTGCCTCTTCTAAGCCTTTGCTGAGAGGAGGAAGGTTTGGTCCATGCAGCTCAGGAAGTCAGCCTTTTCAGCTCCAGGAGTGGTTAGTTACAGAAGACCTCTCTGCCTGCTGCTTCCAAAGCCCTGTGTGACCTTCCTGCCCTGGGCACTCATAAGCAGGAGCCCGGTAAGACAGTCCTTTACTTGGTTTCCCAAGGAAGAAGAGGGGGGAATGTGGGGGCTCAGTCCTGCTTTGGGAACCATACATCCCAGTGTTCTTTGAAGGCATTCCTTTCTCCAAACATGCTTCTTGATGCTTCTATTTTTCTACAGATTAGGACTGGAGCAGGCATGGGGGGCGGGGGCTGAACTACTGGCTGTCTGGGACCTCTGGGTAAAGGGGAAAAGGTCTAGGGGTCTGCTGTTGTCTTGGGAATGATAAACCTGTGAAGCTATAGGATGTCTTAACTTGGGGGTCAGCCATGCCCCCACCCCCAGTCCCAACACTGACTAGTTCTTTCTTTGATTTTTTTCTTTTCTTTCTTTTGGGGGTGTGTATTGACACAGGTTTTCTCTGTGTAACTGTGCTGTTCTGGAACCTGCTCTGTAGACCCGGTTGACCTTGAACTCACAGAGATCCACCTGAGAACTGGGATTAAAGTGCCTCCATGCCAGGCCCACTGATTAGTTCTTTCAAAGCAAGATCTTCCAAGATTCTTTCCCTTGCCTCGTGTGGGCCCTCACACTTTCTTCCTGTTGATGCTCAAATTCTTTATAATCCAGGTAAACAGGCAAGGCACATCCACCTCTCACTTCAGCCTCTCCTTTTCTCTTCTTCACAAGGGGTTAGTCTGTGAGTAAAGGACCACCTTCCATCTATCATTCTAGGTCCAATACCATGCTGGGAATTGTACATGAATACAACATTCATACACACACACACTCCCCATACATATATTATTTATTTACATTTTATGCATTCTCATTTGTGCTTATGTGTATGTGGGAGGGGGGTACTGGGAGTCAGAGGATGACTTGAAGGAATTCCTTCTCTCCTTCGTTCTGTCAGTTCCAGGAATCCTGTTCAGATCATCAGGCCACTGTTGTATACTGCTTTCCTCCCATACTGAAATATGCCATCCTGCAGGGAAGCTCCTTAAGAAAGAGGATAAATGATTCAAAATAGCTTCAGGAAGTCCCTGAAACTGACCAGATTCACTAGGCCCCTCCCTCCCAGAAGTAAACAATAAAGACTGCAAGTCACTCTCAGACAAGCCAAAAGTGAAGAAAACTGAGATTAGACCAGCTGCCTGGAAGAAGCAGGAACCAGCTGAGGTCCCTGGAAGAGGTTTAAGACCAACTGAGTCACTTGGAAAAGATACTGTTGACTTGCCTGCAGGCTATGCAGTGTAGTTTTTTATGACCTATCATTCTTGCTGGTCTAGGCTTTGATGCTCCAGTTGTCTTTGAGTCAATTCTATTCCTTTTAGCAATCCCTCGATCATACTCCTGTGAATAACCACCAGTTAAACTCATTGGTTCACCAAGTTGGACTTTGGTGGTATACTTTGGTCAGCCATAGGTTCCTTATCAGTGTGAATAAATGTCTGTGTTGAATCTCGCCAGGAAAAGGCTTGTCACACAGCAGCCATCTTGCTATCACTATTTATTTACTTCTTTTGACAAGGTCTCACTATGTAGCCCTGGTTAGGCCTGCAAGTCACTAACTCACTATATAGAGCATAGAGACTTGCCTGCTCCTAATTTTCCAGCATTGGGTTCAAAGGAATGCACAGCTATGTCAGGACTTTAATTAATTAATTACATAATTAATTAGATTTAAATTTTTTAATTTTATGTGTAGGAGTGTTGTTCCTACATTTGTGCATGTGTACCACATGCATGCTTCCTGCCTGTGGAGGCCAGAAAAAGGGTATCAGAGTCCTGGAACTGGAGTTATAGACAGTTGTGAGCCACTGTGTGGGTGCTGGGAACTGAACCTGGAAGGAACAGCCAGTACTATTAGCTTAACATACATTGTCCTGGTACAATTTTTGTCTCATAAGTCCTAAGAAAAGGGCAGAGGTTTGACTCTAGTTCATTAACAATCAATTTTTGTGAAAGCATTTCTACCAGGCACATTTTCCTTAAACACATAAAACATGTATTGCACAAAGTGTGGGAGCAATGTTCTGCTGTATTGTTTTGTTTTCAGAAATCCAAATGGATTCACCTACAGTCCCTTACTATAGTGCATTAAAGAGCTTTTATATTTCCACGTTCCCTTCCAATCTCCTCCTAATCCACTGTTTAAAAAACAGAGGCAAAATTAGCTATTTTCAAATGAACACTTCAGTAACATTAGTACATTTACACTGCCAGGCAAACACCACTTCTATCTAGTTCCAGCACATTTTCACCTCCCTAAATTACACCCTGTTCCATTAAGCTGTTGCTCTTTAGTACCCTTCCTCACAGCCAACCCACCTGAACCTCATTTCAAAAAATTAATTTTTATTGCGAAGTACGGTGCATATAAAATTTACCCGTTTAGTCTTTGTTTTTATGCTGTGACACTGACTCTCCTCACATCGGTCCAGGCTGGCTTGGAACTTATATTGATTCTGTGACCTCTGCCTCCCTAGTGGTGGGATAACAGATGTGCACCAAAACACCAGGCGCACTTCAGTAGTGTTCTGTGCGCACACATTATATGCTCATCATCCTGTGATCTTCCCTCTATCTACAAGACTTTATATTTTTCTCACTGAAACTCTGCCCTCATTCACCATTATTTCCCTTTTGCCCTTCACCCTGGCCCATGGCCACTCCCACTCTACTTTCTGAATGTATGAATTTGCCCAATGTCTTCATAGGAGTGGAACCATGCAGGGAGTAGAGCATATGTCCAGTATATGTAACATCCTATGTTCAATTTTACCTGGCTCATTTCACTTAACATAATGTCCTCAAGGTTCAATAACTTGTATTAGAACTTTCACAACTCATAAAAAAGTTATTCATTGTGTGGGCGCACATGTGTGTGACACAGCATGATTTGTGAGGATCACAGACAACCTGTAGGACTTGGTATTCTCCTGCATCATGTGGGTTCCAGGGATCCAGTTCAAGTCATAAGGCTTGGTGGCAAGTGTCTCCCTGGCTGAGCTGTCTCTGCAGCCCAGGACTTCCTTCTTTATTAAAGTTAACTAGCATTCCATTAGTCATGGAGTATTAGTGACATGGTTACATAGTTACACTATGTTTTGTTTATCCATTCATCTGCTGGTAGATGCTTGAATTGTTTCCGCCTGTGAGTGATTGTGAATGATCTGTCACAAACAAGATCATGGGTGCACTGTGTCTGTTTAAATGTTCCCTTTTTATTTTGTCTTTTTGGCTTTTTTGACACAATTTCATGCTGTAGCTCAAGCTGGTCTGAAACTCTCTCTGTAGCCCAGCTACAGACTTCTTGATACTCTCCTGCCTCAGCCTCCCAAGCACTGGAATTGCAGATATGAAATGCCACGCCTGGCTCATAGACTATGGTTTTTTCTTTCTTTTCTTTTTGATGAGGTCTCACTATGTGGCTCTGACTGGCCTTGAATTCACAGAGATCTGGCTTCCTCCACCTCTGAGTGCTAGAATGAAAGGTATGTGCCATTGTGTGCACTCTAGTCTACCCTTTTCATTTCATGTGCCACCATCACCGGCAGTTTGGAAATATGACCTCTCATTTAAAGTCCCAGAATATCTACCTATTTCCTGCTTGCCACATGATCTCCAGACGTCATCTCAATAGTCAATCAACAACCCATCAGAGAGCAATGCAGAGGCCACATTCAGAAAACCTGCTTTGGGTGTATGGGGGGAGGGGGTGGTTGCTCTGAACCCACAGCACAGATACCCCTGACCTTTCTTCCTCTGAGTCCCTCCCCTCCCACTGCCCACAAAACTCCCAGAAAACCACGAAACACAACTTGGTCCTAAAAACAAATATCAGGAAGCCAAAAGACAGATTAGGTTCTCCAAGGTGGAGCCCTAAAAAGGGAATGGGGGGGGGTGAGGGCAAAAGGAATATACAGAAAAGCAGAAGTGAATTCCGATGATGGGCCTCAACTCCAACTGACACCTGGGAGGCCAGCATCCCTCTTTGTACCTAAACTCTGCTCCTGGCAAGTGATAAAAGCAGTATTTTTTTCAGACAACAGCGAACATAAGAGATATGGTGGCTTATTCCTGCTGGTCCAGCTACTCGGAATGCTGAGGTGGAGAAATGATTATACTGAGGCCTGTCTACACTACAGAAGGAAAGCTAGGCCAGCCTAAGAAACCTAACAAGATTGTCACAACGAGACAGAAAAAGAAAAGAAAATGAAAGAGGGCAGCTGGGCGGTGGTGGCATACACCTTTAATCCCAACATTGTGAGTTCAAGGCCAGCCTGGTCTACAGAGCAGCTTCTGGGACAGGGCTACACAGAGAAACCCTGTCTTGGAAATTAAAGAAAGAAAAAGAGATAATGTGGAAAGGAGGGAGGGAGAGAGGGAGGGAAGGAGGAAAGAAGGAAGGAAGAAAAAAAAAAACACAGAAAACTAGGATCTTGTATTTGCAGGGGGCAGAGCATTTGTCCAGTATATCTAAGATCCTATGTTCAATTTCCCAGTCCCCAAGCCCAGATAAAACAAACAAAAATTTGCTTTTAGAGACTGATCTTACACACACACCACACACCATAAGCATAAACAAAAGAAAACCTCACAAAAATCTGCTTGAGAGGATGCAAGGCCTCCCTGGGTACCCTGATCTGGAAGCAGTGCTTTGTCTGCCTCTGTTGTGTTCACAGCCTCTGTTCTTCTTCGTCTTCTCCTTCCCAGACTCATGTGAAGCAACAAAGCAGATTGATTATGCTGCCTTGGAAACTTTGAGCTAGGCAGGTTCCATATCTTGTGCAAAAAATCCCTTTTCCTGCTTTCAAGGCTGAAAGAGCTTCCCTGTGCAGCCTGGTTTTAAAACCCTCATACCAAGCATGGAAAATTCTATAAATACCAAATGCAAACGTGGAATTTAACCTTGAATTATTCTAGCCTCCAGCTCAACCTCCTCCCCATTCCACCATTTTCTCCCTGCTTGCATACCCTCTTTAAACTCTGTCTGAAGGTTGATCAACATGGAAGGAAGGAAGGAAGGAAGGAAGGAAGGAAGGAAGGAAGGAAGGAAGGAAGGAAGGAAGGAAGGAAGGAAGGAAGGAAGGAAGGAAGGAAGGAAGGAAGGAAGGAAGGAAGGAAGAAACCTTTTCAGGAAGATTTCCTGACACCTAAAGAATAAAAATTGTCAATGTGGGTGTGACCATTGGAGAAATGTTCATTTGGTGGCCTGTAGCAATGTATTGGTCTTCGGGTGTTACCCAAGTTGATGGTCTGAAACAACCAATAGCTCCCACAAACCAGGTAAAGCTTGTGTATACTGATATCTTTATTTATACCCAGGTGGTCTCCTGGATGAATTTGTTCTAGAGCCCTTTACTCTGCTCTGTATTGCTACGTAATAAACCATCCTCCAAATGGTTGCTGGAAACACCACCAATTATTTTGGATGTTTCTCAATATGCTACAGTTTGTTCCCAGCCTGGGCAAAGCTTCTATCCCTTCTATAAGACATCAATGGATAGTAGGGTGCCTGATGCTAAGCCTGATTCCCCAGGCCCTACACCATGGGAGGAAAGAGGACCAGCTTCCACAGGTTGTCTTGAAAATGGAGTCAGTCACATTGACAGTGCAGGCTCCGATCACCAACAGGTTTTGGGTTGACATGATTCAAAAACAACAAACTTCTTTGGAGAATGCAGTCTCCAGCTGGGGAGATGGCTTATGGAGAAGGATAACTTGCTGTACAAGTTGAGAACCTGAGTTCAAATCCCCAGAACCTTGGTAAAAATTCACACATAGTCATGTGTGCCTGTAACCCCAGCACTATGTGGTAGGGGAGGAGGAGAGAGAGGCCTCCGGCCCAGCTTCAGGCTTAGTTTTATTCTTTTAAGGGAATAAAACAGGTACTCAATGTCCTTCTTTGGATTCTCTGTGCATATAATACCTGTGGCAGAGAATGCAGTTCCCTGTAAGCCTCCAGCCTCCTCTGTCTGTATCACTCAGGCTGAAATCTCCCCGTGTGGAGGCTAATCAGGCTGCCAGGAGTGTTTTGAGCTGGTCTCACAGTTAGAGATAGTGTACACAGAAGATGCCAGCTTGCCCTGGCTCTCTTCCTCTCTGTATGTATCACCTCTACACTGCATCCCTGGACCAGAAAACCTGAGGCCTTACGCAACTCTTGAGGAAGGGCAAGCTGCACTTAGATCTGCTAAGGGCTCTGCTTGAATCCTCTGTTGTTGGCAAGGGAGTTATTTGTACACAAGTCCTTTGCTCCATAAAACTCAAACAATTGCTCAAATTGTTCCAAGCCTCCTCCCTCGTCCTCTCTGCCCAGTCTCTACAGCAATTCCCAGGTATGGGAGTGTTGTGGAATATTATTTTAAGATGGGTAACATTCTTTTATGCTGTGGAGTATTTGTTTAGTGATGCGAAGATGTGTTGCGTGCTTTTGTGTTGCGTTATGTTTAACTCTGTGACAGTGTGTTACTGCGCCTGCCTAAAACACATGACTGATTGGTCTAATAAAGAGGAGAAATCTGGGAAGAGAAGATCATGAAACAAGGAGAAGAAGACTCCAGGGGCTAGCCACCCAGCTACACAGCAAGCTACAGAGTAAGAAGAAACGTATACAGAAAGGGAAAAGCCCAGAGGCAAAAGAGAGATAATTTAAGAAAAGCTGTCTAGAAACAAGTCAAGCTGAGGCAAGACTTTCAGACAAAAGAATAAGCCTCCATTTATTTATTTGGGAGCTGGCTGGCAGCCCCACCCCCTACACTCTGTGATGATTCTTCATAATGCATATCAGAGACCAGGGCTCTCCCTCCATCTTTGAATCACGCAGTCACTCAGTATTCGAGCAGCCCTGGAGAACTCTGGAGGAAAGGACCAGAGTCTGCAGCTTATTCCCTGCATAGGCTCCAACAGATCCTCAAGAGAGGATAATGCAGTGCGTGGTAGGCTATGAGTACACCACAAGCAAACAGAGTCTGCTCTAGGGAGGAAACTATTTTGCTCAGAGTGCAGTAATGCACTTGAACCAGAGGAAATAGCCCGGCCACTCAGTGTTCAGTGTCCTGAGCAACAGAAGATCAGGAGGCGAGGAACAGAAAACGGAGCTTCAGGCTCAGACTGGGATGTGGCCCACTGGCTCCACAGTGCTGTGAGGCTCATGTGTCAGGAAACGGAAACCCTGTGCTATTTTTAGCACTGTCTGAAGCCTCCAGACAAGGAGCAGCACCTTTGCCCCCTCTGTGGGGGCCCCGGGGTGTCTCCACTACTACCCATGTCTTTCTCCAGGCTCCAGATGGTACTTTTTAAGCTTCCCGCTAACACGTGTCCTTACTTTTCCTATGACATCATTTTCTCCCCTCAAGCTTTAGAAGCAGCTTGAAGACAAAAGACACACCAAAGAGCCTGTGGTTCTTCACAGTGTGCTTCTAGTAGATGAGTCTTTTTTACTTCTGTGACAGCATTGTAATATGTCCTCAAGACAACAGTTTACCTGACAAGTTACTGCATCCATTTGCATGGTGACCTTGCTTTCAAGTGTTCTCAACCCTAACCACAAAATATTTTTTACACCCTCCTTGCTACACATGTACGGTTAATCCTTTGTGCACATAAATTCAATTAGCCTTAGATAAAATATATTTGGTAAAAAAAATAGCACTCATATTCAACATATGTAGACATTTTTTCTTGCCATCATTCTCTAAATAACATATAATAATATATATAGCAAAACAACCTTTTATATATTTACATTGTGTTAGGTGTGATAAGTAACCTAGAGGAAGTTTAGAATAGGTGGGAGGCTGTAAAAGCTCGATGCAAACACATTTTATACAAGGGCTTTAATTTTGTTGTCTACAAGGAGTCTTGGAGCTTCATTCTTCAGATATTGGGAAGGATTATATTTATTTATATGATATATGAAAAGTTCTATTCAGACTTTCTCATTGGACTTTTCTTGGACCTCCAGCCAACAAATAATGACATGGAGACATATTAATTATGAAAGCTTGGCTTTTAGCTTAGGCTTGTTCCCAACTAGCTCTTAATTTTAAATTAACCTGCTTTTATTAATCTATGTTCTGCCACATGGCTTTTTACCTCTCTTCCATCTGTATGTCTAGATGGCATCTCTCTACCTCTCTTCTTCCCAGAGTTCCTCTCTCTTCCCAGAAATGCCACCTAGTCTCTCCTACCCAAACATTGGCCATTCAGCTTTTTAAAAAACCATTCAGAAGTCACCTTAGGCAGAGACCCTTCTACAAAAGATTATCTCACAACAATAAGTGTTTGAATTGCAACAATAGATGTCTTTTGCTATATCATGCAGGAAACCACATGTGTTCATTGTTTATTTTGAGACAAGGTCTTTCTGTAGTTGGGATTGTCCTGGAACTCACTCTGTAGACCAGGCTGGTCTCGAACTCACAGAGATCTGCCTGCCTCTCCCTCCCAAATCAGTGCTGGGGTAAAAGGTATGCACCCTTTCTTGCCAATAAAGTGTGACTTTACAGAGCTCTCATGTGACGAAAACCGTGTCTACAGCCTGCATCTCTCTTGCCTATGCTGGCACCCCTGCCTTCTGTCATGTTTCTTGAGAACTCTGTTGAGTCCCTTGCCTGTTGTGTGCGGATTAGTTTAGTTAGATGTTATCGATCACCTACAAATCCACTCAGCATGGTACTGGTAGCAGCAGTTTGCTAAATGGGACTAAATCTTGAGAGGAGAGCTCGTTAATGACAGAACTTGAACAAGGGGCATAAAGAGTACCACAAGAAGATGAGTACTGGCATTCAGCTTGAATAAGGGACCAGAGTCATTTGCATGGTTTTGATTGATGATATATTTCTTCCTTTTGCTTTGATGCAGGGTTTCTCTGTGTACCCTTCACTGTCCTGGAACTCCCTGTGTAGACCAGGCTGGCCTCCACCTTAGAGACCCACCTGCTTCTACTCCCAAGTATTGGTATTAAAAGCATGCGCCACCATGGCCTGACTTTTGCAGTTTTAATAATGCTTCATGAGAAACACACTAAAACTCAATTTTTTACATCAACAGACACCTTCCCTTGCTACAGTCTTGAAGGGCTGTGATTTAACTCTTCCTGGCCAGGTTTGGCAATGTCTGGCTATAGAATAGCAGGCTTAGCTCCTGATGCCCAAGAAGATAATCATACCACAGCATGTGCTTCAAATGCCTGCCCATGTGGCAGAGTAACAGGTTAAGAGCACTGCTGTGGGAGAGGACCCCTATCCAGCACCCATGTCTACAGTCTCACAACTACCATTTAATCCTAGCTCCAGGGGATCTGACACCCTTTTCTGTCCTTTAAGGGTACCTATGCTCATGTACACACACACACACACACACACACACACACACACACACACACACACACAGAGAGAGAGAGAGAGAGAGAGAGAGAGAGAGAGAGAGAGAGAGAGAGAGATTGAGAGAGATTCTTTTTAAATGCCTGTTCTTAAGCCAAATCTGCCAGTGTTTCACACAACACATTATCAAGGCCAATTGCACTGAGGGGGTGGGGTGATAATTCCCACCCAGAGTGAGGTCACTGCAGAGCCACAAGACAAAGGGTCACATTCTCTCCCAGCTGAGTAAAACATCTGGCTCCATAAGTCAGCTGAGCACAGTAGTACAAATGGGAGTTCTGAAGTGGGGACATTATCTCCCTACCTGCTTAATTCAGTAGAGGTCCTGTGACAAAGGGCACAGCCAATGCACTTGGCTTCAGGTCAGTTTCTCACGGAGGCTCAGAAAAAGGGTCTGTCCTAGGTCTCTTCTTGGACATGGAGATGGTACATAACTCCATCCCCACTCTCTCTTCTTTTCTCTGTGCACATCTGTGTCCACATTTCCCCTTCTGATAAGGACACTAGTCAGATGGGGGGGGGGGGCGGCTCATCCTATATTGAGTATTTTAGCCCCGTCTCCTCTTTAAGATCTGATTCCCAGTGATGTAATGTGAGCTACCTACCAGGGTTAGGACTCAAGCATGTGACTTGTGTGTGTAAGATCATATTATCCCTTGAAGGATTATTTTGTGGGGCTTCAGAGGCAGCTCAGTTGATAGAGTGTTTGCTTAGCATACACAAAGTCCTGGGTACAATCCCTAGCACTCTACAAATTGGGGGTAGTGACGCCCCTGGAACCTCAACCCTTGGTATGAGGATCAGAAGCTCAAGGTCATCTTCTGTAGCACATCAAGTCCAAGGCTAGTCTGGACTGGGAGAGAACCTGTCACAAAATTTAAAGAAATGTTTTCTGTATTAGCGAGGTGCATGTCCCCCACTTCAGAGACCTTTTTGGCATAAAGATCAGTGAAGAATCCTTTCCTGTCCTGACTCTCTGAGCTACTGGTCACTACAGATGCCTTTCCCCTGTGTTGAACAGAGGCTAAAGCCTCAAATTTGAAGAGTGCTTTGATGATCAAGACCAGTCCTTGACCTCCCTGGCCATGCCACCACAGCCTTTGGTTACATACCAGGTTGGCTCATGCTGTTGGGAGGCAAAGTCTATCCTGGTGGCTGTACAGCGTCATGGAGGCCAACCTTGCAGCTCATCTTTCCTGTGTCAGCACATGTGAAGAGAATCATTTGCCCCTCTTTAATAGGGAGCTGTGTTGGACAGTGTTAGCCAGAAGAGCCTGGGGGTAGGGGAGAAGAATCCCACTGACAATTCCATGGCAGGACCTGCTTTCCTTATGCACTTGCTCGCAAACAGGCCTGGGAGGAGAGGCGTGCAGAAGCACCAGCTCATGTTCCAATAAAGAGGGCTGAATGGGCCAGCGTGTAAGCACACAGTAAATATCTCTCTCACTTTATAGGAGCCAGTGAGAAGGAAGGCAATTCTCTGAGCAGGCTACCTTGCAAAGCTACTCTCATTCTTTTCTGACTGATGTGGCCCATATGTGTTCCCTACCGCAGCAGAAACAAGTGGCCTTTGTGCCCTGTCGGCATTTTCTGTCCTGGTGTAAATTAAGCACACTGCAGCCATTTCATTAAGAAATAGTCTCTGATGTGACGTGTCGGGTTTCCAGAGGCAGGAAAGCCTGCTTGAAGCTGAGAACAGCCAGTTTTCGCTATTGCAATGTCAGCTCCTGACCATGAAGAAGAGGAGAAGGAACAAGCCACCACAGGAGACACGCCACCCCTGCTGCCACTGCTACATCCCAGTTGGACAAGAATGTGACAGAATTATCCACAGCTTTGCTGTCTTCCTCTCCTACTCCACGCCTGGCAATAGAATCCTACAGACATCTGGAATTATGGTGGGGTAAATGCAGTAAAACACAGATTTCTTTTTCTGGAAATGCTTCAATCTCAGACCCAAGAGGGCAGGGATATTGAGTAATTGACATGCTCTCAATAAACATATTATGGACGTTTATGAACTTGGCCTATCTCTTGGCTAGTTTGGGCTTCT
Organism: Phyllotis vaccarum; assembly: GCA_033318265.1. Taxonomy (NCBI): domain Eukaryota; kingdom Metazoa; phylum Chordata; class Mammalia; order Rodentia; family Cricetidae; genus Phyllotis; species Phyllotis vaccarum. The sequence continues at coordinate 130,248,038 of JARWLC010000013.1, forward strand.
GGTACTCCTGGGATAGCTTTGATTTTTAAAAGGGCAATCTGGTAAACACATCTGTGTCAAGTCCAGTTTTGGCTACCCTGGGACAAACCAATGGGTCACACACACACACACCCCCTTTATTTTCCTGAAATAAATATCTAAAAAGGCATTTCTGTGTCCTAGCTGCAACTCAGAAGGATGGAAAAATATCACAAGATATTCTGCACACATACTAGCCAATCTCCCTTTTATACAGAAGAAATTCAAATGAGTCTCTGCCATTAAAACTTTGATTATCAGAAACTTCGTTTTAATCAGAGATTGCTGTAAACTCTGCGTGCTCAGCTAACTTGTGTACTTAACATTCTTGATACTATATGCTGGTCCAATTATCCAAATTTTTCTTAAACTCAATTTCTTGGGACCTTGTGGTTAATTAATCAAGTTGTAACTTTTTAAGAAAGTGTTATCTCCATATGTACTGTGTATGCAGACACCCAGGCCCCAGAGCTGGGATGGTCTTGAGGTCTGTTTTTTATTACATTTATGTATGCATGTATGCATGTATGCATGTATGTATGTATGTATGTATGTATGTATGTATGTATGTATGTATTGTATATGTGTCTCTGTTTGTGCCATGGCACATGGGTGGTGATCAAATGCTTGTGGAAGTAGTATCTCTCTTTCCAGCACGTGGGTCCCAGGGGTTAGGCTCAGAGAGTCAGGCTTAGCAGCAGGTGTCTTTGCTATGATCCACTTTGTTAGTTTTTAGACACATCTATGGGACTGTACTTTGCTGATGGCAGGGCAAGCCAGTGACAGTCAGAATTTCTTCACTGTGCTCAGCTCAAGTAATTGACTTCATTTCATACTGTCCGGTCACATCTCCCCCACACTAGCTAGTGCCACCTGGTCATGGCTAGCAGAGACCAGTATGGGGATTCACACCTTGTGGGGCCACTGGCTTTCCCTTGCTGTTACTCAGAAAGATCTGCCTTTAGGAATGTGGTTGGTATAGCCAGCACTCATATGTGAACCCAGTGTATCATATAATCTATCCCACAGTCACATAAACTACTATACATCATTACAACATGCACAGTTACAAAGCAAGCACTGTCTCCTAGCAACCTTTGTGAAACTGCATGAATGTACACATACTTCCGACACAGACACACATATATACACATCATTAAAAGTAAAAATAAGCCACGTGGTGGGGGTGCACATCTTTATCCCAGCTACTTTGGAGTCAGAGGCAGGTGAATCTCTGAGTTCAAGGCCAGGCTGGTCTACAGAATGGGTGCCAGGACATCTAGACCTACACAGAGAAACCCTGCCTATAGATAGATAGATAGATAGATAGATAAATGAGTGAGTGAATGAATGAATGAATGAATAATAAATGAATGAATAAATAATAAATAAATAAATAAATAAATAAATAAATAAATAAATAAATAAAATCGATCTTTGAGGAGAAAAGACTTTTTAAGAAAGTTCATAAGGCAGTGAGATGGCTCAGCTGTTAAAGGCCCTTGCCACCAAGCCTAATGACCTGAATTTACTCTCTAAGACCAACACAGTAAAAAGTGGGCATTTTTTCAAGTTGTTCTCTGATTTCTATGCTGACTTACATGTGCATGCCTCCCCCTCCCCCATTTCAAGAATGGGAAAACGAAAAGAGAGAAATGTTGTGATAGTTTCTAGTTGTTTCTGTCCACTAGTAAGTTCAGAGGCAAGATTATGCTCTTGGCAGGAGAAAGGTGGTGGGCTGCTGCTTTGCTCTGTTTTATGGATTCCCCCACACCCAACCATTCCGGGTCACATGTCCAGTCAGCTTCCTGTGCGCATGCCTAGCAAGATCTCTGCTTTTCCAACCATATTCTTTCCCTTTTTATCTTCCTACTGAATTCTTGTCCTTTTTTCAAAGCTTTTCTCCAGTCCTATTTCCTCTGAAGAGGCCAGCTGGAAACCATCTCTATTTCAACTCTTTGAAGTCCCCATTGTCTATGGCGCTCATTAGATCCAAAGTAAACACCACCATGGGGGATTTGATGCTTGCTTGCCCTCCCTCCCTCTGTTTCTGTCTCTGTCTAGGTCCCTCTCTTTCTCAGAGCAAGGACATTGTCTTACATTTCTCTGCTTCCCAATGGAGACTAAATATGACTTGCATGTAATTGCCATTCTATAAATGGCTTGTGGATGATAATAGTATTTCTAACAGTTGTTGTTAATTATACACCTACTGTGTGTTAGGAACTTTTAGAAAATTTTATTTGTGTGATAGTTTAAAATGTTCTCTTTATAAGAAGTTATAGTTAAGAACATAGGGCTGAAAATGTGACTCAGTTGAAGGGTGCTTGCCTGACATGCATGAAACTCTGGGTTCCATCCCTAGGACCAAGTTACCAAGTATAGTAACTTACACCTTTAATCTTAGCACTGAGAGGGTAGAGTCAGAACAATTCCAAGTTTAAGGTCATCCTTGGCTATGTGCCAGTTCCAGACTAGCTTAGACTACATAAAACACTCTCCCACAAAAATTGAGGACTGGCAATGGTGTCTCACACCTTTCAACTCCACACTTGGGAGGCAGAGACAAGCAGATCTCTGTGAGTGTGAGGCCAGCCTGGTCTACAGAGTGAGTTCTAGGACAGCCAAGGCTGTTGTTACACAGAGAAACCCTATCTTGGAAAACCAAAATAAATATATTGAGGGCCGACAAGATGGCTTAGTAGATAAAAGGACTTTGCTACTGAGCTTGATGACCAGAGTTCAGTCCCTAGAACCTAGAAGGATGGAATTTGGGAACCAGCTCCAAAAGTTGTCCTCTGACTCCCACACATGTACATACATACACATATATGACATAGACAGATGTAAATTTCTTTTGCTAGGTACATAGCAAAAGCCTGTCTTAGCTAGCCCTCTTCTCTGCCACCTTAACCTCTCTAGAGATCTCCATCCTTAAGCATTTGCTTGGCTGTAGGTGCACAGGCCTTTAATCCCAGCGCTCAGAAGGCAGAGAGGCAGGTGAATCTCCAAGTTGTAAGTTCAAGACCAGTCTGGTCTAGAAAAAAAGTTCCAGGACAACCAGGGCTACACAGGAGAACCCTGTCTTGAAAATCAAAAAGAAAAAACCTTCTTGAACTATCAGATTTTTGTGTAATGTTTATATAGCCATAACATACAGCTATAGACAGGCATTCCATAGTTTTCATTTCAATAAATCTATTGTAAGTTGGAAATATGGTAACTGGAAACACTTTTACTCTACCTTGTCCATAGCCCATAACAGTGTCACAGCGACACAGAGTGCTGTAGAATATTGATTATTGCCCCTCGGTTACCATCATGGCTCACCACTGCTGATCAGCATCACAGGACAGGACAGGACAGGACTCCCTAACACTAGCCCAAGAAACATCTGAATTCAGCACTTCAGGTGTAGTAAAGTCAAAAAGAACTAAGTCGGGGCTGGAGAGATGGCTTCGCAGTTCAGCACTGGCTGCTCTTCCAGAGGACCTGGGTTCAAGTCCCAGCACCCACATGACAGCTTATAACGGTCTGTGACTCAGCAACATGTGAAGAGTTCTCAGCTATACATGGTATATACAGTGAGTCGTCATTATTTTTTTATTTTGGCTTTTTCAAGATAAGGTTTCCCTGTGTAGCTCTAGCTGTCCTGGAACCCGCTCTGTAGACCAAGCTGGCTTCAAACTCAGAGATCTGCCTGACTCTGCCTTCTAAATGCTGGGATTAAAGGTGTGCTGCACCACCACCACCACCACCACCACCACCACCACCACCACCACCACCACCACCACCACCACCCAGCTTATGATTCATCATTTAAATTTGACATTTTTGTTTGTTTGTTTGTTTTTGCTTTTTGAATCAGGGTTTTGCTGTGTAGCCCTGGCCATCCTGGAATAGATGTTGTAGACCAGGCTGACCTTGAACCCAGAGATCCACCTGCCTCTGCCTCAGAGTGCAGGATAAAAGTCCCCATCAACAATATTCCCTAAAATGCATTATTGTTGTTTTATTGTATTGCATGGGTGCTTTGCCTGCATGTTTGTCTATGCACCATGTGTGTATCTTAGTGCTCACAGAAACCAGAAGAGAGTGTTTGAACCCTGGAATTGGAGTTACAGATGGTTGTGAGCCACCATGTGGGTTCTGGAAATCAAATACCCTATTCTGGAAGCATAGTTAGTGCTTCTAACCACTATGCCATCTCTCTAGTCCCTATAGTATTATTTGCTACATTTATTCATGTGTGTATGCACTTGCCATGGCACATGTGGAAGCCAAAGGGCAACTCACAACTATTTCTAGCTATGCAATATAAGCAAATTAATGAACTCTGTGGTACCTCAGTGTCTCTGTCTATAAAATGGGACACCTCACTTGAGGGTTGTTTTAAGGATTAAATGAGACGTTCAACACTCAGAATAGCACTTGACAGACTAACCTCTTCCCCTACTGCTGTTATTAAAGCTAACCTACATTTGGAAGCTTCCCAGGGAATCCCTACAGTCTGACAGACCAGCATTTGGTGGTCGGGTCACAAGCTGTGGTTCTCAGTGATTCTCAGATTAGACCATTTTGGAAGGCACCTGGCCAAACATTCTGCTCATGACTGCTTACCAAGACCCACCTGAGTGGCCCTTCCCAACTCATCTTCCATGACAACAGGCAGTAGAAAGGAGCTCTGAGTAGACACTTTTTGTAGATTCTGCTTGGAGCACTCCTGTTCACTTGCTCTCTCTCTTTCTCTCTCTCTCTCTCTCTCTCTCTCTCTCTCTCTCTCTCTCTCTCTCTCTCTCTGTATGTGTGTGTGCATGTTTGTGTGAATGTGTAGATGTTTATGTGCATGTGTAGAAGGGTGTGCAGAGGTCAAAAATTAATGTATGTCTTCCTCAATCTTTCTTCACCTTATTATTTGAAAATGTTTAAACTATTGATTTATGTATTACATATAAGTATGTGGGCTTGAGTGTGCCACAGTATTCCTGAGAGAACAACTTGGAAGGAGATTCTCTCCTATTACATGAGTCTGTAGGATTCAACTTGGGTCGTCTTGCCCAGTGGCAAGCGCCTTTACCCATGGAACCATCTTGTTTGTTTACCTTATTTTTTTGAGACAGGGTCTTTCCCTGACCTTGAAGCTCATTGATTCAACTAGGCTGATTAACCATCATGGCCTGGGAGCCTAATGTTTTTTGAGTCTCTGATGCTGGGCTTAGAAAGCACAGTTCGTGTCTAACTTCTTAAGTGTTAGGGATCTGAAATTGAGGCCTTATGCTTGTGTGGAAAGCACTTTACCAACCAACCTCTCTCTCTAAGCCCCTTTCTTCCTTTTTGTGATACTAGGTATGTAGCTTGAGGCCTGACCCCAGTTAGCTAACTGCTCTGCCACTGAGCTACACCCCAACCCCTGTTTACAGAGGAGGGTCTCACTTTGGAGTCCAGGTTGCCTCTGAATTTGAGATATTCCTACTTCTTCTTACCAAGTGCCAGGATTGTACCTGGTACCACCACACCAGCCCAGCTACTGTTTCTGAAGCCAGCCCTTCATGAATGCTGTTGCTCTTCACCCAGGTGCCCTAAACTCTTTACTACTGCCTCATCTCCAGACAGTGAGCCTTAGCTTAAGCTTTCTTTAAGCAAGATCACTCTCTGCCTAGGAGAACAACCCCATCCAGAAAGGACAGTCTGGGGCTGATATGTTCCTTGGTTCCCATGGGAGAAAAATTAACCAATGACTGATCCATTCTGGGGTATAAAGGAATGGATCTTTTGTGCCAAGCATAGGCACAGTGATATGTGTTACCATTCATATTATAGAACAGCCCCAAGACACTCTCAGGTGAGGCTAATGTTCAAAGAGTCTACCTCTCTTGGCATCTTTCTCCTGCTGACTGGCTTCTGCCCCATGCTTATCTTTTCCTTCTGAGATCCCCACCCCCAGAATCCCTGTCTGGGGCTCTGTTCCCAGGGACCCTGACCCAAGACACTGCTGGTCATGTCAGCCTGAAGTAATAACCCCGGTTGCACTAGGAAGCTGTTACCACGCCATTCCTTGGCCTGCCTCTCTGTCCCACACTTAAGTAATTAGTTCTCTCCCAGGGCTTATTTTCCAGAGAACTAATCAGAAGCTGGCATCAGAGGGGAAGGATGATAAATGAAACAGGGGGTGGTGGCGCAGTGTGCAGCTGAGTGAAGCAGTCACCTGGGAGCCGGGAACAGCACGAAGCACCCTCTTAAGCCCAGCAGTGGAGATCACCCCCCCCCTACACACACACACACACACACACACACACACACACACACACACACACACACACATCCTACCCCACCCCACCCCCGGATGGAGGCACTAAATTGTTGCTTGCCTGCACTCGGAGGTCAAGAGCCTTGATAGCAACCAAATAGCATTCTTCAGCGTGGTTGCTGCAGATGTTGAAAAAGCAATCTGGCAAAGGCTAGTACATCAGGGAAACAGACTTAAAAGCTGTTGCTGCCATGTGGTCCTAGGTACAGCTTGAGGAGGGAGGGCACTGACATGTGTCTGCAATAGGTGCCTGTCCTGGTCTGCTGTGGAAACAAACCAGCTCCAGAAATGGCTGTTGAGCCCACTGTCTTTTGGCCGAGCTGTTTCTTGATAAATATCTTTTGGCAGCAAAGATTTTGTGTTTCTCTCTGTGGTGAGGCTCCCTGTACATTCTTCACAAGCTGTTTTGCAAGCAGGCAATGCTGCTGTCTGGTGCATGTAGGAGTTAACTCCCTCCCTTCCTCTCCCTCTCCCTCTCCCTCTCTCTCTCTCTCTCTCTCTCTCTCTCTCTCTCTCTCTCTCTCTCTCTCTCTCTCTCTCTCTCTCTCTCTCTCTCTCTCTCTCTCTCTTTCTCTTCCTTACCCTCAGAGTTTCTCTTTGTAGTTCTGAAACTCATCTGTAGACCAGGCTGAGATCCACCTGTTTCTGCCTCCCAAGTGCTTAAAGGTGTGTGCCACCATCATCCTGCTTAACTGCCTCTCAAGGAGGCCAAAACATAACCTGCCCAAGTTAAGGGCTGCCAGTATCTGGCCCAGAGCCAGACTAACTATATATAAATAGGATGATAGTAAGGTCTGAGAAGATGATGTTTAATACGATGAAGTACACTTCACTTCTCTGCAAAAATTTCTTAAATAGGACTCAGGGTGCAGGTCTGTAATCCCTGCAATCAAGAGGGTGGGGCAGAAAGATTGCCACAAATTCAAACTCACTACACAGTGAGTTTAAGGCTAGCCTAGACTACATAATGAGTTCAAGGGCAGCTTGGGCTATGGAGCAAGACTGTCTCCAACAATAAAAGACAAGAGAGGTGTGGCTCAATGATAGAGTGCTTGTCTAGTATGTTCAAGGCCTTGGATTTGGTTTCTAGAACTGGATGGTAGAAGATGAAGCACCCAGTGTGGTGGCACACATCTGTAATCCAAGCTCTCAGGATGTAAAGGCAAAAGGACCACCAGTTCCAGACCAGCTTGGACTACATAAATGAGACTCTCAAAACAAATGGAGGTCTAGAGAGCACTAGCTGCTCTTCCAGCGGACTTGGGTTTAATTCAAAACACTCAACCATCTCACAAGCATCTGTGATTCCAATTCCAGGGAATCCAACAACCTTTTGAGCCTCCACAGGCACCAGGCATGCGAGTGGTACACTTATATGTATATAGGCAAAACCACACATCTACATAAAAAATTAATAGTAAACGGTCCGGCTCAGTGGGTAAAAGTGCTTGTCATCAAGTCTGATAACCTGCATTCCAGAATCCACACGCTAAACAGAGAGAGCCAACTCCCCTGGGTTATCCTCTGATGTTTACACTCCCAACCAGGCTTTCAGTGAGTATTGGGACTAAATTACATCGATGATAAAACCTGCATTCCATTAACCAGTGGTCTCTGGGTCTCCCTCTCCCTCCCTCCCTCTCTCTCTCTCTCTCTCTCTCTCTCTCTCTCTCTCTCTCTCTCAGAAGTTTTTGGTGTTTTGTTTTGTTGTTATTCTTGGTTGTTTTTCCCCCCACCCCAGACAGGATTTCTCTGTATAATCACCCTGGCTGTCCTGGCACTCACGCTGTGGATCAGGCTGGCCTTGAACTCGCAGAGATACACTTGCCTCTAGCTCCTGAGTGTTGGGATTAAGGGCATCTTGCATTAAGATATTGACTTAAGCTGGGCATGGTATGTTTTTAAACTGAGAACTTACTCTGTGAGTTTGAGACCACCTGGGCTCCGTGCTGAAATCCTGGCTCAAACAAACAAGTTGGCTCCAGGTTGGGGATGTAGCTTAGTTGGCTGAGTAAATGAAATTTTTGGAGTTCAGGTGACAGATAAGCTCAAAGCCCTAGGTTGAGTCCTAGGCACCTAACAAAACCCAATATGGTGACCCTATAACCATACTTAGCAGCTGAATCTGAGAGGATCAGAAATTAATTGAGGCATTTTGAGCTACATAGTGGGTCATAGGCCAGCCTCAGCTACGGAAGACCATGTCTCAGAACCAAACGGGAACCTTGTGTGACTTACCTACTCTTGCTTCTCCATCCCCAATATATTAGGGCTGCAATCCATTTTTTTCTTTTCCTGTCTTGAAGTTTTGACTCTTCTACACTATCATTAGATTGTCACATGCTTAGAGTCACAGTACAGAGCTTTTCTTTTTACTCATGGATATGCAATTGGGGTTCTTCCCTGTCTTGTCAAAATCTGATGACTGCTAGATGTGGGGGTGTGTATCTCTAATCCCAGAGGCTAAGAGGCAGAGGCAGGCAGATCTCTGTGAGTTTGATGCCTTTATAGTGAACTCCAGGATAGGACAGGCAGGAATCCAAAGAGAGACCCTGTCTCAAGCCTTCCCCTAGCCCCCTCCCCAAAAGCCTGATCTCTCTCTCTCCTCCTCTCTCTTCCTCTCTCTCTCTCTCCCTCCCTCTCTTCCTCTCTCCCTCTCTCCCTCCCTCCCTCTCTCCCTTTCCCCCCCTCTCTTCCCTGCTGGTCTGCCTCAGACCTGGATGGATCATCTCTTCCATCATCTGCTTGTATACTAGTATAGTATATGCTCTTGCAACATATGCAGATACTAACAGGAGCTAGAGTGGTCCAGAGGCAGCTAAGAGTCTGTGTAGTTCCTTCATTTCTTTGCTCTATTTCCCTTCCTCCTCATCCCTCCCCATCTTCTTCCTTCTCTTCCATATTTCAAATAGTGTATCTAAAAACTAAAAGTAAGTCTTTTTCTTTTTTTACAGTTGTTTTTTTTCTCTCTTCCCTTCCTTTTTTCACAGGTGTTTCTGTGTAGCCCAGGCCTACTTCAAACTCACTTCTCCTAGCTCAGACTCCCAAAGTGCTGAGATTATAGGTTTATGAATCAATTTTAGTGGGGTATGGTGGTGCGTGTCTTTAATCTCAGCACTTGGGAAGCAAAGGCAGTTGGTTCTCTGAGTTCGAGGCCAACCTGGTCTACAGAGCCAATTCCAGGACAGCCAGGTGTAGTAAGAGTAGACTTTCGGGTCTAGCCTCAAGGTTTAGACCCGCAAACCCACAGACCCGCAGAGACACACAGATGCTTAAAATAGTTTTAGGCTGATCGGCCTAGGGCCCAGGCATATAACTTGCTAGCTCTTTACCCTTAAACAAACCCATGACTCTTATCCTGTTCAGCCATGCGGCTCAGTACCTTTTCTCAGAGCAGCATAAGTTGTCCTCTAGTTGTCCTCTGTATCTTCTGGCTTCTCTCTGGCATCTGTGCTCTGTTCTGCCTGCTCCTAGAGACTTCTTAGTCTGGTAGCCCTCCCCCCCACTTCCTGTCTGTCTTTGGCCAATCAGCACTTTATTAAACTCATAGGCAGGGACAATTATTTACAATGGAACCACATAATCTCCCTGCATATCCCCTTTTCAATGGAACCACATAATCTCCCTACAGCCAAGGCCACACAGAGAAAGCCAATGTGAAGAAATAAAAACAGCAAATGGCATGGATGCAGTGGGAAGACTCAGTGGTTCAGGATTAGGAGGCCGTGGGGGCTTTGGCAGAGAATTCAGCAGCGGTTTTAGGCCATGGAGATAAAGGCAAATGCAAGGAGTGGATCCTCTGTCAACAAGCTGGGCTGCCTGGTTAAGGACGTCAAAGTCCCTGGAGGAGATCTACCTTTTCTTCTTGCCCATTAAGGCATCAGGGATTATTGACTTTTTCCTGGCCGCATCCCTAAAGGATGAGGTTCTAAAGATCATGCCAGTGCAGAAGCAGACTTGGGCTGGCCAGAGGACCAGGTTCAAGGCTTTTGTCACTATTGGGGACACAATGGTCATGCTGGTCGTTGTGTTAAGTGCTCCAAGGAGGCAGCCACTGCCATCTGAAGGTCCATCATCTTGGCCATCTTTCCTTAGTCCCTGTGCAGAGAGGCCACTGGGGGAACAAAATTGGCAAGCCCCACACTGTTCCCTGCAAAGTAACGCTACACATCAGGAAACAGCAAGGCAGAGCTGGTGAAAGGCTTATGGACAATAGCCATATCCATACAGGGCTTTGTGGAAGTCTGCAGAGGAAGTGACCAGGAAGAGGAGAGGCAGAAGCATGGGTATTGTCAGCATTCAACTCTGTATGTCCTTTCACCCTGGTAAAGGGCAGAGAAGGGACAGTTTTCCTGGTGGCCAGCCCTGGGTGGAACTGGCGTCATTGGTACATGGCACTAATTTTTAATAATCTCTGGCTTTGTCTCTGTCTGTTTCTCTCTCTCTCTCTCTCTCTCTCTCTCTCTCTCTCTCTCTCTCTCATAAAATGTCCTTTAGAAGACTTTTTTTTTTAAATAAATAACAGAATTTCCCTATCGAACCCAAGCTACAAGGAATTTGGCATCCTCCTGTCTCCATCTCCCAAAGCTGGGATAATAAGCATCCCCATTCCCAGCTTTAGGAGACAATATTTTTATAGCTTTGTGTATGTGAGGAGTTGAGTGATACATATCCAGTTTGTCAAGGAGGCCAGTTTCAGTGACCTCATTTAGTATGTCTGTCCCTACAGGAGTGCTTCACCACTATCCATCTCTAGAGCTTTGGGTTCAGACCAAACTAAACTCTTCCCCCATGTTAAGCACCAACTCTATGCCCCCCTCAGCCCCTCGTACCCACCCCTCCACTCTCTGTTTCATATATTGGATGGACTAGGATGTCTCTGCCAAGGGAAGTCATGACCCATGTGCACCTTCTGCCTAGATCCCTGTGTTTCACAGACCTTCCATCATTTCATATTCCCAACAACTATACACACAGATTCCAGTATTTTCACATGCTTTCTAGCCCTCACGCTTTTAGGGGCAGTTCACAGCTCCTGGGGGGGGCAGGGAAAATCTCTTGTAAGAAATATGTATAAAATGTTAAAATCCTTTTCCTACCTTTCTGGGAACTTCACTCCTCCTCCCAGGGCTGTAAATACCACCTATTCATATGCAAGAGTATCTGCTTAATATTTAAATGCACACATGTGTGCATTATATTTGTATCTTATCTATTGTTTTGAAGTGGGAGAGATCTGGCCCAGAACTTAAGCATGCTAGCCTAGTCCTTCCTAGTCAATCTGTATTTCCAGGCCTTCTCTACACTTAATTCATTGCTACTTACTTTCAATGTATTGGGTTGGTTTGTTTGTTTGGTGGTAAGGATTGAGTCCAGGGCTTTATACATGCTACTGTCCAAAGTCTATCACTGAGCTACACTTCAAACCCTATTAAACTCTTCCATTTCCTTCTCCTCTTCCTCTTCTGTCATTCTCCATTTAATAGTTACTTTTTTTTTTTTTTTTTTTTTTTTTTAAAGACAGGTCTCACTATGTAGTCCTGGAATAGTCCTTATAGGCCAGGTCGGCCTCAACCTCATAGAGATTCTCCTGTCTCTTCCTCTCATGAGCTGGGGATAAAGCCTAGTGCCACCACCAGGAAGTAGTGGTAAACAGCTTTAATCCCAACACTCAAGAGGCAGAGGCAGGAACTCTGTGAGTTCGAGGCCAGCCTGGTCTACAGAGTGAGTTCCAGGACAGCCAGGGCTATGTAGAGAGACCCTATCTTAAAAATTAAACACACAAAGACTTTGCCAAGGCCCAGCTCCTTTTCTTCCTCCTCCTCCTCTTCCTCCTCTTCTTCTTTTTTTCTTTTTTAGGTCAGAGTCTCTCATTGAGACTAAAGCTCACTGATTGGTTACACTAGCTTGACAGCAAGCCCCCAGGGACCCTCCAATCACTGCCTCAGCACTGTGGTTACTGATGTCACACTCTGGTTTTCACATGGCTGTTGGAGATCTAAACTCAGGTCTTTGTATTTGTAGAGCAAGCACTTCCCAATTTATATCCACCTCCCTGTACCCACTGCTTTCTCTCTGTCTCTCTGTAGGTGACAACCATGTGTATATTTTTATGTGGATTTCTCTGTGTGTGAATTTATGTGGAGGGGAGTGCATGCACATCATGATAGGAGTATAAATGTTAGAAGACTATGTCTGATGCCGGTCCCCATTTGCCACTTTGCAAGGACGAAATTTGACCTCTCTGTTGTTCACTACTGCATACATCAAGCCAGTTCACCTGGGAGCATGCACGGATTCTCTTGTCTCTGCCTCCCATTCAGAGAGCCAGGATTCCAGATGCTGGAGTTATGTATCCAGTTTTTACGGCGCTCTAGTCTTTCAAACTCAAAATCTTACACTTCCACAGCAAGTACCTTGCCTACTAAGCCATATGCGTTGTCCCTTCTTGTTTATTTGTTTGAGACGGGGTCTCACTATATAGCCTTGGCTGGCCTGGTGCAATGGCCAAAGTTATCTTTTAAATTTAAACTACCTGCTTATAAGATCCATAAAACAAAATGTCCCTAGCCTATGAGTCCCACCTACCCAAGGACAAATAACTTTCTGGAAATCTGGAGGCTGTTGTTCATGGAAGATAGCATTCCACTTATTTTTGATTCTGTGAACAAGCTTGGTTGCCCCAACTAAGGGGATGTGCTTGATCACACATAAATGTAGGCAGGAAGTATGTCAAGATGTATGCTTGCCCCTGATTAGACAAAGGTGGGAAGTACATAGCCTCGGTGGGCTTTGCCTTTATAAGCCTCTGACTAATGGAATTCATGGCCATACTCTGAGAGTCCCCGGTATGGACCTAGCCAGCATCCATTGTCCTGGCCTGTATTTAATAAAGCTTGCTTCAAATTTATCTCTAAACTTGTGGTAGTGGTCTTACTCTTACCTGGTGGGATTAACATTGGAATTCACTACGTAGACCAAACAGGCCTTGAACTCCTAGATATCTGACTGCCTCTCTCTTAGGGCTTCTATTGCTGTGAAGAGACACCATGACCACTACAACTGTTAGAAAGAAAAGCATTTAATTGGGGCTGGCTTAGAGTTTCAGAAATGTAGTCCATTATCATCATAGCAAGAAGCATACAGGCAGACATGGTGCTAAAGAAGAAGCTGAGATTAGCAGGCAGCAGGAAGTGATTGACACATTGGTGTGCCTTGAGCAACTGAGACCTCAAAGCTAGCCCCCAGTGACAAACTTCCAACAAGGCCACAGCTTCTCCAACAAGGTCATACACTCCTTATGGGCCTATGAAGGCCTACTTTTTCTTTTTCTTTTTTTTTTAAGGATTTATTTATTTATTACGTATATAGTGTTTTTTTGCATGTGTGCCTTCAGGCCAGAAGAGAGTATCAGATCTCATTATAGATTGTTGGGAGCCACCATGTGGGTGCTGGGATTGAACTCAGGACCTCTGGAAGAACAGCCAGTCCTCTTAACCATCTCTCCAGCCCAGCCATTTTCTTTCATGACCACCACACTCTACCTCCTGAGTGCTGAGTTTTAAAGGCATGCTCCATTACACCCGGTGCTCTTTTTGTGGTATGTGACAGAGCCTTGCTCTATGGCCCAAGTTGGCCTAGAACTCTTAATTCTTCTGCCTCATCCTACATAACAATAGGATTAGAGGCATATAGCACTAAATAAGTTTTCTTCTTCTAAGTCTCATTTCTGGAAACTTAAGGTCATTGTGCTGACATCTACTTGGCTTCTGGTCAGGGCCTCGGGCTTCATGGAAGCATAGTGAAGCAGTGGAAAGAGCCTTAGAGTATGTTTGGAAGAAGTATGTGTGCAAGAGGGTGTGCTCAGAAAGTAAAGGTTCTTACTGCACAAGCCACATTTACATGTGAGATTCATGTAAATGTGGAAGGAGAGAATTGATCTACAAAGCAGCATGCATAACCCTTCACATCATATACACATAATAGTAATAACAATAATGCAAAGGGGAAGCTAATCTCATATGTAGTAACCTACTCTTGTGAGATGTGACACAGTCCCAGAAAAATCTGACCCAGTTTCAGGATACTAATCCTATCCCAAACCCTTAATCTCTCAAGAGAAATTTCAACGGAATCATCAAAATATACCTTGTGATCTAATCACCTCCCTCTTTACCTGCCTAGAGCATTCCATTGAGGACCAAGTTTTCAGCACATAGCCTCTGCAGGGCTCTGGATTGAACCACTGAGCCACAGACCCGCCTTTCTAGTTTTCAATTTGAAAAGCCTTACAGAGCCACCCCAGGAAGGCCTTGAATTTGCATTCCTCCTGCCTTGGCAGCATGTTAGACTGTGGAGGACAAGTCATTGTCAATAGTAGGACAGAAAACCAGAGGTGGAGAAACAAGGCAAGCCGGCTGAAGTGGGGACACAGACTCACACATTCTTGTCCTCTTTCCTATCATTTGTAATCCTTCCTTCTTCTTTTTTAAAAATTTCATTTATTTATTTGTTTGTTTGTTTGTTTGTTTATTTAGCTCTTTATTTATTTTTGATTTTTCTCTGTGTAATCTTGGCTGTCGTGGAACTTACTCTGTAGACCAAGCAAGCCTGGAACTCACAAAAATCTGCCTGCCTCTGGCTTCCAAGTACTGGAATTAAAGACAAGCGCCGCCGCCGCCACCACCACCTGGCTTCTTTCTTTCTTTTTTTTTAGATAAGCTTCACACTGTAGCCCAGATCAATCTTGAACGTGTAGCAATCCTCTTGCTTCAGCTTTCTGAGTGCTTGGATTACACCCATAGAGTCTGCTTCATTAGGTACAACCAGCCAGTCTCTGCTTTAGACTGCTTCTTACAGAAACAGTAAAAGGCAGATTAGTCACCGGTACTGGTGCTTTGGATCTCTGCAGGGCACCCAAAGGAACGGGATGACAGACCGGAAATGGAGGGCTAATAGTCTACAGCTTTGCCATGAGAAAGCCTGAAGCCTCCTCAGAACCTAGGAGGTGGTGACTAAGATCTCCCGACAGCCTCCCAGGGGTCAAGGGAGGTGTCCAGAGGTGAACCATACTCCATCCCTCCTTCACATGTTCCTGCCCTGAGCTTCCAGACCTCAGAATGGAGCACATTTGGAGATAAAAAACTTTAAGGAGGTTGTTACAATGTAGCCTTGATCATGACTCCCAACCCTACCTGACTGGTTTCCTTGTGGGAGAAGACTAGGGCCCAGATAGACAGAGATGGAATAGCGTGGGAAAACACAGAGAAAATAGTCGTGTACAAGCCCAGGACTCAGGCCTGGGATTGGATCATGGCCTCAGAGAGAACCAGTCCTGACAACGTGTGTGTGCATATGTGTGTGTGGTATGGTGGTGCACGTTTGTACTGGTGGTGTTGTCCACATGTGCCTTCAGTACTGTACACATGAACATGTATCAGTGCTCCTGCGGAGGATAGAGGACACTCTCAGGTGTCATTCCTTAGATGCTGTCCAGGGCCTTGAACTTTCCAAGTAGTGTACGTTGGCTAGCCAGCAAGCCCTAGGAATACACCTGTCTCTGCCTCCCCAGACTGGAATTACAAGTGCTCACCACTGTGCTCAAACTTTTTTTTTTTTTTTTTTTTTTTTTTTGTACTTATTGTGTATGGTTGTTTCATCTGTATGCATGTCTAAGAGAACATCTGATCCTTTGGAACTGTTGTGAGCTGCCATGTGAGTGCTGGGAATAATGGAACCCACTGAGTTTCTTTTGGAAGAGCAGCCAATGCTCTTAACCGCTGGATCATCTCTCCAGACCCTCTGCCCAGCTTTTTTATGTGGTTCTAGAGACCAGACCCAAAGGTCCACATACTTGCTATGGTACTGAACTATCTCCCTAGTGCCCACTTCTGCTATCTTGATGGTGACTTTCAGCCTCGAGAATGGTGTCTTAATCACTGTTCTATTGCTTGAAGAGGCACCATGACCAGGACAAATCATATAAGAGAAAACATTTAATTGGGGCTGGCTTACCCTTTTAGAGGGTTAGTCCATTATCAGCATGGCCAGGAGAAGTGTGCCAACAGGCATGTGTTGGAGAAGTAGTTGAGTTACCTGGTCCTCAGTCAAAGAGAGGGAGAGAGAGAGAGACTGGGCCTAGAATGGATTTTTTGAATCTTAGATGCCTACTCAGGAACATACTTCTTCCAAGAATACCACACCTACTCCAACAAGGATACACTTCTTAACCCTTCTCAATAGTGCCTAGACATTAACACGGGTGAGCCTCTGGATGCCATTCTTATTCAAATCACCACAACCTCCTTTCTCCTACTTTGTTGACTCTGAGAGCTCCACCAAGTCTTTGTCTACTCAGTCAGATGTACTTTGGCAAGGTAACTAGGGCATAAGAGTGGGGCCTTTCCTTCACTATGCCGGATACCAGCTTTGTACAGTGAGAAAGAGAGAGAGATACTGTCCTAAGTGTACACATAGCTTCCAAAGGTCTAATGTACACTCACTATTCACCAGATTTACCAGTGTGGATGCATCATTGTTGTAATTGTTTTTACACTTGTGTGTGTGTGTGTGAGAGAAGGGGGGGAGGGAAGGAGAAGGGAGGAACATATGGAAGTCAGAAGACAATGCAAGAATTGGTTCTCTCACCCAACCATGTGGGACCCAGGGATTGAACTTGAGGCTGTTAGGCTTGACAGCAAGCACCTGCAAGTGCCTTTACCTGCTGAGCTGTAGGGTGTATGTGTGTAATGTTTTGAAACTTGTTTTAAAATGTGGTCCTATTGCAACCACCTTTAATTCCAACACCAGGGAAGCAGAAAACACAGATATCTGTGAGTTCTAATCCATGCTAAACTCTGTCTCAAAATAAAATAAAATAAAAAGATAATGATGTGTTGGGTTGGTGGTCTGTTCCTGTAAACCTAAACATTGGGAAGTGGAAGTGAAAGGGGTTCAAGTTCAAGGGCAGCTTCTTCTACATAGTGAGATCCTGGGAGGCAGGGGAGATCCAGGGAGATGATTCAGCAAACAAAGGCTTCTGAAGACTTAAGTTCAATGCGGGGGGGGGGGGGGGGGGGGGGGGGGCATGAATAGAAGAAGCTAATTCCTTCAGTTTATCCTGTGACCTCCACAAGCATGCCATGACACAAAAATACATGGAAGGTTACTCTAAATGACTTTAGAAGTGGACACAGGAAGAGCAGAAGTTTACAGACATCCTAAGCTACTTATTGAGATCGAAGCCAGCCTGGTCCACAGGAGACTCTGTCTTAAAACCACCAATAAATACGTAACCACATCAATAAGCAAGCAAACAAAGAGAGAGGAACTGCTAGACTAGCCTCTAGGAAGGGTAAAGCAGCAGTCTGTCCTTATCAACAGCACTCAGGAGCTCCAGCATCCTTACCAACCAGCACCCACAAGCTTCCCACTCCCTACCAAGAGTGAGGTGTCAGAGAGCTTTCTGATCGGTGCCATTTGACAGCCTGTGTGTGTGTGTGTGGGGGGGGGGTATCTTCTCATTTTCGTTTGCTTTTTCCTGCTTGCCAGGAAGTTGGAGTCTTTCCTGTTCTTGGCTATTTTGAAGTTCTTTGGCTATGATGTACCTGTTTCCACCCCTCCCCCACTCGTCTATTGAACTGTTGCTTTTCTGTTTACATAGACTGGATAAAATCTTTCTGCTGGATGTACTGTAAACAGTCTCCTGGAGTATCTTTTGTCTTTTTCTTTTGTTATGGCAACCTTGGTGCCTGCTGAGGCTAAGCAAGCAAAGCAAGCAAGTGAAGCTGGCTCTCTGAGATTGGCAGCCCCCGCTGGCCACTGGCCAACTGCCACACATGCCAAGATGGGAGCCAGTGTGTTAGATCTTCTGACTTGTTTTTTTTTTTTTTTTTTTTTTTCCTGGAGGTGCTGGTGCTGGAAATTTGAATTTTGATGGAAAAAAGTTCTGGGGGGTTTGCTTGTTTGTTTTCCTTTCTTTTCTGTTTGAGGCAGGGTCTCATGCAGCCCAAGCTGGCTTCGAACTCATTATGTAGCTGAGACTAACCTTGATTCTTGGACTTGCGGTTTTATCTCCTCAGTGATATAGGGATTATAGGCATGCATTGGCCTATGCACTGCTGAAGAATGAGCCCTGAGCTTTGTGCATGGCAGGGGGAATGTTCTACTAACTGAGCTTATAGCACCAGTGCTCATGTTAAGCATTATAAAAGACCTATTTGGGCCAGATTGGATGTGCAAGACAGCAGTTTTGCAGCCTCTGCCTGGCCTGGTGCTGAGTTTTACTGCAAAGGAGTTTGTATTTTTGCGTTAGTCCATCTTCTCCACTCAGTCTGGAGTTCTGTGCCCTTTTTTTTTTTTTTTTGCTATCTTGGCACATTATTTTCTTTTTAACTCTCTGAATCCTGTTTATTTGTATTTCTTTTTTGCTTGTTTTTGTTTATTTCTTCTTTTCTGTTACTCTTTTAAGACCAAAGACTTCACACATGCTAGTACTCCAGGAAAAGAAAATTAAGTATTCCACAATAAAGCAGCCCAAGGGACACTTACATTTATACTAAAATGTAAATGACTTGTCTCAAACCCCTTCCTTGTGATAAGAGTGAAGGTAGACAGAGAGTAATTGGATGAGGGGAGCCTGAAGGTTTCGAGGTAAAACCTCTGGGTTCTAGCCTTACTATCTAGCCTAGGGGAACAACTGCCATACCCAACTGTGCAGGGTCCTCTCTGCACACTTGGCTGTTTTTCTGGCTGGCAGAGCTCCAAAGAGAGTCAATAGGATGCAAAACAAACACCCTCAACCATCTGGGGCCATTTACTGGCCTTTGGTGCATCATCTGGACATCCCTAACCCATGCTAACAAGAGGCTTGCTTTGGCCAAAGTGGCACATTCTAGAAACTCTTCCAGGGGTGGAAAAAAAAAATTGTCTGTCTGTGAAGACAGCCTATCTAACAAGGAACCAAACATGCTTGCTGGATGAGGGCAAGGCACAGCCAGGCACTTTTCTGGCTTAGGATAAGAGAGGTGCTGAAGTCATCTGAAGAAGTCAGTGATGGTGAGATGCATTCATCAGAACTGCTCAGGCCCAATGTCCAGGGGGTGCCAAGACTCCACTAAGCCCTGCTTATTTGCCTGCTGACCTCCTTTTAACCCATGCTCAGTCTGTGAGTTAGGACCATTCCTCCGGGGCCTAGTGAGAACTAGTATGCTTTCAAGAACCTGGCTTCCTTCTTCCCCTTGCAGTGCTGGGGAGGCAGAAGCAGAAGAATAGCTGAATCTCCCTGGCCAGTCAGCTCAGCCACTGGGGACCTCCAGGTTCAGTGAAAGACAGTTCCAACAAAATTAAGGTGGAGCCAGTATGGTTGTATTCACCCTTTTCCCCAACACTTGAGAGGCTAAGGCAGGGGGTGCCTGGGATTCTACACCAGCTTGGTGTACTTAGGGAGTTCCAACCTAAGTAGAGCTACATAGTGAGACCCTGTATTAAAAATTAATTAATTAAAAAGGTGATGGGTAGCAGAGAAAGAGAAGGCACCTGTTGTTGATATCTGGCCTCCACATGTGTATACACAGAACCCAGACAGCCATGTTCTGAGCATGAAAACAGTTAATGGAGAAAGAAGAAAGAAATGAGCTGGGCAGGTGGCTCCATTGGTAGAGTGCTTGCCTTGCATGCCCAAGGCCCACACCACATAAACCAGACAGAGTGCAAACTTGTAATCCCAGCACTCAGGAGACCTAGGCAACAAGATCTCTGTGAGTCCAAGGCCAGCCTGTTCTACCTAGTGAATTCCAGGACACCAGGGCTACATAGTGAGATTCTGTCTCAAGCAGTGTGAGAGTGTCGATCCCCTGGAACTGGAGTTACAGACAGCTGTGAGCTGCCATGTAGGTGCTGAGAATTGAATACTGGTCCTCTGGAAGAGCAGCCAGTGCTCTTAAGGATCCCAATTAGAAGGTTTTTGTTTGTTTGTTTTTTAATCCTGAATTTTATGCATTCAGATTCCCGTCTTAATGCTTGTGTAGAAGGCTTACCCCTCCTCTCCACCTTCCCCAGTTTTGTAGATTTTACCTTGAACTCACTCTGTGGCTGAGAATGACCTTGAGCACCTGATCCTCCTGCCTCCTCCCTAGCTGTGATGTTCCTGCTCTTGTGGAGCTCTGGTCCTCTGGAAAAGCAGTAACATTCTGGGCAGTTCAGCCCTCTCTCCTGCGCCAGTGAGAGGAAATTTAATAGGAAGGTAAGGACTGTGGAGATTGTCACAGAAATAAGCTCACGTTCGGAGGGAGCACACTGTGCTCTTAGTAAATGTCTAGCTCGTTTGCTGGTTGGCCTTCATTAAATTACTTTAACAATTTTTAAACTTATTCTGTTTTATGTGTATGAGTGTTTTTGCCTGCAGGTACCTTTGTGTATTACCTGTGAAGATCCTAAAAGGACATTGGATCCTCTGGAAGTGAAGTTACAGGTGGTTGTGAGACACCATGTCCTTGCTGGGAACACAAATGTGGGTCCTCTGTGAGGGCAACAGTGCTCTTAACTAGCCAGATCCTTCTAAGCCTTCTCTGATTTCCCAGACCCTCCCCAGCCCCTTGACTCCCTAGGCCTTCCCCAGCCTTCCCTGACCTTTCCAGACCTTCCCCAGCCTTCCCTGACCTTTCCAGACCTTCCCCAGCCTTCCCTGACCTTTCCAGACCTTCCCCAGCCTTGACTCCCCAGGCCTTCCCTAGCCTTCCCTGATCTTCCCAGACCTTCCCTAGCTCTGACCTTCCCAGGCATTCCCTGACCTCCACAGACCCTCCCCAGATCAACAGGCAAAGGTCATTGAACTTGTAGCCTCCTTCAGGAAGTAGTCTGGGATGCCCGAGATATCTAGGAATTAGTGATGTTCTGTGCGATCTCACTGAGGGAAGACAGGCGAAATCTGGAGACTCAGCTCCAAAAGCCAGGGCTCTTGGCTCCAAGGAACAGGAAGCAGTTCTGGCTTATTTAAGCAGAAAAGAACTTTATCAAAATGATCTTGACGATAGCCAGAAGGGTGGGTGCTTTAGAAAGCAGACTAACACAAAGGAGGCTGTCCAGTTGTCAGGATCACAGTCAATGTCAGGTAAATCTGGTGATAAGTCTAGAAAACCCTGGCACACATTGTCAGGTCTGGACATGGAGATGGTCCCTGTTGCTCCAATGCCATCTGCTATTACAATGGATATCTCTGTGTTCCTCAGGCCTCGGTGTCACTTGCCCCTCATTCCTAGGTCTTAGATGGCGCATCTGATTGGTTGATCCTGAGTCAGAGCCCAAGACAACTGGGAGAGTACCTGTCTAGCTTTAACTCCTCTGATGGGAAGCAATATAAGAAAGAGGGTTCCCTGAATGTGCCAGGAGGAGCTGATGGTGCTTGGCTGTCCAGCTACTTCTCCTGGAGCACATGTGTCTCCAGGGACAGCCTGAACCTAGTGTCCTCTTCCTCCCAATGTTCACCTTTTTCTCTGTGTACACATGTGAACACACTTAGAAATGGGAAGTACACGGTGTACAATTAGAAACCTTGGGCTTAGTTTTTTAATCCTTTCTGCCTAGCAACCTTAAATAAGCTGTTTTTGTCTTTGGCTCAGTTATATTTCATTGTCCACCATCCAGCCTTTGAGCTTGTAAAATGTGTTGTGTGGTGGCCTCTGCTCTGCTCCAGACTATTTGGTTAAAAAGATGCTCCAAATACAGAGAAGCTGCTGGTTTTGGGTAATGGTTGAGTGTGGGTTTTGTAGTCATAAAGACCCTGTTCACCAGTGATTTGACCCTGATATGTTCCCTTTTTTTGTTTTGTTTTGTTTTGTTTTTTGCTGGCCTTGAACTCTGTCTGCCTTTGCCTCCTAAATGCTGAGATTAAAGGTGTGGACCACCAAGGCCAGGCTTCCTTAACTCCTTGGAACCTCAGTTTCCTTATCTGCAAAATGAAGATCTGGTACTCCACCTTCATTCTGACCCTGTCCTATGGAGCCTGTTTACGGCAAAGAATGGAAAGGTAAAAACTACATCTCCCAGACACCTTTGCAGTTGAGACTGTGGATGAGAATTTAATTTTAACAATTAGAAACATTTGTGTGAGGTTAAGCCATGAGGCTGTTTTCTGCACTGGCTATAATTGCTGGACACATTGTTTGGGATGTTTGTGTGGGGGTGGGTGTATGTGACAATATTTTGGCGACTGTTCAGCCTCTGGTTCTTGTGGTTACATAGAGAGGCTGTGGTGGCAATGGCATTCCAGTCTTCAGATCTTAGCTGTAATCTGGAAAGTGACATCTCCAAAGGCAGCCCCCCTTTGCTTCTCACCTTCCTGCTAGTGGCAGAGAGGGCAGTAATCTTAGGGACCAATTCAGTGGTAGTGTTTTGTGAGTTCAGAGATTGCTCCTCCTAGTCTTCCAGGAATTTTGTGAGCACCTAATTTCCTGGAGTAATTTCCTGTTCTTGCTTTAAATAGCTGGAAACATTCTCTGTTCCCTGCAATTGAACTCTAGCTGCTGATTGGTGACACCTCTGTGCTTGCCGCCTGGGTGTTGATGGAATGCCATGAGATAGCAGGTGGCACCTAGCTTTGTACATTGTTTATAATGCTCCTTGCAGACAGACAGTTGTCATTTTTCAAGGAAGGATATATCCTCTTGCACCCAAGGCCAGATGTGAGAGGATGTCTTGTTCGGATCCATTCCACAGTTAACAGCTCTTACTTTTACAGAGAGTCACTTGGAGGGAGAGCAGCCTGGAAGAATTATTCCTGTGGGTCACCGGAACAGGATAAACTGGTGTTTGCTTGTTTGGTAGGAAGGATCCCACCTCTCAGCAGACAGAGGAATGACTGGCACCACTGAGGTGCCACAGACACCTGAGAAAGGTGGCAGTCTCCCCTGTGAGAGAGAAAGGAGCTGCCACAAGGATCTCTGGACCTGTGCCTGTGTTCCCACCATTGTCCCTAGTGTTAATGGCTCTCTGTTAGATGTATTTATGAAGCCTCTCCCAAACCTTCCTCTGCCTTCAGGTTTGAAGATCCACCTGCAGAAGGGTCTCTTTTTGTGGGGAATAGCAAACATGTTCATGGCTGTGACAATGACTCTGTGGGTTAAGAGTTTGCAGAGAAGCTTGTCAGTGGTGTTGGCCTGTAATCTGATTAGGATTAGAAACTCAGGGTCATTGTAGCTAGTTTGAGGCCAGGCTGGGCTATATGAGACTTTGTTTCAAGCAAACAAATGTCTTTGTTAGGGCTTCTATTGCTATGAAGAGACACTGTGACCACGACAACTCTTATAAAGGAAAACATTTGCTTGGGGCTGGTTTATAGTTTAGAGGGTTAGTCCATTAGCATCATGGCGGGAAGCATGGAGGTATGCAGGCAGAAATGGAGCTAGAAAGGTTAGCCAGGAGTTCTACACATGGTCCGCAGAAGGGAGAGAGGGAGAAGAGAGAGAGAGGGGGGGGGGGAGGGAGGGAGGGAGGGAGGGAGGGAGGGAGGGAGGGAGGGAGGGAGAGAGAGAGAGAGAGAGAGAGAGAGAGACTGGGCCTGGCTTGAGCATCTAAGATCTCAAAGCCCACCCCCTCTGTGTGTGTGTGTGTGTGTGTGTGTGTGTGTGTGTGTGTGTGTGTGAGAGAGAGAGAGAGAGAGAGAGAGAGAGAGAGAGAGAGAGAGAGAGAGAGAGACACCAGGCCTGGCTTGAGCATCTAAGATCTCAAAGCCCACCCCCTCTGTGACACACTTCCTCCCACAAAGCCCCACATCTACTTCCACAAGGCCACACCTCCCAATCGTGCCACTCCCTATGGGTCTGTGGGGGCCATTTTCATTCAAAACACCACACTAAACCTCAGGTTGTGGAGAAAAATCTAGAGAGGAAAGGCAATTTTGTTCCGTACTTGCGTGAGAGTTTCAAAACCCAGTGCTGGGCTTGTGGGACCTGCAGCCTCAGCGTACCAGCTCTGTGGGCTCTCTGAGGGACTGCCGGCTCTCTGAGGGAGGAGCAGAAAGTCCTTAGGCTTGGAGAAAAAGCACCGAATTCTGTAAGATCTTGGAAACCCACCTTGCTCTGGGTAGATTGCTTTTTTCCCCTCATGGGCCTTTCCGTTCTCTCCTTCACTCCTCTCAGGGACCCAAACCTTTCAACTGTTCCCCTCACAGCTGGCTCCCCTCTGTCCAGCTTCCTTCTACACAATGGGGACTCATTGAGAAGGGAAGGACCTGGCAGGTGGCCCTCAGATTCCCCATCTGTGTGGAAGCCTGACTGGGTTTGGCTTCCAGAACAATCCAGGATCTTCAGGGGGCTCGAGGATGAGTGGGAGGGATAAAGTGTTTTCACCACCCCAGTCAAATGCGAGGCAGAGAAAGGACAGAGAGGACAGATAAAGGCAGCTTTCCCTAGGCGTGCCCAGTTGGAGCTGGTACGGTTTGAAGTTTTGTGTGGTTTGGCAAAGTTCCCCGTTCTTTGCTGTTTCGAAACTACAGCAGCACAAAGTGGCAAAGGTCACTGGACATCACAAGCCACCCCTGAAATGCAGAAGGTGGCTGATCTTGTCGGGCACGGTCCCAGGATATCGGGGCAAAGAGAAGCCAGGCAAGTCTGGGCCACACATTGAGTTCTCTGGGTCGCTCCCGCAGCGCGGGGTGTGTATTCTGGCAAAAATGCAACCTCCAAGAAGGCAGGCGACAACGCCAAGGCTCCAGCAAGCCCGGCGGCCACAGGATGGGTAGCTCAACCCGGCTACCTAACTGGAAAGACAACGGTCGCATTTGGATTCCGTCTTGTGCTACACGGAGAAAGAGCGACGCTGGGGACACCGCCTGGAGCCTGCGCGCATAACACTGGGCGGTTCTCCCTCCTGCCCCAGGCTTCCTGTTTAACCTCTAAAGTGCCAGAAAATCTGTAGCCCTGGAGGGCTAGCCTTCCACTCGCCAGGGGAGACCCAGGCTCTCCGAATCTGGGTGGAGCGCACAGCAAAATAGAACCTGGAACCTGTGCTGTTTGGGAGGGGAGGCAAGGGTGGCTGGCAGGTCCCAGTGGGCTCACCCACTCCGGGGACCATCCTGCCTCTACAGAAGGTGGGGGACAGAAGGAGAGGCAAACACGGAGAAAAGGACGTGGGAAGACACTGGTCACGGAGGAGGCTATTTTTAGTATTTGCTGCAGCTGCGTGCCTTTCTCTGACAGACTAGGCAGGGACAATTGGACTGGCTGGAAACAGTCTAAACTTTCCGAAGCTGGTAGTGGAGAGCCCTGTGGAGGTGACATGGGGAGAGAAGTCCCTGAAGCAGGAAAGGGACAGAGAAGGGGAAATCCCTGAGATTCCTCGCAGGTCTGACAGAAACACCAGAATCCCTCCTTGGTAGAACAAGTTCCTCCAACCTCCCCAACATACATATAGCTCAGCCTTCCCCATAGGTCTTCAAGGTAGGCATCTTCTCCTTTTGTGTAATTTCTTAGCGACCACGCAGGCAAGATTGGGGACTTGTTCATCAATGCCTTCTGGCTGGGGACAATGGTTCCTGGGTGGCATCAATCACAACCTAGTCATTGAACAAATAAAGGTCTCAAACAGGAAAACAGAAGTGGGAGGTAAGGGTAAAGGATCTAAGGACTAGAATCTTTGGGGGAATCCTGATTATCTAGGTCAGTAGTTCCCATAGTGGTAGTGTGGTTCCAGGATCCCTTTGTTAGCCAGGGCCCTGATAGGCAAGACTTCTGAAAAGGCTTCTGTGCTTGCAGACCTAGGGGAGGCTGCATTCTCATTAACCAAGGCTGCATGTCAGTATCTCAACCTAGTGGACGCCCCAAGCTGCTGTCTAAAAATAAATCAATAAATAAATAAAAGGAAAGGAGTAGGAAAGGCAGAGAGGTTCTTGCTACCACCAAGCCTGAGGACTTGAATTTGGTCCATCCACAGAACTCACAGGATGGGAGAAGCAAAGTGTCTTAAAGCTATCTACTCACCGCTAGAGACCATCATGGTACAAACATACACATACACAAATACAGCATTTATATTATGTGCCTGAGTGTTTTGCCTTTGTATATGTCTGTACCATGTGTGCTTGGCTCACATGGAAACTGCCAGAAGCAGCCCCATCCCTTGGGAATGGAGTTACAGACAGTTGGGAGCTGCCATGTAGGTGCTCGGAATTGAACCCCAGGTCCTCTGGAAGAGCAGCTAGTGCTTTTAACTGCTCAACTGTCTCTCCGACTCCCGTAAATGTAATTTTTTAAATTAAGAAAGAAAACATTCAAGAGCCAGACTCTAGTTTGGTGCTAGAGCACAAAGCCTGGCTTCATCCTCCATACAGCAATAAAAGAAAGAACCCAGATACCAAAGAAGTTTATGGAATGTAAAACTATGCCACTTTCCTCTCCAAATTTTTTGGTCTGGGAAAATAAAGTGGTTTTGATTGTTCTTTGTTCTCTCTCTCCCTCCCTCCCTCCCTCCCTCTCTCTCTCTCTCTCTCTCTCTCTCTCTCTCTCTCTCTCTCTCTCTCTCTCTCTCTCTCTCTCTTTCACACACACACACACAAACACACACACACTGTAAATTTGTTTTTGAAACTTAAAAACACATTTATTGGTGTGCGTGCACGCTAGCATGTACGCGCATGACACGGCACAACATGTGTAGGACCAAAGACTAGCTTGCAGGAGTGGGTTTTCTCCTTCTACCATGTGGGTTATAGGGGTGGAATTCAGATTGCTGTATGCAGGTGTGTGTATGTGGGGTGAGCATGTGCGGGTGAGTACTCCTGTAGAGTTCAGAAGAGGGCCCCTGGAGCTGGAGTTACAGATGATTGTGAGTGGCCCAACCTGGGGGCTGGGAAACAATGCGTGTCCTCTACAAGAACAACAGCTCTCCTAACCTTAAACATTGAGCCATCTCTCCAACCCCTATTTCCATGTTGAAAAGTCAAAGTGTGCTGTTTCTGTTACTATGTACCTTAATTACCTATTGTTACGCAACAAATTATTCCAATCATTTAGTAGCTGAAAGTGACAAATTTGTTGGCTTTCCGAAGTTTGTGAGTCCCAGAACCAGGAGCAGCCTGGGTGGCTCTAGCTCTGGATGTCTCCTAGGAGAGTGTAATGAAGTTGTGGTCCAGGACTACAATCATCTATTTCATCTCCTCAGAGACAGGAAATGACTGCTCTCAGCCCACTCAGTACACAGTGGAAGGTGGGGATTGTGAGCAGTCTTAACGTTGCAAATATACTCAAGTTTAGTATTGTCATTTTTATGCCTCTCCCCACTGAGTCATCTCACTGGCCCTAAAGATTTATTTTTAATTTTTAATTATACGCGTGTGTTTTTGTGTGGGCATGTGCACATGTGAGCACAGGTGCCTGCCGAATTCTGAGAGAGCATGTGATTATATAAACATAAAACCCAAAACCGTTCTCATTTTCTTTTCTTTTTAAGTTCTTTGTTTTCTTTTTGGTTTTGGAGACAGGGTTTCTCTGTAACAGTCCTGGCTGTCCTGGAACTCGATCTGTAGATCAGGCTGGCCTCGAACTCACAGAGCTCCACTTGAGTGCTGGGATTGAAGGCATGCTCCACCCCCAGCTTTTTTAAAAGATTGTTTTATGTGCATGTTTATAAGTATTTTGGCTACATGCATGTTGGTACACTACGTGTGTGCCTGTTGCCCATGGAGGTCAGAAGAGGGTGTTGGATCCAGGGTATAATTTCTGGAACTGGAGTTAACAGATGAATGATTGTGAGCCCTTGTGTGAGTTCTGGGAACTGAATTGAACCCTTGTCTTCTGCAAGAGCACCAAGTGCTTTTAGTCACAGACCCATCTCTCCAGACCCTCCATTTTCACAGTTCATGTAAGAAATACTGAGTGATATGACCAATATTGACAAAGGCTTTTGCCATCCTTAATAATAAAGGAAAAAATAAAGAGGACCCCTGGCCTAAAAATTTGAGAACTATTGGTATTCACAGAAGTACTTTACCACTGTTGCCAACTAGTCCATCCATCCACTCATCTATCCTTCTGTCCATCCGTCCATCTGTTTGTCCATTGATCCTCCACCCCCCTAAACACTGATCCATTTGTTCCTCCATCTGTCTTCCATTTATCTACTCATCTAAGTATCTATCCATCCATCCACCTGTACACCCTGGTTGGCCTGGAACTTATATACACCCCAGGCTGTCCTTGAGAGATTCATCCACCTCTGCCTTGGTCTGGCTAGGATAAAAGGTGTGTGCTACCAGAACCAGTCATTTTCAACATTTTAACAAATGGCATAATTTACAAGTATATAAGATGGAAAAAAACCTCAAGGAAAAAAAAAACCCAAATCTGCCAAACCAGTAACTTCAGGGTCCCAAAGCCTAGAGCCTAGGGAAGCAGGTAGTCTCAAGCAGGCACTATATATATAGAGGAGGTGACCTTAAAGGTAATTGGAACTGAGAGTGTCAGGAGTGGGCCTCGCCTATCAGCTTCGGTAAAAAGGAAATATATCCCAGCTGTGGAGAAATAAGAGCAAAGCCCTGTCAAAGCAGAATGATCTGGTATGTTCCAGTTTCATCGAGGCCCTGTCAAAGCAGAATGATCTGGTATGTTCCAGTTTCATCAGACATTCCTCAAGATTTTCGGAGAATTGCAACATTGAAGTGTCTAGCATAGCCTTTCATTCTAGGCTTGCCTCAACCAGGCCATGCATGGCTACAGTGCTCAGGATGAGAGATATCCTCAGGTAGCAAAGGAAACCCATACTGCTAGAGTTCTTATCTCTTTGCTCACTCTCTCTTTTCTCAATAGAGTCTACTAGAGCTAAACCGATGTTCCTTGGCTCTTGCTTTGTCCTAGAGACTCTCCCACACTGATCAAACTGTTGAAAATTCCCCAGGGAAAATGCTAAGGTTCATAGAAGTACTCAACCTCCTACCTACCTCCAAACACAAAATAACTGGTTTCTCTTTATCATCTTTTCACTGAGACTTGGGAAGTTTTGGCTGGTACCCTGCTTGGATGGAGAGAAGGCAGACTTTTGCAGAGACACTAAAAAACGCAATTTTTGTTCACTCTCTTACTCTAGACTTATTGTGTCAGAATCATTGTGACAGAGATCCTGACCAGCCAAGGTTACTAGGGAGAGGTTACCAGGTTACTAGGGATACAATGGCATCCTAATAAGCAAATAAAATAGTTTTCCAGGCCCTATTCTGACCACATACCTCTGGGGGGGGGGGGGGAGAAGGGGAGGGTGTGAAGAAGACAAAAGAGGAAACAGTTCTGGTTCTGCTCTGCACCCAGCTTGCTGGCCCTGAGAGCCGGCTACTGTTGCTGACCCCATCTGAACTTAATGAAGACAATACACAGAGATCCCCCTGCTTCTGCCACCTCCCTGGATAGGCTCCATTTTCTTTCAGTTTTGAAAGGGTCACAACTTAGTTGTTTTTAATTTTTTATTTATTTTTATTCCTCTGTGTGTGTGTGTGTGTGTGTAAGAGAGACAGAGACAGACAGAGAGATATATAGAGACAGAATTTCTTCCTCACAGGTCGGCTCAAGCCTGTCACAATCCTTATATCTTACCTTCCAGGAGTGCTTGGAAAGTACGAGCCACCAAACCCCTGCTGTCGCTAGGGTACAATCACCTGAGGAGCTTTAAAAATTATACTGATGCTAGAGCTCCACCCTAGAACTCCGGAATGGGGGTGGGGACCCTCAGCATCTGCAGTTTTTATTCCCAAATCACCGGAGGCCTCACCCAGCTGCCTCTGCCTTAGCAAGCATTTGCCAGGAATGCATTAGTATGGAGGTGTGAGAGTTGAATCTGTCACCTTTCTCCAGGCATTTGCATTTGAAAACTGAACGTGGAGGCATGAGATAAGAAGCAAATAAGCATCTCAGCAAGCAGAGGAACCTGCTTTTGATCTGGGGGCTCTGGCTCATTCTAGAAATCCACTAGCTCCTACCTACCCCAGGCTGAGATCTGACGTCTTTCCGAGGCGAATGGGTGCTAGAAGAACTAGAATAGTTCTTTCTTGAATGTTCTAAAGCCTTCCATCTTGCTCACAGAGGGCTGATCTCCAGGGCCAGGACCAGTACATTATAGTCATGCTCACCAGCTGGCAAAATCCAGGCCATTAAAATGGAACAGAATGTAACTGTGGTCAAGGCCAATGCTAAACAGCTCTCGCTTTTCTGGTCTCTCCCAATGTTGCGAGCAAAACATTCAGCCCTGGGAATGAGCAAACACCTATGCTACAAGTTAGGAATAAATAATTCATCAGATCCCTCCAGTTAAGCCAAATTGTGTGGCTCTCCTTAGGCGATAAAAAGATTTATATGGTAGCCTAGGTTGCAGGCCCTAATTTCCTCACTTTTTATTTTGGATTGCGCAAACCTCTTGTTGTTGTTTTGGGTTTTCCGAGACAGGATTTCTCTGTGTAACAGCCCTAGCTGTCCTAGAATTCACTTTGTAGACCAGGCTGGCTTCAAGAGCGGGAGACAATCTTCCTGTCTCAGCAGTTGAGATTACAGGTGTGAGCAGCCATGCCTGCCTAATTTATTTATGATATTGTGTATTGAACATGCCATTCCCTAGATAAGTGCTCTACTACATTCCCAGCCAACACTCCCAGCTTTCTGAAACCTCTGGTTTTTCAAAGGGAAGGACAAAGCAAGCCCACCCTAGAATATCTTTGTGGCAGTTAAACCTCCACGCCCCTGTTATCACTCCCCGTTTGCTGCACCTGGTAGGGGACCCAGAGCACCTCTGCCCTTCAGGAAATAGCTCAGTTGTCAGCTGCTAGGCTCCCAGGAACAAAGGCCTCAGTTCATTACCGCAGTATAGACCCTGACACGTTCCGCCCTGGCCACCTTCCCCAGAGTTCCTCAATTCACACCCCAAATGAATTGTAATTGGACCTGAACACGTTTGAAGTTCTCTAGCAGATTGCTAGCGGTTTGATTTGTTTGGTGAGGACCTGGGTGGAAATGGCATGTTTCTTCCCCTCAGACCAAAGTTTTTAAGGACAGAATTGTTTGACACCACAAGTCCCAAACCAAGAAGTTACTATGGAAGAAAAATTTCAATTTCTCCAGCTGCTGGTGGTGGCACATGCTTCAAATCCCAGCACTTGGGAGAAGAGGCAGACAGATCTCTGTGAGAGCAAGGCCAGCCTGCTCACACAGCAAGTTCCAGGTTAGTCGGAGCTCCACGCAGTGAGATGCTGGAGTTGCAGCAACAGGGACCTTGGACCACTCCCCAACTTTTTTCCCAACCTTGAGGATGACAAGACTTTATTAGTGGGTCCTGAAGCCCACAATGGTGCTAAGCAGGACTAGCCACAGCAGCAGATAGGGCACTTTGCCTGTGTCTGATGTAACCAAAGAATCAATTTTATCTCAGCTTAATTAATTTAAATGCAACATGTAGCTACTTGCTGCTGAATGAACAAATAAAATCCAAAATGAGATGCCATGGTTCGAGGCAGTAGTGCTGTCTATAGACTGTCAACACACACACACACACACACACACACACACACACACACACACACACACACACACACACGCACGCACGCACGCACGCACGCACGCACGCACGCACGCACGCACCAAAACAAACAAACAAACAAATCAGAGAAACTTTTCAGTGATTCAGAGCTAAGGTAAAACCACTAGAACCAGTAGAGTTAAAAAGTCAGTACCTCCTACCCCACAAGAGAGCCTCAGAGTAAGGAAAAGACCTGTATACGAGTGTAGAACACAGGCTGGGTGATTTCTCAGATTCTCTGTGTTGAAGCTGGAGCCTGGGACCTAACATATGCCCCACAAGCGCTTAGAACTAAATTCTATCTGTAGGCCCCCATATTGGGTGATTTCTAAGACAACTTTCAAGATGGAGACATTGACTGGGCCTAAAGAGTTTTCAGCAGAGCATCTCTAGATTGGCGAAGGCCTGGATGAGATGCTGTTTGTCTTGGCAATAGGCTGCTTTGTTGTATCATTAGTTTCTACTTTATCTTCCAGAAGGAAGCTTTTCTTCCTTTCTTTTCCTCTTCCCCCTTCTTGTTTTCTTTCTTCTGCAAGGTCACATGTAGCCCAGGCTAGCCTTGAAGCCACAGTATGGCCTGTCCTAGCCATACCCAGCTTCAGAAGCAGTTAGGTCTCAGGGCAAGCATCCAGGCCAGTTTTCCTTGTGAGGACAAGCCACATGTGATGATCATCCCATCATTTGGGAGGCTGAGGCAGGAGAATCATCATAAGTTCTAGCTCGGTTTGGTATATAGAGCAGATTCTAGGCCTGCCAGGGCTCCATGGGAAAAAAAGAAAAAGAAAAAAAAAAAAAACAGTTCTCCACACACACCCTGCTTCTTCTTCACACATCTTAGAAGCAATCTTTCATCTTCCTCTTTCTCTGCCCCCCCCCATTCTCCTTTCCTAAATGCACCACTGCCCCCCATGGCCAACACAGGCCATATTGTGGAGCTCAACTCCAGCCCACAGCGGGACTTTTTGCCTAGTAAGGTTCAGGTGACTGAAGAGGAAATGAAATGGGCTTGAAGCCCTTGTCTTGGGAGTCATCTAGCCTCACTTCCACCTTTTTGCCCGAAGCAGTTCCAAACCTGCCAGAGTTCAAAGAAGGACCGGCTGATATTTTCCAGCCACTGTTGCTTGCTCTGATTTCCAAGTGTTACAGAGACAGCAGTGAGGCCGGGGTGGGGGTGGGGCGGCTGGCTTGGACCAAGTGCCCTACAAGGGCATCTTGCATCCCCATAGTTGTTCCTTTCTCTCACAGGTTACAGGCTGGAATACTCTGAATGTTTGGTTCCTCTGAAATTGATGTGTCGATGCCTAATCCCCAATGGTAGACTTAAGAGGTGGGGCCCTGGGGAGGCGATTAGGTCACATTAGTGCCCTTATGAAAGAGGCCCAAGGGAGCTTGTTTGTCCCTGCCTTGTCCCTGCCATGTGAGGACACCTAGAAGGCACCATCTGTAAAGGAGAAAACTCTTACCAGATCTCAAATCTGTTGGAGCCTTGAACTTGGATTTCCAGTCTTTAGAATAGAAAGTAATAGATTCCTGCCGTTTAAAAGGCACCCAATAGACAGTGTTGTTGTTACAGAGTGCAGGGACTAAGGTGCTGGCCTCAGCCTGAGATTAGTGGAATGTACAAGGGAAAGAAAGAGACAGTGAACCCCTGGAAGGGGAATCTTTTCACATGAGCCCACAGAACATTGTCCCAAGCTCTGCCTGTATGGACTAGTGACTCACCATTTGTGTATCTTACGATTAAATGGGAAATGCCAAGCTCAGCCTCTGGA
Organism: Phyllotis vaccarum; assembly: GCA_033318265.1. Classification (NCBI taxonomy): domain Eukaryota; kingdom Metazoa; phylum Chordata; class Mammalia; order Rodentia; family Cricetidae; genus Phyllotis; species Phyllotis vaccarum. Next base: position 130,281,677 of record JARWLC010000013.1, read on the forward strand.
CATTCAGGAGGAATAGATTCTAGAAGGTATTCAAATTCTAGCTTGGTCCCTGGCTCATAGTTTACGCTCAGCAGACAATAGTTGTTATAATGCCTATGTGTGTGCGTGCATGCATGCATGTGTGTGTACAGGTATCTCTGGGTTCATGTGCACATGTGTCCACTTGCATGTGGAGACTAGTTGTCAACACTGGGTGTCTTATAGCTTCCCACCTTAGATTTTGTTTGTTTGTTTCTTTGTTTTGTTTTGTTTTCTTCAAGACAGAGTTTCTGTGGAACCCTAGCTCCTAGAATTCACTCACTAGATCAGGCTGACCTCAAACTCACAAAAATCCACCTGTCTCCGCCTCCAAAGTGTTGGGACTATTCCTGGAGTCTACCTTACTTTTTGAGACAAGTTCTCTCACAAAGCCTGGCTGGAGTTCTTTGATTGGCTAGGCTGACAAGCGTTGTCAGCAGGCTGCGGGGATTGGCCTGTCTCCATCCCCCCTAGTGTTGAGGTTACAGAACCAGCTGCTAAGCTCCACTACTACATGGGTGCTGTGGAGCTGACATCACCAGCAGGCACTTCACTCACTGAGCCATCTCTCCAGTCCCTTCAGGGATTTTGTTTGTTTGTTTTATTTTGGTTTTGCTGTGCTGGGGATGAAATCCAGGGCTTAGTTTGTGCTAGGCAAGCGCCAACAGTGAGGCACACTCCAGCCTTAGTAGAAATTATCATGATAGTTGTATTTATTTCCCTATGCCTGATACAACCTGAATCTAATCATCTAAGGCAAAGCATTAATAACAGATTGCCTGAGAACGAGTCACCTCAAACTTAATGGCTTAAAACAACAGAAGTCTTTTATTGAAATAAAACAACCAAAACCCCCCAAATAAAACGAAAAAAAAAGAATTTTTTGGCTTCTGTGACTTGGAAAGGATCCTGGCTGGGTGGTTGTGTTTATAATGGTTCAAGCGGCTGTATCAGAAGCTGCATGGAACTCAGCTACCTGACTGGGGCCAATCTAGCACCTGCTCCCAGGGCCATATCCTCAGGGTCTGCAACTTGATACTTTGATGCCGGCTGTTGGGGACAGTGGAGCAGCTGCACAAAGGTCTGAGTGTCCTCCATGTACAGTGGTTGGGCTCACCTAGAATCCATTTTCCTAATCTGTGGGTTATGACCTCATATAGGGGTTTGTGACTATTGGAGATAGGATCACAAAAGAAGCAAACACCAGTGGTCTTGTGGAAATTAAAGGACAGTTTGTGGGACTTGGCACTCTATTTTCATCGCGTGGGTCCTGAGGATTGAACTCAGTCTTTCTGACTTGGTGGCAAGTGCCTTTACCCACCCATCTCACTGACCTTCTTCAGCAAGGACCTACCTCACATAGCTGAGGGTCCGGGAGTTCCATCTGAGTGGAGAAAGACTGGCCAGAGTTGTTATTCTGATTAAGTGGCTCATGTCAAGGCCCTGAAGTAGGAAATGAAATAGGAATGTGGAAAGTAGGTTCTGGGCCATACAAAGTTCGAACTCAAGTTTAAGATCACATTACTGGATAGTGGGCCAATTAAGGAAGCCACAGGAGCTGGGGTGGGAACCATGAAACACAGAGCCTGCCTAGGAAGGGGCTGAAGCAATAATTCGGTGTGTAAAGTACCAGATAAGTGAGAAAGCCCAAGTTTGAATCCCCAGAGCCCATGTAAAACTCAGTCACAGTAGTGCCTGTCTATAATCCCTATGTTCCTATGGAAGGTGAAGGACTGAGCTGGAGAATCCAGAAAGCCTGGCATATGTAGTGGCAAGTGTTAAGAGACTGTGTGTCAAAATAAGGTGGAAGGCAGGACTGACATCCAAGGTTGTGCTCTGTTCACACACAGGCCATGGCAATGTGTGTGTGTACCACCCCACCCCCCCACCCCCGCCACTGTACTGGCTGGTTTTATGTCAACTTGACACTCAAACTAGGGTCATCTGATAGGAGAGAGCCTCAGTTGAGAAAATCTTTCCATAATCCAGCTGTAAAGCATTTTCTTAATGAGTGATCAATGGCGGTAGGCCCAGCCCATGGTAGGTGCTGCCATCCCTGGGCGAGAGGTCCTGGGTTCTATAGGAAAGTAGACTGAACAAGCCATGGAGAGTAAGCCAGTAAGCAGCAACCCTCTATGGCCTCTGCATTAGCCCCTGCCCTGTTTGAACTCCTGTTTTGGCTTCCTTCAATGATGGACTAGAATGTGGAAGCATAAACCAAATAAACCCTTTCTTCCTCAATTTGCTTTTTGGTCATGGTGTTTAGTCACAGCAATAGAAACCCTAACACACACACACACACACACACACACATACACACACACACACACACACACGCTTACTTAAAAAAACATGATGAACTGGGCAATGATGGCTAGTGCTATTTTTAATCCCAGCACTTGGCAGGCAGAGGCAGGCAGATCTCTGTGAGTTCAGGGCCAGCCTGATCTAAGTAAGTTCTAGCATAGTTAGGACCACACAGAGAAACCTTGTCTTGAAAAACAAATGGACAAAAATTTTGATGATCTGAAACAAAGTCATAGCCCTAGGAAATGGGAGAGAGGAGGAGGAGGAAAGCCAGAGAGACACTTAGACGTGAACTTGACCAGATTGGACGACTAGTTTAGAATAGAGGGAAAGATTTGGGGACAATGGTAAGTGAGTGACCCTCCCTATACTCAATGTCTTGGAATCAGAAAGTCTCCAGAAAGGTTGGGATCCAGCTCAATTTGAGTCATGATGTCATACAAACAGGCTCTAGTCTGTCTACAGTGAGATCCAGTTGTCTATTGTCTACATTCTGGATCAGGCCACCTGCCCTATTGAAAAACATGCATGGCACTCTCACTTTACAGGCTACCAAAACCTGAACATGTATGCTTTCTCATTTAATTCTTGCAGGGGATTGTGTTGTTCCATTGTAAATAGTTGTCCCCGCCTATGAGTTTAATAAAAAGCACTGATTGGCCAAAGGCAGACAGGAAGTGTGGGTGGGGCTACTAGACGAAAGAGACTCTAGGAACAGGAAGAAACAGAGCAGAATGCCAGAGAGAAGCCAGAAGAAGCAGAGGACAACTATGCTGCTCTGAGAAAAGGTACCCAGCCTTATGGCCGAACAGGATAAGAGTCATGGGTTAGATTAAGGGTAAAGAGTTAGCAAGTGATATGCCTGGGCCTTAGGCCTATCACCCTAAAACTATTGTAAGCAACTGTGTGTCTCTGCCGATCTGTGGGTCTGCGGGCCAAAACCTTGAGTCTAGGCCCAAAAGTCCGAAACAGAAACTTCCTACTACAAATTGTTCCTGTGGAAATTGTCCCCGTCTACAGATTGAACAACTGAGGTCTACAAGCTCAGAAAAGTCCAATGTCTTCTCTTAGGTCCCAATTTTTTTTTAAGCCAAAACTGAGTCTTTTTCTAAAATACTTCCCTACTCTCTAGTGTCATGACTCCCATAGCCTAATAGCCACCCACATGGAATCAAGTTCATGAGTTTTCGCAGGGACTCTCCTGTGCATGTGTAGATGTCGCAGTTGGCAGATTTGAGGTGTAAACAGCTCTGAAATCTGGAATATCCTGACAGAAATATAGGTTATTGAAGCCAGAGGGTCACAAGCTTGGGGCTAGCCTAAGCTACAAATTGGGAATCTGTATCAATATCCTCCCTACAAGAGTGTAGGTAGTATGACAGGAGCAGGAGTGGGGGAGAAGGATAGGAAAATGATTGACCATCACAAACAGGTCCCTGAAGATGGGTGGATGTGGCCCAGCTCAGGAAGCCCAGGAAGATGCCAAGAATCTTGGGCAAGGCAAGTGTCAAGTTCATGGGCATTTTTGCTCCTTTTTGTTTCTAATTTTAAAACATTACACACACACACACACACACACACACACACACACACACAGAGAGAGAGAGAGAGAGAGAGGAGAGAGAGAGAGAGAGAGAGAGAGAGAGAGAGAAGAGGAGAAGGAGTACAGGGACAAGGATGAGGAGACACATGCAGAAGCCATAGGACAAACAAGTTTATAAAGTCTCTCCTCCTCCTCCTCCTCCTCCTCCTCCTCCTCCTCCTCCTCCCTTTATGTTGCTTCAGGGGATCAATTTCAGATTGCCAAGATCCGCATAGCAGGCACATTTACCTAGTGGGCCATCTTGCTGGTCCTGTTTTAGTTTTTTCAGACAAGATATCAGATATTCCAGGAGAGCTGCGAACTCCACATGTAGTCGTGGATGACGCTGAGGATCCTCTTCCCTCCACCTTCTGAATGATGCTGAGGTTACAGGTATGAGGCAGCTCACCTGAACGGGACTCTACTTCATCCCTGGCCATCTCTGCTGTGTTCTTTCCTGGTGCCAGATACTCAGGGCTCTGACCGCATGTGTGCTCTTTAGGGCTCCCTCCATGCAGTGTGCACCGCCCTACCTTCTTTGCAGGTCCCCCCTTTTGGAAATAGATGGTCAGGTATATCAGAACCCAGAATGGAGCTTCTGTGACAAACTCTCTAAATGACCGAACTTCTAACTAAATCAGCACTCTTTCATGCTACATTAACGTTTATGAGTTTGACGTTTACATTTGGCAAAGGAGCACCGAGTCCTTGAGTCCATGTAAACAATGCACCTTCAGCTGAAATGCTTGCTGATAGCCACCCTACCCTCCATCTCTTCTACCCCCCACCTGGCTTGTCCTCACACCCAGTCTTTTAAAAATGGGGGGGGGGGGGGAGAGACAGCTCAGAAGTGTTACATCTCTAGACCAAAAGCTCTACTGCTCCATGGAACTATCCAGAAGGCCTCCTAAAACAAAGGCCTCCCAGGTACCAGTGAATTTAAGGTGAGTACACACAATGGTTTCTCTCAGGGTATGTAACATCCTTGATGGCTGCCATCTTGAGGACCTCGAAGGTCCTTTGCTGTCTTCCTTCTCTCTCCCTCTGTCAGCTTCAGTGGGATCCATTGAAGGAGTTATCCAGGAACTACACAGAAACAGGAGGCATGTGGTAAGAAGGGAAACTGCCCCTTCCCTTTCAAATTCTGCACAGTGCAGTTTTGAGTGGAGGTAGCAAAGCCCAGGGCAGTGTGCTCAGAGAGGACCTAGCAGAGGGAGCAAGACAGACAGCATATTCTGCCAGCTAGCCGAAGCTGGACCATTCTCCTTGCTCTCTGGGTCTAGATCTCCTTTTAGGTAAACAGAGCTGGTAAGAGTTTCTTCACAGGCAGCTTGTGAGGTTGTGAGGACAGGTATATATAGAAGACTGGGGTCTTCTGGCCTTCTATAGGCTCAGGATTTGGCTGTTCCTGGTATTTATCCCAATATGTGAGCTCAGGCTTTGTGGGAGTATTTATCATAATGCCCAGTAGACCAATAATATCCCCTGTTCTCTTTAAAGGGCAGGCTCAGGCAAGTAGAATGGCCTAGCAAGTAAAAGTCCTGGGCACCAAACCTGATGACCTGAGTTTGAACTCTTGAGACCCAGGTGGTAGAAAGGAGGGAACCAAATTTGAGAGTGGTCCTCTGACCTTCACATATGTGCTGTGGCATGCGCAGAGCAACACCCTCACCCCACAGAAATAAATAAATGTAATTTTTCAAAGTGATCAGGAAAAACAACAAACAAATCAACAAAAACAAGGCAAGCCTCCTGCCATAGTCGGAGAGTCTGGCTACTCAAAGTAGGGACCAGGGGCCAGCAGCTGCAGCGGCCAGACCTACACTACAGGTCCAGAATCCCAGTGTAATTTGAAAGGGATCTCCAGATGATTCGCTATAGCGTGAAATGTGCATCTAATGTTAATGACTTCCTATTTGAAGGTGAGAAAGTGTTCAATGAACTGACAACTAGCTGGCTGGGGTCAAACATGCCTGGAATCCCTTCAGTAGGGAGGTTGAGGTAGGAAGATTGCAGGAATTTTGGGCACAGCCTGGGCTACAAAGGGTGATCTCTTTCTCAAAAAAACAAAAGATGATTACATTTTTTTATTGAAACAAAAATTATTAGGAAATTATGTTTTCTGCTGAGCTCACAAACATCTAGAGAAGAAAGAGGATTTGCATTTGGGATTCCTGTGTGTCCTGAACACTTTTTCTTACCTGTGACAGTTCCTCAGAAACTTAGCACATTGGAGTGTGGAGGTGAGTGAGGAACACAGGCAAGGTATCTGTATCCTCTTTTCCATAAGGGGACAGGAATGCTTATAGATTCTCCTCAAGGAGTATGGGGTCTATAGGATTCAGTTGTGGAGCTGGGTGGTGGTGGTGCATGCCTTTAATCCCAGCACTCAGGTGAGTTCGAGGCCAGACTGGTCTACAAAGGGAGTTCCAGGCCAGGGCTACACAGAGTAACCCTGTCTGGAAAACAAAACAACAACAAAAAACTGTAGTTGGGTTTTCTTTTACTCTAGCCACACATTGGAACCCCCAAATGTTGTTTGTATTTTATTCCTTGGCTCTTTGGGGGACTGCAACCCAGCTCCCAAATAAATCACACATAGAGGCTTATTCTTAATTGTAAATGCCGGGCCTTAGCTTGGCTTGTTGATAGCCAGCTTTTCTTAAATTATCCCATCAACCTTATGCCTCTGGGGTTTTACTGTTCTCTTACTTCTGTAAATCTTATTCTTACTCCATGGCTAGCTGTGTGGTTGGCCCCAAGCACCCTCCTCTCTTTGTTCTCCTGTTCTTTCTTCTGCCCTCCCAGATTTCTCCTTCTATATATTCTCTCTGCCTGCCAGCCCTTCCTATCCTTTCTCCTGCCTTGTTATTGGCCATTCAGCTCTATGTTAGAGCATCAGCTGTTTTACACAGGCAAAGTAACACAGCTTCACAGAGTTAAACAAATGCAATATAAAGGATGCATGTAGTACGTTTCTGGCCCGGACTTTCGGACCTAGCCTCAAGGTTTAGGCCCGCAGACCCACACAGATGCTTACAATAGTTTTAGGCTGATCGGCCTAAGGCCCAGACATATAACTTGCTCTTTACCCTTAATCTAACCCATGACTCTTATTCTGTTCAGCCATGGGGCTCGGTACTTTTTCTCAGAGCAGCATAGTTGTCCTCTGCTTCTTCCAGCTTCAGAATCTAGTCTGTTAGCCCCACCCACACTTCCTGTCTACCTTTGGCCAATCAGCGCTTTTTATTAAGCCAGTGGGTGGGACAATTATTTACAATGGAACAATGTAATCTCCCACAGATGCAACACATCTTTACATCATTAAACAGAAATTCCACAGCATAAACAAATGCAACATATCTTAAAATAATATTCTACAATAAGAAACAACAACAAAACAAAACGATTTAGCTGTGGTAACAACGATGCCAGAAGAGAATGCCATGATGCTATATCAACACAAGTGCTCCTTTGTTAAAGGTAGAATCTCCAAGAGGTCAAAAACCTCTATTCTCTTGGCCCAGTGAGATGCCTTGCGTAAAAGTGCCTACTGCCAAGCCTATGGACCTGAATTGAATCTCTGGAGCAATTGTTCTCTGACCTCCACAGGTAAGCTGGCCATACCTACACATATACACGTACACACATACAAAAGACATAAAAAGCGATAATTTTAAAAACTTGTTGCAGTATAAAACAATCACATGCCAAAGATTTGATTTAACTCATTAATCCCTGAGAAACATACAAGATATTAAAACTGGTCTGAATGAGAATTGTGTTTCTATATAATTTAATAGAAGAATGAGATAGCTGTTTAGAAATTACTTCCATCTCTACTCACAGATAAAACATCTCTCAAAATTAACCTCTGCTCCTGGCTGTGTGGGTGTTGGGGCTGTGAAACAGCCGAGCCTCAGGAAATCAATCAAAGGCGCAAGCAACCAAAAGAACAATAATCTCTTTTGCTTATTTCCAATTTGGGATAATTTTGTCTGATACTACTCTTGACAAGCCCTTGAGAATCCGGAAATGGTTACTGCCTGGAAATTACTCTCTGAAAGGAATGTGGGCCTTGGAAGGAAGGGTCAGGGGAGAGAATGACCAGGCCCTTGTCTTTTTTGTTGTTATTTTAAATCATATCTGGAGTGTACATCTATTCACCCTTCACTCAGTTGTACAGTGTGAGGTGCAGCCCTTTTGAGCTGGCATGATTTGGCATCATGCAGGGGACAGTGACTGTTCCCAGGAAGGAGACAAGGTAACCTCTTCCTCGCTCTGACTCTCTTTAACCTTGGCTGCTGAGCAGAGGGAGACACTGTATCTGCAAACATATGAAGCTTCGTCCAAAATATTTTCTTCTCCTATACCGTTCTTGCCAATATTATTAATCTGTGGGTTGACTTCAGACCAAAATAAATCTTCTAGCCCTGGCTACCAGCTAGCTAATTTTACTTGTAACCGGGGCCTAGAAAGTGCAGGCCCTCAGCCGACCATTCTGTGTTTATTTTGCTTTCTCTGTGTTGCAGTTTAAATATCACATTTGGAAAAGCAGATCCTTTATGCAAACGAACAGACAGAGAGAGAACAGCAACAGGGCTGGCTGGATGGAAAAATGGCCGCTTGCCATCCACCCTCCATGCATCCCTCTTTTCTCCACATTCTGATCATGCCCATTGACCTTGTGTGTGTGTGTGTGTGTGTGTGTGTGTGTGTGTGTGCGTGTACGCACACATGCCCACATAATGTTTAGAGCTGTAAAACATTTCCCAGAGCACAAGGAGACACAGTCGTTTGGAAAGATTTTTCTTTTGTTTTTTTGCTTGTGCGTGCCTCTGTGTGTGTGTGTCTGCTGTGAATATGTGCTCATATGTCTATTTGTAGTGTATGCACCTATTAAAGAGGCCAGAGGTAGATGCTTTCTGCTTTATTCCCTCGAGATAGGGTCTCGTATTGAACCTTTTTAGCTGATTAGCCTGCAAGCTCCTGATCACAGTGCTGGGATCACAGGTATGTATGGCCAGGCTCTCTTTCTTTTCCCCTTCATGAGTACTGGGGATTTCATCTCAAATACAAGAAGCAATTTACCCACCGAGCCACCTCTCCAGCCCCTGGAACAATTTGCTTTGGGGCTTGGAGAAATTGCCCTGAAATTTCAATAGTAAAGTGGGTCAGGGATTATTCTTGTCTTTAATCCTGGAGATATTTGGTCATTTGGGGTCATTTTTGTCCCCCTACGTCTCCTAGTTAGCCTTAACTGTCCACTTGATGTAGCTTACAGAAGAAAGTCTCAACTGAGGAATTGCCGATCAGATTTACCTGTGCACAAGTCTGTGGGAGGTCTTCTCTATTGTTCATTGATATAAGAGGGCCTAGCCCACTGTGGCAGGTGATTTGTATTAAAAACCAAACCAAACCAAAACAAAACAAAAAAACCCCAAAACAAACAAACAAAAAAAACCTACCTAAACTTAGCAGCCTTCCTCTCTGATTTCTGCTTCAGTTCCTGTTTGAATTTCTGACCCAACCTCCTTAAATGATAGGCTATACCTGTAAACTGAAATAAAACTTTTCCTCTTAGGTTGCTTTTGGTCAGTGTTTTATCAGAATAACAGAATAAAACTAGAACGCTACCTATCAGGATTAAGAAACAAAGCTACTGTTTTATTTATTATTTTTGGATGGGTATGAGTATGTGCCCATGTGAATTTATGTGTACTATGCTTGTGAATGAGCCTGCAGAGGCCAAAAGTGGGTGTTTCTTCCTTTGGAACTGGAATTACAGGCAGTGTTAAACCACTATGTGGGTGCTGGGGACTGAACCTTGGTCTTCTTTCAAGAGCAGTAATCATTCTTAACTGCTGATATATTTCTCCAGTCTTTCTCCCCTTTTTTGAGACATGGTCTCATGTATTCAGGCTGGCCCTTGAAGTCCCCATGTAGTCAATGATGAGCTTGAACTTGTGATCCTGCTGTCTCAACTTCCCAAGTAATTAGTAATTAGGCACAAAGCTCTGGGTTTGATCCCTAGCACCTCATAAATCTGGCTTGGTGGTGCACATGTGTAGTGTAATTTTAGCATTTAGGAGGTGGAGGCTGCAGCCTGGGATACAGGAGACTCTGTCTAGAGGCAGGAGCAAGGGCAGTGCTGGGAGATGCTGGGAGATGCAGGGAGAGGAGACTTGACCTCCCAAAATCTCTTAGGCAGGTGGAAAACTAAGTTGGATTCCATGAAGAAAAGAAGAGATTATGGCTGGGGGATGCTGCTCTGTGGTAGAATGCTTGATCAGCATTTGTGAGGTCCCAGGTTCAATCCTTGGCAGGAGTGAAAAAAAGAAGAGATGAAGTCTCTTGGAAACTTTGGCTAATTACTGTTTTCTTTGCCTGAATTACATCATACTTGCTCAACATTTGGAGAGAACCCAAACTCAGGAGTCAGAGCCATGTGTCAGGTCTGGGTGTTTCCCTGACAGTGAGCCTGCAGAGGTTCATAGTTTGCGGCTGGATAGTTTCTGAGCTTCCCTTTGGTCCAACAGTTTGTTGGTACTAACACTTGTTACATTTTTCATTCAGGTGAAGCCTGTCTTTTTCTACAATACGTTTTTCTCATTGTCTCTTTTGTTAGTACAAACCACAACTCTCATTCCAAAGAGAATAAGTGATGGCTTACTATTCTGAGCCCAGTGCAAGTGCCCATGACCTGGGAACACATATTCAGACTGTCCTGAGTAGAAAAGGTCCATGGATTTTCTTTTCTTTTCTTTTCTTTTTAGATAGTCATTGAAAAGAAAGTCTTAAAAATCCATGCATTCACTAGATATATTGGTGGAGACTTCAGAGGGATGATCTACAGCAAACTGGGTATGACGCGTGTGGGTGTGAGTTTCTGCTGTCAGGAGGCTAAAGTATTATCTGCACCCAGGCTTAGGCTCTGGTTTGGTGAAAGCTAGTGGCAATATATTTTACAGGCTTTGCCTGATAGTTCCAAGGATATTAAATCAGATACGGAGATGGGCAGTCCACAGCTGTTGAAAAAACTGAATAGCCTTGGAGTTCTAATGAGTCATTCTGCAGACTCTTTCACATAGACTGTGGTGATTTTAATGGGAATGGCACCAGAGGCTCCTATATATGCATGCTTGGTCCCCAGTTTAGAAACTCTTGGGGAAGGAAGGATTAGGAGGTATATATTGCATGAATTCTGGTTGTATTAAATGAAACTCAGAGACAGATATGGGGGGAGGGGAGGGAAAGTCAGAGATATTAGAGAGAGGAAACACCACAGTCAGATCTCACCCAGCCATCTTCCAGCTTCCTCAGCCTCGCTCCTCGTGGCTTCTACAGAATGAATCTGTCTTTCTATGCGTGCCTTAAGTACCTTCTTTTCCCAGAGTTGCCTTGGTCATGATACGTCTTCATAGCAATGGAACAGTAGCTAAGACACAGGTGTGGCTTTTCTGAAGCACACCACTCCACTTCCCTCCACACTCTGACAGTGTCCCATGGCCATCAGTTTTCTTTCCTACGTCTCCCTACTTTCTTCTTATCGTCGTCCCATTCAACTTGATCATAGCTGAGTAATCTCATAGTGGCCTTTGAATTTACCACATGGGCCCCTTGACGGTACTTTTATTTGGTATTTTATTGTAACCCACTTTGAAGATTTAATAGGATGCTTTGACACAGTGGCTGACTCATCAGCGTTTGTTGACTGGCTACAAAATGACTTTGGACACTCAATAACATTAAAACTTGGTCTAGTTCATTCAGTAGAACTACCATGGATGCCCTTAAGTGAAAGTCGGCATCATCAAACTTCAAAATGTGTCTTTTAAATTTGTTTTTGGTATTTGTTTTGTTAGTCTTTGTTTCTCTGTTCAGCCCTGGCTGTCCTGGAACTCACTCTGTAGACCAGGCTGGCCTTGAACTCACAGAGATCCATCTGCCTTTGCTTCCTGATGCTGGGATTGGAGGCATGCGCTACCACCACCCAGCTTAACTTTTTAAACTCAAGGACGATTGAATTCGAGTTTTACAATGTAGGATAGGTTGAGTGGAACTCCTGGCAGCTGCTAAGAGGAAAGGTGGAGAAGAAACCAGAAACTAGACGTACCTTTCAAGTCGGGCATGGAATAGAAATAAGAATTTCCTCAGTAGTTCTCCTGACAGCTTCCTGTTCCCTCCTCATCTTCTATTCCTTTCTCCAAAACCACAGGTCTACATCAAATGTTAGGATGTTGCCTACTGAAGCAATGCAACATAGCATCCTTGTACGGGTATTGTGTTGTTTCATGGTAAATAATTGTCCCACCCACTGGTTTAATAAAAAGTGCTGATTGGCCAAAGGCAGGCAGGAAGTGTGGGTGGGGCTACCAGACTAAAAACTCTGAGAACAGGAAGCACAGAGCAGAATGCCAGAGAGAAGTCGTCAGAAGAAGCAGAGGACAACTATGCTGCTCTAAGAAAAGGTACCGAGCCCCGTGGCTGAACAGGATAAGAGTCATGGGTTAGATGAAGGGTAGAGAGCTAGCAAGTTGTATGCCTGGGCCTTAGGCCAATCAGCCTAAAATTATAGTAAGCCTCTGTGTATCTCTGTGGGTCTGCGGGTCGGCGGCCTAGACCTTGAGACTAGGCTGGAAAGTCCAAGCCAGAAACCTTATACTACAAATGGCAGCCCAACGTGGGTACAATTACCCACATAAAGCCATAGAAAGGTTAAAAAAGTATCTGTGTGTCTCTTCGGGACTGCGGGTCTGTGGGCCTAGACCTTGAGGTTAGGTCCGAAAGTCTGGGTCAGAAACCTTATACTACACATCCTAGGTCCACAGGACATTGTGATGGCCTAGCCAGACTGGAATGAAGACTGCGGGGAGCTGGGAAGGTAGAGTCAGAATTGTGCCATCTAGAGAACTAGCTTTTGAACTGTCCCTGGCAGAGAAAGAAGTGAGGGCTAACAAGAGCAGAGAGGCATCCCAGAGTAGGCAAGAATTCTGGAGCCCTCTGAGGGAGATGGAGGAATAAACAACAGTTACTTGGAGACTCTAACTTTACTGTTGCATAGTACATATATAATTGGGCTGATTCCCAGTGTAATCCTGCCTTTCCCAGGCCTGTGTTAGAGTCTAAGTCATCAAAGACTCTACAGCAAGAAGGAAAGAAAATTCTACTATGCATTTGGGATGAATTTTGCTTTTAAAAGATAGCCACAATAGGCTGAATATAATGGGGCACACGACTTTAGTGCCAGTACTTGGGAGGCAGAGACAGGCGGATCTCTGAGTTCGAGGACTGCCTGGTCTTCAAAGTGAATTCCAGGATGGCCAGGAAGTCACAAAGAAAACCTGCCTCGAAAAACAACAAACAAACAAACAAAAAAAACAAAAAAACCAGAGGTCATCATTTTTCTCTGGGTGGGTTCTAGGAGAGACTGATAGAGCAGTGATGCTCTGGATTTTCAAAGAGGATCATAGAAGCAGCTTCCACCCAGGTATCTTGCCTAAGAAATTTTAAACCTCTTCATCTTGAGCTCTCCCTCCCTTCTTGGAAGCTAGCCACCATGCTATGGAAAGTCCAGTCTACACAGAAGCAGCATTGAAACATTCTTCTATAGCTGCATCTTAAATGTTTTCCCAGAACTCATTGTGTTGAGGGCTTGGTTCCCAATGTAGCAGTGTTCACAAGTGACCTTGGGACATGATTGGTCATGAGCACTCTACAATCTACTTCTTGAGTTGGTTCACTGACTGATTTATAATTGAATGGACTATTAGGAAATGAAAACCATAGGAGGTTGATCCTAGTTGGAGGAAATAGGGTCACTAACAGCATGTCCTGTGAGGGTTTATCATCTTGTTTCTAGCATTCTGCTCCCTTGATCTGTCTCTGTTACTGTCCCCACCCCCATCACCACCACCCTGCCTCAACAAATAACTTTTTTCCTGGATTATTTCTTGTTATTTTGCCATAGCAACTGAACATTGCCAAACACATACTCTAAGTTAACAGCTTAGGCTCTGTTGCCAGCCAACAGGAACTGATAGCCTTTTGGGTACTCCATCTTCCAGCTCCATGAAGCTTTCAGATGACTACAGTCCCCAGAGGACTCCAGAAGTAACCACATGAGAGACTTAGCATGGACACTTCCAGCAGTGACCAGCTAACTGTAAAAGATAACCATAAACTGGCCTATGAACCCATCAGTTTGGGGCTGTTAAGATGGCTTTTGCTGGGGCTGGAGTGATGGGTTGGAGGTTAAGAGTACTTGACTGCTCTTCCAGAAGTCCTGAGTTCAGTTCCCAGCAACCACATGGTGGCTCACGACCATCTGCAGTAGGATCAGATTTCTTCTTCTGATGTACATGAAGATAGAGCACTCATCTACATAAAATACAGGAATAAAAATTGCTCTTGCTTTGAAGTCTGATCACCTGAGTTCAGTCCCTGGTAGAAGAAAACTGATTCCAGCATGTCCTCTGACCTCAACGGTCATGCTATGGCATGCACATGCACACAGCACACACACACTAAATGCAAAAAAAAAAAAAAAAAAAAGTGTTCACTTGGCTTGGGGGTGCCACATGACAATAGATAACCTGAGGTAACCTGGACAATATTAACTTTGGTCAGACATGGGAGCCAAATGCTGATACACATTCTCTAAATCTTCAGTGTCTCTAAAGCCACAGGACAATGCTATTTCAGCTCCCATCTGCTGAAACTAAATAAAATACTATGTTGCGATTCTTGAGAAAAAAGAAATCTGACAGGTGTCCTCCTGCATCCTCATTTGTGTGGGTGGGAACACTGTCTCACACATTCTAGCATGGCACTTGGTGCCCACTGTGAGCCCTGAGGGAGGAAGCCAGCTTGCTGTCTTCGGCTGGTTTTGTGGTTCGACACAACAATCTCACTCTCTACTATTTATTTCATTTATATTTTTTACAAAAATTGTGTTGCTCTTTTATGCATTATGTATATGCATGTGTGCATGCTGCTGTAGGCTCCCTTCTCCCTCTCCCTCTCGACTTTACTTTACTTACTGGGACAAGCTTGCCAATTCCAGATAGTTCCAGCTTGCTCTGGAAAACCCTGTCTCTACCTCCCAAGTGCTCAGATTATAGGCGGCCTCCAAGCATACTCAAGTTTTATATGAGTTCTGGCGATCCAAAGTCTAGCCCTCAAGCTTGTGAAGCAAGCCTTTTAGCCATGCACCCGCCTCTTCGGCCCCTCTTTCTTTCTCTCTCTCTTCCTTCCTTCCTTTTTTCTTTCTTTCGTTATTTTTCCTAATGAGCTTATAGACAGATTTGCTTACTGGAGGAGTAACACACTGTCGGCAATGCGTGTTGTGAACGTTTTTTGGTAACACACAGGCCACACAGTGCCAAGCAGGAGTCCCTTCTTCTGTTGCCTCCTCAGGTTAAGGTTCTCTCCTTCCTCCATGGCTGTGGTAGTACTTATTCGTTGGACTTTCTTGGACCATCAGCCCACAAATAATGACACAGAGATATTATTAATTATGAAATCTTGGCCTTTGCTTCGAATTAGCTCTTGTTACTCAATTAAATCATGTTTTTAATCTATGTTCTGCTACGTGGCTCAGTTACCTCTCCTCAGTATGGTATGCCCACTTACTCCAAATCTAGCAGTGAAATCAGTGCCTGTTCATTTCCAGTCTGCAAAGTAAGAGGCGGTGAACAGGGTGAGGTGTGCAAAGGCCCCTGCTCTCCATCACTATGTCCAGCATCACTTCTGATCCTGTTTTCAGGCTAATAGAACAGGCATAAGTGCCTCATCTTGCTGAAAATTTGCTCAAAGAATTCCCTGATGTAACCTGTCCCCTACAAATGGTGGTGCCTGCCGTTTTGTATTTCCAGATGTTTCTCATATTTGGCTCTTTCATCTTCCTAGAATACATTTTCGGATGTGGCACCTTTGCTTATCCCTCCCAGGGAGGTGCTACAGCAGACTGTCTGCCCTTGATGTGGGCTCTCCGAGTGTGATTCGCTGTGCTGTATTCACTGCCTACCACCACGCAACAAATTAAAATACAACTTTATGGCAACAACAAGCATTATTACTTCACAGTTTCTGTTAAGCAGGAATTCCAAAGCACTAGACAGTGTGGTTTGGGGTCAAGGACTTTCATGAGATTGCAGTCAGAGTGCTGAGGCTAGATTCACCTGGAAGCTTCACTCAGCTGAAGGATTCCCTTCCAAGATGGCCGACCTGCATGACTTTATTCATCCTAGGAATCAGTTTCTCACAACATGGATCTTTCTCCAGGAATTTTCAAGTGCCCATAGCATGGAAGCTGGCTTCCTTCAGATAGATCAATAACAGAGAACAAGCCATAGAGTCATTAATAACCCAGCCAACATGATCATTTTCTGTCACCCCCACAGTAAGTGATTGGGTAGTGTATTCATTACTTCCTTGTTGCTGTGACCAAATAACTTGACAAGAGGCAATTTCAGGGAGGAAGGTTCATTTTGGTTCATGGTTGTAAGGATACAGTCTATCACAGTAGGGAGGCATGGCAACAGCTTGCCTCCATGGTTGAAGGAGCATGTGCCTGGAACGTTTCACTCTTCATATCTCAGTGATATGAGCAGAGAGAGGGGCCAGGAACCTCAAAACCCACCCTCCCCCCAGGTCCATGGTCATCATATTCCCAAAGTTTCACAGCCTCTCAGAACAGTGCCATAAGCTGGGGAATAATTGTTCAAACACACCAGCATGAAGAGGAAATAAGTATAAAACAAAAGATGGGCTCTCACTACGTAACCCAGGCTAGCCTTGATCTTGATTCTACTGCCTTAGCTTTCCAGGTGCTGAAGTCACAGTTACAAGCTGCAAACATTCAGCGGCCTTTTCTATTGATGTGTAGTTTTCATGGAGACAGGTTGAGACTCCATTCTCCAGAATGGCCTTGAACTTCTTGCCCCAAGCTATCTTCCCATGTCAATTTTCAATAGCTGGGACAGGTGTGAGACACTATCTGTAGGCATTGGTGCACTCAACAGCTGGAATGTTTAGTGCAAAATTGTTTACACTTGTATGGAAAACCAAGTGCAACACAGATAAGATAACTGTAGATAATCCACTGCTGCCTTGGAAGCTGCAGGAACTGAAGTAAGACCTGGGCTGATGCTACATTCTGTTCTCTTGTGGGTTTTTTGTTGTTGTTGTTGCCCCCCTCCCCCTCAGGGCTTCTCTGTGTAGCTTTGGAGCCTGTCCTGGAACTGTAGCCTGTCCTGTAGACCAAGGTGGCCTCAAACTCAGCGATCTGCTTCTGCCTCCTGAATGCTGGGACTAAAGGTATGTACCACCACAGCCAGGTTTATGAACCACTCTTAGAAATCCATGTGCTAAATTAAGTATTAAATTTCAGGGAACTGATCCTCAGTTCCTGGGAGCCAGAGAGCACACTTCATGTGCCATGTCTCAGCCAGGACTTTCTGCTTTCAGAAACCCAAGCTTAGGGATTCAGAATTGATTCCACACTTACAGGAGACAGAGCCATCCACTTGGGAAGCCCAGAGGAGTGAAAGGGTAGGGTGTGTGTGTGTGTGTGTGTGTGTGTGTGTGTGTGTGTGTGTGTGTGTGTGTGTGTGTGTGTGTGTGTGTGTGTGTGTGTGTGTGTGTGTGTGTGTGTGTGTGTGTGTGTGTGTGTGTGTGTGTGTGTGTGTGTGTGTGTGTGTGTGTGTGTGTGTGTGTGTGTGTGTGTGTGTGTGTGTGTGTGTGCGCATGTGTGTCTGTGTGTCTGTCTGTCTTTCTGTCTCTCTCTGTGTGTGTGTGTGTGTGTGTGTGTGTGTGTCTGTGTGTGTGTGTCTGTGTGTGTGTCTGTGTGTGTGTGCCTTTTCTGCAGCCAACACACCCTGACTCTTAAAAGCCACACTCTTGCTTCTTACTACTGGGGGGGGGGGAACCCAGGTTTTCTACAACAGGCAAGCAGGTACAGCCTGGGCAGAAGGAACTGGGGCTATTGGACAGAGTTGCCCAGGCTTACCTCCTGGGACTTCCAGCTGGCTGGCTCTATCGTGGTGTGCTCTGCTCTGATAATCCTCTCCTCAAAGAGACAGGGCCCAAGCTTTACTATTGATCGCCCCTCAGTTATGGGAATCTAGGACAAGTGTACACACAGAGGCCTGCACATCGTTATCTGTAAATATTTAACAATGAAAATGGAGCTTGCAAGCTGTTTTTTAGAATATGCTCACGAGCATGCCTTCCCAGTGATAGGGAGGGCCAGACACAAATTTAGATTTTGGGGTTTTTTTTGTTTTTTGTTTTTTGTTTTTTTTCAGTTCTCCAGAGTTTGTTTTAACCTGAAGCATAAAACAGGCTCCCATTTCCCCTGTCCTTCTCTTCTGACCACACTGAGAGGGGAACCCCCAGCCCATCTGTTTTGTCTCAATCTGCTGTCTACTCCCACCACCTCCAGCTGGCCCTCCTTCTGACCATAGTCACCCCATGACCTCCACTCTTAACTTCATCCCAAATGACCATGGTGAAGTGTCTTTGTCCGGGCCTTAACATGGGGAGCTGCAGGCGATTAAGTCATAAGAGTTCTCAAACACTGGGTTTGTGCCCTCATAAAAGAGGTGTGAAGGAGAGGTGGCTCAAGGGACGAAGACCTACCTGGTAAAAGGACAGAACTGGCACCCGCACATTGTCCTCTGACCTCTATGTGGCACACAAGGGCATATGCAGCACACACTCTCTGCCACACATGAAAAACAATCACATAAATAAAATGTTAAAATAATAATAATTACTTAAGAGAAGTGTGGGGAACCCTTCCAGTTGGGTGAGCAAGAGATGCCATGCCATCCTGAAGACATAGCAGCTCTTACCACATACTAAATCAGCAAAAGCCTTGATCTTGGATGTCCCAGCTTCTAGAACCACAGTTCTAGAAAGAAATGAATAAGCATCTGTGCCTTATAAATTATCCGCTCTCAAGTATTTTCTTATAGTAGCAGGAAAGAACTGAGATGGGGTCGTGTGGAGGAGGCTTAGGTACGGGTAGTAGGCTGAGGTCTGTCTGACAGGGAATTCTAGGATGCCAGAGTCCCAGAGTACACCCCCAAAGAAGAGAACAAGTTCCAGGTTGGTGTCTCTCTGTTTTAGGGGATGTTTGCTGCATAGGCACAAGTGTGGCCAGACTGCCCAGTTCTAACGTTTTTGTTTGTTAGGTTTTCATGAATATAGATCAGGATGACCTGGAGCTTCCCACCCTGTTATTTTAGCCTCTCTAGGGCTGGGATTACAAAGTGTACCACCACACTTGGCTAGATCATTTTTATCCCAGAGAAGAGATCAGCCTTGGTCAGTAAAAGCACTCTGTACCCTCTGGGTGGTCAGTTCCTTTTTCCTCTTCCTCGGCAGGCAGCAGGTGCCTTTATTTGGCTTTGCAACCACATAAAGTAGCTGCTTAAAATACTTTATCAGGTAGTTTCAGCACTGACCTGTCAGAGCAGACACCTGCCCAGTGCTGAGTCCATCACTAGGTACTAGCCTTTTTGTCACTAGGCTATGAGGAACACTGAATAGGAGTCAGGGACATCCACTGAAGGTGAACCTTGCAGAAAGGGGCCATTTGTCATCAGTATGGAGGTATTTTAATATTTTAGCAACACTACTGCTGAAGCTATGAACACTGGCTCTGCGTTCTCTGTCTTTCTTGTTTTTATTAGTAGCAAATAGCATCTTCAGACATTCCCAGTCATGCTTGAGGCTTAAAACTGGCCAATGCTAGACTTTCTAGACTTGCTGGAAAGTTAAGTCTCCAAATGGGGCTCATTCAGTAGAGAGGTCTCCTTTGTCCCTCACTCTTTTCTTCCTAAACCTGTCCTGCTTGGAATAGTGCTGGCACTTCAGCAGCCATCTTGTGACCTTGAGATGCTGAGTCTCTGATGGCTAGGCTAGCCTTAGGCGGTCTACCTCTGGACTCACATCTGTATGTACCTCTGTTGTCAGGTCTGTGATTGGCACATGTTAATTCTACTCCTCCGTGTCCAACTCTCCTCAGACCTAACCACAGATAGGGAAAGAAGAGTGAAAGGAAGCCACGTAGCTGAACTATGGCAGCAAATTCTCAAACCCATTCCGCTCACTAGTGTAAAGTCCCATCACCTTGAAAGGGGAGAGAACTGGTCCTAGAGATTGTGTGGTTTGGCAGGGACAGATCTCCGGTCAAGGCTTGGCCTTCATGGCACATGTCTTGCTCTACCCTACATATCCACCTGTGACAGACAGCATGTGCTCTGTTCAGAAGGTATTCCAAGAAGGGTTCTTATAAATCTCTACCAGAATCCACTAGAGAAAAGCCCAGAAAACTGCAAGAAGTCCACAAGCCAAGAGGATGAAGAGAAGTTGTGAGGTGGTAGCTCCTGGTGACACTTCTACACTGAGGGAGTGGGTGACTCTGAGAGCCCAAAATGGCCACCTGCTTTGCAGAATTCCCAGGCTGCCACATCCTGTGCTCTGAGCACTTGCTCCCCTGAAATGAGGCGGGCCGGCTTCTCCCTGACCTCAGAGAGCAGCTACAACAGAGGGTTGTTGTCTGAGGCACATTGATTATCCTAAAGGTCACCAGAGATTCTGAGTCCTTGGCCCTTCCAAAAACCTCTCTGCCAGATTCCCTTCTGTTCTTTTGAGGGGGAAAACTGATCAGAAGGCCCTAGCTTTCACCTCTTTGAGGCCTCCTTTCCTGATTTTACTTCACTGAAACCAGGAACCAGGCTGGTGTTAGGGAAGTAGATTCTTTTTCCTGTTTCCCAATCTGTCCAGGAGGCTGGCAGTGCCTCCCCCTCCCCTCAGCAAAGCAGGCATAGGAAGGAAGAACAATGCCTTTGGGCAGTTAAGAAAATTAACCAGACCCCACACCACAGGCCTGGCAGGTTGACACAGCCCCTCTCTGTCCTGCACTCCCCTCTCAGACTGCTAACCTCATGAGCAGTATCCCTCACAGGCTGCAGGGATGGAAAGCAGACCCTCCTGACTGGCTAACTTAGTAGAGATGATAATGCTCCTATGGACACCGGCAGCCACCTCCGCCGCTGCCACCATTACAGTATTCTTTCCCTGTGTTCCTTGGGATCCGGAGACTCCATACGGTTCTCATTTGCAGCTTATTCTTGAGGAGGCCTCATTTCCTCATCACACACAGCTGATGTGGTCAGGGTCCCCCTCCTCCAACAGGTGGGGATGGGGGCAGGGCCTCCCCAGTACTGGTCTGCTCTCTCCACACCCCTTCTTTGGCCTCTGCCCTTTCCCTGCAGCCTGCTCCCGAACACCGAACACCGGGGAGGTCTTTCAGTTCCTGCTGACCATGCCCAGGGGCCTGTGGTCAGGACCTGGACTGACTGTTGCTTTGGCAGGAATGTCCTCACTCGCCGCTCAACACAGGGTTGTGGAAAGTCTGGCAGTGGGGGGGCATGAACATTATGTCCCCTGTGGATGGCACCTCCTGGAGTCATAGTCCCATAGAAGTCTCAGAAGTTTGTCAAACCCTCTCCAGCTAGAAGGCTATATTTCCACACCTCTGCCCCTCTACTCCCCAAACAACGTCCACTCCACACCTCTCAGAACTTTGATCTCTCAGGAAGCCAAGGAAGCTGAGACTAGGAAAGTAAAGGACCCTGGCTGATGGGGTCTATTGTTCACCTCAGCACTGACTGAGCAGGGAAGTAAGAGGGAACGGGGGGGGGGGGGGGGGGGGGCGGGCGGGGGAGTCTTCCAGCCCGCCATTTTTGAGTGGTGGGGCCCTTCATCTCCCTCTGCCTGTCTCCTTGCTTATAAACTGGACGATACTGGAGCCGTGGGTAAAGAGGAGAAGTGATGAGCGTAACTCCATGTAAAACAAATACTATTCTTACTAAGATGTTAAGAGATGCCTGCTCAAAGTCACTGGTGTTTGGTGTCCCATGCCCAAGGCCCCCATCTGGCTGCTGCTTCAGGTCCCTAACCACCACTGTTCATTGGCCAGGTCTCATTCCAGAGGATTCTGTTTTCCTCTCTCTGCTGGCATTTCACTGGGTCTTGATCAGCTAACCTGGCTGGGGCTCAGGGGACTGCCTCAGTTGCCTGCGGTCCCTATACCCTACAGAGGAAAGCCAGAGCTGAGCACAAGGCTTGCCCTCCAAGATACTCCTTTTGTCTCAGGCTGGACCTGATGAATAGCTGTAATGAGGAGATCAAAGCACTTTCCATGGGCTTGGCCTGAGGGGACCCCTTTGATGTGCCAACATCCCTTCAACCCCCACTACCACCCCGGAGTCTTTGCCTCCTCTTCCTGTTTGTTCCCCAGCCAGGCCAGCCAGGCAAGCCTTGCCCGTGGCAGGGGCCCATTTGTTTACTGAATCAGCATCAGCGGCTACTACGAAAGGTTAGCAAGACCCGTGCACTGTGCAATGCATCGGGCCATACTGCTGAAACCAGGCAGGTTACACGTGAGTGAACGTCTCTTGGGAAAACAAAAAAAGAAAGAAAGAAGAAGAAAAAAAGCAGAAACAGAAAATGTGAATCCCAATCTGTTCAGAAAGGCCAGTGAATCCTGGCTGCCTGCCTCTGAGCTCTAATTAGATGCAGATCCTGCCGAGGTTCCCAGCCGAGGCCAGGGAAGGCTGGAATTGTCTCTACTCCGCCGGTTTTGTGAAGGGTAGGCATTCCTGTGAGTGCTTACCTGGAGAACCCAAGGATTTGCTTTCAGTGGGCGGTGCTGCTGCATTCCCAAGTGAGAAGAGAGGTGTGGGGTAGGCACACTCAGCCAGGAGGCCACCCTACTCCCTGCTCCTAACAGGCCTTGGGACTCCATTAGTCTGCTTCTGGGGCTCTCGCTTAACATAGTTCACCTGGTAGTGACATATTCCTTGCCAGAGGAAAGCGGCTGTTCAGAGATAAGATATATTTGGGGAGTAATGCTGGAGAGGGGGGCTCCCCCCACCTGTTTGGCTGCTCAGATTAATGAAGGAATGTGGCAACCGTTCTGTTTATTTTTCCCCCATCATTGCCTCTTCCTCCTTCCCTTCCTCTTTTTTCTTTTCTGAAACAGGGATTCTCTGTGTAGCCCTGCTTGTCCCAGAACTCACTCTGGAAACCAGGCTGGCCTTGAACTTCATAGAGTTCTGGAGCTGAGATTTAAAGATGTGAACCAGCACTACCTGGACCTTCCTCTTCTAATTTTTTTTTTTTTTTTTTTTTTAAGACTAGGTCTCTGAGTCTTGGGCTCACCTGAAAGTTCCTATTGTAGCCCAGGTTGGCCTCAAACTTGATTCTCTCCCTCTGAATGCTGGGGGTGACTGGCACACTCTACCATACCTGCATGCCAACTATAAAGCTTGGCCTGGGTTCAGGAAGTGGCTCTTTGTAGAGCAGTGGAACCCAGGTGCTAGGATGTGGTCTGGGACAGACCAAAATTCCCATCTCTGATACAACTTGACTGTAGGGGCGCGGTGACATAGACAGTAGACAGCAGAAGAGGGGAGAAAGGGACAGGGCGGTGAGCTGGAGGGTGGTGACTTTATTGAACAGGGTGGTCAGAGAAACTTCTTCAAGGTGACAGTTGGAACAAAGACTGAAGCGTCCAGGTTCTCTGGAAGAGCCATTCTGCTCTCCATCACTGAGCCCAGCCCTTGGAATCTCCTTTGAGTTAGGATGTTACTGTGTATTCCAGGTTGGACTACAAGGCCGATTCTTCTGCCTCCACCTCCTGAGTGCTAGAGTGACACTGTGGCCAGCCAGGCATAAGGGTTCTCAGTACAGAAGTTTCCTAAGTCTCATGCAAAGAAGGAAGCTATAGAAGATTCTAATTTTGAATCTCTAGTCTCTGCCGAGTGTTGTGTGTCCTGGCTGGTAGGCATACAGCATTTTCTTCATTGAAGAAGTGGATTGCGTGTGTGTGTGTGTGTGTGTGTGTGTGTGTGTGTGTGTGTGTGTGTGTCACCCTTCTGCTAAAAATAGAACACACAATGCAATGACAACACAAAGCACTGAGGTGACAGGTGGAGGAAGGGAGGAGCCAGAAGGCTTTCAGGAAGAGATATCTGAGCAGCAGCTTGGCAGGTGAACAGATGCAGAAGGGCAATTCCCAGAGCTGAAAGACCTGTGCACAGGAGTGAAAACTTGAAAGAACAGAGAAGCTGAGTAAGCCAGGGAGGAGCGAGGTCTGTGTAGACTGTGGAATGCGCTGCGGAGAGGAAGCTGACAGGAGAATGCAGAGGGCAGACCCAGAGACTGCATGCTCATCTGTACCTCTAGCCCCATACTCCAGTTCCTCTCTATACCTAGGCTCATACCAAGAACAGGGGCCGTGGACCTGGGCTCACTGAACCCTTTCTCTATTCTTTTATCTTTTCTCTCTCATTCTTTTGTTTTTTAGAGGCAGGGTTTTGCTGTGTAGCTCTGGCTGTCCTGAAACTTGCTCTGTAGACCAGGCTGGCCTGAAACTCAAAGAGATCCTCCTGCCTCTGCCTCCTGGATACTGGGATCAAAGGCCTGTGCCACCACTGCCCAGCTGACTGTTTTCTTTTCTGCTGTGGTCACACCAAATGAATGTCTGTTCTGATTTTCACTAGTAGTGAGTAGCAACTTACATGGTGGCTCACAACAGTCTATAACCCCAGTTCCATGGGATCCAACATCCTCTACTGGCCTCCTAGGGCACCAGATACATATTACACAGACATACATGGAGGTAAAAACAATCCACACACATAAAATATAATGAGAGAGAGAGAGAGAGAAAGAGAGAAATGGAGGGAGAGAGAGAGAACTACTAGTAGAAATCGAACCTGGGTCCTCCGGAAGAGCAGCTAGTACTATTAACTGCTGAGCCATCTCTCTAGGCCCTAGCAAGGGGTCAGGGTTGAGTTGAGCTTAGCTTTGGTGGTAGCCAGAGCATCATCCACATTTTGTCTGTGGACATTTGGGTGGCTTCTTCTTTGGGGCTTCTGTGTATAAGGACTGTTGTGAGGATGCGCATCCAAATATCTACTTGAGTTTTCACCTTCAAATCTGAGGTACATATCCCCAGAAGTGGGATTGTTGGTTCATATGGCAGTTGGGGTTAGTTTTGGGTGGGGGTACATGTGTACAAGTGTGGTTCTGGCCTGCAAGCTCCAGGGAGCTGCCTGCCTCCATCTCTCTAGCACTGGGATTATAAAATCCTATTACCACAGGGTTCTGGGATCAAATTCAGCTCCTTTTGCTTGTGAGGTTCAGAAACTGAGCTATGTTCATAGCCCAGGCTAGCCCTTTGAAGCACTACTCTGCAGTTTTCTACAGTGACAGTGTGGTCTCTTCTCTCCTCTCTGCTCCCTTCCCTTCCCCTCCCCTACTCTTCTCCCCCCTCGTCTTCTCTTCTCCCCCACCACTTGAAGCAGGGCCTCACTTTGTAGCTCTGATCCTGGCTAGCCTGGAACTCACTATGAAAATCAGGTAGGCCTCACACTAACAGAGACCTGCCTGTCTCTGATTCCCCAGTACCAGTATTAAAGGCATGTACCACCATACCCAGTCCCAGTGGGCCATTTCATCCCCGCTATCATAACTGAGAATCTTTTCTAAGGACACGTGCTTCTATAGCTGTCACAGCCACTGTGTGTTGGACCATCCTGTGCAGAGGCATTATGGTAGGAACAGTGAGGGCACCCACACTCACATGGTAACAACCAAGGGGACCCATTAGCCTCTGAGTTTTAGTGCATCCTGCCTGCAGTTGAGTGGCTTTGGTTGGATTGTTATAGTACTGAACACCTGGAAGTACGTGGGTATCTGTCTTCCCTTTACCATAGCTATGTGGCCTCAGGCCGGGGTCAGAATGGCCCTATTCCAGGGAACATGTCTTTAGGGAATGGTCAGCAGCAGCTGGAGCAGCTCAAGTGCCCATTCAGTACCAGTTACTGCACCAAGGTTGAGAAGGAACAGCACAGTAGTCTCCAAGTACCCTCAGGCTCCCTTCAAAGGAAGGCATGCCAGATACATTCAGGTCTCTTGCCCAGAGCACAGACTTCCGATGGTTTTGACTGATTATTTGGTGGGCCCAAAGTCACAGAAAGCAATGCCAAGCTCTTCTTGTTCTTCTTCTAGAGATAAGGTCTAGTGTGGCCCAGATTATAGCTGCTGATTATTACCTGAAATCTGATCCTTCTGCTCTCCACCTTCTCAGTGTTGTGATTACAGGTATGTACCACCATGCCCTGTTTATGCAGGGCTGGGGATGCAACCCAGGGGCTCGCGAGTGAGTACCACACAAGCATTCTACACACTGAGCTAAACCCACACAAAGGTCTTTCCAAGAGAGGCAGCACAATCAGCTTCTGAGGGGACCATGGAAATTGAATCAATAGAGGCCAGTGTGGTGGGCTTGCTATCTTTGAAGTTGCAGAAAGGAACCATGAGCCGAGCCTTGCATGAGGCCTCGAAATCCTGGAGAAGGGAAGGAGCCAGCCCACGGACACCCTAGCTTTAGACTCCCTCCCTCAGGATTATAGGAGAACCAATGTGGGTCATCTACCTACAAGTCAGCAATCATCTGTTGAAGTACCATTAGAAAGTGAATCTAACAGAGTGAGTTCCAGGACAGGCAGTACCACACAAAGAAACCATGTCTCCAAAAAAGTAAATACATAAACAAAGAAAGAAGTAGAAAATGAATCTAACTCACCCAGATACCCAGAGCTGGGGGTGGCAGTGAGTGGAGGTCTCCAACTGTCAAATTCACCCCCCATTCCTACTACTGTCTTGCCTCCCTTCTTCTTCTGTGCCTCAACCCCCCCACCCCCCACCAGGTGGCTGACTTCCTTGGGAACCTAGTCTGCATTTAAACGCTTATAAAAAATAAATAAAGATGCTTTAGGGAGCTGGCTTGTGGGTAAAGGGCTTTTTTTTGGGGGGGGGGAGGTTATTGATTTGTTTTTTGTTTTGGGTTTTTTGTTTGGTTGTTTGTTTGTTTGGTTGGTTTTTGGTTTTCAAAACAGGGTTTCTCTGGCGGTCCTGGGACTTGCTTTGTAGACCATGCTGACCTTAAACTCAGAGATCTGCGTGCCTCTGCCTCCCAAGTGCTGAGGTTAAAGGTGTGTGGCCCGCGCCTGGTCTTTTGGCACGAGGAACTGAGTAAGCATGAGGACCTGAATTTGACACCCATTGCTCACATAGTCTAAGCCAGTGGCCTGGTGATGTGGCCAAAGGTGAACTCACCCAGGAGTTGCTTTGCTCAAATATACCTGTTCTTTTACTTTTTTAAATTTGGCTTGGTCTGGCTTACTGTGTACGTGGTGAAACGGATTATCGAGTTACAGAGAAAACCTGTTAATGATCTCTGCCCCCCCCCATACACTTGATGGACCACATAGTGTATTACGAAAATGTTCAAAGACATCTAAAAGTATTTATTTAGTTAACCTGATTGTCACTGCGCCACAGCCTTCGGTCATCAGATTGACCTGTGGGACATTGTCCCTATTATTAACTGGGGCATGCAGAAGAGAGCCTTGCAGTTCCTAGGTAGGTAGGTAGGTGGTCCTGGCTGTGTAAATTAGGTAAGTGTGACACTGTAAATCAAGGATGGGGGTGGAGGGAGGGGAGGGGAGGGGACAACTGAGTCTGTCCATGGTCCCTGCCTTGAATTCCTGCTCTGCCTTCTCCTGTGTTGTTCTTGGTCAGTAGTGTGTGTGTGTGTGTGTTGTGTGTGTTTGCCTTGTTTTGTTACAATAACAGAATGAAATCAGAGAAAAATAGTAAGAATGACATAATGTCCCATGATGTGTCACCTAGCTGTGACAATTGTATGTGATAGACAGATGGCCCTTTGTGATGGCTGTTCTTGGTTGCAACTTAACTACATTTGGAATTAATAAAAACCCAAGTGTCTGGGCACACCTGCGAGAGATTTTTTCTAATTAAATCATCTGAACTGGGAAGACCTACCCTTAACACAGATCCACCTTTAATCTGGGCTACACCTTCTGCTGGTAGCCTGTATAAGGAGGGAAGCGTATTCTTTGCCTGCTCTCACTCTTGCTGGCAAATCTATTTTATTAGAGCATACTTCTACTTCTTAGGGTTTCCTGTGTATACCTCAGATCAGCTGAGACACCCAGCCTGGTGGATTGAACAACTATTGTATTCTTGGACATTCTGTTGGTAGACAGTTGTACCACAGCCTGTAAGCCATTCTAATAAATTGCACACATATATCTTCTGAATATTTTGAAGTCTATCATCCCTGCACTGATGCAGTATTTATATAATGCAGATGCTATATTATGGTAGATGCTATATAGCCATATTTATCCTATAAATTCTGTTCCTCTAGAGAACCCTGACAATATACCCTCCATATCCCTGGTTCCACATCATCAGATTCCAAGCAATCAAGAATATTCCGGAAAAATCAAAAGCATCTGTGTAGGTTTCCAACATCCCTCCCTCCACCCCCACATCACGTCCTGTCTCTGCATTATTCTTTAAACAATTCAAGACAGTAGCTACATAGTATCTACA
Source organism: Phyllotis vaccarum (assembly GCA_033318265.1). Taxonomy (NCBI): domain Eukaryota; kingdom Metazoa; phylum Chordata; class Mammalia; order Rodentia; family Cricetidae; genus Phyllotis; species Phyllotis vaccarum. The sequence goes on from JARWLC010000013.1 coordinate 130,310,094, forward strand.
TTACATGAATACTGTAACCAGTGTAAGGATGATACATTTAAAGTGTTCAGAAGACATGTGTGGGCTCTATGCAGATACTATACCATTTTATAGAATGGACTTGAGCTTCTTGGGTTTTGATGCCTTCAGGACTTCAGGAGGTTCTGGACTCATGTCTGACACTTGATAAGGGGCCTGAGATCTGAAGGGGAAGCAGAGACTCAGCCTTGAAGACTTCAAAGGAGTGAAGATGTTACTTACAGAGAGCTCCACAGCTCACCCACACCAGAGAGCGTCTGTCCAGAGCAGCAGTGAAGCAGCCTGGCATGTTGGCAGGAAGGGGAGAGGTATCAGGGCAGGTCCAGCAGTTACAAGGACTCTCTCCTGAGCGCTGCGCAAACTCCAAAAGGATCTGGTGGCCAGGCACGAGGTGAGTAAAGGGGAAGGCTCTGGTTGAGATCAGGTTTTCTGTATTATGGTCTCTAATCGGATTCTCCCTTCTTCTCTAACCAGGGTCTCATACATAGATGAGGGTTTCTCTGTGTGGCCCTGACTGTGTGGAACTCCTGTTGTAGGCCAGGGTGACATCCAGTTTACAGAGACACACCTGCCTCTGCCTCCCAAGTTTTGAGATTATAGGCAAAAGCCAGAACACCTAAGTTGGTTTTCATCTTCTTCTTCATGAGTGTCCATAGGTTTCCCACTGCTGCTGCTTACAATAATGCTAGCCTGCAAGGGGCTGGGTTTCAATGGGGTTGGCCACTCCCCCTTCAGGGGCCAGGACCTTGGGTAAGTATCCTCGGATCTTATCAGCTGATACCTGAATCCCACCACATCTCCCCCTTTTGTCTAACTAAGAAGGTTCTAAACTAAGACTATATACAATAGGAATTATTATGAGGTAGTATCTAGGAGAGGATAAAGTACAAATTATAACCAAAACCTAACACCTATAAAGTACATCATATATTTCTAGAATATTGGTAGATGGTAGGATGTATAAATTACTTCAAAAGGTTCATCTGGGAAAGTGAAAATTCAACACCTGAATGTTCTTTTCTAAGGGATAATAGGGTAGTAACCTTAAATATCTATTCTTCAACCCCTTCAAGACCTGAGAAGGAAGATGTATCACTTGAAAGTCAGAAGTACATGGAAGTAGTGACTTCCAAAATTTGGAAGAGGACAGCAACACAGCTACCTGGACAATCACCTCTGGTTTTGCAGCTGGTTGTGGTGGCGCACGGTAGGATTTGCTGAAGGAGGCAGAGGCAGGAGGATCACGAGTTTGAGGCCAGCCTGGGCTACACATTTAGGGCTTCTGGCTTGGTCTAGTGGTTAAGGTTCTGTGCTCTTACCATCACGATCCGGGTTTGATTCCCCGTCTGGGAACAAAAAAAGTATAACAATAATAATAATAATAATAATAATAATAATAATAATAATAATAAAGTTAAAAAGAGAGAGAAAGAATGGGCCTTCCCAAGATCCCAGCAGCCTTTTTTCAATGGGGTTGGCCAATCCCCTTCAGGGGCCCGGGACCCTGGATAAGCATCCTTGGATCTTATCAGCTGATACCAGTATCCTACCACAGCTGGGGAGTGCACTTTCCACAGTTTCCCTCACTCATGTAGCTACCTACCCTTCCGTTTGGTTTTTTTTTTTTTTCTTCTATATAGCCAAGCCACGATCTCCTTTCTGTTCTTCCTCCCTCTACCTCCTGAGTGCTAGAGTTACAGGTATGTACCACCCACCTGCTTTCTGCAGTGTCATGGATGAGTCCCAAGGCTCTGTGTGTGGCAGGTAGTTCTTGTATCAACAACATTCCCAGTATCCCATCCCCATTCATTCTTATCCCTATTTCATTAAAGAAAAATTATTTTATGGATGTGAATGACTTGTTTCTATGTATATTCGTGTATCATGTTCATGCCTGGTGCTCAACAAAGTCAAAAGAGGGTATTGGATCCTCTGGAAATGGAGGATGGTTGTCAGCCACCAGTAGGCCCTAGAAACCAAAACCCTGGTCCTCTGCAAAAAGCAACAAATGAGCCTAACCATTGAGCGATCTCTCTCTAGTGCCACCTCCACAGTTCTTTATCCCTAGTGAAAGAAGGCTGCTGCGTGGTCAGAGCCCCAAAGATGGTGTATTCATTTCCAGAGGCTGTTTGAAAAGAATGACCCCAGGCCAGGTTGCTGAAAGAGCAGAATAGGATTTTCTTCTAGTCTAGAGGCCAACACAGTCTGTCATCAAGATGGCTGTGAACTCTTGGTCTCTCTGGAGGCTCAAAGGAAGATGCTACCTGGCTCTTCTAGCTTCTGAGAGCTCCAGGTGCTCTTGGCTTGTGGCTGCACTTTCAAATGGCCTTTCCTTCTTGCCAGGTGCCTGTCTTCTGTGTGTCCATTGTGGAGGGGCTATTTTCCCTGCATGTGTGCCATGCCACAAACCATCAGGCAGCAGGCCACTATCGTCATGGTCTTCAGAAGGGATGCTTCAACTTTTTTTTTTTTTTTTTTGCTAAAGAAATTGTTACATGGCCTTGGGGGTATAGGTATATGAAAGATGCACACACATCACACATTTACTGATAGATAAGAAAGTTCTTTTAAAACAATTCCTTGGTGTATATATCACATTATCATTTATTACAGATGGAAGGAAATCGGTGTACTAGTGAAATGGATGCTCTATTTATTTGACATAAAGAATTAAATTTTGCTTGAGTAGCTGGCTCTACTGAATGCACAGCATCTTTTCATTTTTCAGAATTCATGATATTTTGATTTTATAGAATCAGTGCTGAGCATGTCATATAGTAGAAAAGGGCAAAAGTACATTTAGGGCCACTTCAGGAATCCCTGGAAATTCTAGCCTAATTCCGAATAAAAATTCATTTAAGTTTAAAATGAAACTCAAATTATCAACTCAAACATCAATTAAAATATTATTACTGGGGGGGGGGGCAGTGCCCCACCACATGTGTAGAACCCTGAGGACAAGCTTGTGGACATTCACATGGCTTCTGAGGCTCAAACACAGGCATTAGCCTTGTGTTTTACCCACTGAGCCATCTTGCCAAAGTTAATTTTTATTTCATGTGCGTTGCATTGGTGTTTTGGCTATATGTTTGCATGAAGGTGTTGAATCCCCTGCAACTGGAGTTACAGGCAGGTGCCATGACCCTAACAACTTCGGTAACAAGAAAACATAAAGAGCATCTACTTCTCCCGAATAGGATACCAATGGACCAAAGAAAAGACTCTTCCCAAGTCCAGTTTGGTGGACCAGTGAATTTAATTGGGGTTACTTACAGAACTATGAGTAACCCAAAACCACCTGCACCACACAAAGCCACCCCCCAACATGGGAGACAGATAATAAAAACTGCACCACAAGAGTCCCACCCTAAGTCACTTTATGTATCTTCTGTCACTTTCTGTCTGAACCTGGGGTTCCTTCTTTCCCAGCCAGCTGCAGGGAGCCTCCTGTGTCTCTACACCTGTTCAGAGCTGGGGTTCCAGGCAGGGATGAATGACCGGTTTGTTACATGGATGTTGGAAATGGAGTCCAGGCCTCCAAACTCTTGGAACCACTGAGCCATCCCTTCAGCTACTCTGCCTTGGTTTGTTTTGTCCCCGCCCTGCTCCTCCACCCCCCCCCCCCCAGGACAGGATCTCTCACAATCAGCTCTGAGGATGAGCCTATGTCCCCCTCCCCAAAACCTCACCTCCAGCTAGGACAGACATGTAAACCACCGTGCCCAGCTTTTACATGAATGTTGGAGATCCAGACTCAGGCCCTTTACTAACTGAGCTGTCTCCTCAGACCCTAGAATTTTTTTTTTTTAAATTACTTTTGGTGAAGCTGCAGAAATGACTCAGTGGTTAAGAGTATTGGCTGTTCTTCCAGAGGACCTGAGTTCAAAACCATCTATCAAGTTAGTCTTGGTCACTCAGCCCCAATAGGCTGATTAGAGACATAAGGAAGAGTAAAATAAAAACTGTGAGGGCGCTTTCTTCTATGTAGTTATACTAAGAGAGTGATAAAGAGGTCCACGTTCAAGGTCCTGATAATGAAGTTTAGGTTTGAATATAGGACAAGGGCTATGCATCACTAAGCAGTCCTGGCCAAGGTGTGTCCGTGCCTCCCACCACCAACTGCTCAGGTCTCTCCAGCAAGGTGGTCTGACAAGGAGTCACAAAACTGTGAAATCCCTTTCCAGGAGACAAGGTCCTCCTCTGGCTGGCACCAGCCTTTAGCCTTTCCTTCTCCCAGTGTGAGATTCCTGGGGGTAAAATTTCCATTTCTTAAGGTCCATTGTCTGGTTGCCAACAGAAGGGGAATGCCTGGATCCTTAGAAGATCTGCATCTTTACAAGGCAGTTCCTCCCCCAGGAAGAGGCTGGCAACAGGACAATACCTGTCCTGGAGTTCCTGCCAAATCTGATAATCCAAGAAGATCTATACAGCATAATCCTTACCATCGAAGGCTCTCCCCTCCCCTTGTTCTTTGCTACTGGGGGATCAAATGCAAAGGGCTTGCTTTGCATGAGGTTGCATGAACTGCTTCCAGGGTTTAGCAAGTGCATACTTCTACCAGTCAGCCTACTCTGGGTACTGGAGGTGGAGCTGGATTTGTCCCTACGGTATGATGTGATCTTGTTAAGAGATTGGGAACAGCCTGGTAGTGTCGGCACACACCTTTAATCCCAGCACTTGGGAGGCAGAGGCTTGTTTATTTCTGTGAGTTTGAGGCCAGCCTGGTCTACAGAGTGAGTTCCAGGACAGCCAGAGCCGCCAGAGCCATTACACAGAGAGACCTGTCTTGGAAAACAAGGAGAGGAGAGAGCAGAGAGGAGAGAGGAAAGAGAGAGAGAGACACCCCCCCCCCCCCCGAGACCAGGAGCAGTTAGGAAGTCCTGAATGTCCCCAACCTGGAAAAAAAATCTAGGATTCACTGGGAGATCTAGATCAATGACAGCCTTAGCTAAGGTCCCAGTGACAGGCAGCAAGGCTTAGCTGACCAACAAGTGCAGAGAAGCTTCCAGCTTGGCTGTCTAATCAGCCCTTTGAGCCATAGAATCTGTGAGTTTGAACAGTGGCTGCTTAGAAAAGGTTTTTTTTAAAGACTTAGTTTTTGTATGATTTACGTGTCTATATATCCGTGCGAATGCATGCACACATGTGTACAGGTGACAGGAGACCAGAGGAGGACATCAGATCACTTAGAGCTGGAATTAGAGGCATCTGTGAGCCACTGATGTGCCAGGATCCAAAGTCAGGTCCTCATGATAGATCAGCCAAGTGCCCTTAACTGCTAAGCCATCTCTCCAGTCCTGCTTCTCAGTTTTGGGACATTTTGTTTGTCTGAGACAGAGTCTCGTGTGGTATTCAGGCTGGCCTGGAACTTGAGAAGGAGGGTGGCTTTGAACTCTTGATCCTCTTTGCCTCAAGAGTGCTGGAATTGCTGGGATTATAGGCATGTGCCACTAGGCCTGCCTCGGGGTGGGAGCCACAGCACTGTTCTCATCCAGAAAGCGAAACTCTTGGGTGTGGAGTAGCAGTTCCTAAGAATACAGGCATGCATCAGAGGAGAGGAGAGGGGAGGGGAGGAGAGAGAAGGGTGTGTGTATGGGGGTGTGGAGTGGCAGATCTAAACATGAATCAGGACCAGGGTCCTAGCAGAGATGAAATAGGGGAGAATGGGAGCTTAGGGGAGGTGAGTGAGGGGGGGTGCATGAAAAAGACAACCCCAGTTCCACTCAGAGGCCGGGCCTCCCCCAGCTGCCTCTCCAACCCTTGCCAGAGCAAGGATTCCAGCACCTGGACATGGGCAGCCATGGAGCCAGCTGCTGCCCATCTCCCATGCCAGCTGTGCAGGACTTCGGGCCCTCGGCCATGTCCCTCCCCAGGTGCTGGCTATCTGACTGACCCAAAAGCCCCTACATTCCAGGTCTGATCTCCCCTTACCTCAGGGAGCTGGCTGCTCCTCAGTCCTGCTTTTGCCAGAGCCTAGGGGTCCTTAGCAGTTCTGGTTGTCAATTATAGCGCAAGCCTATTCATTTGCTGGCTTGGCTCTTTGGATTTTGCCATTTGCTATGCAGAGGTTTTCTTTCTGACTAATTTGTTTACCAGGTTTAATTCTTCAATCATGTTTTCATTTTAAGAGATTTCAGGGTAATTATGAACTTTGAATAAACCCATCTGAGGCACCCTAGTGCTCTGTGCACAGCTCTGTCAGGGCCTCCTTCCTCCACTGAGGAGGTTGCTGTGTCTGCCCTCCCCCAGCTCAGCTCTTGTAATAAAAAACAGCTGGGCTGCTCAAAGCCAAGGTCAGGATCTAAGAAAAATCCACAGTTGCAAATGAGGTTGGGGAGACCTGTTCCCTCATGATGCTGGGCAGAGGGGGCGCTGCCCAGGCTGACCCAAACACTGACAACTAGGAATGTAGTTACAACAGGATGTAGAGGGTTTCTGGGGAGGGACAGCAGCTCTCTACTACTCTTCTTAGGGTTTTTGACTGCACTGTGCATGAAATGGATGTAAAACAGGCTAACAGATGAAAAGTCATTTCAATTACTGTAAGTACACATACAAGTCCCACAAAAAAAACATGGGTCAGAAAAGGCCAGGTAACTACACGCATCCAGCATCCTCAGCCACAGGAAAGAATAGGTTCCTGGGACTTCTAGAGGTGGTAGAAATAAATTATAGCAGGATGAAGGGAGGACATGTACAAAGAATAAAGGTTTAAAATTCAATTTTTAAAAAGGAGCCAGAGAAAAGGCTCAGTGGTTAAGTGTGCACTTCCTTGCAGGGGACCCCAGTTCGGTTCCAAACATAATTTGGTTTACAACCATCTGTAACCTTAGATCCAGGAGATCTAAGGCCTCTTCTGGCTGGGAGGGTACCTGCACACATGTAATAAGCATGCATACACGCACAAACATTCACACACACTCAGACGGAGACAGACAGACACACAGACACACACACACACACACACACACACACACACCTCTTAAAATGTGGAGTCTTGTTTGTTGTGATGTTCAGGTGGTCCTGAACTGCTTAACTCAGCCAAGGCACCTGAGTGTCTGGGACAATGGGCTGTGTTCCTTTTTCTAGTCTTTATACACAGATCCAGGTCTTCTGGGTCTTGAAAGGTGGGCAGCTTTTTTCTGATGCAGGCACCTTCACTAATGAAATTTGCCTTGTAAAACTGGAGCTTTCCAGAGCTATTTCTGTGTTTGCAGTTTCTCAGAATAACCAGCTCAAAACAATCAATATTCCAAAGAGGGATGTTTTGGGGTGGTATATTCTGATTTCTTGCAGTCATATTTGAAGGTGATGTATCCTGAGCCCAGACAGTTTATGTAGGTGACATCCAGACAGCAAAGCCAGCTGTTGTCGTTCTAGACCCATAGCAGCAGGCCTAAGACAGTTTCTGAATCCTCAGGAGTTAAATAGAAATGTATCAAAGATGACGGTGACAATTTCCATTCTATCAGTTTGAAGGCCTGTCACAAAAGGCACTGAGGTAGGAGGAGGCATTCTGTGAGTGTCTCACATGACATACTTGGGAGGTGGTGGTGAAAGGCTGTGGAACCAGGTCTCTTGGTCAGTAGGGTCCTTCTGTCAGGCTTAGGTGATGTGACACTCATCACCTAATGGAAAAGCAGGAAATACCACCAGGTCCCTGGATGTCTTGACTGTCACAGTTTCTCAGCTCGTATGTCTGGCTCCTTGGTGTGCTGGGGTGGTCACTATGTGAGCATATGAATTGTGTTTCAGTTTCTGTACCTTATCAGCACTATGCAGGAGGGCAGCTTGAATTCAGCATCTTATCAGCATCAACAAATTAGTGTTGCTTAATTTGCATATCCACAGCAATCAAATAGCCAGCAGGGCTAGTGGTTGGTGCGTGAATCATAACTAGGATAGACATATTTGGCTTAGCTAATTTGCATGCAGCCAATGGTAGCAAAGGTGTGAAGGGGGGGGGGGGACCCTGCCAGTCACAGGAAGAGAATTCTCCTTCTCCATTCTCCCTGGTAAAGTATGAGATCCCAGAGGCTCCCCAAGCTTTGTGATGCTGTTTTGACTGCAGGGGAGGGAATCTTGCAGTGGATCCCATCTACAGTGAGGGCCTAGGCAACTGCTGACCAGAGAGAGGGAGCGATCATACTGTCTTAGTTTGAGCTTTCCAGAAGCAAGGCAGAGACAAAGCAGCGACAGGGGAATTGTGGGTGTCAGGAAAGACAGCTAAAGATGGCTGCAGCAGGAGGAGGTTGGGGATGTGGCTCAGATGTTATTTGCTTAGCATGCATGAAGCAAAGGCCTGTGTTCCAGCCCCAGCATTTCATAAACCTATTATGGAGGTGAATAGCTTTAATCCCAGTACTCTGGAGATCGAAGCAGGAGAATTGGGAGTTCAAGGTCATCTCTGGGTACATAGTAAGTTCAAAGCCAGTCTGAGCGACATGAAGGCCCTCTTTAAAAAAAATAAATAAAATGAAGGCTAAAGGAGCAAACAAGTGACCTCTGTTGAGTGTTGGTGGGCTGGACTGTGTTCCATTAAATTAATTTATTGAAGTTCTAACCCTCAAGATTCCAGAATAAGATGGAGTAACCTCCATGGGCATGCCCTAAAGGGGACACACACACACACACACACAGATTTCTTGTGGGGAAACCATGTAAAACACAGGCTTCCAAGTATAACTTGTGTCTGTCATTGACTGTAGTTGACTCCAGGGGACACTTCCAACTCACTTCTAGCTGGCAAAGAAAGCAGCTTCAACAATCACGTGAAGAAAGGCAAAGTTTCATCAGGACCAGAGGATACTAAGGGAGAAGAGGGAAGCATGTCTGTATAAGGCAACAAAATGGCCACTGCTTCACAGGCCTGAGAACTGAAGAAAGAAAAATTTCAGAGACCTGTTTGGAAGCTAAGCGAACTTTGCTTTAACTGATCGACAAATGTCATTTGCAAAGCCTACCTCTTTCTATACCAAAGCCATCGGAGTGAAGAGGACCTGTGGACAACGGCCAGCAGCTTTGAAGGGCTCCCTAGCAAGGCCTGGAGCATCCTGCTATCTTTCACTGAGTTTGGACTTGAGAGGCAGACAAAGGCACAGTAGAACAAAGACTAAGGTGATAGCAATTTTAACCAGTGTCCTAGATGTTAAACAGCTGAAACCAAGAGGAAGCCCTCATTAGGAAAGAGATTTCTGGAAGGCTGTGAGATACTCTACAGACATGCAGGAAGGTAGCAGGGCTCTCAGGCAAAAACATTCTGGTGAATGGGTAGAGCAAAACGCGGACTTTTAGGTACTCTGCGACAACTTCTGTAGGATACAATCACAGCTCAACTCTTGATGCTGCCACCATAATGCCACTGTTCCTGCCTCTTTCTGACATTGCTTTCAGATTCAAAGAGGTCTGGTGGGCATGTCCTGCCTATCGGGGACAGGAGGTTCTGGCAGAGCCTTGGCCATGAACTTTTCTTTTTCCCTTTAAGAAGATTTCTCTTTATTATTTAAAAATTATGTGGATATTTGTTCTTGTCACTGTGTGGGTGTGTTCATGTAAGTACAGGTGCCCTTGAGGTCTAGAAGAGGGCACTAGATTTTTTTGGAGCAAGAGTTCCAGGCTGGGGTCTGGAGAGGTGAGATGGCTCAGCAGTTAAGAGCACTGACCGCTCTTCCAGAGGACCCAGGTTCACATTCTGGCACCTACATGGCAGCTCACAACTGTCTGTAACTCCAGGATCTGACACCTTCACACAAACATACATGCAGGCAAAACACTAATGTACACACAAATTAAAACAAACAAACAAACAAACAAATAAATGGTGGCAGTTATGAGCTGCCCGATGTGAGTGTTAGGAACCAAATTTGAGTCCCTTGAAAGAGCAGTACAAACTCTTAACTACCGAGCCAACTCTTTAGCCACCGCCATAATCTCTTCTAAATACCGGTAAAAGCTTGTGTTTTTTCTGACTGGGAACACTTCTGTGGAAGATGATATCTGTCTCAAGTACACAGATGACAATAAATTCTAGAATGGGGAAGAGTTTGCTGAGTCCAGGTACATTCACCCAGTCCCAGGACAATTAGTGAAGACAGCAGGTAGGCTGATGGTCTTTTGGCTGGGTGCCTTTGAACAGGGATCCATCGGAGGCTCGGGTGGCACCAAGGCCACCTCAACAGGCAGGCTGAGGAATCCTGGTATTCTTATGTATTACTGAATGACAAATGACTCCAAAGTATGGTTTAAAACTGACAGCCAACAGGCATGATAGCTCATGCCTTTAATCCCAGCATTTGGGAGGCAGAGGCAGGTAGATCTCTGAGTTCGAAGCCGTCCTGGTCTACAGAGTGAGTTCCAAGACAGCCAGGGTTGCACAGAGAAACCCTGTCTGGAAATCACCAATCAAAAACAACAAACAACTCTGATGTCTCAGAGTGAGGCAGCGGGATGGTGAGGATTGAATAAATTTAGCTGTAGTTTTGTATATCCAAAAAAGATTGCCTGAAGATCAGAGGACAGATAGCCACCCACAGAGTTAGCAATTAAGGTCAGGGAGTGGTGACTCACATCTTTCTTTAATCCTAGCAATGAGGAGGCAGAGGCAGAGATCAGTTTCGATCTCTGTGAGTTCAAGGCCAAACAGAGCTAGGCTGTGGTGGCTCACACCTTTAATCCTAGCACTAGGAAAGTTGAACCAGGAAGTGAGAGAGCTGGGCAGAGAAAGGAAGATGAGCGGAGAGTTCAGCCCTTTGCCTTCGACCCCCTTCGCTTTCATCAGAGGCTCAGAGGCATTTAGTCTGAGGAATTGGTGAGGTGAGAAGCGGCAGAGGCTTGTTCCCTGTCCCTCTGATCTTTCAGCTTTTCTCTAATACCTGGCTCCAGGTTTTTATTAGAAGACCAAGTAGAATTTGTGAAATACTTAGCCAGGCAGTTCTCCAGAGGGGGTCTCAGGCTACAGTGAGGTGGTAGGGATTGGAGTATCTTAAAGGCTTTTTTCCGTCTTGTGTCTGCTCCCTAGACCCAAAGTAGAAGCAGCTGGAGGTATTTTGTTCCTTCACTATCTTCCTGTAGTCTCTCTACAGGAGCTTCCCAACATGACTCCTCAGGGCAGAGGGCCTGTTCCTGTACCAGTTCTCACCTTCCCAGAAAGATGAGTATTGCTTCCACCATGTCCTCTTTATTTGAAGGCCAGCCTAAGTTCAAGAGTAGGGGGACTGGACATCATGTGTAGAATTTGTGGACATGCTTAAAAACCATTACAAGGAGACAGGGTGGGCAGCATTCGCTGCTTTTCATGGCTGTCCAGCTGGACTGATTCATAGTTTGCTCTCCATTTTTCCTTGGCTGCCTGTTTCCTGTGATTTAGAAAGGCTGTGGTTTTTGTTCCTAGCAGCATGTTAGGACGTAAAACGTTTGCTACTCGCAAACTACACCTATGGACTCAAGCTAATCCTGCTTCATCATTGTGCCAGGAGAGCTCATTCCAACTGAAACTCCACTATTGGTTTTTAATTTTGGTGCCATTTTTCAAGCTGATGGCTCTTTTGGCTGACAGTAAATTACCCAGGGTGCAAATTAAATACAGTAGAATTGCTAATCAGGTCATTAGAATATGTGGACAGAAGGGAATCTATGAAAATTGTCAGACCTGAGTGGGCTCTCTCCTTGCCTTTGGTAGGGAATTTGTGTGACTTTAAATGGTCCTGTGAATGAGAATGATACAGATCTCAACAATAGATGCCTGCAGACTGCAGGGAGGCAGGCAGAAGTTGCTGCAGCGCTTGCCTTCCTACATTGGTCTGGCTGGTTTCTCTCTTCAGGAAAAGATTTGTCTTCAAATGTCCCCCACATCCCCCATGTTCTTCCCCTGTAAGGAAATGCTGAGTTTTCATTCTCAACCTCTGCCCCAAAGAGCTAGCATGGTGAACAATATTTTCAGCATTCTAAATTTGGAAGGAAGGTGAGAACATGCTAGTAGGTTCTCTCCAGTGTTCTGAGCAAAGGTAGGAATGACTCCTGTTGACGTGTTCAACTCACATATTTAGTCACAGTTCAGCAAACAGACTTGTGAACCTCTTTCCAAGGGCACATCATTTGATGCCAAAGTGTGTTTCTGGAGTGCCCAGCCTTTGGGGATGATGGGAATACAGTCTTCAAGGGTGAGGATACAAGCTATCTTTATCTGAGCTATGTGAGGAATGGATGTTCCAGAAGTGCTCCATTTCCAGTGAGGGGGCACTCTGTCTCAGTTGCTCACAGACACCACTAACCAAGGCCTGACAGCTAAGGCTGACTGCCTGAAATGCTTCCCAGGACAGCCCTATGAGGTGAGGATTACTGTTACCCCAATTTTGTGCATGGCAATTTGGGGATTAGAGAACTTTCCTGAGTTTATTCAACAAGTTGTTTGCAGGGCTGGAGTTATCAGATTAGCTGCTATAGACAGGGAAGAAATAACATCTTTCAAGGCTAGATATTTTTTCTTCCTTCCTTCCTTCCTTTTTCTTTCTTTCTTTCTTTCTTTCTTTCTTTCTTTCTTTCTTTTTTTTTTTTTTTGAGACAGAATTTCTCTGTGTAGCCTTGGCTGTCCTGGAACTCACTTTGTAGACCACTCTGGCATTAAACTCACAGAGATCTACCTGCTCCTGAGTGCTGGGAATAAAAGTATGTGTCACTATGCCCAGCAGTATTCTTTTTTTATAAAACAAAATTTGGGGCCAGTGAGATGTTTCAGTGGGTAAAGGTGGATGCCACCAAGACTGCTGATCTGACTTAGATCCTGGGTTTCTACATGACAAAGTCAGATTGTCTTCTGACCTCCACGTACCTCATGGCACACACACATCCCCTCCACATATGTGAACACAGTAAATAAGTAAATGTGTAATAAAAAAAAAATATCCTGATGTTTAAGAGGCAAACAGTGACTCATCCGTTGGCCATGCAAGGGCCTTCTAGCTTGTTATTCTGTGTGTTAATCAGACTTTCTAGGACAAATACCCGAGAGAGACACAGTTCCAAGGAGGAAAGCTTTATTTAGGTTTCAGAAATTTTAGCCTCTCTTCTCCTGGCTCTGTTGTTGAGCTGTGAAGCACTAGAATATTATGACGGGAACACGCGGAAGTCAGACAGAGCTGTTTACCTCTGGTGACTGGGAAGGAGAGAGCAGATGCAAGAAGGGGTCAGTACTGAGACACCTCCTCCAACTCTAGGAATGTCTATGAAGACACACCCAGAAGTGTTCTTTACTCTCTCCTGAGTATCTCTGAATACCACCAAGTTAAGAAGATTCATCATTGATATATGGTCTGTGCACTGGGTTATCAGAGAAAATACAGGACACCAGCTGGATTTGGGATATCAAACAATAAATTATTTTCAGTGTCAATAGATTGTATACGTTAAATAACCAAGTGAAGGGGCCAGCGAGGTGGCTCAGGGGGTAAGGGTACTTCCCACCAAGCCACACAACTTGAATTAGGTACCTAGAACCCACACGTATACCACAGCAAATGTACTTCTCACCTCCCCAGAAAAAAAAAAAAAAATACATCAAACAATTAAGTAAAAATGAAATAATTTTAAAAAAAAAAGAAAAAAGAATTTTCTTTGCGAAATCTGGCAACCCTACTTTTTCCTCTGGTTCAAGGTGCTACTCAACACCAAGATTCAGGACCTCATTTTAGGGTGCAGGAATGAGGAAGGTTCAAAAAGAGGTGTTCAAACACCCATCTTGGGCCGTGGAGATTAGCTCAGTGGTGGAACATTTGCCTAGCATGAGCAAAGCCTGAATCCCCTCTCAGCCCTGCCCCTCCCCCCCCCCAGAAAGCACCAACAGGCACAAAAAACACACCCCAAACTCTGCTTCACTTTTCGTTGGCCACACATGACTTTTCTTGATGCTAGGGAATGAGGCTCCTGTTCCAGACAGCCTGGGCACATACTCTTGGGCCTCCATATTAAGAAAATCGGGCTCCCTTTAGCCTCTGTCACTTGAGACTGAAAGCCAAGTTACAGGGCTTTCTAGTGTCGAGGTTTAGTCTCCCTATGTACTGCCTCCTCTCCATTTTTACCAAAGAAATGGTCAATTAGGCGCAGTTTCACACAGACCTCTTTGGCGCCTGACATCCCTGGGCCTTTGCTCTGACAGCTCAGCGTGCTTGTGGCTTACAGCCTGCACCTGTGACTTGCTTCAGGGGCTTGTCCTTAGGTGACCGGGGCCATCTTAGCCACACCTGGCAATTCACATGGCCTATAGCCAGTGACTCACTAGGCAGGAACACACAAGCCCAGCTCCCTTGGCAGGGGTCAGGACAGAGCACTTAAGTGTCATCCACACTCCAGGGCCCTAGTGAGGTCGTGCAGAGGCTCTTCCCACTCCTGGCCTCTCCCAGAGGCATGTCTTCTTAGACCCCGGCACACAAATCTTCCCAATTGCTTAAGCCAAGGGAAACCCTAGAAAATATAAATAGGAGGTAGCCTGTCACCCTGAAAGACATCTGTTGTCAGCAAATACCCTTCTGCGAGGAAGAAGGAGGTAAAGGGACTTACTTTTAAAGTCCTTGAGCTTGGATCAAGTCAAATCCAGTTTTACCAGCAAATCTTGAGCCGTGAAAATTTATGCCGAGTTGGACATTTAATATTTATGCGCATCTTTACTCTGAGTTATCTGTTTCTCAAGGAGTGTAGGTTTTTGGGCCAGGAAAATACATGGTGTTTGGAGTTTCAACTATTAAGTGAATTAAAGATAGGAGATGGAACTTCCTAGTAGTACATATGCCTACCAGGCACGAGGCCTTAGACTCCATCTTAGTACTGAAGAAATTAGAAGGCAGCCCTTAGAAGGCAGAGACAAGCAGATCTCTGAATTCGAGGCCAACCTGGTTTGCTTAGTGAGTTCCAGGATAGAAATACACAGAGACCATGTCTCCAAAATTTTATTACATTTAATGTACTCTTCTGTGTGCCTGTGTGTAGCTTCGCATGTAGCTCTGGATAACCTGGGTCTCATTTTATAGACCAGGATGGCCTTGAATTTACAGAGAATCCCTTCCTTGATTCCAAAGGCCAGTGCACTTCTTACTGGGTGTTCTAGTTTGAGGTCTCTTTGCTGTGGTAAAATAGCCCAACCAAAAGCAATTTGAGGAGGAAGGAGTTTGTTTGGTTTACACTTCTAGGTCACAATCCACTGAAGTCAGATCTGGGGCTCCAGGCAGGAGCCATGTGGGAATATTTCTTTCTGACTCACTCTCTAGCTTGCTACCTGGCTTTCTAGTTATTTATTTATATTATTTTCATATATATATATATTAACGAAGGTGAGAGGGGAGGCATGTGCACGGAAGTATAGGTGTTTGAAGAGTCCAAAAGATGATTTGGTCAGGAGTGCTTGCTACCCTTGCAGAGAATCTAGGTTTGGTTCCCAGTACCCACAGGATGACCCACAACTCTCTAATTCCAGTTCCAGGGGATCCATTGCCCTCTTCTGGCATTGCACGTTTGTGGTACATATACACACATGCATACAAACACTCATATACATAATGAATTTTCTAAAAATTAAGTATTCTCTTTAATTTTTGAAATGTATTTGTGTATTGAATTTTTGTCTGAAATGTTCTTTTATTGTTTTTAGCATTTTAGAGATATTTTGCTGCCATCTGACTTTTATGGTTTCTGATGGGAAATCTTTATTCCATTGAAAGTAATGCTTCTATTTTTTTCTAGTTGCCTATATGATTTTTTCTTTGTTTTTGACTTTCAGCACTCTGAATATGATATGCCTAGGGGTTTGTTGTTGCTTTGCTATGATTTGTTTTCAGCCAGCTTGGTCTTTTTTGAGTTTTGTGAATCTATAGTTTGGCACTTGCCATTCATTTTGAAAAATCTTCAGTCATCATTTATTAAAAAATTCCACCTGCTTTTTTCTCTCTTTTCTTCCTGGGATTTCTGTTCAACGCACCTGACAGCATCTCTGACGCTCTGCTCTGACTGACTCCACTTCCATTTTCTGGGTTATTTCCTCAGCCTTCTGATCAGCTCATAAAACAGTTTCACTCCGACATTTCTGGTTACCATCTTAGAATCTTTCTCCCGACTGTTATAAAACACCAGACAAAAGCAACCTAAGGGGGCAGGATTTGTTTTAGTTTTCTGCCCGATATGCTGCTAGTGCACACCTTTAATCCCAGCACTTGGGAGGCAGAGGCAGGGGGATCTCTGTGAGTTTGAGGCCAGCCTCATCTATATTGTGAATATAAGGACTCCTGGGGATACATAGTGAGACCTTCTTTCAAAAAAAGTAATGTTTTGCATTTATCCAGAGGAATGAAATCCTTCAAGGCAAGCAAGACAAAGCAGCAGACAGAGAGAGCATAGGGGCTGGCTGCTTACATTTCATCCATACTTAGAAAGCACAGAAACATGGCTGTATGCTGTGGCTCAGCTTCCTTTCTCTACAGGATCTCAGTCAGGAAGCAAGGCCACTCACAGGGGCATGCCAATCAGCATAGTCAAGATTCCCCCTTCTCCTGGGCATAATCAGAGGTCCATCTTCCAAGGGATTTTAAGTCTTGTCAAATTGGCAATTAATAGTAACCATGACTTTCCCACCTTGCATTTTAGCATCTCTGCTAAAAAGCCCATCTGTCCTATTATGCTGCCTATGAGTGTACTTACGTTCCATCTCTCTCGGGAGGCACTTACATATATCCTGAGGATTCTGGTCAGGTACTTACCTCTTGACTTCATCTCTTTAATGAGTTCTAAAAGTTCTGATCTGCAGATGGTCCCGTGGGTGAAGGCCATGCTTTTACCAGCCTTTAACAGCCTAAGAGGACTGCTCTTGTGTGAAAAGTACTGAGTATAATTTTGTAGCCATTTATTGGTTCTTTCAGAGTTTTTCCCTACATAACCACATCAAGACTCCATTATTTATTTGGTGTGCCTGAAAGAGGAAATGGTGATCTGTCTGAAGGGTTGACATAGGAGCAGTGGTGGGCTGGACAGTTTTCTGTCCACTTGACACAGGTAAAGTTGTCTGTGAGAAGGGAGTCTCAGTTGAGAAAATACCTCCATCGTGGAAGATTGGCATATAGACACGCCTGTAGGGCATCTTCTTAATTATTGATAGATGGGGGAAGGCTACCCCTGGGATGGTGGTCTTGGGTTCTTTAAGAAAGAAGGCTGAGCCAGGCCTGGTGCTGCACGCCTTTAATCTCAGCACTTGGGACACAGAGAGAGGCCGATCTCTGTGAGTTGGAGATCAGCCTGGTTTACGGAGTGAGTTCCAAGACAGCCAGGGCTACACAGAGAAACTTTGTCTTGAAAAAGAAAACAAACAAACAAACAAAAAGGGGGGGGGGGGAAGCAGGCTACATAAGCCATGAGGAGCATGTCATCCTTAATCGTAGGGATGATTAATTCTTTAAAACAGAAGTGATGTTGGTGTATGCCTGTGTATATTCATGCCCACATACATGTTCACCTAATTTCAGGCCTTAAGAGGACCCTGTCACCTTTACTTTGGTCTGGGAGAATTTTTAAGGCTCAAGTGAAGGAACTCAAGACATCCTGGTAGAGAGAAGAACCACTTAAATGGGAACCAAGGTCCCATGTCTATTGAAGAGCTTCACTAACCCCACAGAGAGAGGCTCAGTCTTTCTAGTTAGCCCTAATCATCTGAACTACCCCCAACAGAGACATTGGTTATATGAGGGAGGCCATTTTGGGTTTTCCCACTCTGGCCAAAATCCTGTAGATTACAACATCATGGACCACAGATGCCTGTCTAATGGAACTGTGAGAAACCAAAACGTAGTTGCTTCAGGCTGTCAACTGCTGGAGCCGATTGTTAGGCAGCAAGAACTAACTAATACAAACAAAATTCTCCTTTTGGGGGTGGAGGCAGGGAACCAAGGGAGGAGCCTGGAGGAATAGCTCAACGAATCTGAGCACTTTCTGAATTCGAACCCCAACCCCTAGTTCCCACGTCAAACAGCTGCACAACCATCAGAACCCTAGTGCTAGGCAGGGGGTTGGGAGCTTTTGGGGAGCAGGGCCAGGAGGTTCCCTGGGGCTTGCTGACTGGTAGGTTATCTCACGGCTCAGTTCAGTGTGAGAGAGTTTGTGTTAAGGTAATAAAAGCAGAGAATGAATGAAAGAATAGGAAACTTGATGAATGCATGCATCTGTGTACATGCTGATCACCAACATGTGTGTGTGTGTATGTGCCTGTACATGTGCACATACACATCACCCTCCCTCTCTCTCTCACATGCGCGCGCACACACAGAAAAACTAATTAACAAAAAGTGGTTTTGAAGACTGAATTTGCTAGCTGGGTACAAGGCCACCCGAAGTTAAAAATTACACTGCTCAACTTTGCCTGTAGCTAAATACTGCTCTGTGGTTAAGTTCTTGCTGATGGGGTATAAATGGAAAGGTGTTTGCTGCTCCCAGGATAGACTTCCTTGGGGAGCTGTCATCATGGTAGCCAGATTCCAGAATTAGTGTGGCAATTGAAGAGATAGCATGTTCAGTTACTAGCTCCTTGCTGCTTTCAGCCTTTCTTGGTGGGATCCAGCTTACTTGTGGTTCTCTCAGGAAAAAATAAACCAAACATCACATAAAACATGTAGTTTAGGAAGGGTGTTTACTGATCAAAAAGCCACTGAGGTCAGCTCTGGGGAAAAGAGAAAGCTAAAATGACAGGGCACCTGTGGAGATGATTACTTTTGTCCTTTGTGTGCAAGTGTGTGTATGACTTTCCTGTGTGTGTATGTGTGTGCATGCAGAGGTCAGAGGTTGACAGTGGGGTTATATTGCTTTTCATCTTATTCTTATTTACGTTTCTTTTCTCCTTACTTCTTGAAACAGAGTGGCTCACTGAACCAAGAGCTTGTCAATTCAGCTAGACTGCCAGTCTATCTAGCAAGCCCCAGGAGTCAGTCTCCTGCATCTACTTCCCCAGGGTTGGAATTACAAGTGTGTATTTTTTGGTTTTTGTTTGTTTGTTTGTTTTTGTATTTTTTGTTTTTGTAAATGTGGGTACTGGCCATTAAGCTCAGGTCCTCATGCTTGCCACTATATCAACCTACATTTGTTTATTAAGGCAAAGTCACAGCTCTGAAGCCCAAGCTGGTCTTGAATTCACACTCCTCCTGCCCTAAAGCACCCCCTCCCCCCACCCCTAGTGCTAATGATACTCCAGCTCTGCACCCTGCCACCTGACTTGGAAAGACTACCTTTAACTCTGAGTGCCTTAGGAAAGAAGGTAGGGTGAAAATGAGTTTTGAATCCAACTTTGCAGCCCGTTGTTTAACTTTGGCCACGGTACGTGCTCAAAACAGGGACAGCAGTACCCTGTGACTCATTTAACTTCTGGCTGTGACGGGTTATTTGATGAAAATCTCGCTAACCCCATCTCCAGTGTCTGATGAAATGAATTGACCTCCCTGCCGACCACCAGGCCTCCCTCCCTCTGGCTCCTCTTCCTGTAAGATTAGGCCAGGTGCACTCTTTATCTCTTGACTGGATTATTTTCTCTCTTCAGAGTCCCCTTGTGCCCCTCTCCCCTCCTTCCTCAACCCAGGTCCTACTTCCTTAAATCCATTCTGTGCTGTGGAGCTGCTGAGGCAGTAGAGAGCAAATCCAGTTCGTAACAGAGCCTCCTCAATCCCTGCCTAGCAAGTAGAAAGCCTCCTTCAGGCTCTGCTTGTTCCCACAAGGTCTCATCCCTCCATTTTCCCCTCTTCTACCCACTGTCTGTGCTCTGCTTAACCTGGATGACTTGAGAGGCTGTGAGGCAGCACAGGTATGAAAGCCTCCAAGGCTCTTTCCTGCTCTTTCTTCCCGGCCAGCCTTTTCTTGTCTGTTGTTGGCCTGGTGTCTTTGGCTGTGGCCAGGCATTACTTCCTGGTGGGGAACCCACGTGGAACAGAACTCTTTCCCATGGTGTCCAGAAACAGGAGAGAGAAAACCTCAGGGTCCTAATATCCTCTTAAGGGGTACACCTCTGGCAATCCATTAGTTCTCACCTTTTAATGGGTCCGCCATCTCCCAACAGTGCCAAAGGCTGGCAAACAAACCTTTATACATATGGACTCTGAGAGACATTTAAGATCCAACCATAACAAGGCCTCCCTTGGCAGGTCACATTTAGTCAGTACACATCATCATATTTGACAGGCTGTTCTCTGAGGGTCTTTGCCCCACACCCTCAGTCTGCAGCACCCACTGCCAGAGACCCCATTCTCTCCATTTCCACAGATTTTGACACTGCAGTCTGAAAGTGCCAGGCATTTAATACTTCCGAGAGCAGTTCTCAGCCATTGCCTGATGGGAACCAGTGTCTGAGCACCGTGGCTCTCTTCGATAAAGGAAAAGTCCATGCTCTGTTTCAAGTTCTCTGTGGGAATGTGTGCCAGGGGCTCATGGTAGTGGCCATTAAAGCCCCTTGTGTGTGTGTATGATATTTGTATTGGTTAGTGATGTGTGTGCTTAGGTGTCGATGCCAGAGAGCAACACTGTGTGTGTGTGTGTGTATGTGTGTGTGTGTGTGTGTGTGTGTGTGTGTGTGTGTGTGTGTGTGTGTGTGTGTGTGTATGTGTGTTTGGGGTGTCCTCAATCATATTCCACCTTTTTGGTGTGTTTTGTTTTTTCAAGACAGAGTCTCATTTTGTAGTTCTGGCTATCCTAGAACTCACTCTGTAGACCAGGCTGGCCTCGAAGTCACAGAACTTCATTTGCCTCTGCTTCCTAAACGCCATGATTAAAGAACACACCACTACACCTGGCCCTACCTTTGTTTTTCTAAAACTTTTTTGTTATTATGTTTGTGTATATGTGCTCATGCATGTGCACATATGCCACGGCAGAAGACAACTTTTGAGAGTAGGTTCTTTCTTTCCACTAAGTAGGTCCTGGGCTTGAATTTAGGCAGTCAGGCTTGGCAGCTCCTCCTCACTGAGCCATCATAAGCACAGCCTTAATTTTTGTCATAGAATCTCTGACTGAGCCTAAAGCTCACTGAAGCCAGAGTGGCCAGCCAATGAGCTTTGGGGATCTGCTTGCCTCCATTTTCTACCCCAACTCTCAGTATTGGGATTACAGGTGTGTACTACCATAGCTGACTTTTTACATGGCTTCTGAGAATCTGAACTCTTGCTTACACAATAGGGACATTACTGACTGAGCCATCTTTCCAGCCCATACATCCAGAATTATTTTACTTAATTCCCATCTCTGGCACCCTTCCTCACTCTCTATTTGGTGCTCCTGGTTCCTCCCAAATTAACCAGGAAGTATTGCCTAACACAACTTCTCTTCCTTCCTTCCTCCTTTCCTCCCTCCCTTCCTTCCCTCCTTCTTCTCCTCTTCTTTTTCCCTTTTGATACTTGGGCTCATGTAGCCCAGGCTATCCTTGAATTCCTCTTCTTACTTTTCCTTAGACCTTTCAAGGTTGTCTATATATACGCCACTTTCCTGGGCTAGCACTGTCTTCTCATCTTGGGACTTGCTTCTGAGGATACCCAAAGCATGATGCAACCCATCTTATTGATCTTTAAATCTTTCCAAAGCACTTAGTTTAAGCCACAGCACAAAATAAGTCCTTAATAGTAGCTATCCACTGGCCATCTGAGTGTCTGAGTAGGTAGTGAATTAATGAATGGTTGGAACATTCACTTTCTTTGGTATGCCCAATCCCTCTTGTAAAGGCAAATGTGTCACCAGATCCTCCTTCAATCAAAAGCCTTGTTGTCCATCTATGAAGGGCCTTTATGGTCTTCCTAGACTAGAACGCCGTCTTACCGCAGGAGACATCCTCCTCAAAGGCACCCACACTCACTGCCCTTTGGGAACATGAAAGGGGGCAATAGCTGTCCATGTTAGTCTAGCTCAGCCTAATGCAGGACTCCACTAGATGAGCCTCGCTCTAGAGCTTTCTGCTATAGGCTGTTTAGTGCTTTCTCAAGTCCACACCCCAGTTCGGTTTCTTATCCTACCCTTTCCTAGCATCTCCCACTTCTTTTCATGGGGCTTGGTGATCCCTAATAAACATACCGCCCTTCAAGTCAAAGTCACCCACTCTATCTCTTCGTGTTGTGTTATGGTATCTCCAGAGAAATAAGACCAATGGAAAAAAAATATATAGAGTAATAATTAGCTCACACAATTATGACAGCCAAGGAATCCCACCATCCATTATTTGCACTCTAAAAGCTGATGGTGTTAAGTCCTGATCTGAGAGCTTAAAAACCAAGACTACCACGGCCAAGGGCAGAAGAAACTGGGCCTTTTAACACAAGGATTAGCCTGGTAGCAGGCATATCTGCTTTTCAGGCCTTCAGTGGACTGCATCACAGACATGTGTTCCCTAGTTTACCAACTTAAATTCTACCCTCTTTGAGAAACACTCTCAAACGACCCCCTACAATGAGTGCACTATTATCACATTAGCTATTCAGGTGGCCCTTAGTCCAATCAACTCAACATATAAAACTACTTAGCATGTGTAGATGTTCCTAGGTTCCTGATTTGTGTCACCTCCATAAACTTTTTGCTTCCCTCACTGTGTATCTCATTGTTCAACCTTCTGTCTACATCTGTGTGCAGGTAACAACAGCTGGATAAACATTAGCCCTGGGAGGTGTCTGTTCTCATTCCAAGTTCTTAACTCAGGGCTGCGCGATGGGTGATGGGTAGAGATCTCACCCAAGGTCTACAGCTTCAATCTGAGGCATTCAGCCAGTGCAGGAATTGTTGGCAGATGACCTTCTTCTCTCTCAGTGGACCTCAGGGCCAGGGGCTGTTTCTGTTTTGGCAACTATCTGTGGCATTTGAGTAGCTGGTGGGAGGTGAACCACTTATCTCATCCCTCTGAGTTCAGCAGCTGAAGATTTCTGGAATATTCCCTGAGGTCCATAATGTCCTTGAGTCCGTACAGCTGCAGCCCTCTGAGTGCTCTGGTCAGGGCTTATCTTTGTAGATCAGGCAGGTGTGGTGAAAGGTAGAGAAGGGTTCGAGCTGAGGACTTTAAATGGAAGCCCCCGGTCCTTGGATGATACCATGTGGGAACAGGACTGGAGGCCAACACCTGCCATGATTCAGCATTTCTGCTGAGAGGTGCCTGGTGAAGAGGTGGGGAGCTAGGAGTCCCACCTGGAATTTGAGAGTTATTCCCTCAATTGACACAGAGAAGGGCTCTGTGCCAGTAACTGGTGACTCTCCACTCAGGTATTCCAGATAGTTGGCAGAGATTATGGAAGAAGCCATGTATTTCAGACAAAGGGTTTGGGGTAGAGTCAGGAGTAACTTCATTCTGGTTTAGGAGTGGGGGAGAGTTCTAGAATGCTGCTCCTCTAGAAAGTGCACAGAAGTAGCAACAAGGTGAATTCTTTGTAAAGAATGAGAACTTTGGCTTGGGAGATGGCTCAGTGGATAAATTACTTGTTAAAAAAGGATGAGGACTGGATCTCAATAGCCAGCACCCACATAAAAGCCAGGCACAGGCCGGCAATCCAAGTGCTAGGGCGGCGGGGACCGGGGGTTCCCTGGAACTTGCTGGCCTGCCACTCCTGTCCCAGGTTCAGTGAGTGACCCTGTTTTGAAAAACAAGGCAGAGAAAGATTGAAGAAGACAGCTAACATTTACCTCTGCCCTTCACATGTCACACATGAACACACACACACACACACACACACACACACGCACACGCACACGCACACGCACACGCACACGCACACACACACACACACACACACACACACGCAACACACATACACACATGAAATGTGAACTTATTTGTGTATGTATTTGTAAGTGTGTGCAGCTATGTTCATGTCCTTCCTGAGGACCTTGTGTTTTTGAGACAGGGTCTCTCACTGACCAGGAACTCACTGATTTTGTAGTCTAGGCTGACTGGCCCAAAAACTCCAATGTGCTGTTTGACTCTGCCTCCTCAGTACTAGATTATAAGTATGTATCACCAGGAGCCCTTACGCTTTCTTCTTCTTTCTTGATCAGTTTTTGGGGATCAGACTCAGGTCCTTGGCTTTCCAGACAAGACTTGACCAACTGAGCTCTCTCCTGGGGATGGGCGAGATGGCTCAGTGGTTAGGAGCACTGGCTGCTCTTCCAGAGAACCTGAGTTCAATTCCCAGTGCCACATGGCAGCTCACAACCATCTGTAACTCCAGTTCTAGAGGATCATACACACTCTTCCGGCCTCTTCAAGTCCCAGGCATGCATGTGTCACACAGGTATACATACAGACAACACATGTATACATATGAAAATAATAGAAAAAATATTATTTATTTATGTATTTATTTATTTGTGAGGCAGGGTTTTTACATAGCCCTGGCTTCCCTAGAACTTAGATCAGGCTGACATATAAATGATGCACCACAATACCTGGTTATAAAATAATCTTATAAAAAAAAGAATGAGAACTTAAGAAGTTCTGTGAAGTATGAACGTTCTTTCAGTG
Organism: Phyllotis vaccarum; assembly: GCA_033318265.1. Lineage (NCBI taxonomy): Eukaryota > Metazoa > Chordata > Mammalia > Rodentia > Cricetidae > Phyllotis > Phyllotis vaccarum. The sequence continues at coordinate 130,334,602 of JARWLC010000013.1, forward strand.
GGGGATGGATTCTCCTCTCCACCTCTCTGGCTATTGTTTCCACTGTCTTCAAGCTTGGTGTGTCAGGTAGGTACCTGACAAGGGGTGAGAAAGAATTACAGCCACCAAAGGGCAATAGAAGGATTTTTAAAATCCAATTAGACCATGAACAAAAGCAAAGGCTACCAAGACTAAAATACACTTGGTGGTGGTGACAGGGATCTAAATCAATGGTTTGGAACCTGAATGGTTGCGTAGCTGCCCCTCCCCTTGCTTGAGCAATGCTTTCTGGGGGTGCTACATAGCTGTAGCTGTTAATGTTTTCCAGGGCAGAGTTGATTCTGATCATGGTTGTTGGGGGACATTCCTTTAGAAACAAGACAGCCCTGAGGACTAACTCATATTAATTCAAGTCACATAAAATTGTTTTTTAAAAAACCCTAGGAGAGAGGCTAGAGGTGGCTTGGTGGCTAAGAGCCCTTGTTTCTCTTCCAGAGGACCTGAGTCAATATCTAGCACATTGGATCACTCACCACCATCTGTAACTCCAGCTTCAAGGGCTCCAGTGCCACCTACTGGCCTCCAAGGACACCTGCACTCACATAACACACACACACCATTACATCTTTAAAATGAAACCAAACAAAAAGTTTTTTTAAAAATAAAGCAAGGGAGCACTCAGGCAGAGGCAGGGTCCTTAAGTTTGAGGCCAACCTTGTGTACAAAGTGGGTTCCAGGCCAGATAGGGCTATATAGTGAGACCCTGTCTCAAGCAAAAACAAACAAACCACCACAAAGAAGAGGAAAAAATAAGGGGACTATTTGGGAGTAGGGGTGATCAATCATGGGGGCAGGGGAGCAAAACAGGGTAAAGGGGGTGAATATAATAAAAGCACAATTTGTATAGGTGTGAAAATGTCACCATGGAACCCATTATTTTGTACAAATAATACATCCTAATAACTGAAAACTGGGGAAGTCATTACTAATTTACAGGAAGAAATCTAGTCCTTTACTCATTTATTTATTCCATTAATATTTATTGGATGTTGACCTAAGCCAAGTTAGTCATGCATCACCTTAAAGTTCTTTCTAACATATCCCCCAGTATCTGGCAGGATCCAAAAACTACACTGGCTGTTTCAACAGAGAGAATTGGCTATAGGAAATTGTTAGCTAAGTATAAGGAATTATTAACTAGGCACTGAAGAGCCAAGGGGCACACAGTGAAGAGAAAATCAAAGGAATCGCAGAAGTAACACCTTCAGGAAGTAGCTACCAGTCCTGGGGTACAAAGTCTTTGAGGAGGGACATGGATGGGGCTGAGACCCAGAGGCCTGAGCAAGGGACATTTGCACACTGCTGCTCATGTCACAGACCTATGAGGATGGGATGCTGGCTGGCTGGTATGTATCCTGTAGGAGTGAGTGATGAGCTGACATCAACAGGTGTTCCTTCTCAGCACCCACGTGTCAGTCCACAACCATCTGTAACTCCAATCAGTTCTAGGGCCCCTTTCTGGCCTGAGGTAGGTACCAGACATGCATGTGGCACACAGACAAAAATGCCCATATAAATACCATACAAGCAAAATATTCATATGAATAAAACAAAACTTAATAATTTTAAAAAACCCCACACCTAACATTTGTCATGCTAATTAACACTTCACCAGTTTCAACAATAAAAATTCACTTCTAATCTCACTTTCAGTTTGCTAATTAACAAAGCTTCAGGTATTGATAAGTCCTTGTGAGTTTTACACTTGAGCTTGGCCTTTCAGATACAAAGCCAACTGCCTAGCTGGAGAGGGAATTAATTTTTTAAATTAAATTTATTCCTTTTATTGCATGTATGGACGTTTGGCCCGCAAGTGTGTATGTGCATCATGTGTATGCTTGGTGCCCTCAGAGGTCAGAAGATGGTGTTGCATGCCCTGGAACTAGAGTTACAGATCACTGGGAACCACCACATGGGATCTAGGAATCAATCCCATGGCCTCTGTAAGAACAAGTGCTCTTAACCACTGAGCCATCTCTCCAGCCTCCAGAGAAGGGAAATGGGGGTAAATGACAGCTTCAAAATTGGAACTTCAACTAACACACACCCCAGTGTCACCCCTCAGGAGCTGTGCACCTTGTTTTATGAGGCAGTCTTTTCCTGAGACCCAGGGTTCACCCATTATGTTAGGGCAGCCAAGTTATCTCCCCAGCCTCACACGTACACATTAGAATCAGCACTGTTTACCTGGGTACCACTGGGAATGAGTCACGGACAAAACATAGCCTCTGCTGTCCAATAAAAAGCATTATATGTGGAGTACCATGGTGGCAGCTGGCTCCTGGCTGGGGCTAGTTTCTGTCGCTCTGTCTTCAAGGCTTGTGCCATTTCTGTTCCTGTCTTCTGGTGCAGGAAGGCATGAATAAGGTGCAAAAATAGCACAGAGCTCAGAGTCAGGCCACTTAGATCTTGTTTGTTATTCTGGTTCTGGCAATGCTGTGCTCGTGTGGAAACATTCATGGAATGGAGGACAGGTTTGTGATTCGTGCAAGACACCATAGTCCCTAAAGCTACCACGCTCAGAGACCAGAACTGACAAATGGACAGAAGAGCAGAGGGTAGATGAACACAGGCATTGTGCTCACCCAATGGAAACTCTTCCTGCTGGCTGTATTCTAGTATATTATAAACTGAATATTTGTATCCCCTTAAATTATGTTGAAGCCCTTAATCCCTAAGGAGATAGCATTAGGAGGGCCTTTCAGAAGTAATTAGATTAAAAGACAGACTTGACAGTGTGGTTCCATGAAGGGATTAGTGTCCTTAAAAGATGAGGAAGGGACCAGGATTCTCTCTTCCCCCATTAAATATGAAGATGATTGCTTGCAACCCAGGAAAAGAGTCCAAACCAAGGAGCCAAGAAATTGAATTAGCTGTCGCTTTGATCTTGAACGTCCCAGTTCCACACTGTAAGAAAAAAACCAAAAAGTATTGTTTTGTTAGTTATCCACTTGAGGCATTGTGTTATAGGAGCCCAGGCTACTGGTATGTGTAGTGGCTAAACAGTCTTTCATATTAGTGGTCCCCCTGTCAAAAATCACTTAGAAAATGTGGATCACTTTGTGTATGTGTGTGTTTCTTCCAGTTGTTTACTTCTGAGACACTCTTACACTGTAGCTCTGGATGGCCTGGGCCTCATAATATAGCCCAAGCTGGCCAAAAAGGTCAAGATTTGCCCTACCTCAGCTTCCAGAGCGTTGGAGTTCTGAAGGAGAAGCACCACACCCAGCCGGCTCTCTAGATTTCCAAACACTTTATTGATGTGTAATTTACTCACAAGAACACAAACCCATTTAAAATGCACAGTTGTCTGAGGTTGGAGAAGCACACACACATTTACCTTGGTCAAGGGCTAGAGCATTGGCTCTCAACCTTCTACTGCTGTGACCCTTTAATAGAGTTCTTTATGTTGTGATGACTCCAACCATAATATTATCTTCATTGCTATTTCATAACTGTAATTTTACTACTGTTATAATCCCAATGTAAATACCTATGTTTTCTGATGCTCTTAGGCAACCCTGAGAAAGGGTCATTTGAATTCCAAGAGGTCGAGACCCACCGGCTGAGAACTGCTAGCCTAGCTGCTTTCCATCACTCAAATTCTTCTTGATTTCTGTCCAATCCATCCACTCTATTCCTGCTGGATAGTAGAGCAGCTTGTTCTAAAATTTCAGACACAGAACTACAAGCTGTATTTTATTGAGGCTTTGGCTCACTGGAGTTTCCTCCTTCCTTCCTTCCTTCCTTCCTTCCTTCCTTCCTTCCTTCCTTCCTTCCTTCCCTCCCTTTCCTTCATCCCCCTTCCCTCCCCCCCCTCTTCATTTTTTGAGACATGGTCTCACATGATCTCAGTGTCCTACTAAGCAGTCCTGGTCTGGTGTCTTGGAACTCTCTCTGTAGATCAGACTGGCCTTGAACTCCTAAAGTTCTTGTCTAATCAGATTTAAAGACAGAAAACTTCCCCTCCATTTTGGCCATATTTTTATTCCCTTTGTCTTTTGACCCCTTTAATGAACAAAGACGCTAGATTTTGAGGGAATCAAATTTCACCATTTACCTTCTGGTCTGTGCTTTATATAAGAAGTCCTAGCCTGGCGTGATGGCACAAGCCTTCAATCTCAGCTCTGGGAGGCAGAGGCAGGTGGCTCTCTGTAAGTTTGAGGCCAGCCTGGTCTACAGAGTGGCCAGGACTGTTACACAGAGAAACCCTATCTCAAAAAACCCCAAACAAACAAAACAAAAAATCCAATTCCTTCTCTGCCTAGCAAGATGTAATTTCCACTTTCTTCTGTTACCGAAGTGCTTTCCCACACACAGGAGCTTGTATTATCCATCTGCTGTGACAGAACACCTCACAAAACAGCTCATGCAGCCAAGTGTTTGCTTTGTCTCATGTTTTGAGGGGAAACAGCCCATCCCTAAGGAGAGGGTGTGGGGACCGCTCTCATCACACTCCAGTCAGGATACAGAGAGGGTTGGATGCTGATGATTGGCTGGCTTCCTTTTTTCACCATAGTGGGATGATGCCACAAGCTCAGAGATGGGTGTTCCCTACTCCCTCAAACAACTCTGGAACGATCCTCATGATCATGTACATATGTGTGGTCCCTAGACGATTCTGAATCTAGTAAAACTGCCACTAAGTCCCATATATTCATGGCATTAGATTGGACTCTAACTCAAAATTTCCTATTTGATGTACCAGTTTTTCTTCAAACTCCATGTAAATCAAATGTGGCTTCGACATGAATATTAAATCATCAACACCAAAAACCTCACTAGAAGGCCTGAAGACATGGCTCAGTGGTTAAGAACACTGGCTGCTTTTTCAGAGGCCACTGGTTCAATTTTTAGCACCCACATGGTGGCTGACAACCACCTGCAACTCCAGTTCCAGGGGATCTATCTCATGCTTGCCCTTGGCCTCCACAGCATCAGATATATGTGAGGTATATAGACATGCATGCAGAGAAAGAAAAAAAAAAACACCTGTACACATTAAGTAAACGTTCAAAAAATCTCATTAGAGTGTCCTTAAACTTTCCATTCACATTCAGCACACATATACAACAGTGCCCAAATGATGAGTGATTTTCTAGATGTCTGCCAAGTTAAAATCAGACTGAGATAGTGCAACAGTTGTATCCACTAGTTCTTCTGAGAAAAGCTCAGATGTACTACAGGTAGAGTAGGAACCTCCCACGTGCAGGGATTAAATTTGTGTCAACACACCCAGCTCATCCTAATTATTTTTATCTATGCATCTATAATCTATGTATCTATGCATCTACTTATTTATCATCTATCTAATCTATCTATCTATCTATCTATCTATCTATCTATCTATCTATTTATCTAGTGTGTGTGTGTGTGTGTGTGTGTGTGTGTGTGTGTACCCTCATGTGGTGATATTTTGTGCTCTAGCAAATAAACTTGCCTAGAAATCAGAGGGCAGAGCCACCCACACATTAACCACAGAGGCCAGGCAGTAGGGGCACACACCTTTAATCCCAGCACTTGGGAGGACACGGGAAGTGATGTCACTGCTTGGAGAGCAAGTGATAAGGCAGGGTGGAGACAGGAGTTTGGCCCTTTTTCTGCTGAGGTGTTGGTGAGGTTAAGAGGTGACTTTGACTTTCTCCTTTGTTTCTCTGATCTTTCTGCATTTACCCCAATATCTGACTCTGAGTTTTTATTAAGATCAATTAGAATTTGCGCTGCACACATGTGTGCATGCACAGAGTAAATGTGAAGGGTCAGAGAACTAAATTATATGAGTTGGTTCTCACTTTCAACCCCGGGGGTTCAGAGATTGAATTTGGACTGTCATGCTTGGTGGCCAGCACCCTGACCTACTGAACTAACATGCCCACCTTATCCCTTTGTTTCTAAGTTGTGCCATTCACTGAGGCTTATGTGGGGTTGGCTCGTGGGTGGAGGGAGGTGCATTTCCCTTAGCTGAGTTGGGAGTACCCTGTTCAGCAGCAGAGTGTGTATTGGACCTGCTCCAAGTGTCAGGCTTGTTCCCCAGGACCATGAAGAAAGAGGAGCATGAATAGCAACCATCACTAATACAGGAAAGCAGACACAGAGATGAAGTGGAAAGTACGTGACGATCACATAGCATCGTCACCACAGGAATGACATCACCTCAGAAATGGCGGGTCAAATATAATGTGCAAACAGAAAAAGATGGTACATATACGTAGATGTGGTGGCGTACACCTTTAATCCTAGCACTCAGGAGGCAGAGGTAGCCAGATCTTTGTGAGGCCAGCCTAGTCTCCATTGTGGTCCGCCTAAGATCCTTTAGTGGTCATATTTGAGGAGATAATTGCCTGACTTGTTTATGACAAATGTTTTTGTTCTTGAACATCTATTTATTTACTTACCGTTTGCAGGGGACAGTACATATGGTAAACTTGTGAAGGTCAGAGAGCAATGTGCAGAAATTGGTTCTTTCCAGGATATGGGTTATGGGGGCAGGGCTCAAATTCAGGTTGTCAGGCTTGGCAGCAGCTGCCTCTACCCTTTCAGAGGTCTTCCTGGATCCTTCCTTGCTCTTTTCCTTTCTTCCTCTCTCCCTCCCTTTTCTTCCTTCCATAAGTCTCTCTCTCTCCCTCCCCCCCCCCTGTGTTTGTGTGCGTATGTGGTTGTATGCCTGTGAAGGTTCAAAATCAACCTTAGATATTGTTTCATTTTTCTGGAGCTGTCCATCTTGTCTGAGGCAGGAATTCTCACTAAAATCTGGAGTTTGCTGCTTAGCATAAACGGGTCAATAGTCCGGGGACCTGCCTGTCTCTGTCTCTCCAGCATTGGGTTTACAGGTATCTGTCATCATGTCCAACTTCTTTTCTTCATTTTTTTTTTTGTTTTTTTTTTGGGGGGGGGGCGGTTTCTCTGTGTCGTCAAATCCTAGCTTGGTCTTAATAAAAACCCAGAGCCAGATATTGGGGTGAATGCTATAAGATCAGAGAAACAGAGGAACAAGCCACTAGAGAAATCTCTCACCACTACTGAATCCTCAGATCAAAAGGGGAAGATCCTGTCTCCACAGACACTCAGACTGAATACTCTTGAGTCCTCGGCCTGAAGGAAAGCAAGCAGAAGAACTCCTGTCTTCTCCCACTTTAAATTCTCCCCCTTCCCAGTCATATTACTTCCTGTCTCAACCTTCCGAGTGCTGAGATTCAAGGCGGTGCCACCTCTATCTGGCTCTGTTTCTCTTTTGGACTGGATTAATCTCCTGTAGTGCAGGCTGGCCTTGAACTCACAGAGATCTCTGTCTCCTGAGTGCTAAGATCAGAGGCATGTGCCACTACTGCCTAACCTCTCTGACTAACTCTAACTGGCTCTGTCCTCTGATCTTCAGGCAAGCTTATTTCTTAGATTATAAACAACATATCACCACACTGGCTGTCCTGGAACTCACTCTGTAGATCAGGCTGGCCTCGAACAAAGAGATCTGCCCGCTTCTGCTGGAATTAAAAGCCTGTGCCACCACAGCCAGGTTTAATGTCCTACTTTTTACATGTGTGTTGGGGATGGAAATCAAGTTCTCATGATTCCATGGCAAGCACCTTACTGACTAAGCCATCTCTCCAGCCCCAACAACTTTTTGAATAAAGAGAATATTTTGTGTTTGTTTTAGAAATACTATGATTTCAGTGAAGAAGGAGGAAGGGAAAGAGGAGAAAGATGATGAAGTTATCTTTAATCCCAGCACGAGGGAGGCAGAGGCAGGTGGATCTCTGAGTCTGATGCCAGCCTAGTCTACATAATTGAGTTACAGGACAGCCAGGCCTACAGAGAGTGATTTTGTCCAAAATTAAAAAAAAAATATTAAATATAAAAGAAAAGATGAGAAAGCAAAGAAAAAGAATAAAAATCAATTATAGAGCAAGCTGAAAAATGATTTCAAACTTTAAATTTGTTTTATGTATTATTACTTGTATGTGTGTGTGTGTGAGAGAGAGAGAGACACACACGTGTGGGTGCACTCATGCCACAGTGCAAGTGTGAAAGTCAGCAATTTTATTTAGCCAGGTCTTTCTTTGCATCTTTGTGTGGGTTCAGAGGATCAACTACTTGTGGCAAATGCCATCTTGGTGTCTCCTTTATTGTGGTGTGTAATGTATGTGTGTGGTGTATATGCATGGGTGTGAGAGACGGGGCTGGATGCCAGGCACACTGCCCAATCACTCTGTTCCATATTCTTTTGAGACAGGATCTCTCACTGAGCCTGAAGTGAGGCTGATGGTTAGTAAACCCCAGCAATGCTTCCATCTCGGTCTCCAGTGCACAGCCCCTGGGTTAGAAGGGTGTCTGACCAAGCCTGGATTTTTACGTGGGCTCTGGGGGATTTGAACCTGGGTCTTCCTATTTGTGCTGCATGTGCTCTTACTCCCCCTCCTCCAGAGTGTTTCAATCGAAACCTGAAAGAATAGTCTCTGTTGAGATTGTCCACAATGCAGGTAAGAGAATATAATTACTACCTATGCCAATTAGCTTGCCTTCCCATGTCTCTGGCTAGGTGCCTCTTGGAGACCAAAGGCTGAGGTTACTCACTTCTTAGCCTTTATTTTGGTTTTACTCACCAGGCTTCCAGCCAGAGCGGTTTGGGATTAGAGCCAGTTGGAAGAGCTCTCAGTTGCCCTGCTAACCAATAGGAGACAGAACCGACATTTCTCCATCAGACTTTCATTTCAGAGAGATTCACTTAACAGACCTGGGGCCACACTGACATTGGGTCGTGTAGCACAACTGGGTCTCTGGTGCTCTTTGAGAAGCCCACTTGGGAGACAAACTCTCTGTACTGGGTGGATGATGACACAGGTGACCCTACTCAATCCATCATCTGCAAGTCCATCTGTGGTGGTGTTAATTGTCAGCTTGACAGAATCTAGCATCATGGACAGATGGGCCTCTGGGTATACCTGTAGAGGTTATCTTGATTACAAGAAGTGGATGAGACCATTCTCTGGGCAGGGGATCCTATCAGCCCAGAATCAAACATTTCTAAATATATTTCCAGAATTTCATCGGAAGAGATGATTCAGTGGGTTAAGTCGGGTTAAGTCTTTGCTGCCAAGCCTGACAATCTGAATTTGATCCCCAGAACCCACATGAAGGAAAAAGAGAACCCACTATCCATGATTGTGGTACAAGTGCAACCCCCTCCCAATAAAAAAAGAAATGTAATAAAATGTAGAAAAAGTGTCACAGAATATGGTGGCGCAATAGTGTGACAAAATATCTCTAACATTCTAAGAGACTGAAACATTTGCTGAACCTCACAGCCAGGGTTAATGATACATCTTGAGGTCACTTAAAACTCAAGACTGCTAGCCTAGTGTGTACTCAACCTGTTTGTTCGACCTGATTTTAAGAAAACAATGTAACAGCCAACCTCCCTTGCCTTGAATTTCCCATGTAATAAGCTTTTACAACCTAAGCTGATGCTGAACTGTAATCTTAAATTAGGTCCTTTTCCATGCCTCTGACCCCAAATATTGCATTTGTATCATTTGCTGAAAGCAGCAAATACAGAGGTTGAAAACAATCTTACAAAATTAATATCCACCCTAAATGTTGAACACACCCTACCGATATTGCTTGATAAACAATGATGTTTGTGGTACTGTTTATAATCTGAGTCAACTGGGGTCAGTCGGACTCAGCGACTTAATCCTTTGTGGAGTTGTGTAGAGTATCTGTCATTCTGTCCCCATGTGATGCTTTCTGTGCTGTTCAATAAAAGACAGCAAAGCCTTTTGTTAGGGCATGCGCAGACATACTAATACAGGGGCAGATTCACATGACATTCTTCGGGCAGGCACGGATTCCGACTTGTACAATAGACAAGCGGATGGGAGACACAGGGAGATGGCAGTAGAGAATTTAAATCACACCAAGGGAAAGTGCCCTAGTTTCTCTCCTTAATGTGACACAGATGCATTATTGGTGGCTTGAAGTATGTTATTAATGTGTTCAAATGCACTACAACAGAACTTACTTAGAAAACTTGAAGCTCCCAGAGACGAGGTGTCCTTCATCTTGTGTTTGTTGGCTTGGAAAGTTGCCTTCTTGATCAAACACTGGCATTTTATAGATTATGAGGACTTCACTGTGTTTTCACTTTCTATTCCGGTTGTGCAGAGTCATTTACCCTGGATTCCCCTTTTCAATGATCACTTTTCTGTCTGCAGTTTGTATTTTATTCACATCTCTCTTATTCTTGGTAAGTCTTGCCATGGGTCTGGGAATAACCCCCACCGGTTTTTGTTTCGTGTGCTCCATTTCATGGCATTCTGCCAGGGCTGAGCCAATGTATGACTGTCTTTTTTAATACTAGCAGAGCATGCAAGCTTGGGGTCTGCTCCTGGGTCAGTGACCAATAGTTGGTGAGTGGTATCTTCCACAATGTAGTTGGTCAATTTCCCAACCTGTTTCCTTGGCTATAGTACATATGTCTGGAACCAGCTTACAGGAACACAAGAATAGACTATATTACTATTCTATTCTAATAACAGGCTAATAATAGTCTATTGGTAATTATGTTTTTATATTAATAAATTATATTTATTTGTGTTAGTGAGGGACATGCCATGGCCCATGCGTGGAGGTCAGAAGATGCTTTTGGAAACTGGTTCTTTCTACTATGTGGGTCCTTAGATATCAAACTTGGGTCACTGAACTTGGCTGCCAGTGTCTTAGCTGCTGAGCCATCATCTCACTTGACCCCGAGAATAGACTCAATATTAGAACAATATTGTTGACACAAGTCAGAACTCATAATACCTTCACTGTATGGAATCTATAGCACGAACGAGAACTTCTGACTGTCTCAAATGCTTAATTTTGTAGAGGGCAGTCCAGAGAATGGGTACTGCAAGTCACTTACTGTTTATGGGTCTGCCTTTGCCACCATGGAGCAAGCAGAGGGAGTTGACAGACAGAAACCCTTCCTCGGCTGTCTTCTCCCCTTTGTCCTTAGATGAGTGGGCATCTGATACCACATGCTGGAAATACTCCAAAAGAGATCAATGGAAAGATGAGCCTTGAGACTCACCAGGTTTCTCTCTGTTTAAAATGTCACACGTTATTCAACTTAGACAGTCAGTCCAGCTGAGTTATTGGGGAGCTATCCATCAGGCCTGGCCTCAGCTCCCCTCACAGATAAATAAGGATGGCAACTGAATGCCATTCTGTTTGCACCTAGCTCTCACTTATTTTTACCTTATGAGTTAGTCTGGGGCAGGATGTGTGTGGGGGTTTAACCTGATGGAGGAGGGTTGGAGATCTGCCGACGGAAAAATTAATGCCAGGATCTTCAGAACGCAGGGGAAGGGCGTTGTGTGGCACCGTGTAATTGATCAATGGCAAATCTCCCTCCCAGGATGGCTAGGGGAAGACAGACCAATAGAAATGTCTTCTTCGAAGTCACCAGTGTTGATTTTTCAGACTCATGAGGATTGCTTCAAGCTGTAAGGAAGGAAGCAATAACTCCTCAGTGAGACAGCCCTACCCAGTATTTCACGTGTGCGGTGCCCAAGAGTACCACTGGAAGACACTTTGTCACCGGCCAGGTTTCCTGGGAAACAGACCCTGAGGCAGATATTTGCATGTAGGAGGTTTATTGAGGAGCACTCTCAGGAACTACACCCCAGGGGTATGGGGGGGCACATAGAATTGGACAGAGGGACAAGTTGGACTATGCTACATTTGCAGCCAAGACATAGTTGACTCCACAAGGACCTCTGGAGCTGAGACGGCCCTTAATTTTTTCCCCCTTAGTTGAGATGAGGGGGTCCAGGCTTTTTGTATTCCCTAGGGACATAAGATGCCCCTGGGCTGGGCATGTGACCTTGAGTGGGGCAGGCATTCTCAGCTGAAAAGCAATCTCCATTAGAGGCTTCTCTCTCAGCTGTCAGCTGCCAGCACTCCCCCAGACAAGAGAAAAGAACGCATCAGCTAAGATCCTGGCCACTGGATCAGGGCACAGCAGCATTTGTCACACGCCACACCTGTGTCCCTCACACACACTTGCTTCATAAAGTCAATTTGAGAGCAGTGTCTCCAGCACACAGGACTTCGTGTTGAAAGACTTACACAGAGAAGGTGAGGGCTGGGGAAGTGGGCCACTCAGTAAAATGCTTGGTGCCAAAGCAGGGCCCAAGTTCAGTCTCCATATTAAAAAAAATCTAGGCACGGTGGCTCACATTCGCAGTCACAGTGCTCATGGGAGTCTAATGGACAAATCCTAGGCTTCAGTGAAAGACCTTGTCTCAAAAACCAAGGTGGACAGCTCCTGGTGAATGACATCTGAGGTTGACTTCTGGCCTCCATAATCATGCACAGACATATAGATACAACACACACACACACAAACACGCACGCATGCCACATACACCACACACACATACATACATACATACATACATACATACATACATACACACACAAACACGCATGCCACACACACTACACATACACATACATATACACACATACACACAAACCCCACACACAAACACAAACACGCACGCACACCACAGACACCACACACATACACATACATACACACACACAAACACACACACAAACACGCATGTCACACACACCACACATACACATACATACACACACACACAAACACGCACACACTCCCCCTACACACACACACAAACATGCACACACACCCCACACACAAACACAAACACACACGCATGCCACAGACACCACACACACACACACACACACACACACACACACACACACACACACACGCACACATACATGCACCACTCTAGTGCTAGCACACATGCACTCAATACCGGAGTCCTTCTCCATTACCCAGCCTAGAATGTCTTTATCCTTGGAGAAAAATTGTCACTGTAGGTGTATTAAATGATATGATGAATAGTCTCAGTCTGGAGGGATCTTGAACCTCAGTTGCCAGTTCCTTTTTGGGCCAGGATCATGACATGGCTACTTCCTATTGTTGTGTGACTTTTTCTGGTATATTTATTTCTGTATTTCTAGGTACCCCACATAGGGCAAGCAATAGACTAAAGCAATAGCTCCACCAAAATCTAGCCTAGTGAACTGATTGGTTTAATTGGCATTAGCAGGATGTAAGCAGCTATACCACCAAAGACTCTCCTCCTTCCCTCAACAATTGTTAACCACTCATGTTGGAGGAATGGGGCGGGTCTTCAGGAACCTCACGAGCCCCTTCTCTCTACGAGGGAATGTTAGTGAATTCAATCTTGTGAGAGTCTCATGTGGGTAATCGAAGCTGTTCTGATTTCAAGGGAGGAACAGTCATGTCATGTCCAGAGGTCAGAGTTCTACAGCACCGATCAGAATTGAACAAGGAAGTAGAGAGGTACCCAGTAGTAACATCTGAATGTCAAATTGCACACTCCCTCCCATCCCATGCTTAACAGAGGCCTACCTCCTCATCAAGATCAAGGTCAATTAAATCTGCTTAATCTTTAGTGTGGGGAGCCTAAAATGAGTGAACAGAAGCCATGCTTTCCATTTCCATGGGGCTTTTTCTGAGCCCCTGGTGTAGGAACTAACCCTTGGGGACGTAGAATCTCCTAACCAGGGGATTGAGAGTATCCAGACAAAAAAGTACAAAATCCCTCCTGATTGTTGAGAATAATGGCCTGTGGGAATGCCCCTCTGGCCCTCCTTTCTCACCATACCTCTTTATTTCACCAACTGGGGACACAGGGACACACAATACCCATTAATTTAGTAGGATGCAGCATCTGGGAGGATGGCAGCATATCACTTTCAAACCACCACCTCACCTGTGCCTTTAACAAAGCTGTTCCATCTCCGAGTCGGGCATGCAGCTTCTGGGTGAGTCAGTGTTCAGCTTTTACAACCAGCCTTGCCCAGTTGCCATGGGACTGTCCATCAAGAATGGTCTCAGCTGTCTCCATACAGATAAAATAACTATGACGTCCGTCTATAAGCATCTTTGACTTATTTTTACCCTATGATCTAGTCTTTCGGGCTAGTCCAAGGGTGGAGCTCGAATCCTTAAAGCCAGGGGCCCTGAAAGTGAGCTGTGCAGCACCTGACTTTTCCCCCAGGGGTTCTGGGACTCAAATTCACATATTTATGCCTATGTGGCAAACACTTTACTGATGGCTGAGCAATCTCTCCCCAGCCCTTACTGTGTGCTGGAAGTACTGTGCTCCATGTGGGTTCACTCCTTTCTTCTCTCTTCTCTTTTGGTCAGTTGAGTCTCATTATTTACTCTGCAGCCTAAGCTAGCCTTGAGTGTACAGTCGTTCCAGGGACATGTTCCCTCTTCTTTGTTTTTTTATATCAGATTGCTCTTTACTCCCCCCACCCCACAGTTTTTTGAGACAAGATTTCTCTGTGTAACAGCCCTGGCTGTCCTGGAGCTCACTCTGTAGACCAGGCTGCCCTCGAACTCACAGGGATCTACCTGCCTCTGCCTCTGGAGTGCTGGGATTAAAGGCATGCCTCTACATTCTAAAGGCTGAGTCCGAGCTTGTGGAGGGGAGCTGCTTACTGGCTCTCTTCTTCTGGCTTCTCAGATTGTTCCTTTACACAACACGTGACCATCTGCACAGGGATGGCACCACCAAAAGTGAGCTGGGCGCCCCTATCCATCTTTAATCAAGAAAATGCTCAAGAAATTTGCCTTTAGGCCAGTTTTATGGGGACATTTTCTCACTTGAGAGTTACTCTTTCCAAATGACTCTCCCTTGTCACAAGGTGACGTAAGTAGCCATCACAAGGTCTGTTGCGATTTCATATAGTCGTTCTTCAGCCCATCGTGGTTATTTGTATTATTGGTGTTTTTCTTCTATTTCATCTACATTATGTAATTTGTTATAAAGTTGTTCATGGTATTACAGAATTCTTTAAATTTCTGTAAATTCGGTGTGAAAGTTTCGAATTTTAGTCACTTTTAGAGGTCTAGACAAAGATTTCTAAATGTTGCTGCTGTTTTTAAAGAATCAGGTATTGAGTTGTTACCTCTCTCTTGACAAGTCCTTCCTTTGTAATCCAGGCTAACCTCAAATTCACTATGTAGTTCAATCTGGTTTCAAATTCACAGCAATCCTCCCGCCTCAACCTCTTGAGTGTTGCTGGGATTATAGGACTGTGTACCACCTTGCCTAGGCCTATTGCTTTTATGATTCTCAAGCTCAATCTTTGTTACCATTCATTTTTAGTTTATCTCAAGTCTGAGTTACCCCTCCCATGAACTAATCTTTGTTTACCCTCCATCTTACCCAGTCAGAAGGAATATCCTTGCTGTGGCAATCAACTTTGATTGCCAACTGGGTTGGATTAAATGCCAGTGAGTGTGTCTGTGAGAGTGTTTCCAGATAAGTTTAGCTGAGGAGAGAGACTCACACTGAGTGACACCTCTCCAAGGCCAGGAGCCCAGACCCAACAAAAGGGAGGAAGGAGAAAATCAGATGGATACCTCTCCTTGCTTCCTGGTCTGTCAAGCTGTGAGCAAGCAGCCTCATGTTCCTGCCATTCCTGGAGCTATGAGGGACTGTGTCCCCACAAACTATGAGCCAAAATGAAACCGTACTATGTGCAGTTGCTTCTTGTTGGGTATTTAGTTACAGGGGCTAGAAAATTGACAAATACACACTAAGCCACAAGTATGACTTGACCAGTAGTTTTCAACCTTCCTAATGCTGAGACCCTGGAATAGAATTCTTCATGTTCTTCATGTTGTGGTGACCCCAACTATACATAATTGTATTTTTTGCTACTCTTATGAATTGTAATGGAAATAGCTGGTTTTCTGATGGCCTTGAACAATCCCTGTGAAAAGACTGGTTGTTTGACCCTCAAGGGGTTCCAACCCACAGGTTTATATTGTGGATTCAAGGCCAGCCTGGTCTATATAGAGTTCCAAGCTACCCAGGGTGACATAGTGATACTTTGTCCCAAAAGAAACTAACTAACTAACTAACTAACTAACTAACTAACTAACCAAATAAATAAATAAATAAAGACACCCCTCTCCAAACTCAGCTTATGCTGGTCAGATCTGGATATCTCAGCACCTTGGGTGAACAATTTTTTTCTACCAGACCTCTACCCTTACCACCTGCCAATTCTTATTTGGGGATCTGTCACCAATGAGCCCTGCTTTATGGCAGCATGTCCACTACTGTCTCTAGCCTGTGGAGGATAGTCACTGAGTTTCTCAATGAATTTGGTTCCCTTGTCACCCATGAATTGCTTACTGATTTAGCTAAGAGTGTCCTTGGGGATCTCCTGGGGTGAAAACATCTGGTAAGCTTTAGATATAGCACCTGTACTAGTTTCTCAGGTTGCCTCATGAAACTCCTCATCTTCATGGTTTAAAACAGGACTTAAAATTTTTTTAACTGACAATAAACTTATTTTCACACAATATTCTGGTCATGGTTCCCCTCCTTTATCTCATCCAAGATCTTCTCAACCCATCCTTCCAACTTCATACCCTTCTCTCTTAAGAAAACAAATTGGTGAGCCAGAGAGATGGCTCATCAGTTAAGAATTGGTAGGTGTTCCAGAGGACCTGAGTCCAATTCATAGCAACCACATGGTGGTTCCCAGTCATCTTGGGGATCTGACATCCCTCTTCACACACGTAGGCACACACACAGTGCGCTCATACCAAAACATCCCCCCCCCCTTATATCCCAACACTCTGGAGGCAGATCTCTGCAAGTTCGAGGTCAGCCCCATCTATAGAATGAGTTTCAGGACAGCCAGGGGTCTTATACAGAGAAACCCTGTTTCAAAAAACAGACAACAACAAAAACCAACCAACCCCCCCCCCCAATAAAACAGGCAAAAAAGACAGAACAAAAAAAGATAAAAATAACAAGTAAAGAGGATAAAACAAAATGAACAAAAAAAGAGACTAACAAGCATGAAGCACACACCAAACTCAATCCATAAAAACTCAAAATTGGAAACCAGAATATAAAAGTGAAAGACAGGTAGGTTTTAAAAAAATGCCCAAACAAAGCAATACAAGACAACAACAACAAAATCTTCAAAAATACCTTGGAGCTTGTTTTGTGTTGGTCATGTACTGCTGGCGGTGGGACTTGCCCTTAACTGTGGTTTGTAGACTCAGGGAGATACCCTTGGAGAAATTAAGTTTTCCTTTGCAAGTGGTTGTTAATTGGAGACAATTTCTTTAAACTAAGGCTGCTTAAACTGTTTCTACTTGCCATCAATTTTCACCTATGAAATGTTTATCTGAGCCTGGGTATATAGACACATAATTTATCCAAATGAAGAAAACATTTGTTAACAACAAATCACAAAAAAATCATTGAAAAAACAATGATTTTTGAGCTGGGTATAGTGATACATGCCTATAACTAACATTCTAATCCAAGGTTGTCCTCTGACCGTGTCTGTACACACACACACACACACACACACACACACACACACACACACACTTTTTAAAAAAGTGAGTGGAATATATGTTATTTTGCAAAGCAGATGCTTATATTTGAATGAAAAGGACCACTGGCTTTAAGGTCCTTTTTGTTTGCTATTAGTTTACTCACTTTGGCTTTGTTTATAGTCACTGTGGGCATAGTATACATTTTCCCACCCATTTACTTTCAATTTATTTGTGTGTCTAGATGTAAAACAAACCTCTTATAGGTAGCATATCATTGGATCATATATTTTATTCATTTTATTAACTTGTCACTTTTAATTAGAGATTTAATCTGTTTACATTTAATATAATTACTAATAGAGGACAACTTTTCCCATTGCATTTTTTTTCCTGGATGTCTTATATTTGTTTCTTGATCTTGATTGTTGTTTTCTTTTTCTTTCTATATCAAATGAATATTTTCTAGGGTATCGCTTAAATTTTCTTGACATTTATTTTACTTTATATTTTCCAGTTTGTTTTTTTAGTGCTTGCCCTGAGAATTGCATTTAATATCTTGCATTTAAAAGTTAATTTTAATAGAATACCAACCAAAAAAATCCTTTCTCCTATATAGTTTAACACCCCTCATCCTGCCCTGCTGTTGCCACAAATTAAAAGTGTCTTAACAGTGGCAGGCTATCACCCCTGCATTTGGGGAGGTTGAGAGGGAAACAGGCCATTCTGTCAGAATTGGTTTTCTTTTGTTATTATGATTTCTCTTTTTTGAGACAAGTTCTTGTTATGTAGCTCAGGCTGATCTCTAGCCTCAGCCTCTCAAGTGTTTTATTACAGGTATGAAGCATCATTCTGCATCATTACTTAAAGAAGAATTCCTTTTTCTTCCATTATAGTAGCTTAGTGGTCAGCTAATTGGAGAGATTTTCTTTCTTTTTTGAGACAGGATCTTACTATAAAGTATGGCCTTATGGAGATCTGCATAAAGGCATGTGTCAACATACATGGCCTGAGAGATTTTCTTAAGCTTATACAAAAAAAAAAAAAAAAAAAACCCCAAAAAACAGGTTAGAACTGGGAAAGTCTATTAATGGTGATAACCGGAGATGGAGACTGGTCAGGTCAGGCGGAGACTCCAAGGCAGCAGCTCCAAGAATGTCCTTTTGGGAAGCCAGGGACACCAGCAGAAACCCACGTGGCTTCTGCTTCTGTTATCTTTCTTACTCTTGCCTGAAGGACTTCCATGAAACTGAGAAGAGACACCTGGACAACTGAATGGGCCAACAGTGCTGACCAGCTCATCTCCCTTCCCATACTGCACCCTAGTTTCTCTCCTAAATCCTTTAAAAAGGCACCCAGACTAGCAACCAAAGCCTTCTTTTTTTTTTTTGTCTTAAGCTCCCCAAAAGAAAATACTTCATTCTTCAGATACGCAAGACAAGAACCTGAAAGCCATCACTTTCCTGTTGTAAAGGAAAATTTGTTTAACTCTTTATGGCTGTTCACCACCCCCTCCTGATAAACAAAGAATGTGCTTAAAGTTCCAGGATTTGCCTCCTGCATTCCTGAGATAAGTCACTTGCCACATGCATTCCTGTACCTGCATTCCTGCACGTAGCAACCCCATGACCTATAAAAGCTTGTTCAATTTCAACTAGGGGCTCTCTCTCTGTTCCTGTGCGTCCAGTGAGCTGAGCCCCAGGTATACTTGGAATATTAAACCCCTTGCGTGTTGCATGAGAGAACATCTCTTGGAGTCCTCCTTTTCGTGGCAGATTTCTCAACCCTTACATTTGGAGGTCCCACCGAGATTTCCTCCCGTGAGGGAGAGGCTCCAACAGTCATCTCCCGGGGTAAGTAAGGCCTTTCTTTTCTGGAGTGTGATCACCTAGGGTGTCCTGTGGCTGTGTGGCTGTGGGGAGACACGTGAGCTTTCCCCGACTGCAACTGACAGCCGTGTACGGGAGTCACAAGCTACGACTCTGAGGGACACCTCAAGGGGGAAGGACCTCCGGGGACGCCTGGATGTCCTATCTGGTTGACTCTGACTCGGTAACTTTATTGCCAGTAGTGCAGAGATCTGGTGGTTTCAGGCCAGTAGAAATTGTGTTGTATACATTCTGTAAGTCTTGGAAACGTTTTGTGTCTTTGTTGTCTTACTGTGCACGCTTTTGCTCTGTGTTTTTGCCTTGTTTGATCTAACAAACATGGGTCAGACAACTTCAACTCTTCTCTCTCTGACTCTGGATCAGTGGTCCAAAGTCCGAGAGAGAGAGCACACAATCTCTCATTGATTGTGAAGGAGGGAAAATAGCAGACTTTCTGTTCAGCCAAGTGGCCCTCGTTCAAGGTGGGATGAGGGGTCCTTCCACCTCCCACTGATCTGGGCAGTCAAAGCTGTTATCTTCCAACCAACCAGCAGCCCTACATTATGGTATGGCAGGACCTATGTGAAGAGAGTTCAAGAGGGCAGTAAATGGGTGGGGTCCGCGCAGTCTGCCCAGAAGATTCAACCCAGCTGGTGTGGCCATGCTGGCAGTTACTCAGCAGATTTTTCCCGACCCCTCTATCCACGAGACTCTGCGTCCTTCTCTGTGGTGCGGGTAGGACTGGGGCTGAGGTCCTCATAGGCACACTTCTGCTGTGGTGATGTGCTGCGACTGGCTCCTGGACGGCCCAGAAGGCCTAGTTGGAGAAGGGGCTGGGGGGGGGGGGGGCGTGCCTAGAGCTCATTTGTGCTTGGCTGGTCCCTGCACGTCCAAGAGGGGACAGCATCGCCAAGTGGGTGAGAGCAGCCCTGGGTGGCGGGCTCTGTGAACTTAGCCTGGGCGCTCCTTGCTCAACCCATATCTCCTCCTACTTCCTCTCCTCTGCCTACCCCTTCCTCTTCCCCTTCCCCCAACTTTCCTTTGCAGAAATGACAGGCTGGGCCCAGAGTCCCCAGGATGTGGCAGTTACTCAGACCCTACGACGGGCGGGGGGGGGGGGGGGGGGGGGGAGATACCCACCTTACAGTATTGGCTCTTTTGTTCACTGTAGTCAGGCTTTAAACTTCCAAGTCCCTGTTTTAATGCTGGGACACTAGTCTCTTGAATTATTTTGTCCTGCACAACATTATGGCTTTTCTCTAGATTAAGGAAAACAACTGCACAGAATATCAAAATTAGACACCCCAGATGTAAAAGAGTCTGCATTAAGAAATGATGGACATCAAATGAGAGTTAAGACTGTGTTCTTGGGCCTCAAATCAAGAAAGAATGAAAATAAAAAGAAAAAGGGAAGGAAAACACCAGAGGGCCAACAAGTAGAGAAAATGTAAAATAAAGGTGCTGTCAGTGCAGGAGAATAGCAGTGAGGATGTGAGAAGAAGTACAGGGCTAATACTGTGGTTCCTGCTGAGCACTGCAGGGTGGGGAATGAGGCTGAGATGAGTAGTGTTCAAAAATAGTTAAAGTTGAGGCTTGTTATCCAGGGAAAAGCAGGGAACGAGGTGAATGGGGCCCAGTAACCAAATAGAGGTCAAGGAAGGTTGAATGTTAAAAAAAAATAAAAATAAAAGCAAAAAAATGAGAAAGAGCAAAAGAAGAAAACAGCTGAGAGCAGAGAATACAGAGAGCTCAGGGACAGGGACCACTTAAACAGAGATTTACATCTTGTGGTCATTTCTTCTGTGCCTCCTGCCCCCTATCATTCTCTCTCTACAGGTGACAGGGACCTCAATGAAGTCCCGCCAGTCTGGACATGCTGACTGACTTGCCTCGGTGGGATACTGATAATTATTATTGTTTGAGGCAGAGGAATTTAGTCAATGTCTTCTGTAGATATAAACAAGGTTTCACTTGAACTTTGAATGAAAAACAACAGAGTGATGACTAAGTTGCATTCATACATTATGGTGTTGAAGTAGTTAATTAATTTTAACTATATTAGTAGAATCTCTTATGTTTTCTCACCAGCCCACTTGGGATGACTGCCAACAGCTACTAAGAACTCTGTTTACCACAGAGGAATGAGAGTTCTTTTAGAAGCTAGAAAGCAGGTTCCTGGACAGGATGGGAGACCCACTCAACTCCAAAATGTCATTGATGAGATGTTTCCGTTGTGTCGCCCTAATTGAGACCCAAATATACCTGAAGGTACTGTCCATCTACCACCAGACTCTAGTAGCAGGTCTCTGAGTGGCTGCATGATGGCCCACCAATTTGGCTAAGGTGAGATTGTCCAGGGCTCCGAAGAGTCACCTTCAGTGTTTTTAGAAAGGCTAATAGAAGCTTACTATAGATTTACCTCCTTTGGTCCTCAAGCCGAGGAACAACGGGCCTCAGTAGCTATGGCTTTTATTAGTCAGTCAGCCCTAGATATCAGACGCAAGTTACAACATCCATATGGGTTTCAGGAGTTAACTTTGAAATATCTAGTAAAAGAGGCAGAGAAAGTGAGTTAAGGAAAGGCAGAGAAAGAGACAGAGAGAGTTTTTTATGAGAGAGATGGAGGAAGAGAAGGAACAGAGAAGAGAAAAAGAAAGAGAGGAGAGAGAGAGAGATAGTTAGGAAAAAGTGGAAAACGAAAGAATTAACAAAGATCCTGGCCACAGTAGTTGAAGGGACCGTTGAAGGGAAAGAGAAGTTTAGGAGAGGCAATAGAGGGAGTGACCTGGGCCCACATCGCCATCCTCTTCTAGACCCAAATCAATGTGCCTGCTGCAAGGGTACAGGACATTGTGCCAGAGATTGCCCTAAGAAGAAAAAAGCTCAAGGGTGTCGGCATGCCATGCTAGCCCTAAGAAATGATAACTAGGAGAGACAGGGCTTGGATCCCCACTCTGACCTCTGGCCAGCTAATCTGGACACACTTGCCTCAGGGATTCAAAAACTCTCCCACTATTTTTGATGAAGCCCTCCATAAAGACTTAAGCTTCTTCAGGACCCAACATCCCCAAGTCACCCTGCTGCAAAATGTAGATGATCTACTGTTAGTAGCGGGTATCAGAGAGGACTCCTTAAACCCCACTACTCTGCTGCCAGACAAGGCATGGGACTAGTATTACACACTTGCCAGGAGATCTTGGTGGAGGAAACCAGAATTCTCAAAGACCTGAAGAACCAGCCACTGCCCGACTCAGAGGTAACCTGGTTCTCAGATGGGAGCAGCTTCCTTCAGAATGGTAAGTGACGAGGAGGGGCAGCAATGGTTGATAGGACTAGGGTTATCTGGTCCTCTGGACTGGCAGAGGGAACATCTGCCCAGAAGGCTGAACTAATAGCCCTCACAAAGGCCCTGGAACTGGCAGAGGGGAAACGGGCAACCATTTATACTGACAACCGATATGCCTTTGTCACAGCCCATGTCCATGGAGCTATTTATCAACAAAGGAGCCTGCTAACGTCAGCTGGCAGAAAAATTAAGAATAAAGAAGAAATTCTCAGGCTCCTGGCTGGGGTTATGCTTCCCAAAGGACTGGCCATTGTTCACTGTGCAAGCCACCAAAAATGGCTAACCCCGGTAGCCATGGGTAACAGGCAAGTAGATAAAGAGGCTAAGGCAGTAGCATCAAGAGAAGTACTCCTAATCGTTAAAGAATGTCAACAGTCTTGTGAGCCCATTTTAGAGATTGTCTCACTAAAAGAACCAGAGACCCTAGCCCATTTACAGCAGGTCTACCAGTTTACCCATCTGGGGTCAAAGAAATTACAACAGCTCCTACAGAATCAAGATGGATTATCAGTTTCTAAGAAGAAAGAATTAGCGGACCGGGTACTGAAAGCATGTCAAGTATGTCAGATTGTGAATGCCTATCCTTCCAAAGTATCTGGGGGAAAAAGATTAATGGGGACTCGACCTGGGCAATTCTGGGGAGTTGACTTCGCAGAAATTAAACCTGCAAGGTACAGACTTAAGTATCTGTTAGTTTTTGTGGACACTTTTTCAGGATGGGTAGATGATGTGGGAATGCGTTTATGTATGTTGTGAATCTCAATCTTTAAATAAAGGAGCTGTTTTGGGCCATGGCAGGCACCATAGAAGAAGTAGGAGGAGAAATCAAAGTTTAGGTAGGAGAAGCAGGGCGGAGTCAGAGACAGAGCCAGAAGCCCAAAGGAGCAACATGTAAGGAACACTGGTGAGCCACGGGCCACGTGGCAGGAAAGATTAGTAGAAATGGGTTGATTTAAGATGTAAGAGCAAGCTAGCAATGTGCCTGAGCCATAGGCTAAACAGCATGAAGTTAATATAAGAGTCTTAGTCATTTCTGGGGCCTGAAGAGCAGCAGGCTCCTAAGAGGTCTGGGGCTGCAGGGTCTGTGAGTCTGAGTCTCTGGCTGCCCAGGACCAAGAAATCACATTGTAACAGAGACTGGCTTAAAAGATTGGACCATGCTCCTACCTTATGCTCTATTTAGAGCCAGGAATACCCTCTCCTCTCTTATATGTAACCTGACCCCCTATGAAATTTTATATGGGACATCCCTCCAGTAAGAGATTTGTCCCCTATTCTAAAAGCTAATGACTCCTTTCACACCCCCTTGCTTGACTTCTCAGAATGGGTGTTGTGGCTAGAGTAGGAACTGGGGCATTGGTACAAGAACCACAACAAGTAGCTCAGCTGCAGGTTCCTGTCGACCAAGACTTAAAAGCTATAGAAACCTCAGTGACAGCTCTGCAAGGCTCTCTAACCTCCTTGTCAGAAGTGGTATTACAAAGCAGGCGTGGGCTAGACTTACTGTTCATGAAAGAGAGAGGCCTGTGTGCGGCCTTAAAAGAAAAATGTTGTTTTTATGAAGACCATTTGGGAGTAGTTAAAGAATCTATGACCAAACTCAGAAAGCGCCTCTGTGAAAGACAGAAAGAACGGGAGGCACAACAGGAGTGGTTTAAATCTTGGTTTGCTAAGTCTCCTTGGCTCACTACACTACTGTCTGCTTTAGCTGGGCCATTGATTGTGTTACTTTTAGTAATAACTATATTTATATTTAGAACCATGTGTTCTAAATAGAGTAATAAGCTTTCTGCAAGAGCAAATTAAAAATGTCAAGCTAATGCTTGTTAGACAACAATTTTCACTCCTAAACAACCTAGACAATCTCTAGGATTAGAGATTTGCACAAGAAGAAGTGGGGAATGTAAAGGAAAATTTGTTTAACTCTTTATGGGTGTTCACCACCCCCTCCTGATAAACAAAGAATGTGCTTAAAGTTCCAGGATCTGACTCCTGCATTCCTGAGATAAGTCACTTGCCATGTGTATTCCTGCACCTGCATTCCTGCACATAGCAATCCCCATGACCTATAAAAGCTTTGTTCAATTTCAACTCGGGGCTCTCTCTCTGTTCCTGTCCATCCAGTGAGCTGAGCCCCAGGTATACTTGGAAAATTAAACCCCTTGCGTGTTGCATGAGAGAACGTCTCTTGGAGTCCTCCTTTTCAAGGCAGATTTCTCAACCCTTACACTGTGATTGTGAGCATCCCACACTCTAACTCCTCAGTTAAGCTCACCAGGAGCCGAGAAAGGCTCTGTTTCTCTCAAAGATAGCCCAAATTTCCCATGTTGGCAATAGAGCACTTGCCTAGCATGTGTGAGGCACAGTACCACAAAAAACAAAACAGAATGTGTTAGTCTTTCAAGCCTGTCCTCTGTATTGAACCATGCGGGCAGTTACAAATGCTGTTTAGCCATCACTTCCTGCTTGTATAGAGCCTCAAGGTCATCCGGATGAGCACTTAGGGCCTTTAGATCTTTCCTAGGAACACATATGGCCTTTTAGATTCCAGGAAACATATTGAAAATTTTGCAAAGCTCTATTCTCTCAATTCTCTTATTTGGCCTTATCAGCCAAGGTTTTCCGTTACTCTGATGTTTGCCTATCTATTATCCATTGCTCCAGACAGCAGTGACAAACGTAATTGCCTGTAAAAGCTTTCCACAAACTCTCCTCAGGCAGAACATGCAGAAACTAAAGGTTGATGCCATTTACAATACCATCGAAATATAGCAAGCAGTGAGCCGGGGATGTAGGTCAGTGATGGAGCACTAGCCTAACATATGTGAGGCCCCAGGGTCCATCCACACCCCTGGGGGAAAAAAAAAGAATATCAAGTTTACAGGAATGCCAAAGAAGGGGAGCACAAGCTGTCCTGCAGGAAGCTGTTAAACATTACTGATGTGTACTGATCAGCGACAAATGGGACAACTGCATCACCACCCCCTGAGGCTCAGGAACCATTTCAGAAAGGGGAGGTGGAAAGATTGAAAGAGCCAGAGGTTGCTGGGGGATCTTAGCAAAGCAGTGTCTTCTAGACAGGATATAGGATCATTGTAGTCAGGAACCCACATCAGCTGTGCTTTCTCCAAAAAGATCAAGCCAGTCAGCGTTCTAGCTTGGGCACGGGGAGGGGCTCATGGGCCCCCATTCCTAATGGAGGAGCTATGGATAGTTGATGTTTTGGGGTCCAAAGAGTTACTTTTCTTTAAGGGTGTGGCTCCTGGTAGGCAGACCACACTCCAGTGGATGGCTGTATGCCCAGAAGCGTATAGACAGTACAAATTAGAGTCAATGGGTTGTTAAATTTTAAAAGTTAAATGTAAAGTTGGAGGGGGTAGAGAGGTGTGGGGGGGGGGTTGGTGGGACTGGAGGAACTAAGGAGAAGACCTAGCTGGTGGCGAATATGATAAAAACAATTGTATGAAATTATCAAAGAATTAATAAAATATTTTTAAAGACATTTACTGAGAGGATTGAAAAGAAGCCAATGAGACTGTTGAGGAACTTCGAGCATCAGTACTGTAGAAATGCTTTTCAGGGTCTACAAATTCATAATCCAAATCTCAAAGGTGTTTTGTCTGTCTGTGCCTGTGGAACTTGACATATCCATAGTACATTTTTATGGGAAATCAAAATCCAGGAAAATGTGGAGCTTGCTTAAAGAATGGAGTGGACTTGCCTTTCTGCATATCAAGATGTCTCATAAACTGATAGTCACTGAAACAGTAGGAGACAGTGTAATTGGCAAAAAGATAGCAAATAAGTTTCTATGCCAAAAGGCTCAGAAGCAAGTCTTTGAAGATATATGACCTTCATTTATGACAAAGGCAATCTTTCAGGATAGTGGAGAAAAGATACTCCTTTCACTAAATGGGTTGGTGACAAGTAGACACCTGTATTTACAAAATTGAAACTGGAACTCCACCTCACATTATATACAACAGTCAATTCCAGGCAAAGTAAATACTAGACTATAGGCTAAACAGAGAAACTTTAGATGAGGTAAGACTGTAACAGTAACCTTAGAGGCCATTGTGGCTTTAAACCCTACCTCCTGTTTCCTTGGTAACTTTAGAAAGGTAATCTGCATCTTTACCACTTCTTAGGATTTAAATTACTGAATAAAAAAGGTGGAGGGATCCGGGGTTTGTCCAGGCCCATTAGGAAGAAAGAATAGGTTATAAATTCTACCTGGTCCTGGGTGAAGACCCATTCTAAGCTACCCGAAACATTGCATGGGCTGTCTCCTCCTTTTTAAACTTAATCCTGATGGGTATGTCAATCACCTGGCCAAGAGTCCATCCCCCAGGAAAGCTAGTCCATCTGAAGCCAAGTTAAGGAGATGAGAGGTTTAACTATGGTCCTAGTGAGATGCTCACTTATCCTTCCTGGAAGCCCCTTCCTCACTGACTGGAAACCCTTGCAGAGCTTCCACCCAGAACACTAAGAGTCTGAAAGACGGCCTGATGGTAGTGGTATACACTTTAATCCCAGCACTCAGAAGGCAGAGGCAAGCAAATCTCTATGAACTCGGGGCCAACCTGGTCTACAGAGCTAGTTCCAGGACTGCCAGGGCTACACAGAGAAACTCTGTCTCAATCAATCAATGAATGAGTCAATCCATCAATGAGTCCAAAAGAGGGAACCTCAATTTCCCTGTAATAATAGTGTCTTCATGGGGGCTGGAGAGATTGCTCAACAATTAGGGACACTTTCTGCTCTTGCAGAGAACCCAGCACTCACATGGTGGCTCATGACAGTCTGTAACTCTGGTTCCAAGAGATCTGACATCCTCTCTGGCCTTAATGGGCACCAGACATGCACATGGCACATATATATACATGCAGACAAATACTCAGATAAATAACAAAATTACATAAATGTTATTTTTAAAAAAGAATGTTTTTGTGAACTCCAGGTCAGGGAAGATAATCTTTAACAGTCTACAGAAAGCAATCATCAGAAATTGAAAGGGTTGATAAATGTGACCAAATGTTCAAACTAAGTTACTTCTCTTCATCAAAAGACATCATTCCATGAAGGAATAGGCAAGTTTCTTGATGCCGGTGGATATTTGCAATTCGAGTATGTGACAAAGAGCTTCTATTGAGGATTTAGACAAATCAATAAGCAGAAGGCTGAAGAGTTGAGCGAGCATTTTAAGAGTTTGAAGAAATGTAGGAAAGGGGGCTCCATCTTATGAGTCATCAAGGAAGTGGAAAGTATGACCCAGGGAGACACCCTCACAGGGCCACCAGAATAGTTAAAATTGAAGTGACAGCACCACATCTTTGCAAGAATAGAACAATGGGAATTTCCAAAAACACCAGTAAAAGTGCAAAACGCAACCTTTCGCAAATAGTTCCACATTATAATGAAGCGGGGCCATACTTAACACCTAGAAGCAGAAGTTCTTCTCCAAACACCTAAGAATCCTCCTAGCAGAGAAAAGCCACCAAACACAAGAATAGATAGGTATATTTTGATATATTTACTAAGTGGAACGCTCCAGAAAAACAATGGAAATGTACAGACTGGACTTCATCCCCAACAATACTGGATCTCAAAAACCTACCGACTGAACGAAAATAGATGGAAAAGAGTCCGTTCTGTGTAATTTCCTTAGCAAACAATTTGAAAGCAGGCAAAACTGAATTTCTGTGTTTATAAATGCCTACATAGACTGTGATATATATATATATATACTGACTAGGAAGTAAGGCTGGGGCTTTCTTTAGTGGGTAGAAGGGTAGGTAGCAGGAGTAGTTAGGAGATACTGGGACGTGTCTGAGGTGCTGACAATCATGTGATTCTTGAGTATGCCATGACCATTGCCTCACTAGAACCATACATTTGTGTTTTTCTAATTTTATGTATTTAAGTGTGTGTGTGTGTGTGTGTGTGTGTGTGTGTGTGTGTGTGTGTGTGTGTGTGTTGCCCTAGTGCCTACAATGGGAATCAGTTCTCTCCTTCCCCCACGTGGGTTCCCGGGATTGAACTCAGGTTGTCAGGCTTGTGACAAACGTCTTTAACTCACTGAGCCTTCTTGTTTTCTTTAAAGTTTTATTTTTACCAGCTTTATTAAAATAGAATTTATATTCCATGTAGTTGGCTCCTCAGGTAAAGATGCTTGCTCATATGCATGAGACTTATGCTCATCCCTGGAATCAATGTAGAGGTGGAGGAGAAAACTGACTCCACAAAGTTGTCCACTGATACACCATGGTAAGCACATAATTCTTTGTACATATCACACACACTAACAATAATAGCAATAGCAAAATTAACAATGAAAAATAAAGCAGTTGATTGCATCTGCTACCATGCAGCTCAGCTCAGCAAACCTCCTTTTTGGGGGTTACTTAGGATGTATCTTTTTTCTATTTTCCTTCTGTCCCCTCTCCTCTCTTCTGGATACGGCCAGACCTTAGACAACCTTTGCCCAAACCAGCCACCCTGCTCACTCAGCTCACTCTCCATGCTCAAAAGGCATGGCTTTTGTTTCCTTTGTCATCTTCTCCATGAGAGCCACCAGAATTTCCAATTTTCCCATCCTGTTTTGCTTCTAAACTCAATAAAATTGTCCTGAGCTCCAAAAACATAAAAAGAAAGCTTACAACCCCATGTTTTTTCCGTATAACAGTATTTTTTAAATTGTAGCAAAATGTATGTAACATAAACTATGACATTTGAGCTTTTATTTATTTTTTAGTATACAACTCATGGTATTGTGGAGAGTCATATGTGACATAGCCGCCACTTTCACCCATCTGCTTTCAAACATTTTTCTTTTCTTTCTTTCTTTCTTTTTCTCTTGAGATAGTGTTTCATATAGCCCAGGCTAGTCTCAAACACACTATATGGTCAGACTAGCACTAAACTCCTGATCCCCCTTTTTTCACTTCTTGAATGCAGGGATCACAGGCATGCTCCACTACTCCTGGCTTTCCACCCCCCCTTTTTAATCCTAAAAATAAACTCTGTAACTATTAACCAATACCTAAGTTCCCATTCTGCCCTCTTTTCTCAGAACTGTAGATTCTCTAATCTTATTTCTGCCTCTATTAATTTGCCTATTGTAGACATTTCACATAGATGAAATCATACGATATTTGCTGTTTTATCTCTGGTTTCTTTGACTCAGAACAATTTTATCTGTCTGTCTGTCTGTCTGTCTGTCTGCAATAGCAGTTTTCAGCATAGTACTTCAAATCTGGAATGTCTCAAATATCAATCAAGAAAGGAATGAAGAGCCAGGTGGTAGGTAGTTCAGCAGGTAAAAGTGCTTGTCCCCAAGCCTTAAGACCTGAGTTCTGTTCCTGGGACCTGCATGGTAGAAAGAGAGAACCAACTTCCCAGAGTTTTATGACCTTTATGTGCATGTCATTGCTCATGTGCACTACAATCCCCATGCACACATGCATAGACACAAATGCATAATTAAATGATAAAAAAATCAAATCATTAAAAAAGAGAGAAAGGCGCCGACATTGGTATGGTGCACAATGTAATATCGCTAATTATTAAAAAGGAATGAATTATTGAAATGTACAGCAATGTGAAATACTCTATAAATGTTATTGGCATGGGGATTTGAAGATCCATCCATGCTGTATCACATTTCAGCCGTTCATTCTTTGTGTGACTGGATAATACTGCACAGTGTAGCTATACCATACTTTGGTCTATGTGGAAGGGTGTCGGCTGCTTGCACCCTTCTTCTGTTATGAATAATGTTGCTGCCATACAATGATGCCATATTCTTTTTGAATTCTAGCTCTGAAAGTTCCTTTGGGCATGTATGCAAGAGTAGAGTTTCTGGGCCATGAGCATATTAATGTTCTCATCATCTTTCTATGTGCTTCGTGTCTCTCGATGAAAGGAGACAAGGGGCTGGCTGCAGAGCAAGCTTAGTGGTAATAGTTCTTGATGCAAATATTTATTTGCTTTTTCTACTTCTCAGCACCCTAAACAGTCCTGGTCCACTGAGTGGGTCTACACCCTGAGAAAACTGCCTTTGGAGGGTCAAAGGCTGTCTTCTGCATATGAGGGGAAGAACTGATGAACAGCCTGCTTTTCTGACCTCCTCCCTGCTCAGGAGTTAGGTTCCAATTACACTTAGGGTCTCATATAGGTCAGGCTGGCCTCAGGCTTGCTATGCAGCTGAGAATGACCTTGAATTCCTCATCTACCTACATCTGCCTTCTAAGAGCTTGGAATTATAGGTACGTGCTGCTGTGAAGGCTATGTTTTCTGAGGTGGGAGAAATGAGAGGTTCATTGGCAGCACAGAGCGTAGCAGCACTGAGGGAATAATTGGCTATGCAGGGGAGAGGAAAGGACTGAAGGAGCCAGCTGTGTATGGATGGATGATTGGGGATGGTGTTGGCTGAGCATGACAGCTTATCCTCAGTGGAAAGTGGGAAGGCAAATTGGTGGGTGTGTGGTAGCAGAGGCTGGGGATGGCTTCAGTTTGTTCAATGAGCCAGGAAGCAAGGCCATCATCTGCAAGAGAAGAGAGGGCGGAGGACAAGGAGGTGTCAGAGTGTGGAGGAAGTGGGAAGTTGTCACCTAGGAGACTGTCACCAGGGCAATAACTGGCAAGATATAGGCTAATGGCTGAGTAGCATTTCGTTCGAATGAGGGCCATGGCCATTAAGTTAGAGTGGGCCCCAGCAGTGTGTTGAGAGTGGGTGTGGGCTGAAGCAGGTGACAACCTCTGTAACTGGGCTGATAGATTTGCTGGAAGTATACAGGGCAGCCAGAGAGCGCTAAGGAGCTGAAGATGTCTGCTTAGGGATGATAGGATCAATTCCTTGTGGTATTAGGTTGTGTGAGGAGGGAGTTAGAGGGCATCAAGAGGTGGCACAGTGAGAAGACAGCATGAGCCCTGACACAATAGGAACATTGAGACATTGACCCTGGGAAGACAGAGATGGCAAGAGCCGCCAATGTCTCTTAGGAGCTCTAGGAACTGACTTGAGAAGTGACTGGAGATAAGACCGGGGTCAGGAAAGGGGGAGTCAGCTCCCAGAAGAGGAGGAGGCAGCTCTTACCCACAGATAAACCTAGCACCATCTTGGCTGACTTCCTGCCTTAAGACACCAAGAGCAGGGATCAGGAGGAAGTTTTGTTTCTTTGTCTTCTCCTTGAGGAGGTCAAGAGGAGGCCACAGGCCAGGCACCAAGATAACCACCCACACTCCAGGCCTCCTTTCTACCCAATCCTTCTTTCCTCAGACATCAACAGGGGTCATCAAGGGTCAAATACGTCTAGAGGCAGGCTCTAGAGGCCAGGGCAGCACAGACCCTGTTGTTTATTGAGATAAGGATGGTATATTCTTCTGTCTGAAAAACAAGAATAGAAGGGAGATTGGAAAAATCTAAATCTAACCCTTCACCCCAATTCCTGCCCTGAACCCCATCTGGGAGAAACCAGCCCCATTCCCTGCCACAGGGACGTGAATCAACAGGGGATCTCTGCTTCCTGTGGTTGACCCAGCCTCTCTTCTGGATCTCACGTTCTAATAGCCACAGGGTGGTAATTAGAGGCCTGGTTTTGCATAGCACTCAGGACTTTTTTGGTAAGGGCCTTACAGAGCAAGGCCCAGGAAAAAGCCTGGGGAGCAATAGATGAGCTCCCTGTTTCCTCCTACTCTTCTTCATTAGTTTTTTGTTCATTTCATGTACAATGTTTGTCTCCATCACCTCCTGAGGGTCCATCTCAAAGGCTGGTGACCTAGCTGGAAGAGGCCGCGTGGCGTTTTTTAAATGGGAGGGGGGGCGCTAGTAATTTGGTGATCATAATTGACTTAAACTATAACCCCAAATAGATACATTATTCATTCACATCAGTGGCCTAGAATTTTCCAGACTCTGCTGACCCCTGGGATGGAAGAATACTCACAAGAAAGGCAATCAGCCAGGTGGGCACCCTTTCAATTCACACGCACATTCACTTGGTACATCCACTGAATCCTTCTTGAGCGGCTACTAGGATCTAGGTCTTGCTCTAGGTAGACTCTGTCATTCTAGGCTTGTGCTCACTGGTTCCCTGGTCTTCTTAGTAAAATATCTTGAGTTGGGTTTATAATGGAGTTACATTAAGATAATGCCACCCGAAGTTGAAAATAGTTAAAAGGTGAATGAAAACATTTCACCTGGTCCTAGGGATATAGATAGCTCAGTTGCTTGACTAACTGCACGAAGCCCTGAGCTCGCTTGCTATCTCAGCAACTGGGAGGCAGAGGCTGTAGGATCGAGGCTACCCTCAGCAACCGCTCTAGTCTGCTTGCTCTTGCTGTGATTAACACCATGAGCAAAACCAATTTAGCGGTGGGGTGGTTGCAGCTGGGGACTGGAGAGATGGCTCAGCGGCCAGCTGTTCTTGCAGAGGACCCAGGTTCAATTCTCAGCACCCACATAATGGCTCATGACCATCTATAACTCCAGTCCCAGGAGATCCTGATACCTCCACAAGCACCAGGCACACATATGACAAAAAGATACACATGCAGACAAAAAACATTTATACACACAAAATGCACACACACACACACACACACACACACACACACACACACGTTTTTAAAAAGCAACATGGGGAGAAAAGGGTTAATTTAATTTAATCTTACAGTTCCAGTCTCTAATGAGTGGAACTCAGTGCAGGAACCTGGAGGTAGGATCTGAAGCAGAAACCATGAAGAAACACTGCCTACTGGCTTGTTCCCCCATGGTTTACTCAGCTTGCTTTTTACATAACTCAGCACCCCCTGTCCAGGGGTGTACTGCTAATGGGGTCTAGGTGCTCTTCTCTCAATTACTAGTAAAGAAAATGGTTACTAACCAACCAGTCTCGATGGAGGAATTTCCTCAGTTGAGCTTTCCTCTTTCCACAAGACTCTAACTAATGTCTTATTGACAAAATGTAACTAGTATTACATTTTATGGGTAGGAGCTACATAGTTACTTTAGGAGTTCAAGGTGGGTGGCCCCCACTCTTTAATCCCAGCACTTGGGAGGCAAAGGCAGGCAGATCTCAGTGAGTTTGAGGCCAGCCCGGTCTACAGAGTAAGTTCCAGGACAGCCAGAACTACACAGAGAAACCAAATTAAATTAAATTAAAATTTAAAATTCCTTGAGCATAAAGCCTATTTTATAACAAACCATGGATGAGCTTGTGGAACTTCTTAGGGCAAATTTGACAGTGTTGTAATCATACATGCCTATAATCCTAGTACTCAAGAACCTGAGGCAGGAGGATCATCATGAGTTTGAGGCCAACCTAAGCTACAAAATGAAACCTTACCTCAGAAGTACTCACCCCCCCATTAAACATCTGAAGTACTATTTCTGTAGAGTGCATATAGCTTGTATATCTTTCTTTTTTAAATCATACACAAAGCAATTTAATTCCCATCACATCAGTGTTTGATAAATATTAGCAGAATAGTTGTATGAGTGAATGAATGAATCATTGAGGCTCTCGCACCACCTGAGGGGCCTCCTCACTTTGTCAAAACCCTGTATTGAAGGCAGGTAGCCCCGTAGAGACAGGGCTCAATTGTGTGCAGTGAGGAGTGGACAGGGCAGCTCTCTGAGGGCATGGGAAGGAATGACACGGACAAGGAGGCACGTTTGTAGGTGGCTTTATCAGGGGAACACAGAGGCCCTGAGCAGCCAGGAGACATGCCTCAGAGGAAAAGCAGCTGAAGGAAGCCAGCTGGTGCCTCCCCACACCTGGTTTTACTGACCCCCCCCCCCCAGGACATTGCCGGGAGGAGGTCACCTGTAGGGCTGTTCTCAGAACAGACTCTTATTCCTGAACTAAACAAATTGCACCTGGCAGAGAATAGGGGCCCCTCGGAGCTATCTCCACATTCAGAATTCATTATCAGCTGTTACTTAAGGCAAGTCACTTAACTGCCCTGTGCCTCACTTTCTGCATTTCTTAACCCAGGTCATGCTGCTGACCTCAGAAGACTGACAGGGATCTAGGTTAGGTGATGCTCACAAAGGGTGATCCGTAGAGAAGTTCACAAGGCCAAGCTGAGTTTAGAACCACCACTGTAGATATAGAGACCACGGCAGGGGCATCTTAAAGTGGGGGGAACGAGTTGGTTCAAGTCTAAACAGAATATGGGTGAGTGGGATTTACAGCCAAGCAGCAAGGGTGGAAAATGGTGTAGCATCAGGCATAAGAAGGAATCTGGCTACGCTAAGTTAACAAGATTCTTGCTGAAGATGGACGAGAGTGACCATTGGAGCAGTGGTGGACAATGAAAGTCCTCTGCTCTTGAGGGGTATAAGACACCGAGGATTGAAGTTACTCTTTTCAGTGTTAGGGTTAGAGCCCAGGAATCCATGTGTGCTAGGCAATGTGGTATGGCTGTCACAGCTGCGGACCTAAGAGTAGGGTTCCATTTTAGGAACAAGTACACAGATGGGCTTCAGAGAAGGTTCAAGAGGCTGACTCCTGTTTGGTGAAGGCAAGAATTCTCCCCAGTGTTCCTCCTTGAGGTCTCCAGACCATCTGTATCACCAAAGAACTCATTTGAAACAGACATTTTCAGGACTGGGATGAGACTCAGTGCCTAGCATGATATGCAAGACTCTGAGAAGCATTCATAGCCCTCAGCAAAGTCCCTAGCATGTAGTAAACTAACAAACTATAGGTACAAAAAGACAAACTCCCAGGTCTGCTGATTGCAAAGGCCAGCTCTGTGACCAGCTTTCAGTGGTATTCTGATGCCAAGTCATGTGTGAAAAATGCTATTATCTCAGTTCCAGAACACAAATTCTTCAGAAATAAATTTCTATCCTCTCCCTGCTGAGGGGGGTCTCAGGACTATGCCATGCAAAATCTCCGGAAGCACCTCCCCTTTCCCACACCACTGACTTCAGAATCTCTGGCAGTAGTATGCAGCCATCCATAGGCTTCCCAGCTGGCAAAACAGCATCCTTCATAGTCTGCAACAGGCACCCACATCAGGAGTCCCTGGAGGGCTCCTGACAGCCCAAATAGTAGGTCTGGGGATTCTGAGAATTTTCATTTGTAGCTAGCTCCCAGGTGATGCAGATATGGCAGGACTGTGGACAGGATGGTGGGCGGTTCTACTGGAGAAGGGACAGCGGGAGGTGAGGACACAGAGGGAGGAAGCATCTCTTCCTCTCTCCACATCCAATTAAGCGCTGGATGGCTGGGTATGAACTTTGCGTGTGCATCCATTGTTTTTATTATACTCAAACTACACAGGAGGCATAAAGATGAGGTCATTTGACATTTGTGGGGAAGCTAAGCTGTGGCACAGACCTCCCTCAGAGAGAGGGCAAGGATTATCTCCTTTCAGGAAAATGAATCAGTAGGAGCTGTATGGACTAAGGTCCCCTGGGTGGCCCATGGAACTGCCTCGTTCTGATTCTGGCCAGGAGAAAAATGCTTGCCTAAAGAGTTCTTATCTTTGTTCTCTGGCTTCTGAGCTACCCCAGTGCGGAGGTGGAGAGGGAACCAAGAAACAGTCTTTTCTGTGGGGTTTGAGCTGTTGTCAATTCATTTGTTGGTCTGGGATTGACTGCTTGAAACAAATATGCATGCCAGCTCTCAGAATTTTGTCTGTTTTGCTTAGTTTGAAGAAGGATTTGTTGTTCACTTACAGGGCAACTTTGGACCTATCTTTCTATTGGTTAAGGAAGATATAACCTGTATTAATCAACTATAGGTTACTACCATAAGAAAACACTTGGGGCCAGGTGGTAGCCGTGCAAGTCTTAAATACTAGCACTCAGGAGGCAGAGGCAGGTGGATCTCTGTGAGTTCAAGGTCAGGCTGGTCTACAAAACAAGTTCCAGAACAGCCAGAGAAACCATGTCTGAAAAAACAAACAAACAAACCAAAAATAAAAAAAGAAAGAAAACATACACAAAGAATAGGTTTCTTTTGGTTTATGGTTCTAGAAGCTCCATTCAGAGGTTGGGTGGGCCAATTTACTTGAGGCGGGATCCCAGTTACGGGCACACCCCTAATGACTAAGGACCTTAAGCTAGGCTCCGCCTAGCTAAGATTCCACCGGCTTCCAATAGCGCCACCCTGTGGATAAAGCCTTTAACAGTCTTTGGAAGAGACTCATCCAAGTCACTGCAGAATCTCAGCATAATCACCAAGAGCTCTAGAGGTGTAAACAAGGAAGAAAGATGCTAAATTAGCAATTATAGCCCAGGCAAGAGGACTGCCCACCCCCGAGCCTTTCATGGAGCCCCATCCTGTCTCCTGGCTTTCTCACTATGCTTCCTTTGCTGCTGAAGCCCTCAGCTTTGCAGTATAGTCTAGGAGACTCCATCCTGCGGGCTTGCTGGACCTCACATCCTGTATTTTCCTTGCTGGTCAAATTACCCCACACCACCATGAACTGATCTGTTCCCTGATAGACTCCTTTTATGTCCCTCTCACTGGAGCCTCAGCACAATCCAATACGGCAAATAGTCATTTTCCCATTTCCATTGGGGACTCGTGGCAGGACACTTTCCATCACCGGACAGATTTCCAGTCCCCAGATGCTCAAGTCTCATATGCAGCATAGTATTTTCATGAAACCTTCATGCATGCTTTCTATACCTTAAATTACCATTCCTCATACAATGGAAATGGTATGCAAATAGTTGTTAGATCATATTGTTTGAGGAACAATGATAATAAAATGTCTGTGTATTCAGTCCATTCATAATTTCTGTTTCTGACTAGCTTTGAATGGCAGGTGGTTAAATCTGCAAAGCAGATGCCATGGAAATGGAGGGCTACTTATTACTAAGCCTACTTTACAGATAAGAAATTTGGTGTGTGGCCCAAGCAATGCTGGTAACTGGTGGGGCCTGAGTCCCATGTGGGTTGAGACTTCCCCTTCTCCAGCTCACAGTACTTTGATTTTCAGAGTTGGGGTGCTTCTTGCCACACCTCTACCTATTGTCTTCCATTGCCCCTGGGCCCAGTGCTTAAGGGGTGGGGCTGAGGCATGTTCTTGGGCAGGGCCATTTCAGGATTGGGTGGGCAGCCTATAACTGCAGACCCAGCTGGGGACCTGAAGCTAGAGTGGCCCAGGATCTTGGTGGGAAAGACCATTGTGCTGCTGCTCTTAGCTGGGTGTCTTAATTACTGTTCTATTGCTGTGAAGAGACACTGTGACCACAGCAACCCTTAAAAAGGAAAGCATTTAATTGGGGCTGGCTTACAGTTCAGAGGTTTAGTCCATTATCAGCGTAGCAGGAAGCATGGCGGCATGCAGGCAGACATGGTGCTGGAGAAGGAGCTGAGAGTTGTACATCTTGGTCCTCAGGTAGCAGGAAGACAGAGAGACACTCCTGAACCCTCAAAGCCCACCCCCACTGATACAGTTCCTCCAACAGTGCCACACCTTCTATTTCCTCTCGAGTAGCGACACTCACTAATGACTGAGCAGCCAAACCTATGTGCCTATGGGCCATTCTTATTCAAAGTATCACAGTGGACAATTCAGGGTCCCTGTATCCATAGGCCTAGGAGACCCACAGTTGGCAGGAGCAGTAGGAAGCAGGCCTGGGAAGAGAACTGCTTCTGTCTTCAATTGGATGATCTATCTGGCCTCAGCCTTCTCATCTGAGAAGTGGGACTTTGTTTTCACATCTGAAATGCATGTCTAAAGCCTCTTCCAGCTCTGAATGTCTCCCTTGCATGCTAGGTTGCTATGGAGATAGGAGGGGTTTGAACAGGATGTACTCCTATTGGGAAGTTGACCTCCCTCTAGCTAAAGTGACCTATGGGTCTCCGTAAAAGGAAGATAATGTCATGTCTTTTTTGGATCATTGTCTACCAGAGCAAGCCCAGGGCAGGGAGTTCCTAAACCAGAGCTGTTTGTATGCTATAGGCCTTAGAATTGCCTGGGCCCTGAACTTGATGGATCAGTGGGACCCAGCACTTTAATCACCGCAGAGGAGACAAGTTATGTAAACAAGGACGTCCAGAGGGACTGATGGGCGAACAGCCAAGGCAGATGAGGCCCAGGTCTGTCCTGGCTACTACACCTCAGGGGAGCCTGAGGTGGTGGAGGGAGGGAGTAGGCTTCCATAACCACGCTAAAGGAATTCCTTATAGTAAACAGTGTTCTCTCTAGAGGCAAATGTTACGAATGTCTCTGGGGATCCCTAGCTGATCTGCTTGCTTCCTGCCAGAGCTGAGTGAGGCTTGATCCAGCAGGACAGAGGCCTCATCCCATTAAGGCCTCCCTTCAACTCACTGTTGAGGTTTGAGAATCTTTACCATACAAAACCTGTTCATTTTCTTCGAGCCCTTCTGGATCTGTTACCTGCCACACCAACACTCCCAGACCTTTATTCTGTGTAACCTGCTGTCTGCTCTCAGACCCCCAGGGAGCCCGAGGTAAAAGTATCTTGTAGCTGATTCTGGCAAGGGTCCTCATTCTGTCTTATGGATGACTTACCTACTGTGTGCCTTCACACAGTGAGAAAGACAGAAAAATCTTGGTGTTCACACACACACAACCCCCCCCACAAACACAAACACACAAACATACACACATACACACACAAACATACATACAAACACACACATACACACAAACACACACACATACATACACATCACACACACACCACACAAACATACACACACATCGCACACACAACACACAAACACACACAAACATATATACACAAACACACACATCACACACACAAACACACACATCACATACACACAATACACAAGCACACATCACACACACAAACATACACACATACATGCACACACATACACACACACACACCTGTGTGCACATGCCAAGCAAGTGCTCTTTCATGTTTCTTGTGTACACACAGGCCAGAAGAGTACATCAGCTCCATTACTCTCCACCTTATTTGAGACAGGGTCTCTTACTGAACCAGCTATGCTGGTAGCCAGTAAGCCCCCGCCATCCTCCTGTCTTGAAACCGCATGCCACAGCATTGGGCTTACAAGAGTGGAGGCAGGCATACAAGGAAGATATTTAGATCTGGAAGAGGCTTTAGACATGAACTTTGGCTGTAAAAAAAAAAAAGTTCCATTTTTCAGAGGAGAAAGCTGAGGCCCAGGTTGGGAGTGATCTGTTCACAGTTCATCCAATTGGAAGGAGAGGCACGAGGGGCTTTTCCCAAGTCCTTCCCTTCCTGCCTTCTACTGTTCCTGCCAACTGAATTTCTTAAAAAAAAATTTATGTATATGGCTGTATGCCTACATGTATGTCTATGAACCATGTACATGCCTGGTGCCTGTGGAGGCCAGAAGAAGGCACTGGATCTTCCGGAAATAGAATGAGAGAGTTGTTGAGTTGCTGTGAGGTGACTGGGAACTAAGCCATCTTTCCTTTCTAAGGACACTGATAATCCTTTTGAATCAAGGTAGGCCCTGACCTTATTCAGCCTGGATAACCTTCTAAGAGGGTCTGTCACCAAATACAGTGGGCACTAAATGTTAGGGGTTCAACATAAAGCTTTTGGTGGGGGCATCGGGGAGTGGGGTTACAATTCATCCATAAAACCCTTGCAATGAGTTCTGCCTTTCATCTAGCTACTGATTGACAAGGTTGGGCTTTTAGGGTCTTCACTCATCTGGAAGAAGGGGTACTTGGAGCAGTGACTGGAGTACTTTACTCTAATGTCGTTTATCAATCCTCAGCAAATTTAATCTGTCAAACATTCTCCTCGGGTTTTGTGTGCACCAATCATGTTCCTAGGACTCACCCTGAAGGCAAGCATATTAACAGGGGGCTTGGTCCTAGGTCAGGTATGAGAGAGAAAGAGAGAGAGAGAGAGAGAGAGAGAGAGAGAGAGAGAGAGAGAGAGAGAGAGAGAGAGAGAGAGAGAGAGAGAGAGAGAGAACATCCTGGACCAACTAACCCCATAACCCCATTCTCTCACTTTGCAGACAATGATATCCGGGTATGGTGATAGACGGGGTCCTGCAGGGGAGACATCCTGCTCAGATGCAGGAGTCACATACCAAGCTCAAGAGACATGGTATGAGTACCGTGGAGAGAAGCATGTACTCTTTATTTAAATGTTTTTTAAATAAAGACTTGTTTCTCTCTCTCTCTCTCTCTCTCTCTCTCTCTCTCTCTCTCTCTCTCTTTCTCTCTCTGTCTCTCTGTGTGTGTGTCTGTGTGTTTGTGTGTAGAAGTCCTGAAGCCAGAAGAACGTGTCAAATTCCACAGAGCTAGAATTGAAAGTAGGTGTGAGCCATTTGATGTGGGTGCTGGGAACTGCACCCAGGTCCTCTGCAAGAGTAGCACATGCCCTTAACCACTGACTCATCATCTCTCTAGCCCTCTGTGCCCCACATCAAACATTTTTACAGATGGAGTTATGGTCCAAGAAACTTTCTTTAAAACAAATAAACAAACAACAACAAAAAACCATGTTTTTTTCAAGACAGGGTTTCTCCATGCAACAGCCCTGGCTGTCCTGAAACTAACTCTATAGACCAGACTGGCCTTGAGTTCCCAGAGATCCGCCTGCCTCTGCCTCCTAAACGCTGGGATTAAAGGCGGGCCACCACTGCCCAGCTCTAAGAAGCACTTTTTAAAGTGGCATGCTTTGGGTGATGTTTCAAACTGTTTGCTTTTGAGGTAAGGCCTCCTATAGCCTAGGCTGGCCCTAAGTTCCTGGTCCTCTTGAGCTTCCATTTCTTGAATGCTCCTGTTAGGACTGAAGCTTATGCTTCCAGGCTCAGTTTATCCTACCCAGGCCATGAAACCTAGGGCTGCATGCATGCTAGCCAAGTACTCCAACTGAGCCACAGCCCCAAACCTCAAAGAACATTGAATTCCTCGGCTTCTCTACTCACTGGCTAAGAATTCTGGGTACTCTTGCCTGCTATAATACAGGATGCGTAGCTAAACTGAATTTTAGAGTAACACATATTTGCAGTAGAAAAATGTCCTCCACGGCAGGCTGGGAAATATGTATACTTTTAAAAAGTTACCATTTTACCTGAAGTTCCCATTTAACTGGCAGCCCCAGTTTTCACTTGCTAAAGTCTGACGGCCATTCCTGAAGGAAGCAACCTTTGCTCACTCATATCTGCTACCACCCACTGTACTTAGCTCAGTGTCTTTTTCTCACCTGGGCTTTTAGGAAGCCTTAACCTTGTTGACTGGTGGACTCAAGCAGGCCACCCTGTGTCATTTAGATCCAGGGCTATATAGATACCCTCAAGGAGATAGTTTGGGGAAGGTATAAGAAAAGGGTCAGATCTGAGGGTTTTGATCATTTCAGCTGGGGATCTCTTCAAATACACCAAAAGCAAGAGTAAGTGCAAGAGGGAGGCTGCCTGAGACTTAAGGTGCATATGTGTGTGTGTGTGTGTGTGTGTGTGTGTGTGAGAGAGAGAGAGAGAGAGAGAGAGAGAGAGAGAGAGAGAGAGAGAGAGAGACTGGGGATGGAATTCAGGGCCATATTCTTGTTAGTTAGTGCCCTACCACTGAGTTCCGTCCCTCACCCTCTCTCTCTTCTTGAGTGCAAGTAAGATTTGGGAACACAGCATGCCGTCACTCTCTCAGTTCTGCTATGTAACAGGAGAGAATTTGTGAAGACATCTAAGGTCCCTGATCAGATGACTTTGACGAAACCAAAAAGATGATCATTCAGGGTGGGCCTGACCTAATCAAAAGACTTTCTATGAAGTCAGAAAGGAGAAAACCATCAGCGAAAATCCCCAGCTTTAAGGCAAGGAGCTGAGACAGATCCCCGGCTGTCAGCTGGCAAAGTAGATGAGGACCTGAGACCTCCTGCCAGAAACTGAGTTCCACTGGCAAGCACTGAGCCTGGGGAGCCTCCGAACTCCAGAAAGGCAGACAGTGGGCAGACACTGTGTGATTCAGGAGAATTAGAGCAGAAAACCCAGTCCTGCTGGATCCAGACTCTGACCTGAGGAAATGGAGGTGGACACACGTTGCTTGAAGCTGCTTGACTGTGGTAACATGCCACACAGCAGTGAAGCGGGATGACAGCTGGGCGCAGTGTGACAAGCTTCTGTTGTCTCTGCATGCCACCTCCCAGGGTTCCCCTGCTAGCATCTCCACTGCGGTTTTTCTGTATCTTTTCCTCTGTGAATTCCTCAAAAAGCACCCTGTGAATCCTCACAGCTCTCTTTTCTTCTATTTTTTTTTTCCTTAGCAGCTTCTTTCTCCCATCCTACAA
This sequence comes from Phyllotis vaccarum, assembly GCA_033318265.1. Lineage (NCBI taxonomy): Eukaryota > Metazoa > Chordata > Mammalia > Rodentia > Cricetidae > Phyllotis > Phyllotis vaccarum. The sequence continues at coordinate 130,377,549 of JARWLC010000013.1, forward strand.
TTGTATACAATCACTCACCGCATCACGGCTCTTGATGTCTGCATATACAGCAGTGATCCCACAACATTATAAAAGAGCTGAAAGATTCCTGTTGCCTAGTGACGTGGCCTGCTTAGTTTGTGCATGGACAGGGGGATGTTGGCGCAGCAACAGCTCACCTGACAACACATTGATCAGAATGTGTCCTCATCATTAAGAGTAGCATGACTGTGTGACCTTCCTGTAACCCTGCCTCCTCACACCAGATAGTGTCATATTTCTTTCCTTCACAGCATCAAATTTCTTGAAAGCGTGATCCCCACCTCCCCTGGCCCACTTACTGCACTGCCAATGGCCTTTGGATGCACGTGTGCATTCAGATTTCTTAACCTCATCATTCTGTACATCGCCTTCCTTCATCGCTTAACTGAGCAGATTTCATGCTGTGATTGGGAGATACCCACCTCATGGTAGGTCTGACTGGTTTATGACTGGGTCCGGGATATATGACAGAAAGAAACCAGACCCTGGTGATAACATGAATATTTGGGATTAAACCCTCCCCGAGCCTATCTGTTCTTCTCAGGCACTTTACAATTCTGTGAGACAGTGAATGCCTTTAAGGTACATCAACTGTCCCCATTGCTACACACTTCCATAGCACCTAATACCATCCATCGCTTCTTTATAAGTAACAGAAAACTCAAAGCATGGTGGCTTAAACATGCCGAAAATGTTTTCTCTCTCTACAGTGAGTCATCTGGGGAAGACTGGGGTTCTTTATACTTCTCTTTGGCTTTTCCAAACACTTTCCCCGTTAGAATCCCAAAATGGAGTTTGCAGATATATCCAGTACATCTGTGGTTAAGACAGGAAGCAGGAAGGCAGGGTTAAAGAGGCACCACTACCATCTGCGTTCTGCCGATGTCACCACCGTGTCACATGCCATCCTGGCTACAAGGGAGTCTGAGGCAAGATTTATCCTTTTCAGACCCTGTACCAGTGGCCGGCTGGCTAGATGGGCATTTGAGTAGAATTTTGAGCAATCTGACATGGCCAAGCTTCCGGGTTCTCCACTGAGCCATTTGCCCTCTGGGCCTGCTACCTGTGCCTCGTGTCTGTCCAGCGGTGCACAGGTGCCCAGCACCCCTCACAACTGCTGCCACACTAAGGTCAATAGGGCCTCTCAGAGCCTCCACTACGGCCATAGCTAGGAACCTGATAGTGCCAGGGGCCCGCAGTGAGGAGACAGAAGAGCTGTCTTCTCTGCCCCCAGAGACACAGAAGCCAGGGGAGGCGGAAGAGAGTGAGCAAAGAAAGATGGGCCGTGACTCTGAGCTCCATTCTGACGGTCACTGGAATTGCCATGACACACCAGGATGGTTTTGTTAATTCTCCCGCCTGATTTCCCAACGACAGACCGGACTCTGCAAGGGTGAAACAGGAGTCGGGTGACAGCAGATTCTGACACTGAGTGGAAAGAGAGGAACAAGGGATGGTGGAATGGTACCACACAACCCAGCAAGACTGCATCAGTGGAAATCCTGCCGTGTGACTCACTTTCTTATATGGATTTCCTTATTCTGAATGTACTTATTCTTCTTCAGAGTAGGTTTTCTAGACCTTCGCTTCGAAGTGGCCCACGGGGATGGTGGTTGTGTTTCCCCTCAGTAGCATGTATAATAGGGTCCTAGGCCTCTCTACCCCCAAATTTGTATAACACGTAAAACTTGACCCACAACTAGAAACCCATTCAGGTCTCTTCCCATTCACTGGAGCTTGCTTCCCTCAGCTTTCACCTGGTGAGCTCCTCACTGCTCTACGCTGCTTCCATCCTTGTGGTCTGGAGGAAGGAGAGGTACAACACTTTCAGATTTGTTTCCATCTTCAGAGGCCTTGGGGAGCCTCAGCAATAGGCTTCTGAGAGGAGTTGAGGAAGGCAAGAAGCAAGTGAGAAGTGAGGGAAGGAGGGAGGAGGGGAGGGAAGGAGGGAGGGGCAGAGGAGGGGGAGGAGGAAGAAGAAAGGCAGAGAGAGATGTAAAGGGAAGGAGGGCGGAAGGAAGAGAAAGGGAGGGAGAGAGGGAGAAAGGACAGAAGAAAGGATGGATGGAGGGAGGGAGGGATGAAGTCAAAGCTGGGGACTGTGAGACCCCCAGGCGTAATCTGGCTCTTTGTCTGTGGCAGCCTCAGGTTGCCTCTCTCTGTGGGCCTCAATTTCCTCCTGGCAAAAAGAAGGCCTGGATTAGATCACTCCCCAGGCCTCTTATAGCACTGACATTCTGTGATTTTCTCATTTCCTTCAGACCCCATGCTAATGGGTATGAATAAAACATGGGCATCTGAAAGCTCTCAATATTGCAGGTATTTGCTTGGGTTTGTTCTCCACTAACTGCGCAGTAAGCAGCGTCCAGCTGCCTCCTGCTTGGATTGTTCCCCTGCAGCCATGGCCAAAGCCCTGTGGGGAGGCCCAGCCTAGGGACCACTGCTGATTCTGGCTCCCCCTGGATCCTTCCTGAATTCTGGCTTCAAGGGGCAGGATACTTTGTTCTTAGGCCCTAACCCCGACCTAACCCTAACTTGATTTCACAGGGTTGCTCCAGACCCTGGTCTCCACGGCAACAAGAATATTTCCTTCACCTGTTTTACCTGATACCTTTACAGTTTACATGTCTGTCTGATGCAACCTGGGAGGCCACTTCATTGCCCACTTTGGGTGGAGTGGGGGTGCTTCAGGCAGTCTTATACCTGCCCTGCAGTGCCTGCAGCTACAAACTATGTGCTTTCAATGGCTCAATAGATAATACTTGTTTCCTTAATCGTAATTTGATTAGGTCTCTCTAATGTAGCATATGATGTCCTGGACCTCAGAGATCCAATTGCTTTTGCCTCCTGAGTGCTGGGACTGAAGGCCTGTGCCACCACTCTTGACTCAAGTTTTGTTTAGTTTTTTAAAAGGTGTGTGTGTGTGTGTGTGTGTGTGTGTATACGTACCTGAATGCCTGTGGAAGCCAGAAAGGTCACTGGATTCCCTAGAGGAAGAGTCTGTGAGCCATTCAATATGGCTGTTCCCTGTTCCTCATGATAGCACAGGAACTGCTCTTAATTGCTGAATCATCACCCACAACCCCTGTTTGTTTTAAAACAGGGCCTCGTGTGATCCCAGGCTAGCCCAAACTCACTAAGTTACCTGATTGCTGAAGATGACCATGTTCTCCGGAGCCTCCTGTCTCTGCAGTCCCAGTGCTGGGATTCCAGGTGTGCACCGCTGTGCCTGGCCTCTACGGTCAGGAGGATTAAACCCGGGCCTTGGTGAGTGCTAAGCAAGAACTCAACCAAAATTGAAAAAACAGCTTTTGTTATTGTTGTTTGCTTTCGAAAATTATTTTCGGGGAAGAGTTCTGCTTACAGATATATTCCACAACACAAAACCGGGTTCTTAGGTGTTTCCTTTGTCAGCCTAGCTTCTTCCATTCCCCCTCCCACAGTAGTGCACGGTTTGTTACAGTCAACGAGCCAGCATTGGTACACTAGATTTGCATGGCTCAGAAATTTTGATGGTGGGAACCATAAGGACCAGCCACTTCATATTGCTGGCTGCCCTCCCTCAGCAATCTGTACATAAGTTTCCTCCATGTTCTTTTGCAGCTTGATACTTCATTTTTCTTGACTAATAACAGTTTACTAGACCATACAGAAGACCTAATTTCTGATTGGTTCACAGATTCAAAGCCATAACATTTTATCTTTGTCTGCTTCTGTCTGTATTACAAAAAATCAACTTCCCAGAGGATTTGGTTTTGGCTTATGGCTCCAGGAGCCTCTGTCTATGGCTGGCTCCATTACTGTTAGGCATGGGTGAAGTAAAAACATCATGGTTGGGAAGGTGTGGCAAAGAAGAACTGTGTGTTAATGGCAGCTGGAAACCTGGAATCTTCTGAAGAAGAGATGTACCCTTCAGAGACATGCCTCAGGATCCCCTTCTCACTCTCAACCTCTACAGGCTCTGAACTCATCTGTGGACCAGCTCACTGGTGACGTTAGATCATACCAGCACTATCATCTGGGTCCAAACCTTCCAGAAGTGTGCCCTTGGGACCATTTGATTTCCAAATCATTCAGAGCTAGATGAACAACTCTGACCCAGATACAAAAATCTCTAAGAAAGCTTGGAGCTTTCTTAGAACTTTAGAACTGCTAAAGTGCTTGCCACCAATGGCATGGATTCAGTCCCAGTACCTACATAGAAATCTGGAGGTGGCAGCAAGGCCTGTAATCCCAGTGCTGGAGGGGTGGAGCTGGGAGGGTCTCTGGGGCTGGTGACTAGCCATTTTAGCCAATCAGTGAGCTCCGGTTCAATGAGAGGCCTGGTCCCCAAAATAAGGAGAGTGATTGAGGCAGACAGAGGACACTGACTGTCTACCACATTTACATGTATGCACACACACATACATACATACACACATACATTTTTAATAATTTAAGAAACTTATACTTCAGGACAGTTTAAACTAATGTACATGATGTATTTAACATGGAGAAAACCCAATATCTTCAAACCTGAATTTTGAGTATTGGTTATGAAGCAATTACTATTACAGAAAAGTTCACTTTTACATTACATTTAAAATAGGAGTTGATTGACAGTTTTCCACAGGAACTAGGTGTGCATTCACACTACAGATTTTCAATGAGCACATTAGATACTGTGAGACAGAATGTAAAAGGGTGACACTCTTGATAATGATGCTCAGATCCCAAGTGTGAACTAGGCCTCTCCCTGATAATATACAGTTTATACTATTTATAACTAGTGTCTGTCTTTTCAAAATAGTAGCTAAGAGAACAAGGGATATTTTTGGGTTTCTCCAAAAATATTAGATGGTGTATCAGTTAAGTGTATGCTAGCTGAGATAACACAGCATAGCAAATCTCTATTTATTTTTGCTTACAAGAATTCCAAAACAGATAATGCTGACTAGCAGAAGTGGGGTAGGGTAGAAGATACTCTGCTCCCTGTAGTCATTCAAGGTTGACACCCAGGCTGACAGAAGCCTTGTCATCTTCCACAGGTGCCTTTTGAGAAGGGTGACCAATCATTCCAGGTTTGTCTCTAACTGAATGGTCCTTAGATTCTAGATTTCCAGCGTAGAATAGGGACAGTTCCTAGCAAACTGGAACACTGGGTCACCTAATTTCAAGACTGTTCTAAAGGCTGACCTCTATATGGTAGCCAAGGAAAGAGAGCAAAGAGTGGTATGGAAGGTCTTGTGGGCCAGGGTATTCCACAGTCTTGTGGCTGCAAGGGAGAATGGGAAATGTAATTTGATCAAATGTCTAAAAAGGAAAAGGAAGTATATTGAATGGTAAGCTGATGATCTCTCTAATCATAGAAGGGAAATCATACAGGAAGACTGGACATTATCCCTAGTTCACACTTGGGATCTGAGCATCATTATCAATAGTGTCACCCTTATAGTCTTTCTCAGTATATGTGTGTGTATGTGTGTGTGTGTGTGTGTGTGTGTGTGTGTGTGTGTGTGTACTATGCACATGCACACATGTAGAAGTGAGAGTACCCTTGGAGACCAGAAGAAGAGGGTAGTGGATCCCCTGAAGCTGGAGTTACAGGTAGTTGTGAGTTGCCCTGTATGGGAGCTGGGACCATGCTCTTAACTACTTTGCCATCTCTTTAGATCTAGTGGTTTGCTCTATTTCCTGTCCCAATTTGGTTTTCTTCCTGTGGGGATCCTTAAAGAAGGTCATTCCCTTTGCCAACTGGCAGACACCTAGAAAGAATGGTTGCCCCTTCCTTTTGAAATGAAAGCCTCCTTTGCACTGTAGTCTACAGCATTCAGGTTTGCTCTGCTTGAGAAGCCTGGAATATTCTGGTATTGGGAGAAAGCTAGGGACCAGGGTATGGGGGAGATAGCAGTTACAATAATCCCTAAAAGGGAACCAGGTTGCATGCAGCAGGGAGACGCCATATTGGAAGGGCTACAGGCTGTAAAGTTTTGATCTATAGTTGAATTGGCAAGCTACAGTCTATAGTTTCTACTTCATACTTATATGCAGTACATGTTCACATGCTATTAGTGGTCAGTGGATGTATTTTTCCAGGACCAGATGGTCAGTGGGTTTCCATGGGAGTTGGTATACCAAGAGGGTTGTCACCTCTTCCAGAGGCTCTGAGAGAGAATTAGGACTGTTAACTGCGGAAGTAGGTAGAGCCACTGAAGATGCAGGGTGAGTCTGCACTCATGTTTTATCTTGTGCCCACTCTGCCCTCTCTCGGGACCCATGCAGTCAGAGAGCAGATCTGGCAGGTGGTTTTCAGGTCTGATGTCAGGGTTTTGGGTAGTAGGCACAGGTTATTCTTATCTTCCTGGATAATGATGCTGATTTCACTCACAAAACTCCAAGGCAAGTCCAACTACTGAAAAGGTGGGGGTTTACTTTTCAGAGGTTTCAGAGCTGACCTTTCCTTTCTTCTTTCCCTTCCTCCTTCCTCCCTGTTTGTTTATTTTTAGGTTGAGACAGGGTTTCTCTTTGTAGTCCTGGCTGGCCTCGAACTCTTAGAGATCGCCCGCCTCTGTCTCCCTAGGCCAGAGATTGAAGGCTCTGGCCACCACCGCCCAGTTGGTTTTCCTTTCTTAACTCCCTCTTAGGCATCACAGACTCAGCTGGTTTATTAATTTCCTGTGGTTGCCAAGACAAATCACCCCAAACTTGAGAGCTCCAGCTTCTAGAAGGGAGAAGTCCCATAGTCATATGACTGGTGAAGACATCCTGGAGTGTGTTCCCTCTGGAAGCACTGGGGAGAAATCTCTTCCTTGCATCTCAGCTTCCTGGGGGCTGCTATTCAGCCCAGCTTTGTCTGGGTCACTTCATTCAGTGCCTCTGGGATCATACAGCCTCTTCTTCTCTCCTATATCCTGTTGCCTCTTCTTTAATGGACACCTGTGGTATCGTTTTTGTATCCTCTCGAGTCATTCAGAATAATCCCCCTATCTCATGATTCTTAATTCAATCACATCTACAAAGTCCTTTCTTGGCATTACAGGTTCCAGGACACAGATAAATGGTTCTTGGTTTCACTTTTGCAGATGTAAAATGAGGGGCAGGATGGGAGAGGAGCTTGGACTCCCACAGCCACAAACACACAAGATCCTTTAAACAGCGGGAGACCTCTCTGGATACACATAGTAGTGGGGGGTGTGGGGGGGAGGAGACCACCTGCTTTGTGCCAGATGCTCCTGAGTTCATTTTAATTCTTTCAGAGCCTTCTGAACAGGCATTAAAATTTCCACTTAGGTATGTGAGACCCAGACAGCTTAAATGACTTGCTTAAGGTAACACAGTGGGTAACAGCTAAACTGCCGTCTGACTCCAGAGGCCATGTTCTTTCCACGGGGGGGGGGGGGGGGGGGGGGGGAGTTTTGTGAGGGTGAGGACTCGGTTGGAATGTAGACGAACAAGCCCTTTTGCACTTGTTGGCTGATCCACCACTCCCCAGCACAGGAATGTCTGGCCTTCTGCCTGTCTCTGAGATAATCCCTGAGCTGTGGGCTCAGCATGACTACAGGTCTGGATTGTAGACAGCAGAGTAGACCCCTGAGAGAGATCCCCGAAGCTCTCTGAGGGCCTTTCAGCATCTCTTGGTTTTCACAGATGGTGTTCTAACCCTCCCCAAACTTCTCCAACATGAAGCAGACCATTATCTCTTTTCATTCTTTATGTTCCAGAGAGTTCCTTTTCTCCTTACACGTCTGTTTAGCCACCTACAGGAAGACAGGCCAAGGGCCCTAATCCTAAAGTGAGCTGGTGTGTGTTGCTGCCTTACACAGACAGACACATGCCTGAAGGTTATTTCCCACACTGGGACTATAGATACGAGGCCAGTGGGAGTGAATGATGAACAGTTTAAATTCTGGCTTTCCCTTACAACAAAACAGTTACTCTGATTGTTTTTATTTTAAATCAGTGGTTAAATACATTTAAGTCATCCACTCTCTCTTATTCCCCCACCCTTGCTCTACTGTTTTCTTTCAATTCTTAGGATGGAATCCAGGGCCTCACACATGTTAGGCAAACACTTCACCAAACTACATATCGGCCCCACACCCTCTCTCCTGATGACAGGGCCCAGGGGGTTGTCACCTCTATGCCACTTGGCATCAATGAGGGCATCTCTGTTGTGGTTAGTTTTCACTGTCAACTTTATGAGATCTATTTGATTTTTTAAATTATTATTTTCTTTATTTTTATGTTATATGTGTAATTGTTTTCCCTGCATGCATGTATGTGCACCATGTGTGTGTCCAGTTCCCTCTGAGATCAGAACAGGGCACAGATCCCATGAAACTGAAGTCGCAAATGATTATGAACTGCTGTGTGGGTTCCGGGAACTGAACCTGGGTCTTCTACGAGAGCAGCGAATGATCTTAACATCTGAGCTTTCTCTCCTGCCCCAGAACCACATAGACAGCACACCTATGAGTGTCTGTGAGGATGTTTCCAGAGAAGTTCAATTGAGGAGGAAAGACCTGTCCTGGATGGAGGAGACACCATCCCATGGCCGGGGTCCTGAACAAGGTAAGAATAGAGGCAGCCACCTGCGCTCCAGCATTCCATTCTGCCTCCTGACTCTGAAGATGATGCAACCTGCTGCTCATGCTCCACTTCTGCTACCAAGTCTTTGATGCATCCACTGAAGCCACGAGTCAGAAGAAAGTCTCCCCTCATATGCTGCTTTGTCACATGCCTTGCTAAGGCAATGAGAGAAAGTAATGACCATAAATTGGAAAGCCAGGATTGAAGTATCCAGTTTGCTCATTTCATCTGCTGTCTGGCCTGGATAGATCCAAGCAGCTGGAAATTAGAGTAAGTAGAGGTCTACCGGTCTTCGCCTCTACTGTGGTCACTCTGTGTGGTCTCTCTGACATGGAATTTCTGAGGAAGCCAGAGTTTTTAACATGTTGGCTCAGGGCTCACAAAGCATGTGGTCCCAAGATAGAGAGCCATATGGAAGCTATCTCATTTTACGCTGTAACCTTAGACATCACCTAGCATCACCCCTGGCATATGCTATTAGTTGAGGTGGTCACAGGGGTCTACCAAGCTTTAAGAAATAGAGACATTTACTCTATATGCTGATGGGAGTGTAGCAAGGTCACATTAATATTTGAAAAGTGTGTGATGTTGGAGATAATGTTGAGACATTTAGAAGAAAGTCTACCACAATGGTGGGAGCTAAGAAACCACTACCAGCAGGCTTATTTTGTTTATGATTTTTTTTTTAAATTACATTCATTCATTTGTTGTGTGTATATGTGTTTACAGATTAATGGATAAATTTACAATTATAAAATCTGTGATCAATGATTGGCTGTGTGTTAGATATGTAGCCAATAGTGACCTGAAGCAAAAACATATATTTTTCTCAGGGATTTACCTTTGGGCAGGGCCCAGGCGGGGTTAGCTCACACTCACATGGAGGTAGGGATAACCTGAGGGGGAGTAAATTTTTTTCTTCTACCATGCGGGACCCAGGGATTGAACTCAAGTTCTCAGGTTTGGCAGCCAGACTTTATCTCCTGAGCCATCGCCAGTCTGGACTTCCGATTAGCATATCTGTATTTCACTCTTCTGTTCCCTTGTCACAATATTCTGACTCTCTTTCCAAGAAGTTTAACACAAAGTCCTATCCAGCCTCAAAGGTCAAACGTGCAGGTATGGCTGTCTATATACATGGCTCTTGTGTCTTCTTTGATGGGCTTGTGTGCTACCCTCTTCACCTCCCCAGAAGAAGAGTCCGATCACCCTCCTTTGTTACTATAACAAATAATTAGCTTAGAGAGAGGAAAGGTTTATTTTGACTTATCATTGGGGTTTCAGTTCGTAAACAACTTGTCCCATTGTTTTGGGGCAGTATTGGCCTGTCACAGTGGGTGGTGTGTGGCCTAATCCCCAGCTAAATGCAACTGAGTAAATGATGTTGGCTAATGGCAGGTAGGGTTGAAGATCTGCCCTGCCAGAATCCCTGATTCAGGGAATTAAGAGAAATAAGAAATCACTGTCATTTAAACTACTAGCATCAGGGCACTTTATGCTACCCCAAAGACTCATGAAACACAGAGCTGTTTCATCTATGGATACATAGGTTTCTTCTCTTAGACAAATTAGTTCCTTTTCTGTTGCTGTGATAAAATATCATGGTCAAATGCAACATAAGGGAGGAAGTTTATTTCGGCTTATGGTTAATAGAGCTGTATATTCATAATGGCAAAGGTGTGGCATCAGGAGTGGAGAGTTGAGTGACCACATCTTTATCCACAGACAGAAAGCAGAGGGGTTGAACTGAAAGTGGAGTAAACCTGTAGACTCCCAAAGACTTCTCGCAGTGACATACCTCCTCCATCAAGACCCCACTTCTCAAAAGGCCCATTACCACCCTGAACAGTAACATCAAATGATGATCAAGTGTTCGAACATGTGAGCTGATGGAGGACATTCTCATTCAGACCACCAAACTCAGACAAATAACACCAATTATCAGCACCCCCATCTCCCCAGCCTCAATCCAGTAATGGAACAAGAGGCCATAGTAAATGTCAATGTTCTGAAAAGTGAAGGATGGGGGGGACACAGAGGTCATAGTATAGTATGGCACTCTTCAGATGCTATGTGAAGGCCTCTTATCTGGGGATGGAGACAACTCCTTATCGGGTCCTAAATTTTTTTTTTTCTAGTTTTCCTCTTACCGTCTTCCTCTTCCATATTTAACAGGTCCTGGGGAAATCTCTTCTAGAAGGATTCCGGAACATTCTCAGCCAGTTTCCTACTCATTGTGGGCAACTCAAGCACTGTTTTATATCCATGCCTAACTCAAGAAATATTCTGTTTGTTTGATCCGGGCTCAATGTTTCTTTGACAACACAAGACCCTTAAGAATGTAATGGGCTACTCAAATGCTTGTTCCTAGTCACTTCAGTGGTCATATTCAAAACTAAAGATATGTTTTTAAAATGTATGTGTGTATACACATGTATGCTTGAGTTTATATGCACCATGTACATACATGGGCCAGCGGGTACTAGAAGAAGGCATTGGATCCCCTGGAACTGGAGTTACTTACTGGTAATTGTGGGTGCTGGGAACCAAACCCAGATTTCCTATAAAAGAAGTAAGCACTCTTAACTGCTGTGCCTTCTCTCCAGCCCCAAGGATACATTTTTAATATCCGCTCTACCTCCTTGCCTTTTCTTTTCTGTACTGTGTTTTCTGCATTTAGCAGCAGCCATTTAAAGACTTATGGGCACGGAGAAGAGGGGCAGGTTCACTCAGAGCTGGAGTTGCAGATGGTTGTGAACAGTTATGTGGTTGCTGGGAACTGAACCCTGGTCCTCCGCCTCATTTTGACCTTGAATTTTTTTTGCCATGCAAAGATTATCTCAGCTCGGCCCTATTTGAAACTGCAAGTTGGACAGAATATTTGTTAGAGCCAAGCAGTGGTGGGACACACCATTAGTTCCAGCACTCTGGAGGCAGAGGCAGGAGGATCTCTGTGAGTTCACGGCCAGCCTGGTCTACAAAGCGAGTTCCAGGACAGCCAGGGCTGTTAAGCAGAGAAACCCTGCCTGGGAGGGGGGTGGGGAGTGGGGGGGGGAGGAGTCATGATTGGCCTGTAGAGTGAATCGGTTCTCTGATATTTCAAGCTGTTTTTATTAAATGCACAGTATATCACCACACTGCATGTACTGTCTTGACTGACAATTTGACAGAACTGGAGTCACCTAGGAAGAGAGCCTCAGTTGAGGAATTACCTGGAACAGGTTAGCCTGTGAACATGTCCCCCTGGGTGATTGCATTGATTGTTAATTGATGCAAGAGGACCCAGTGCACTGTGGGTGGCACAGGTCCATGGACTGGGCCATGGACTCTATGAGTAGAGCAAGCTAAGGACTGTGCAGCAGAGGGAGAGACACATGGATTCTCTCTGCCCTTGACTGTGGATGTAATGTGGCTAGCTGCTTGAGTTTCTGGCCCCAAATGATGGGCTCTAACCTGGAGTTGGAAGCCAACTAAGCCCCTTTGTACCTCAGGTTGCTTTTGGTCAGAGTGTTTTATCACAGCGAGCAATAGACATAGAAGGCTGCCCAGCATGGCTCAGTATCTTACCAACCTCTGAGAGGAGAGTCCTTGCTGCCTGGCTCTGTAACTTACATTTATAGTTCAGTAAAACTCGTTTCTGGTACCACGTTTTATAGTAGACAGGATAAAATCGACTGTGCTGTGGAAACAAAGAATCCCCTGTAGCTCAGTAGTGGCCTGGATAAACAGGAATAGAGGTCACACCAACGTCTAGTGTGGGTAAGCTACTCTGTCAGCCACGTAAGGAATCTGCGATCCCAAATACTTCTGTCTTAGTGTCTCAGTATATGCTTTATGTGATTGTTGCTGAGCGGGATGGTACAATGGGGAGATTTCATAGGATATTTTTAAATGGTGGGGCTTGGGACAAGTGATTGACGTTATTTCCAATTATATCTCAGCGGCCAGAACCCAATCATACCACGTAGTCTGATTTTAAAGGAGATCAGGAATCTCAGGATGAGGAAAATGAAACAGAATTTGGTGTCCACATACAACCAGTTCATCCACACCACTTCCCAGCACTTCCCAGTTTCGTTCACTGTCCTTGTTAAGTGCTTAATGCACTTCCACTTAGTCCTGCATCAGTATACCTCTCCAGATTTCATGTTCACTAAAGAATGTATGGTTTTCATCTGGCTGTTTGATTGAAGTGGACAGAAAGTATTGTTGACTCTGGGAAATGAGTCTTTGAAGCCCCCACCTCCATTATTTCTGCCCTCCATTGCCTCCTGCAGACCAGAGTGGGCTTATCACAGGCCTAAAGGAAGAATTGCGGGGGGGGGGGGGGGGGGGGGGGCTTTCCCCAAGGTTCAGGAACGTCTACATTTCTCACTGTAAGGCTCTGACTCATCCATGGTTGTCTTTCTCCTAGCTCCAGTTCAAGGAGGAACAGGAAACTCATGAGAATCACGCCCCCCCACCCCCCCCACCCCCTGTTAGCCAGCCTGTGGTGCCTTTGCTGTTTGGCTGTGTCAATAAACCTAAACTACATTTCCGAAGATCTTAGTCTCTGAATAGCTCAATATTAAGGATGGCTCCAGAAGACATTTGCCCATGTTTTGGAAAGCAAAGATGAATCAGCCCTATTTTCACACTGCAGCCTCCAGATCATGACACAGATGCCTGCACAGCCCTGGCTAAGGACATCAACTTTTCCAGCAAGTATATTATAGAGGTTGGAGAAAGTGAAGTGTGGGCTCCAGCCATTAAGAGGGTTCCATTTATCTACGTGCTTTTAAGTACGCAGCCTCTGAGATCTGCCTCTGCCTATAGTCCCTACTTCTTTTTAAAGACTTTTTTTTTTTTTTTAATTTATCTGTATGAGTGTTTGCCTGCACCTGTCTGCACCATGTATGTCTGGTGTCTGTGGAGCCCAGAAGAGAGTTCTAGGTCCTCAAGAATTGGAGTTATAGATGGTTATGAGCAATTATGTGGGTGCTGGGAACTGAACCCTCATCCTCAGCAAGAGTGGTAAGTGCTCTTAACTGCTCAGCTATCCAGCCCTAGTGTTTCCATGTTTCTTGATATTTAGAGACTTGAGTTCTGCCTCACATTGTGCCCTGTATTGATCACCAATATGGATATAGCCAAAGTGATGGACTATCACTTCCAAATTAGGCTATATAAGACAATGTGGCTTTTTTCTTGGCTCTGCCTCAGGTCTCCTAAGATCACTTGATTCAGGGGAAGCTTCGGTGTCAGGAGTGGTCCTGAAGAGCAGTCCATGTGGTGAGAACTTACCTTTTGGTCAAAAAGGGGCAAGGACTAAGGCTTCCCTTAAACAGCTAGGTGAGTTGGCCATCTTGGAAGCAGATTCACAGTCCTAGACAAACCTTCAGATGGTTCTAGGTACCAGCTGATGCTTTGACTGCTACCTCACGAGGCAGTCCCTGAAGCAGAACCATCCAGATAAGCTGCTCATAGGTTCCTGACTTTCAGATACTATATGGGACAATTTTCTTAAAGTAGAATTGGGAGGATAATTTGTTACACAGCAGTGAGTAAGCAGCCACAACACCTATCCTTTTTCTCAACGGCCCCTGCTGCCTTCAGCCCCCCCAGCAGATGTGGTTCAGCATGTTTGAATAGATGACTTGGCTAGTCAGCACAATTGTGTCAAGCAAAATCCCACAGTAAGTCTCTTAAACTACATCATCCAGAGCGTTTCTGCTTCCTAGATCCAACACTACCAACACAACAAAGATCCCAATGATGCTGTAAAGGACTAAAGAAAAATCTTCCCAGCTCTTCCCTCATCAATTTCCCTTGCAGCAAAGGTTTTCAAGTCATGGTTGTGAGTTTAAAAACAACAACAACAAAATGAACAAACAAACAAACAAACAAACAAACAAAAAACCAACAAAAATCACAATGCTTAGAATTCATCTCTAACCTGATTCCCCTGTGGTGTGGGTTGGATAGACACCAGGATTTCTCCAAGTTTCACATGCTTCAATGTGCAAGGAACATTGAAAGCCATTGACCTACAGTATGGTTGACACAACTGGTCCTGCCACGTGTCCCTGTCCCTAGACATGGGTATTCATGGTAATTGTGAAGCAAGGCCTTCTGACACCTAGGAATAGGGGCTCCACAGAATCCCACTGGTGGTATTGGTTGCAGCTAAAGTGAATTTCTTGGGTGGCAGGACAAAGCAACAATGAGCCCTGGTACTTTAGCTCTGTCACCTCTGTAATGGATGCTGTGAGAACTACCCAGGTTAGATTTGTCTTTTCTCAGATCAAGGAACATGTGCTCTGTCTATGCCAAGAGTCTCACTCCATGGATTAAACCTTCATCTTTTCCTGAGAGATCTCAAGGAACCCCAGGCCCTCCATGGACCTCATTTCCTCATCTGTCCAGGAAAGGGGTGTGCTAACTGGACTCCAGATATGGATGTGGGGTTGGAGTGGGAAAAGGCTCTGAGATTCAGGTTGCTGGCTGGGAGTCCTCAGCTGGGACTTCAAGCTCCACATCTGCAGGAGAATAAGGGAACAGCTGGACTGAGAAGGGACTGAGAAACTGAGTTGGGATGGTCAGGTGACTTTTCAGAGATGTCCCTGACTGAGCTGAGAGGCCGGCCCTTTGCATCCCAATAGCCCAGTCAGTAAGTGAAATCTGTCCCCAGGAAGGGATATGGCTCTGATGAATCAGCTTTCTTAGGCTGAGGGCAATTCCTGGGGCGAGACTCATCTGAAAGCTCTTAACAGCGCACACCTCAGCAGCTGAAGGAGTCCCTTAGTCTTGAAGGGGGAAGATACATCTTGGCCTGCTTATGTTGTTTTCCAAAGATGCCATAATCTGTATGGCTGACATAAACAGATGTTTCTTTCTCACAAAGCTGAGCACTGCGAAGTGCTAGGTCAAGGTACTGAAACACTGAATGTCTGGTTCACAAATGTCTGTCCCTCACTCTGTCCTGACAGAGCAGAGGGGGCTAAGTCAGGGCTGGAGAGAGGGCTCCGTAGGTAAAGCTGCTTGAGCTTGTAGCTCAGAGTCTGAATCTCCAGCACTCATATAAGTGCCAAATGGACATGGTGGCCCGCCTGTAATCGCAGCATCTGGGGAGGCAGAAAGAGACAAGCCCGCAAGCTGGCTAGCTAGACCGACCAAAGCAGTGAGCTCCAGCCACAAGTCAAAGACTCTGCTTTGATATATAAGGTGAGAAAGATATTCAATATCCACCTCTGGCCTCTACAGTCCCACACAAGTACATGTGTACTGATGCCCTCGTGTGCGTGTGTGTGTGTGTGTGTGCACGCGTACATGTGCACATCCATGAACACACACTCATACAAACTGAAAAGAGGCAACATAGCTCTCTAGTGAGTCTCTTTTAAGGGCACTAATCTATTTATGAGAACTCCACCCTCATAACCTAATAACCCCCACCCACCCCCACCACCAAAGATCCCAATGATGCCAAATTGCCTCAGGCTTGAGAATGTTAACATAAGAATTTTGAGAAGTATAAATGTTCATCACACAGCAGGCAGATCTGAACAATGCACCCCAGTGAGCACCGCCTCCTTCCACATACAGCTCCAGACTGGGACTGTGTGTGGAGAAGGCGTGGATTTCTTACCATCTTTTGTAGACATGGCATCAGGCACCCCAGGAGAGCAGCTCCAAGGTTACAGGGGACTGAGAGCCTGATTAAAGCCTAACAACTCACCCTAAAAACTCCCTCCCCATTAGCAGAGAGAGAGAGGTGTGAAGTCAACTTGCTCCAAAGCAGCAAGGCCCCAGGGAGAAATTAAAAGGTACTCCTGATGGGAGGTGTGGCTTCCAGAAGGAAGGTCTCTCAGGTACAGCACTCAACTCCCCAGAGCACGGAAGATAACAGAGCTGCCAGGGACTGTGGTCGCCATGGTAATGGTATCTCAGATTCCAACCAAATATAAGCTGCTGGCTGGCCTGTCAATCACACAGCATCTCTGTTTACAGTGCAGGTGCTGGACAGGTGGCTGGCAGTTGTGAGGAAGGGAAGAGACTAAGCTTGGGCATGCACACAGTGGGCTCTTGGGAGCATTTATGCTTAGTGTGTGTCTTTGCATATATGAGTTTTTATAAAGGCAGAGGCCTAGTTCTAGCTAGAATTGAGAGTATAAATTCTGCCTCTGGTTCAGACACAGCAGAACATTCCATTTAAGAGGCCAGAGTTTAGGTCCTCTTCATCCCATTTCAAAATATTGGCAGCTACCCTTCTACTCACTAGAAAGTCATTTCTTTGGAGAAAATTTCCTATCTCCAATAGCCTCATTTAAAATGCAAATGCAGCCATGTATCAACTAATAGCAGGAACACTTCTAAGAATGCATCATTAGGGGATTTTATTGTGTGAACATCCTAGAGTGTACTTACACAAACTAAAACACTAGTGATAGCACCAGGACATATCACCTTATGGGACCATTGTCCTCTATGCTGCTTGCTATTGGCTGAGACATTATAGAGCATGGATATAATGGTCAGTTACCAATGGACCAAGAAAGAATGGGGAGGCCAAAGTGATGACTCAGGACAGAGAGGACAGCTGGACCCACTGGTGGCATGGGGGGAGGGTACTCATGTTTTGCATATAGTAGTTGCCCAACATATTTATGTGAATTTATGAATGCATGGAATATGGGAATAAATAGAGCTATGGTAGGGGAAGGGCAACTGTTGTGGAATAATCTTCTAATACACTGTGAAGATGTGTTGGTTTAATAAAGAGCTAAATAGGCAGTAGCTAGGCAGAAGAGGTCAGGTAAAACTTGTGGACAAGAAAAGAGCTCTCTGGGATAAAGAAGGGCAAGGTCGCCAGCCAGATGAAAAGGGAGCAAGACATGCAAGAGGACAGGTAAATGCCATGAGTCATGTGGCAACATGTAGATGGACAAAAATGGGTTAATTTAAGTTATAAGAGCTAGTGGGACAGGCCTAAGCTATCAGCTGAACTTTTATAATTAATAATAAATCTCCATCTTATTTTGGAGGATCTGGTTGGCAGGACAGAGATAGTCTGCCTATAGGCAACCATGAGAGATAATTTGATGAATAAGGAGAGTGTCTGGAATCAGCTTTAGGCCAGTTCAGTTCTACATATGATGTGTGTTCCTTGGGTCAGGAGTGACACTGGAGTGGCATTGGAGGGGCACAGTGAGGACCTGCCCTCTGAAAACTCAGAGAGTACTGGGGGTAGGGCTTATCTGTTTAAAGTGCCATGATGTGGGAATGTCTTTCTGTACGCTGTGCATATCAATCTTTAAATAAAGGACTGTTTTGGCCCATGACAGGCACCGTAGAAGAAGTAGGTGGGGAATCAGAATAGTTAGGAGAAGGAGGCGGAGTCAGAGACAGATCGAGCCAGCCGCCAAAGAAGAAACACCTAAGGAACACAGGTGAGCCACGGGCCACGTGGCAGGACAGATTAATGGAAATGAGTTAAGATGAAAGAGCTAGCTAGCAATGTGCCTGAGCCATAGGCCAAACAGCATGAAGTTAATATAAGCGTCTGAGTCATTTTGGGGGGAGCCTAATCAGCAGTGGGCGTCTAAGGAGTCTGGGGCGGCAGGTCTGTGGGTCTGGACTTCTGGCCACCCAGGACCAAGAAACCTTAATGCAACAGTGCCATAATAAAATTCTATAAGACAGATGCTTATTGTATTAGCTGCTTTTCTACTGGCTGTGATTTAAGTACCATGAACAAGGCAAGTTATAGGAGAATTGAGTTTCCGCAGGCTTACAGTTCCACAGGGTTAGAGTTCATGATGGCCGAGTAAAAGCATGTCAGAAGGAGCAAGAAGCTGAGGGCTCACATCTTGAACCACAAGCAGGAAACAGGCCAGTACCACTCGGTGAGGCTTTTTGCTCTCCAAGATCACCCCAGTGACATACTTCCTCCAACAAGGACACCCTTCTAGGCTCCCCAAACAGCTCCACCGTAACTGAGGACCAAGTATTCAAATCTCCAACACTGTGGAGCCATCTCATTGGAATCACTACAGTTATAGAGAAGAGAAGAAATGTTTTGTTCTCTTACAGTTCCAGAGGCTGGCATGTTCAAGAGCAAGGGGTCTGCTGAGGGTCAACATATAGGTAGCACCTTTTCTTTGTGTTTACATGTGCACAAAGGAAGTTCTCTGGGGGCCTCTTTTATAAAGATATTAATGTCACTCAGGAAAGTTCCACCCCAGGTGACCTAATGACGTCCCCAAATCCCCACCTTGCAGAATTATTACCTTGGAGCATCAGCCTGTGAATTTAGGAGGACACAGGTTGTAGAAGAACTCTTTTATGGGTCTCCCGGGTATTGGATTATTGTTTTTCATAACAGGGTTTCTCTGTGTAGCTCTGGTTGTCCTGGAACTCACTCTGTAGACAAGGATAGCCTCGAACTCAGAGATCCACCTGCTTGTGTTCCTGGTTTTGAGATTAAAGGAGTGTGCCACCACTGTCTTTAGTGCTGCTGGGGTCCCCTCCCCTCAATCTTCCCAGGCTCAGGTCCCTCTGAACTATGCTTATGAGGAGGAAGAGTCATGTTCCACTGGCTTCTGATTGTTGTCACTGAAGCCTGCTCCTGGGACAAGGGGCTCCTGAGAGCCTCCCTTGGGAAGCAGGTTGCAGGTGCATGCTCTGCGATGATCAGTGCAGCCAATGTCAAGGGGATTAGGGCAGGATACTGGCCAGATCCCTTCTTCCTGTACTGCCCTTCCAGCTGTGTGACCAGAGCAGCTGGTCCTCTTGGCTGCTGCCCAGGAGCTCAAGGGGTCTGGAAGTGGGTCAGGGCTGGAGAGCCACTGTGTTTGCTGAGTAGAACACATCAGCTGCTTCCAGTCAGCCTCTGGTCACAGAATGGGACAAACCGACCCACAGGGGAGCAGGACCCATCTTCCCTCTCTTTGGGTCAAGTACCCTGTCAACCCAGACAGTAATTTAATCACAGACATGCATTTTGGAGGCTTTCAGCTCCCATCCCCAGCTTGCTTTCTGTCTGTTCTTGATTCCTTGGCTGGGATCTGACATCCTCCCCAGAAGCTGACAAGTACTCAAGTGGCTTCCTTTGCTTCCGGTTCCAGCCCTCTTCCCCTCAGGTTTGTTTTTCTAGGTGACTTCATTGCCTCTTGCAGAAAAGGTCACTTGCTCCAAATTCATTTATTCAGTTAGTTATTGAGAGAGGGTTCACTCTGCAGCTCAGGCTAACCTTGAACTGAATGAGTACCTCAGGCTAACTTTGAAGTCATGATCCCCCAGACTCAAGGGAGTACTGAGATTGCATGTGTGCAGCCGGAGGCCCTGCCTGGCTCAGGACTTAGAGGAGTCAGAGCCTGTCATGGGCTCTAGTCTCTCGACTGGATGAAAAGCAGAGGGGTCTGGACAGTTTCTCAGGCTTCCTCTTAAACTGCCAGCTTTTGCATCCTACCTGGGATTCCTCTCATTTCCAGACTCCTGGAGTGTTTAAGGCTAGCCACAGCTGTCAGAGGATTTTCTGTAAATCCATGGCTGGAAGCTCTTCAAGCCCACGAGACATCGGGGAACCTGGACATGTATGGGGGACATTTCAAGGCTCATGTTAAATTGTACCAGGCACAGAGTTTGTTGTACTTTTCAGGGTCCCTCTGTGTAGCCCTGGTGGGATTGAAACTCACTCTGTAGACCAGGCTGGCCTTGAACTCACAGAGATCTGCCTGCATCTATCTCCCAAATGCTGGGATTAAAAGCATCTACCACCATGCCTGGTTCCCCACCCCTTTTGAGACAGGAACAGGCTGGCCTCAAACTTGCAGTAAACATGGAGGCTCAAATTCCTAAGAGCTAGAATTACAGGTACAGTGGCTTTTCATGTGCCAAGGCCAGAGATTCAAGAATCCCTCCGTTGAACTGGCTCAACCTGTGGGGCCTGGAGCTGGCCTGTAGGTCTCCTTCAATGAAGGATCGTATCTGGAGGGACTTAGCTAACTAATTATCAATAAAAAGTGAGAGGGACACACATTCTGTCCATCCAGGCCAGCTAGGAATTTCCAGCTGGTTTATGATTTGCAGGTATTGGGGTTTTGCCATCTAACTGGGATGATATGTGGCTTGTGTTCTACAGTAGAAATATTTGTGATATTTGAACGTCTTTGTCAAGAGACTAACTAGCAAGGACAAGCCTGTTGGTGGCACCCTCTTCTGTGCGCAGCATGGACCTGTGTGGGTCCTCCCTCTGACCCCTAGAAAGAAGCGAGCCATTCCGAGGGCAGCCAGCTCTTGCGTTTGTGAACCATAAAATAAATGCCCCTCATTCACCTTTTCACAAAGGTCTGACCAGTATAGTATTAAAAAGGTTCTGTAATCAGGGACAGGAAGTTTCCCAGGGACTTAGAAATGCTGTCATGAAACCTCCTCCCTGTCTACGGCAGAGGATCAGTCCAGAGATCAAGAGTTATGGAAACAGGAAATGCAGAGCCTTTAGGAAGCACTGCAGAAAGGAAGAGAGTATTTATGACTCTTTTGTCCAATTCTTCTCATCTCATCTTCCCTTTCCTGGTGCCCAGCAACAAATTTCTGACTTTTTTTTGGGGGGGGGGGCAACTGTGTCATTATTGAACAGTCTTCCTGGTGCTGTCACAAACATCCTGCCATTTCCCTTCCTGGGCACATTGTGAGGTCTGTGACATCTGCCTTGTGACTTTGAGTGTGCCCCAGACTAGGCCCGTGTTTCGCTTATCCGTGGCTTCAACGAAAGTTTTTCTTTCCTAGCAGAGTCTGATGGCCAATACCTCTACTCCACAAAGTCATAGGGATCAGGGATCCATCCATTGCTCTATTATCCCTAGGAAGCCATCACTGTCTTCCTAATTTAAAATGGCAACCAGATTTCCGGCCACCCCACTGATATTCCCATTAACAGAAAGGAAGAATGAATGAAGAGTATATAAAAAGAAGAGGGGCCCGGGAGATATCCAGTAGGTAAGAGAATGTGCTGTGCAGACTTGAGGACTTGTCTCACTTGTCAGGGATTCTATGATAAAACTCCATGACCAAAGACAACCTGGGGATGAAAGGGCCTTTTCACTTTACATTCCCAGGTAACTGTCCATCACTGAGGGAGGTCAGGACAGGAACTCAAACAAGTCAGGATCCTGGAGGCAGGAGCTGATGCAGAAGCTACAGAGGGGTGCTGCTTACTGGCTTGCTTCTCGCGGCTTGCTCAGTCTGCTTTCTTATTGAACCCAGGACCACCCACAATGGGATGAGCCAGCCCATATTAATCACTAACTAAAAATAAAATAAAATAAATGCCCTACAGGCTTTCTTATAGCCCATTTTTATGGAGGCATGTTGTCAATTGAGGTCCCTCCCTCTCAGGTGACACTCACTAGCTTGGGCCAAGTTGTTATAAAACTAGACAGCCCAAACCTGAGTTCCAATTCCCAGCACCCACATAAAAAAGCTAGACATGGCTTTATGTACCTGTAAGTCCAACAATGGGAGATGGACACAGGCAGATCCTGGGAGCTGACTGGTCAGCCAGCCTAGTCCAAACGGTAGGCTTCGGTTCACTGAGAGACCCTGTCTCAAGGGAGTAAGATGAAACAAGACAGATGAAGACACCAGGCATTGTTCTCTGGCTCCAGATGAACACACAAAGGGGCACCTTGGGTTCCTGAGTTAGCTCTCTCTTAAGCATTACACAGACCAGCACAATTGGAAGCAGGGGCAATTGTCAAAGATCTATGAGTGGCAAAACAATTTCCATGGCCCCTTCAGTGTTCTCGACCCCTCCTCTAGGGCCTCTGAGAGAGCACTAGCTCTCCCCAGCTTTTAGAGCAGCCTTTCAGATGTTTGCAGAGAGTCTTTCTTCTTCCCCAGCCTAATATTATATACTAGCCAGCTCTTCACTGTTCTGACCTGGGCATGCTCTTAAAGTGTTCCCTTCCACACCTTTAATACTCCAAGATGGAGCTTTATCCTCATGGCTGCAAGATGGCTGCTGCAGTTCCAAGAATCACAGCTTTCTTCCAGAGAAAAGGAAGAGAGTGCTGAAGACAATGGAGCAGGGAAAGTCTGAGCCGTATGATCTTTTGTAAATGACTCAACTTACCCGATCTCCACTTACCTATAAAGTGGTACAATACGACACTTCCCAAAAGTACTGTAAAGGCTAGGGTCCTGCAGTAAGTCACCGGTACAGAGATGGGCACAAAAAAAAAAAAAAAAAAAAAAAAAAAAAACCCAGCAGAATGGAACCTAGCCCTGGCGCTGGCTTTGGGTTTCTGCAGGGAAATAGAAGTCTTCCTAAGCTTCCAGGGACTGCCTCCTCTTTGCCCCCACCATCCCAGTCACTCATTAAAACTGATAAGGTCTTGATCAGACAGGGGCCCTAAGGGAGAAAAGTCACTGGTACTGGTCAGTATAACTTGGGGCCACCCAGGCCATCAGTTCAGTATGGACAGAGGCAGCTTGGTGGATATTAAACATTAGTCCACCTAATGAAAGAGGCTAATGAGGTTTTCACTCAAAGGCTGCCTGGTTCTCAGGTCTTACAGATGTGATGCAGTTTGGAGGGTAGGGGCTGGGGGTGGAGTTGTAGATAAAAGTGGCACTGAAGGTAGTATCCAGAGCCTGCCCCAAGCCAAGAAATTAGTCCCTAGTGAGAGTCCATCTTTCCTGGAGAGGTATCACAGTTCTTTCAAGTTTTATAACCTGGGCTGTGAATCTGGGCTGCATGGAAAGCTGGGTGCAGTAATGCCATTTTCTTTACCACATTATTTTCCACTTGTCCAGACGGAAGTTGAAGAGCAGATGTATTTGGAGATGGAGCCTTGAAAGAGCTAATCAAGTGAAAATTGGATTGTTGTTAGGGGCTGGAATCTACAATGGCTGGCATCCTCATGAGAATGGGAGATTGGGCTGGCAAGACGGCTCAGTAAAAGTCTTTACTGTCAAGCTCAAAACCTGAGTTCAAGACCAAAGACTCATATGATGGAAGAGAGAGAACTGATCCCCACAACCTGCCCTTTGACTTTCCTTCCACAAAAGTCCAGTGGTACATACACTTGCTGCCCATCCCCACAAATGAGTGTAATGGATTTTTTTTTTTAAAGAATAGGATACAGGATATAGATACCACAGAAAAAAAGAGAATGTGAGGATATGGACTGCACGTGTAAGCCAACCATACTGGCCTTGAACTGTTTTTCCACTGTGAGATAATAGATGGGAGATAATAATACTTTTGTGGTCGTACCTTGGCCTATGACTCTTTGTAAAGGCTGCCAGAGCAGGCCAACACAGGCTTTTCCAGCCCTGGCCTATGAGATGAAGGAGGACAAAGAGAAGGATGCTTGTGCATTGGGACACTAGCATCACTCATGGATCTCCCCATACTTTGTAATCTGCCACCTGCACTGTCTCCATTATCAACAGAATGTTCAAAACCAACACCCAAAGGGAGGCAACTGTGGCTAACAGGAGACTCCAAAGACTAGATATTCCAGGGTAGGTACACTTCAAAGACCCATTTAGACACATTTTAAAAATTTATGTGTGTGTGGCATGTGTGCAGTGTGTCCTCTGAGGCCCAAAGAGGTGTAGAACTCACAGACAGTTGTAAAACACCTGATGTGGGTACTGGGAATGGAAGTTTGTTCCTTGAAAAACAGCAAGCACTCTTGACCACTGAACCATCTTTCTAGGCCCCTGTGGGACTATTTGAGAAAAACAATGCAGTCAAGTGGTGGGGTACACACCTTTAATCTCAGCACTCAGGGGGAAAGACAGGCCGAGCTTTGAGTTCAAGGCCAGCCTTGTCTATAGAGTGAGTTCCAGGACAGCCAGGGCTACACAGAGAAACCCTGTCTTGAAAAAAAAAAAAAAAAAAAAAAAAAGAGGGGGAGAGAAAACCAACAGAAAATCACAAATAACACAAAATATATTGTGGGACCGGAGAGACTGCTTAGCACATAAGAACATCTGCTGCCTGCTGACCTGAGTTCCCTTCATGAAACCCATATGATAGAAGAAGAGATACCACTGCCCCAAGTTGCTTCTGACCTCTCTACACAGGCACATGCCACCCCCCCCCATGTGCAATGCAATCATAGTTTAACTCTTTCCCATTTATTTTTCAAAAAACTAAATTATATTTATTTTAAAAATTATACATATGAGTGTATGTGCTGGTGTTGTGGAGGCCTTAGGGTATCGGATCCCCTGGAGCTGCTATTTGTTTCAGGTAATTGTGAGTCACCTAACGTGGATGCCAGGAATCAAACCCCGGTTCTCTGAAAGAGCAACAATTGCTCTTAACAAGTGAGTCATCTCTCCAACCACAGCAAATAATAAAAGATCCCTTGCGAATGTGGACATTTAAGTGAGAACAGGAACAATTAAGATTCTAGGAAAAGCAAACCCTCTACCTATGATATTTCATTAGATGTTTGTAATTTCTTTTTTTATACTTCTTGAGAAGTGGAAAAGTTTTGATCCTCTTCTGCTATAGCCAGTATTTTATTATCTTAGATATGTACCTTGTGTCTGATATGTGATATGTCTGTGTGTGTTAGTACAGGTACCCCACAGACCAGATCTCTGGAGATGTGAGTTCTGGGACTTGAACTCAGGTCCTTTGAAAAAGCAGTATGTGCTCTCAACCACTGAGACACCTCTTCAGCTCCCTATGTTGACCAATTTTTAAAGCTGTTTTCTACACACAAACAGTGCAAAGGTCACTTCAACTTTTCCCTAGTGCACTTTTTACCTTCTTTTATGAGCTATTGATGATGGTGTACAGTTACTAGCTGCCACTGGTAACCAGTTTCCATTGTGAGGTCACAAGAGAGTGAAATTTTGAAGTGTCTGTCAATCTTCTTCCGACTTGACCGTTTGGCTCTTCTGAGATACTTCTACTTTTCTGTCTTATTTGGGTTTCCATATGAGTAGTTATTCTAAAAATTCAGGAAGAATAATAATGAATTTGAAGTGCACATCTTGTGCTCTCCGATTGAGCAATAAAATACACCTCATGTGTTGACAAGTCAATGAGCCTGCATGGTTTTGTCACCGAGGCTCTTGCTTTCCAAGCCATTTTGCTGCATCAGTATGAAGCTTGTGTGTCAATTCTTTCTGGATGCAGACTACCCTTCATTAGGGAATGCAGTGTCATATAAGCAGGGATGCAATCTGAAACCCTGCAGTACACCAAACTTACCACTTTCCAAATAGACTGTAATTTGTGCTGGTGGACTGTTCTAGCTTTGTGCCTACAAACATACACGTTCCCATAAATCTTACTTTGTACAGATCCTGTCAGAAAGGAAATCAAAATATATAGGGCATTGTTAATTGTAGACTATAGTCCTGATGGAAGCAAATTTCCAATTTGAAGAGGTTGGGTGTTGGTGATCTTGCGCATCTAATGACGGGAAGATTTTCCACCGGCTGGCTTCCAGCTCTACATTACCAGCTTTGTTTCTCTTCATTCCCAGTGTTGTCTCAGGGGCTGGCCGTCAAAAGACTCGCTGCCAGATTGTAGTTTCCACAGCTGGCACAAGCAAATCTCCCATCCCACACACTCTCCTTATACTGGAGCATTGACATTCCTCTCATTGATGAGTGAGACCTTGTCTTCTTTCCTCTTAACTGAGAGAATCTACTCGATAGCAGATGACACCACGTGACCTCCAAGGTAAGTCATATAAGGCACTCCAGCTTCCACTCTGTCCTCTGAGACTGTCCTAAGAACCCTTCCAGTAGGCTGCAAAGAAACCCAGGCCGCATGAAGAGGCCACAGCCAGCCAACTGAGGTCCTAGCTAATAGCTCTATCCACCACCAGATATGTGTGTGTGTGTGTGTGTGTGTGTGTGTGTGAGAGAGAGAGAGAGAGAGAGAGAGAGAGAGAGAGAGAGAGAGAGAGAGAGAGAAGAGCCCTAGATGATTCCACCCTCCCCTAACCATAAGCAGTTTATGGGGTGCTGAAGACTAAACCCAGGGCTTCTGTTTTCTTTTCGGTTTTTTGAGATAGGATTTCACTGTGTAGCCCCGGCTACTCTGTACTCACAGTATAGACAAAGCTGGCCTCAAACTCAAGAGATTGGTCTACCTCTGCCTCCCCCGTGCTGGGACTAATGGTGTGTGCCACCACCACTTTGATGCTAGGCATGTGCTCTACTGGCTGAGGTCTTCCCCTCACAACTAACTCTTAGCTGCAGTGCTGACGGCTAGCATCTGCAGTGCTAGAAGGTAAACTCCACTGTGTCTACACTTCAGTTTCCCAAGTCAGACCCCAAATAGCTACTCCTACCCTATTCATCCCATGAAAGAGGTAATGGAGAATCCACTCCGCAAACCAATGGCCGTGTGCTTCAAACTATTGAGTATCCTGCTATAGCTAAGCCATGACCAGAAGATCCCATCCTTACTGAAGGACCCATTGTAGTTTTACTTCTGACAAATACCTTGACAAGAAAAAATCCAGGGAAGAAAGGGCTCATTTGGCTTCCAGCTACAGGTTACAATTCCTTATTACCTCAATTAAAACAGGGGGTTGATGGGGGGTGGTGGTGGTGCACGGATCCTTGCTTGCTCTATTCTACCTTTCCTGTCTCATACTGTCCATGAAGCTCTGCTCAGAGAATGCTGCTACACATAATGAACTGGGCCTTCCCATGTCAGTGAGGAATCAGGACAATTCCCCATGGACTTGCTTCAAAGCCAACCTGATCTAGATGATTCCTTGTAAGAACCTTTCCAGGTCATTCCAGGTTGTCTTGTGTCAAGATAACACTAGCCAACACAGGTCCTAAAGTTTAAGCTTCGTTAGGTCCATAGTGAATCCACTTCCATAGTTAAGATGTATAGACTGCTTGTAATTTCTTGGGGCCTGGCTTAAACTCTGTACATGAATATTCATATGTGAGCTCAAATATGACCATCTAGGTGAGTACTATACTACTCTTATCCCCATTTTATAGATAAGAAAACAGAAGTTCAATGTCCAAACATGTTCATCAGGTATTTGAGCATCCAGTTTCAAGACTAATAACTTTAGGTATTATCTTATTGGTACAAAAGATTTGCAAATCTGTTGTGGGTGTTAATACTTCAAAACAACGTTTCAGACACAGTTCTTATACCTGTTTTACAGAGATGCAGGCTGAGGGAGACACTAAATTGAGACTTAGTTGGATACCAGGAGGTGTAAAATACATTCCTTAGGCTTAGGAGTTTGAGTTTCTCCAAAAAGCCAAGAAATGCTTTACAGATGGAGAAAGTAACCTGAACTCTTGAGACAGTTAACAGCATGAGAGGTGAGAGTTTGAGGCACTGTGGGTGGCAGGTGAATGGGCCATGAGGTAGAATCTAAGAAGTGGCTGGCTTCTCGTTCATGTGAAATTGAGTTCAACCTCAATTCTTTATCTGACAAGGACGCATTTTCAATTTGCACGTACTACTGTGGCTTCTTTGGGTAGGCTCATGAATAATGAAGCAACATTTACTGAGTGCCTTTAGTGTATACTGCCCTGAGCTACTTACTGATCTTGTCTTTGAAGGGATTTGAGTCCCACTGAGAAGAGAAGTCAGTAACAATAATAATATTCACAAGCACTCCATTTCTTAAAGAACCAGTCACTCTTGGCTACGCCCCTGCTCCTATGTGAGGATCAGCTAATTGCCAACTGGCATGATCTACAATCACCTGGGAAGTGAATTAGCTGGCTTACCTGAAAGAGATTGTCTTGACTATATTAATTGAGACAAAGACCTGCCCATTGTGGGTGGCACTATTCCCTGGGCAGGGGATCCTGAACTGTATAAGAATGGAGAAAGTGACAGGTAGTGCTGTCCCATGCCTTAATCCCAGTTCTCTGGAGGCAGAGGCAGGCAGATCTCCGTGAGTTCAAGGCCAGCCTGGTCTACAGAGTGACAGAGTGAGTTCCAGGACAGCCAAGAATACACAGAAAAACCCTGTCATAAAAAAAAATCCAAAACAACACTTTCCCCCACAAAATGTGGAGAAGGCATTCTGAACACAAGCATAGATGTACTAATTCATTCTTCTCTACTCTTAACTAAAAATGTCATGTGACTAGTTCTCTCATGCTCCTACCGTTGTGCCTGTAACCTGAAACTGTGATCAAAAGTAAACACTTTCCCTCCTAAGGGATTTGTGCAGGTGTGCGTGTGTGTGTGTGTGTGTGTGTGTGTGTGTGTGTGTGTGTGTGTGTGTGTGTGTGTGTGTGTGTATTGGAGTCTGGAGTTACAGACTCTTGTGAGCTGCCTCACATGAGTGCTGGGAACTGAATTTGGGTCCTCCTTAATAGCAGCAGGTGCTCTTAACCCCTGAGCCACTTTTCCAGCCCCTCTCTTGAGTCATTTCTGTCAGGATATTTTATCATGAGAGGAAGGAAATGAGCAAGCACTCTCCAATACCATTACCAGAGTAAGAAGGTTTGTGTCATTTCATATACGTGGGAGCCAGTTCTAAGATGGACCCTTTTACAGAGTGTTGCTTCCTGGTATCTCCATCCTTGCATATTTCTCTCCCATACTGAACAGGGCTGAAGTGAGTGACCAATAGAATATTGAAGAAGTGATGGGGAGGATTTCTGAGGTTAGCTCATAAAAGGCACTATGGCTTCTCTCTTGTTCTCTCTGTTGGGTCTCTTATTTTAGAAGACACAAGCTGCCATATCAAAGTACTCTAGTGTTATGAGGTAATTCCACCAGAGAACACACACAGACACTTTAAAGCCAAATAGGAAGTCTGTATTACTGGCCAGTAGCTGCATGGAAAATTTGCCCAGATCATGCAGCCCCAAGCCTCAACATTACTTTGTCTTTTATGCACCCTGCCTGACACACTATGGTTAGTGAGAAGTGAAACTCCAAAAGCCATAAAGCAAGGGCAGTAATTTAGGGATTTTCCTGGATCCTGGAATTATGGACTAGGTCTTTGATGGATTAGGTCTTTTGTTCTTATTTTGGCAGGGTATTAGAGCCTATGTGCTGGGTTGTAAGGTCGGAATGGTGCCTCTAACATGACATCAGTTGTGCTAAGGTCTGGGGCCTGTTCTATTCTGGAGAGGCTCACAAAGCTAGGAACTTGGATCTCTTGTCAGTGTAATAGGGACTCAGACCTTAGTTGGCCCTGAGACCTTAGCACACCTGACTCCATGATGGAAGTGCCATTCAGGCCATAAAATTCAGCACATAGACAGCCCTACCTGCCAAAACCGAAACAAAGACCTAATCCATCAAAGCCCATACTGTTCTTGGAAAGTCTCTAAATAATGCACTAACCTTGTTTTTGGCTTCTGTTTCTGGCTAACTGTTCTTGTTAACGGAAGTATGTTAACCAAGGACATGGTTTTTTTTTTTTTTTTTTTTTTTTTTTTTTTTTTTTTTTGGTGCTTAAAAGCTCATCCTGAAAAAGGCGCAGGGCTACACTGGGATTGAGAACACAGAGTGTAGTTTCCAGCCAGCTAATAAAGACTTTCTATTGGCTTGAACCCATGTCCGAGCAGTCTTCCCCGGTGAATACCCTACAACAGCCAACAGTCAAACCCAACGCAGTCGAGCCATTTGGAAGCAAATCCTCTGGCCCAAACTTTCACATGGTGCCAATCCTACCTTTTGTTATGCTGTTTTGGTGTTTGTTTGTTTCTTTGTTTGACCTAATCAGGGATGACCACGAATTTCTCCTGCTTCTACCAGACCTAGTTTCTGCAGTGCTGGGGACTGGATTCAAGACTTCATGTATACTACACAAGCCCACTGCACAGCAAGATACAGTCCTGGCTTAGGTGGGGAGATGTTTTTATTTTTCCTCTCTATTTATTGTTCGACAATTTCACACATTGATCATGTCCACCCTGAACTCCCCACTTCCACGCCTTTTTTCGAACAAACCTCCCTCAACACAAGCCCTCTTGCTCTGGAGACCAGGCAGGCATCAAACTCAGAGATCCACCTGCCTCTGCCTCCCCAGGGCTGGGATTAAAGGCCTGTGCATCACCACCACCTGGCCTAACACAACCCTTTCATAGGGAAGATACTTTAAAGAAGGATACTTATGCAGTCAGATTCCTGAAATAAATGAGTCCTAAGCAAATTTTTCCTAGGAATCTCATGCTATAGGAAGGAAAAGGCTGCCAGCCAGAGAGGGTGCCTGAAGAGATTTCACACAGTTCTGACAAAATCTTGTAGGATAAAACCAGAGACAGGGATGAGTCAGTGATGGGTGGGACCACGTCATGACTGGGAATGTTTATTTACAAATACCCTTTGCGTCCTATTAAAAACCTAAACCTTCTGTCAGGACCCCAAAGCTGGATTTAAGGTCACCAGGCATCTTATTTCTTCCTGTTCCCCATGTGGCCACGTTGACTCAGTATCCCCTCTGCTTCTCACTGTTATTACCTCTCCTGTTGGTGTACTGAGGATGAGTGGCCGGGCCCAGCCTACCTTGTTGGGATTGCTAGGGTCCAGGCTTTCACCCTCAAAACTCAGGAGATGTTAACATCTGCAGCTTTTTGCCTGAGGATGGTGATGCTCCCACACTCAAACTATTAGGCAAGTTTAAGGTACTTCCCACCCAGCTGGGCTGGGGCTGCCCCCATGGGTCCCAGGGTTCTGCCTTGAGGAGCACTATGGAGCTGCCTATGGCTGTAAAGGACTTGATGCTTATGACGCTCTATTTGGCAATGGTCCCTCTGCTGGTTCTTTTCCCTCCCAAGCAAACCCCAGTCAGCTCTCTGAGGGCTCCATATCCATGGATTCAATCAACGGAAAATCGAGTGTATCTGGGAAAACAGTTGCCTGTACCCAACACGAACAAATTCTTTTTTTCTTGTCTCTTCCACCTAAACAATACAGGATAATAACTATTTACATGAGATTTATATTGTATCGTATTCTAAAAATCATGTAGAGTTGAGTTGAAGTGGGTGTGTGTGGCAGGTAAAGGTTCTCACTGACAAGCCTGCCACTATGGAGTCTGATTCCCAGGAATCACATGGTATAAGGTCTGAACAACTCCTGCAAGTATGGCATAATGTAGTAAAAACTAAAATGTAAACTATCGGGGGGGGGGGGGTGTATTGTGTATGTAAGCAGATTTTATGCAAATGCAGTGCCATAATATTGGAGGACTTGAGCATCTGGAATTTGGGTATCATTGTGTTCTTGAATTGGCCCCTAACAGATACTGAGACATCACTGTCTTAGCACTTAAAGTTTTTCTTTTTATAATTGTATTTTTTACTTAATTTTTCTATTCATTTTACATACCAACCACAAATCCCCCTCTCATCCCTCCTCCCACTCCCCCCCCCAGCTTTCCCCTTTGACCCACCCACCCTCCATCCCCTCCTCCAAAAGGGTAAGGTCTCCCAAAGCCTGGTGCATTCAGTCGAGGCAGGACCAAGCCCCTCCCTGCTGCATTAAGGCTGAGCAAGGTGTCCCACCATAGGGATTGGGCTCCAAAAAGCCAGTTCATGCACCAGGGATGGATCCCAATTCTACCACCAGGGGACCCTCAACATACAATGCTATACAACTGTCTCCTGCATGCAGAGGATCTGGTCTGGTCCTAGGCAGGCTCCTCAGCTGTCAGTATAAAATTTGGGAGTTCCCACTAGCTTGGTTCAGTTGTCTCTGTAGATTTCCCCATCACGATCTTGACACCATCACTCCCTCATAAAATCTCTCTTCCCTCTCTTTGACAGGACTCCCAGAGCTTGGTCTGGTGCTTGGCTATGGATCTCTCTGCATCTGCTTCCATCAGTTACAGGATGAAGGTTCTATGATGACAAGGTAGTCACCAATCTGATTACTGGAGAAGGCCAGCTCAGGCAACCTCTCTACTATTGCTTATAGTCTAAGCTAGGGTCATCCTTGTGGATTCCTGGGAACTTCACCACCACCAGGTTTATCCCTAATCCCATAATGTCTTCCTCTATCAAGATATCTGTTTTACTTGCTCTTAAATCTTAGGGTCTGCCTCTAAGAGAACCCATGTCTGTCCTGTGTAAACTCAAACAATAGAAAAAGGTGGAAGGAATTGATTTAACTCAAATGTACATCAGATCATTTCCTTTTTGCCTTATGTCTGCCAGAAGCATTGGATTGTGCAAGGGCAGGCAGGGAGCAGAGATAAGTTTCCAGGTTGGGGCAAAGTCAAGTTGGTTGAGGGCCAGGTTCTCTTCCCAGGATAGGAATAAGTTACTACTAGTCTGAAGTTTCCACCAAGTTTGAAACTTTCTCTTTTAACATGGTTCAGATCAAAAGATGAGTCATCTGTAAGATGACCACACTGTAAACCTTCACATCTTAGTTCTCCTTTGGTCTCTTTTGGGAACCTGGCCTGTGGCTTCTCCTGATTGATAGCTCTGATTTAGTACCAGCTGGTGGGCTCCAAGTCATGCTCCCAGCATGTGGCTATGCTTCCTGGCCCAGGAATTTAGAGACCCAAGATCTTATAAATAAGACTTAGCCCACAATGTGGTTCATCAGCTCAAGGTACTTCCTACCAAGCCTGGTAACCCAAGTTTGATTCCTGGGACCCATGTGTTGACAGGTCAAAATCTGACCTTCATATGAGTACCTTGTAGTGTGTGTGTGTGTGTGTGTGTGTGTGTGTGTGTGTGTGTGTGTGTGTATTTGTGTGTGTATGCTCATCCATGGACATGCTACAGTATGTGTGTCAAGGTCAGAAAACAAGTTTATTGTCTCCTTTTACCACATGGGATCTAAGGATCAAACCCAAGTCATAAGACTTAGCATCAAGTCTGTGAACCCAGTGGGCCATCTTGCAGGCCCATGATGGCAACAATTCTCTTTTTTCCTTTTTAATTCCCCCAAATCCATCAGAAAGTAACTGAGCACAAGCAATGGCATCATACAATAACTCTGAAGGAATTCTAGTTCATATAAGCAAGTAA
Organism: Phyllotis vaccarum; assembly: GCA_033318265.1. Lineage (NCBI taxonomy): Eukaryota > Metazoa > Chordata > Mammalia > Rodentia > Cricetidae > Phyllotis > Phyllotis vaccarum. The sequence continues at coordinate 130,411,092 of JARWLC010000013.1, forward strand.
TCTGAGAACTGTATTTCTTTGTTAAAGACAAAATTTGTGGGCAGGAGATCAGTTAAATGGGGGCTCGTTGGTTGTGAACCTCTACTCTACACCATTGGAAAGGAATCTGCTTTTCTTGCATCAAGGGTAGTAATTCCCGGGAAATGAATTGTGTTTATATGCATAACTGCCTTTTCAGCGGATGATCAACAAATTGATCAGTAAATATTGATTGTTTACATGGTGCGGTGTATCATGGGGATTTCTTGTAAATATCAACATAGGCCTTACCTCCAAAGAACTCAGTCTAACTGAGAATAAGGTGAGAGCCCTGAAGAAAAGGTAAGCAATGGGGAAAGGCAACATAAAAATACTTAACGAGCGCTGTGCATTGGGAGAAATCAAGGGGACTTTGAAGGAAGGGTGACTGGAAGCTGAGTGTTGAAGGATAAGCAGGAGCTGTATAGAAAAAGAAAGGTGTCTAACAGTCCAAGCAAAAGCAACAGTGTTAAGGAGGAAGTCCCTATGTCTGTTTGGGGGGTGGTGTCCCTATCTGCAATGGAGCACTTGCATAAGCCAGGTAGGTGTTAGCAAGATGACTAGTGAGTCACCTCCATTTAAAGAAGTATCTAGTTCTCGGAAGATAGGTGCCCATGCCTTGTTTATACACCCTATGCTCAAAACAGCAAGGAGTTACCAGCCAGACTTGAGGTTTCCTCAAGTTATGTCAGGGACCTCTGCCGGGAATGTCTGGCCTCCACTGCCCTCCCCAGGACTTTGCAGTTAAGCACCCACAATTCTCTGCAGAGCATGTTAGGATGATCTGACCTCTCAGCACACACCTTCCCCCACCCACACACTAGCAGGAATACCTGTTTTAGCAGCTAGAACACAAGATGCTCGGTGACATTTGAATTTTAGAAAAGCAACTTTAACATTTTTTTTTCCTGCTGTTTAGAGATAGGGTTTTTACTCTGTAGCCCAGGATAGCCTGAAACGTACCAGGTAGACCCTGCTGGCCTTGAATTCTTGACGATCTTCCTGTTTTAGACTCCTGAGTGCTGGGATCAGAGGTGTGCATCACTACACCTGGCTAACAAGTATTTTTGTTAGTATAACTACATTTTATAAAATAATTGAAACAGACTTAGGCTCAAAATCGTTTGTCTGAAATCTAGAGGTGAGTGGGTATTCCTTGTATCTGGTACACCCAAAGGGGGTGCTGTTTAGTTGGTGGAGTGTTTAGCATGCATGAAGCCCTGGATTTAATCCCTAGCCAGTCACCCCAACACTCAGGAGGCAGAGGCAGGAAGCTCAAATAGATCCTCAAGGCCATTTCATCCTCTATTATATAATCAGCTTGAGGCACCCCTGGGAAATATGAGATCCTATTTCAAAGCCACCCAACACTCCCCAAAATACTCTGTGCTTTGGGTCACAATAGATGGATCTGGTTTGGAGTGCATGACCCAAGGCTACTCTGCCCCAGATGCCATTTATTGAGGTTTCCAGGACTGAGAGCCCCACAAGCCATGAGGATGAATGAAGTCTTCTGGTTTGGGAAGGATGCTGCATGGAGGATCCTGTCTCATAATGTCACATGAAGATGGATAGCCGAGAGACAGACAAACAGAAAAAGATGCCCGAAGACACTGCTTGCATTAGCATTGCCCTTTGAATGCCATAGTTCCAGGAACCAGTAGCATCCCTTTTATGTCCAGCAGTTTGACTCTTGATCTCTGGCACATCTGTGAGACACCATCCGGTCAGGGCTGCAGGAGCCAATTCTGACTGAGTTCAAAGGGTGGGATGCTCCTGAGACTCCCCTGTGTCCCTGTGGTGGGTAGGACTTCCCTGGTTCGGAGGGAAGTGAGTAGATGGCCCCACTATTGCACATAGCAGAAAGAGGAGCCCTTTGCTCTGCCCACCCAGGATCTTCTCTGACTTCCTTTAGCAAAGCCAGGGCATGTCACATGCCAGGCAGATGATCCATTGCTGAACCACCTTCTTAAGTAGCCCTCAGCAGCTCCATCTCTGTTCTCTCTCTCTTCCCTGTTCTGTCACGCTCACCTTGAAGAAAAGACTAAAACACCTAGGATCTGCTGATTCATCACACTGGCTCCTAGACTAGGCTCCAGATGTTAGAGCCACAGGCTCATTAAGGACGAACACAATCTAATCCCTCACTGTCTCTGTGTCCTAGATGAAGAGACCAAGGTTCAAAACAATTCTATCATGGATTACAGGGAGGTTGAATAGAAGGAAAATCACCGGAAGGACAAAGGTCCTTGAGTTGGGGTCTGCTGGACATAAGCTCCAGAATGAGTTTGCACACTGGTTCTATCCACACTCACAGTGACTTTCTGAGGCCTACAGAATCACCACAGTCCGACTCAATGTGCAGCACAAAGGCCTTGTGGTTATTATTTAACAAGGCTAATCCACCAGTGAAGGAAATGAACACACATCACGAAATTAATTATAGATGTTTTTTTTTAAATGACTGTTTATATTGAAAGGAAGGCCTCACATTTGCCGCACAATTTCAGGATAAGTCGTGTTTTGGAAAAATATTAATATTCAGAGCTGTGTTGATTAGCTTCACTCCTGTTGCTAAGCAACAAGGTCCTTTGTAGCCTCTGCTTTGCAGTTTTTTTCTGGGGGTGGGGAAGGGACTGGGGTATTAGGAAGAGGAAACTACATTACAACAAATCACTTGGATGATTCAGTCAGTTCAGAAGTCCCCACCACCCCAAAAATGTTGACTAACAGCCCATGTGATTAGTAGAGCTTGGCTCCAAGCTCATCTATGACTGGACATTCAGGTTTGGCAGGACTTGTATTTACTGGCCCAGGACTGATCCAAGCATGGTCCAGGGCTGCTGCCACTGGTGTTCATTAAGGTTCAACAAAGGCAGCCTTCCAGCACCCAGATTAGGGGGTTAGGAGGCCCTGAGGATGGGCAACAAGTTCAATGATCCAATGTCCTACAGTAGCTGCTGCAGCCCTTCTCTCCAATTCTTCCACTTGAATGGTGTTCATCAGTGAGGAAGCCCACATGGAGATTCAGAAGATGCAGGTTCAATCTCTAGAACCCGTGGAAAAAGCCAGAGGTGGTGGCAAGCATCTGTAATCCCAGCACTCTTACACTGAGATGGGAGGCAGAAAATGGGAGAGTCGTCTAGAAACCCCCCAGGCCAGTTGACCTGGAGTATGCAGTACCGCAGTACAAGCAACAGAGACTTTGCCTTACACAAAGCCATAAGAGAGAACCAGTGTCCCAAAGTTCTCTGACTGTGTGTGTGCTCTATCATGTGTGTGTCTACACATATACACACAAAAGAAATACTTGGTCAAACCAAAAAGGATAAAAAGTTTAGAAGAATGTAGTAGGAGCTAGAGTGGGGCCTCGGCAGTTAACAGTTTTTGCTGTTCCTCCAGAGGACCAGAGTTGGGTTCCCAAGTACCCATGTCAACCAGCTCACAACCATCCAGGGAATCTGATGCTATCTTCTGGTCTCTGTAGGCACCTGCATTTACATGCACATACCAATACATATACATATACACAGACACAGACAGACAGACAGACAAACACACATACACATGAAGATCTTTAAGAAGAATGCAATAAGTTTATACTTATATGGAGAGATTACTGGACTCTGTTATTAAAGAAGAAAACCCAGGTAGGCTTGGGATCCCAGCACTCAGGAGGCCAAGGCAGAAACTTATGAGTATGTAGTTATAGTTGGCGTCTGACGTTACTTTCCCACCGGCCAGTTTGCAAATAATCAAAACGGAGATTTAATATGAATTATAAATCCTCAGTGGATAGTTTGTTACTAACTAGCTCTTGCAACTTAAGTTAACCTATATTTCTTATTTACCCTCTGCCACATGGTGGCACGTTCTCTCATTACGGCATACTCATTTCCTGCTTCCTCTGCATCTCTTGCAAATCCTCAGCCCACCCTTCTAACCTCTACCTATCCAGCTACTGGCCAGTCAGCTTCTTTATTAAACCAATCACTGTGACATATATTCACACAGTACGAAGGAGCATTCCACACACAGTGAGCCAGTCTGGGATATACAGTAAGACCCTGTCTCAAGCAACAACCAATCAACCAATGGATGCTGTGACCCTGCCTCCATGTTTGGAACTGAGTTAGAAGATACAGAGCTATTTTTGTTGGCTCACAGGATGAAAGCCCAGGCTTTCTGTTGACTTCCATGAGCCGCTGACTGGGGTTCCCACCCTTCCTGAGGCATGAGGAACTTCACTAAGAGCTCAGCTTGGCACTTTGCAGGAAGTTGGCTTGTGGCTTCTGTTAGGCGAGGGCCTGTTCCATGAATCTGTAGTTTCATCCACCACATCCTTATCTGAGGTAGTTTTCCAGCCTCAGTTGCTGCTTAAGAATCCACCCCAAACACAGTGATACTTTAAACCATATACTGTTTGATTGTGCAAGGGAATCTGTTAGGCAGGAATTCAGATAGGGCTCAGCTGGGCACTTGTTTTGCTCCTTGAGATATTGGCCGAGACCACTGAATGGCAGATAAACTGGGGCCTGGTGTGTGAGGAGGTTCCAAGATGGCATCACTCACATGTCTGCTGCTCTGCCTGGAGTCTCTGCCTCGGTGTCTCCAGCAGTACAGTTTCAGCATTATCAGACCAGCTTCCTCATAGCAACTTTCCTAAGAGACCTAGAAAGGGACTTCATGGCCTTTTTCATCTAGTCAACCTGGCAATCATTCAGTCTCACACAAGCCATAGTCAATGGGAAAACACAGCCAGGGCTGACCCACAGCCAGGGCGGACCCACTCAGATTTGAAAGGAGGGGGGACAGGTCCCAATTTTTTCTATTTTGTTTCTTTTCTTTCCTTCCTTCCTTTCTTCCTTTCATTTCTTTCTCCTCCTACTTCTTTGATTTTTTTCAAGACAGGGTTTGTCTGTGTAGCTTTGGAACCTGTCCTGGAGCTTGCTTTGTAGACCAGGCTAGACTTGAACTCACAGAAATCAACCTGCCCCTGTCCCCCAAGGGCTGGGATTAAAGGCGCATACTACTGTTGCAGAATAATCCTTTTGTACACGGTGAAGATGTATCGCTCTCATTGGTTTCATAAAGAACTAAATGGCTAGTTGCTAGGCAGAACTTTCAGACAGGGAGAGATGAAGGGCGAAGTTACCAGGAAATTTGGGGAGAAGCAAGATGAGCATGCTGTGCTGAGGAAGGTACCAAGCCACATGGTAAAACATAGATAAGACATATGTGTTAATTTAAGTTGTAAGAGCTAGCTAGTAACAAGCTCAAGCTGTAGGCTGAGCATTTATAATTAATAAGTGTCTATGTGGTTATTTGGGATCTGGCTGGTGGGACAGAAAAATCCATCTACATTTACCCTGGCCTGTTTTGTTTTGTAGGAGGCAGGATCTGACTATGTTGCCTAAACTCAAATAGTTTTCCTGCCTCAGGCCCTGGAGTAGCTATACCAACAGGAATACACACTGCTGTACTTGCTTAGACATTTGTTTGCCTTTTTGTTTGGTGGGCCCCTTTTTATAGAGAATAAGGGGTGGAGGAGTCTCCTCATTTTTCATTTATTTATTTGGTGGGTCCTTTTTTTATAGAGGGAATATAGGTTGAGGGAGTCTCTTCTCTTTCCCTCGATCATGGTCATTCATTGGCTGCCCCGGTACAAGGGTAGTTATAGTTCCAAGAGCTGAATGGGTCCAGGCCTGGAGCCCTGGGATCCTCTGCCACACAATCCACAATCTACCTCCAAGCCTCATGGCTTCAAACAAGAGTGCTCATTCCTTCTAATTCCACCGGTTGACTGAGCAGTTCTGTTCAGCACTGCCAGTGCTGGGAGCTGGCTTGTCACCAGAGCAGCCAACATGGCCGATGCCCTCAAATGTCTGGCACTCTTGGCACTTGGACTGAAACAGTCAAGGGCTTAGTGGGCTCCTCTGCCTTTCCTATTGTGTCTCCTGTCCCCAAGGTCTTTCTCTCTCCACACTGCCAACACAGTAGCAAGATCTCTTTATACAACAGCCAGGCGCCAAGAGAACAGAGGCCTAAGCTGCCAGACCTCCAAGGCCAAGGCCTGGCTGAGGCCTGGCTGAGGCCTGGAGTCAAATTCATCACTTTCTGTTCATCAGAGAAAGACAGGACGCTGGTCCAAATTCAAGGGCACAGGAAATAAATTTGTACCTCGGTTTAAATAACAAGACTCAGAAGTCATTTTTAATAGATAGCAATTAACACAGGCACCCACAATTGGGGCCCTAAATGGGACATTTCTACCACATCCTCTCCCTCAAGGCTCAGAGTGAGAGATTGTAAATTACAGCCAGAGGGAACATCGTCTTTTTTTGTTATGAGCTCACAGTGACCATGACAGTATGTGCAAGGCCCTGCACCCATTAAAGACAGGGAGATGGGCATGAAGCCCCACCCCTATAGGAGGAGCCATTGGCAATTTACAGCTGCTGGGAGAGGAACAGTCAGTTTTCCTTAACGGTGGAACCTTGGTGTACCGTGTGGTTTGGGGAGGGAAGTACATTATGTGAAATTCTCAAAGAATTAATAAAAAACATTACTGGAGGCTGGAGAGATGAGTCAGTAGTTAAGGACATTTGTTGCTCTTGCAGAGGACCAGGTTCAGCTTCCAGCGCCCACATGACATCTTACAAGCATCTGTAGCTCAGCCTCAAGGGATCTAAAGCTCCTCTGACCCCTACAGACTCCTGCACACACACAAGGTACTAGAGATATGCAAAGATGCACACATAAATAAAATAAATATTAAAAAGCAAAATAAAAAACACGAAAACACAAACCAGAAGGACCTAACGTGGTGGCACATACTTTTGAACCTGGTACTCAGGAGACAGGGGCAGGTGGATTTCTGTGAGTTCAAAGCCAGCCTAGTCTTTACACTGAGCTTCAGGCCAGCTGAGGCTATATAGTAAGACCCTGTCCGAAGGGGGCGGGGGAGGGAGAGACTCAGAGACTCAAGATCTTTACCAGCCAGCACCCACATTTGATCATTTGTTAGTCTAACAACAACCATACTGGTAGTAGCTGTTACTTATGAAGCTACACACCTCTTTACGGTTGTAAAGGCTTTGCACAGTAAACTCGTTTGCTCATCCAATGACCATGTGTGGCAAGTGCTATTATGTTGCCCATTTTAGATATAAGGAAACTGAGGAAAGTGGCAGAGCTGATATCAAAATCCAGGCAGCTGATTCGAGAGTCTGCTCTCATTGACTTTTGCCCCGTGTGTCTCATTGCTCGAGGCTGTGGTAGGCCATCCTCTGGAGCTGTTTGGGATCCTGAGATGCATATGACCATCTGTGGCAGTTTTCCCAGGACACTACCTGAGCTTCTAACATGGCAATGAAACAAATTTTAAGCTGGACATATGGCTATCCAGAAGATGGACAGTATTTCCCAGCTTCTTTTGCAGGTAGTTGTAGCCATGTGATTTTGGGGGGGCAGTGAAATGCCTCAGCACTTGCTGAGGAAGCCTTGTGACCTAAGTTTGATTCCATGTAAAGGTGGATGGAGAGAACTGACTCCACAGAGTTGTCTTCTGACACCTACATGCTCCATGACAGTCACACACCCAAACTTACACACACACAGTAATAATTCATATTATGAATAATAATAAAGTTTAAAAGTGAGGCTTTTAAAGAAATAAGTGGAAGTGACTGTTTCTGAGAGCTCTATTAAAGAATAGCTAGTATTGGGCCAGTTTTAAAATTTCTTGCATATTGAGATGCAGATGTGATGACCGGAGCACTAGGCACTCTTGTAGGACATGAGGACACCGACTTTACTTCTTTTACTTTCTGTCTTTTAGCTTGAGATGTACAATCAAATGTTGGAAGGAGCCTGGGTCATTCTTATTTGGAACTGCTTACATATGGAGTGTGTGTGTGTGTGTGTGAGAGTGTGTGTGTGTGTGTGTTCGGGGTTATATGTATCTGTTCTCTCCTGTGTTCTGCTATATCGCTCACCATTAGTCCCTTGAGACAGTCTCTCATGGAATCTGGAGCTAGAATGGTGACCAGCAAGGTTCAGCAATCCTCCTGTCTCCCTCCACTGCCAGCACTGGGGTTACAGCTAGTCTATGTCCAGATTTCTAGGTAGGTTCTGGGATCTGAACTCAGGTCGTAATGTTTGTGCAGCTAGTTCTCTTACCTGCTGAGCCATCTCTCCAGCCTCTTAGTGCCTTAAACAAAGACTTAGCATCCGTGTTTGGACTTGCAAACATGATGTGGTGAGATGTGCATCCCACAGCAAGGGTACGGAGGTGAGAGAACAATTTTGTGGGTTCAGTTCCCCTCTTCCACCTTTCCATAGGACCTGAGGAACCAAATTGAGGCTATCAGGATTACACGTCAAGGCTTTACCCACTGAACAGTCTTGCTGACTCCTTGAACATTTCGGTATGAGGGACTGCTGTAGTTAAGCTTATGCATGCTTGAGTCTCTACCGCTGTTTGCCAAAGCTAATCAATAAAGTCTCCATCTCTAAGAAACTTACAAACTATTGCAAGAGACAAATATGTTCACAAGTATGATCAAAACAGAGTGGCCAAATGGCCAGATGATAGCAGCAATACTTTAGAAGCCAAGCAGGGCATCTGTGCCCTAAATATATGATTTGGGGCTGCGCCACTTCAGTTTCTATTGTTATGATGGAACATTCAGAGAAAAAGTAGCTTAGAAAAGAAAGGGGTTTATTTCAGTTAGTGCACCATTATGGGGAAACCAAGGCAGGAACTTTACATCATATCCACAGTCAAAATCAGAGAGAAATGAATGCATGCATGTTATGATTTTTATTGCTAAGAATATACACCATGACCACGCCAACTTCATGAGGAATCATTTAACTGGGGCAGGCTTAAAGTTCAGAGATTTAGTCCATTATCATCGTGGTGGGAAGCCTGGTAGCACACGGGCAGATATCTTGCTGGAGTGGTAGCTGAAATCCAAAGACAGCAGGCAGAGAGAATCACACTGGATCTGGCTTGAGCTTCTGAAACCTCAAAGTCCACTCCCAGTGACATACCCATTCCAACAAGGCCACTCCTCTTATAGTGTCACTTCCTTATGAGTTTATGGGGATCGGTTTCATTCAAACTACCACATGCATTGATCACTTGCTTGCTTGTTTGTACTTAACCCAATTCTTCCACTCTTAAAGAGTTCAGAATCCCTTGCCTAGGGAATTGTGCCTCTCCTAGTGGGTCACCTCTTCCTACATCAGTTAACTTAAGTCAATGCCCCACAGACACCCCCATAGGTCGATCTGACGCAGATAATTCCTCACTGGGACTTTTCCTAGGTGATTCTAGTGTCCCAGTTTGCTCCAGTGTTATGTGATAAAACATTGACCAAAAGGAACTTGGGAGAGGAAGGGGCTTGTTTAGTTTACAGGTTAGAATCCATTCTCATCAGAAACCAAGGTGGGTATTTGAAAAAGAACTTGAAACAGAGGCTTCAAAGGAATGCTGCCCACCAGCATATTTCCACACTGGCATTCAGCTCCCTTTCTTGTACCACCCAGAACCTCCTGTCTGGGGTGGCACTGCCATAGTGGTCTGGGCCCTTCTCTATCAATTAGAAACCAAGAAAATGCCCCCTGGACATGTTCATAGGCCAATCTGATGGGGGAGATTTCTCAGTTGAGGTCCCTGTTCTCTAGTGTCTCTACTCCGTGTCAAGTTGACCAAAAACTAACTGTCACAGCTAGGTCGCATCACGTTGACAAAGCTAACACTGAGGGTCACACCCAATTTTGAGACGTTATCTGAAAGAAGTGGTTTTGATGTTGAGTTTCTGGTGTTTGTAGCATATTTATATGGTTTATAGAGACAGTGTAACCTGTTTCAACTTGCAGTTGGACCAGAAAATGGAAGCAAAATGACAGCTGTATAAATAAACAAATGTATACACACACACATATATATAAACATGTAGCTGTAAGTACACAATATATGTAAATATATAGCTATGCATAATGTATACCATATATAACAATATGCACAGCTATATAGAATATGTTTGACAGTATACCTTTATATGTAACAGTTTCAGAGCTAAGATAGAAATGCTAGGTGAAGCCTAGACAAGGAACAAGGGTCGCTGATGAAGAAATAGTAACTACAGGTAGGGTTTTAACTAGGCTTTGAATTTGGTGGTGGTATTCCTGCAGAGAGAAAATCAAAAGTGTGGTGCGGGAATACAGAGCAAGCTTGAAGAAAGGCCCATGTGGCGGAGCATACGACAAGCCGGACAGCTCTCAAGTCAGTAGAGAGGGACAAGATGGACACCCAGGGTTTGTCTGGCAGGCCTCAGGCAACTTGCAGGAGCCTGGAATGTTTGGAAGGTATAATTGGGTCTTGACTACCACTCTGCTTTGAATGTCGCTGGTCTCATATGGCCTTTGTCATTTAGGGTTAACTTGTGTATACATGTATGCATGTGTATAGAGGCCGTATGCAAGTTGACAGGGTGTCTTCCTCAATTGATCTCTACTTTTTAACCTTCCAACTCTCTCACAGCTGACCTGAGCTATTGGGAGCTCACTGACTCCGAACTGACAGTTGGGGAACCCCCATGGGGCTGAACTAGGCCCTCTGAATGTGAATGATAGCTGAATGGCGTGGGCAGTTTATGGGGCCTCTGGCATTGGGATCAGAATTTATGCCTAGTGCATGAACTGAATTCTAGGAGCCCATTCTCTACAGAGGAACACCCTGCTCAGTCCTGATTTGGGAGGGGGGGGTTGGTCCTGTCTCAACTGGATATACTGTATTAACTCACCCTGGGAGTCCTTACACTCTTTGAGGAATGGATGAGGGGATGGAGTAGAGGAGGCATCTGGGGGAGAACTGAGAAGAGAGGAGGGAGGGGGAACAGTGCTGCGTATGTTTAAAAATTAAATAAAACTCTCTCTCTTTCTCCTTATTTTCTTGAGACAGGGTCTTTCACTGAACTTGAAGCTAAAATGGCAGCCAACAAGCCTGAGAAACCCTCCCATCTCCTCTTCTCCAAGGTTCTGGGCATATGGGCAGTTGTGGTCACATCTGGCTTTTTACATGTTTCTGGGTATTGAAACTCACATCCTCACGCTTGTACACCAAATACTCTTACCTGGTGAACCACCATCATCCAGCATATTGATCTTATTTTTGAGGCAGGGTCTCTTACTAAACCTAGTCAGCAGTTGGGCTGGCTACTAATGTGTAGGAACCCATGTCTGCCTTCCTAGTGCAGGCATGAAGGCACTCAGCTTTTTACAAGGTGCTGGGCAAGGTCTGTATATTGGGTGAGGCGGAAATATAGACTTACTACTTCGCATATAGGCAATCCAAGTTTTCTTTGCCTCTGTGGCCCAACTGCCTGGATTAAATGTTCAAGCTCCCTGGGTCCAGAGAGATGGTTCAGTGGTTAAGAGTACTTGCTGCTCATTCACAAGAATTAGAGCTGGGATTCCAGTACCTACTTTAGACAGCCCAGACACTTGTAATTCTAGCTCTAAGGGAACCGGTACTCTGTTTTTTGCCTTTGTAGGCTCATGTACACACATACACTCACACACAAATAAAAATTAAAATCCTTATTATTTATTTATCTATCTATTTATTTAAAAAACTATTGAAGAACCCAATTCTGAGCCAAACAAGTATCCATGTGTCATAAGACCAGAAGAAAGAGTATAGGAAGAGGGCAGGCTGAGTTCACAGCATCACTGTTAATTTATTTGAATGTGAAGAGTTTACTTTTCAATATCAATGTTCTTGTCCCATCTAAGAAAGGTCCTGCTGTAAGGTGCACAGCCAAGCCCAAGCCACTCTTGATGTGGGAATATCTTTCTGTATGCTGTAAATATCAATCTTTAAATAAAAGAGTTGTTTTGGCTCATGACAGACACCATAAAAAATAGATAAAAAAATCAAAACAAATAAAAAGAAAAACAGAGTCAAAGTCAAATCAAGCCAGCCGCCCAAAAAAACAACATATAAAAAACACAAGTGAGCCACAGGCCACATGACAAAATAAATTAATAAAAATAAAATAAAAAACCAAGCTAACAAAGTGCCTAAGCCATAAACCAAGCAACATAAAATTAATATAAACATCTAAATTATTTTTAAGAGACTAAGCAACAGGGAGTGGCAAAGTGGTCTGACACTACAAGTCTGTAGATCTAGACCTCTGGCTGCCCAGGCCCAAAAACCTTATTATAGGATTTAACATTTTGTTATTCAAAATTCAACCGTAAGAAACGCGATGACTCCTGGCATCACTGTTCCTTTCCCAAAAGGATGTTGAACATCAAAGACACTACTTTAGAGTTTGCCCTTTTGACAGAAAATGGCCAGTTAGATAAAAAAAAAAAAAAAAAAACTGCCTTTACCTCAACTGCTGACGACACACACACAATATTCAATCCAGATAAACAAAATAACAAATAAAAAGTGACGAAACCTGCCTAGATAAGATAAGACAGTCCATCCAAAAATGCCCTGCTTCTCAAGTGATCTTTCAGATATCACAGGCCTGTAGCCAAAATAATTGATGCTCCAAAGACACAAAAAACCATAAGTGATTGTCCAGATAGCTAAATGCCGCTGTCCTCTCCCAAATTTCAAAAACTACTGCCCCCATGTGCTTCCGACTTTCAAGTAATATATTTTCCTTCTCAAGTCTTGATAGGGTTAAAAAATAGATAATTGAGGTTACTATCCTATCATCTCTTAACAAAAAACATTCAAGTGTTAGATTTTCACTATCCCAGATAAACAGTTTTAAAATAATTTATACACTCCACCATCTACCAATATTCTAGACATGTATGATGTACCTTATATGTATTGGGTTTTAGTTATAATTTGACCATGCTTATGCTTGGCCTTTTCCTCCCCCAGACATTACCTATAATAATTCCTATTGTATATAGTCTTAGTGTAGAACCTTCTTAGTTATACAAAAGGGGGAGATGTGGTGGGATTCAGGTGCTAACTGATAAGGTTGGGAGGTGTGTCTCTGGAGTCCTGGGACCCTGAAGGGGGTGTGGCCAGTCCCGTTCAAAAGGGGCTGCTGGGATCTTGAGCACCCCATTTTATTCCTGCTTTCTTGGAGATTAGATCAATATCCATCACCTAGATCATCCTATGCCAAAGGATCGTCTTAAGGTTTAACTTATAATCATGAGTGTTAAAATACCCTCCAATAAATATTAATCCTATATTTGCTATATTACAAATAAGAAAGTCTTGCTTCAGACTCACCGAGGCTTAGGAGATAGTGGATAGGCATGGTAGCCATCAGCATAGTCCTCTTAAGAGAATGACCAAGTGTCCAGAGCCAAATCCATAAAGTCTTCCTTAGGAATCTGCTATGAACCTAGGTATGGTGGGGCACACCTTTTAGCTGGGCACTAGAGTGGCAGAGACAGGCGGATCTCTGTGAATTCAAAGCCAACTTGGTCTACAGAGTGAGTTCCAGGACAGGCTCCAAAACTACAGAGAAACCCTGTCTGGAAAAACCAAAGCAAAACAAAACAAAAAAGAAAGACATCGGTTCAAAAACTGAGTTATAAAAGTTGTGAACAATGACCTTAAGGAGACACTGGCCCTCCAGACATCCTGCTAGACATCCTGCTCTTTGCAGGGGCACACCCTTCATTCCTGCACTGCCATTGTTATTACAGAGATGAAATTCGTATAATATAAAACAAGCTACTTAAAAGGATGCAAGGGACTGAGGCAACAGCTCAGGAGGTAAAAGCTCTTGCCACTCAATCTTGACGACCAGAGTTCAATCACCAGAACACACATAACAAGCCCTCCAGAGCACACCCCCCCACACACACCAAAGTCAGCTGTGCATTTATAACCCCAGGATGGTCACTCAGAAGCTTGCAGGCCACAATGCAATGGTGAAGAGCTTCAATGGGCTCACAATGACACGATCATCACGTTTGTTTATTTTTATTTTTATTTTTTCTAGATTTATTATGTATACAGTGTTCTGCCTGCACGCATCCCTGCTGGCCAGAAGAGGGCACCAGATCCCATTACAGATGATTGTGAGGCACCATGTGAGTGCTGAGAATTGAATTCAGGACCTCTGGAAGAGTAGCCAGTGTTTTTAACCCCTGAGCCATCCAGTCCTAGTTCTAAATTTTTTTCAACACCCCTGAAGGAAAGCCATGCCCACTAAGCAGTCAGTCCGTGTCCCTCCTTCCTGCCCCCTCACACTGCTCATCTGTCTATGAGCTATTATTCTAGATGTTTCATACACGTGGAATGAGATAAGATGTGGGATTTGTTGTCTGTCTTCCTCACTCACATAATATTTTCAGTGTTTATCTCTTTTGGATTATCAGCGCATGGGTTGCTACTTCTTTCTTCATAATCTGTTATGAATGTGCCATAGTTTGTTTTTGGTCTAATCTGTGTGTGGCTGGTTAGTTGTTTTGTCTATAGTGAATGGCGCTGCCATAGAGTCCAAATAATTTGCTTGAATATCTGTTTTCTTCGTTTTCATTTTGTTGGAAGGGGGGAATGTTATACCGAGGAGCAGAATCATTGGGTTGTATAGTAATTCTTAGTTCAACAGGTCCTGTTTGTTTTTGAGACAAGGTTTCGCTATGCAGTCTTGGCTGGCTTGGAACTCACTGATGTTGCCTAGACTGGCCTCAAACTCATACCAATCTGCCAGTCTTTGTTTCTCAAATGCTGGGATTAAAAGTGCAGGCCACCATGCCCATTTACATTCAACTTTTTGAGAAAGCGACACAATGTTTTCCACAGTGCCACACATTTTACAGTTCCTTTAGTGACCTAAGTGTATTCCAGGTTCTCCATAGCCCCCTTGACACTTTATATTTTCCCTTAAAAGATGATAAGTTCTCTAGTGGATTTGTCCTCGTGGCTCATTGTAGTCTTGATTTGAATTTCTCCCATGACTAACTGGGTTGGACTCCTGTTTATGTAGGCTTAGGTTTATCCAAGTCCTTTGCTTTGTGTTCTAGGTAGGGGTTACTATTGCTGTGATAAACACCATAACCAAAAGCAATTGGGGGGAAAAGGTTTATTTGCTTTACACTTGCAGGTCACAGACCCTCGTGGGGAAGGATGAGAAGTTCAAGCAGGGACTGAAGCAGAAACCGCCAGGGGAACACTGTCTACTGCTTTCCCCCTCTGCCTGGCCAAGCAGTCATGAGCTGCCTCAAGTGGGTCCCGGAAACCAATGCCAGGTCCTCTGCAAGAGCACCAAATGCTCCCCACCACCGAGTTGTCTCTCTAGCCTTGAGTATGAGATCTGTGTTCACTAGGCTTTGGAAGCCTTTGCCCTGTTGCTTTTTTCTCCTCAGAAGCCATAGAACATGTACTGAGGGGAAATAAAGCAGTCCCGATCTTTCATTGGCTACAGCCTAGCATGTGTATCCACTTGTGCTGCCATAACAACATAGCATGAAGTACATGAGGGAGCGTTAAACAGCAGAAGTGTGTTTTCCCATCGTTCTGGAGGAGAGAAGGCAAAGATAAGTCACCATAAGGTTGCTTCCTCTTGAGGCACTTGGTCCTGCCTTACAGGTAGCTGCCTTCTTTCTGTGTCCTTACCTGCTTTTCCGCCTGTTTGCTTGGCTCAATCTTTTCCTCTAAGGACACGGAGTTTCTCTGCTAGAGACCTATCCCAAAGACCTTTTTTTCACTTATGGTGCTTTAAAGACTCAGAATTCTGGAGGACATGGGTGGGAGGTTGCAGTGGGGTTGAGGAAGGTGGGAAGGCGTTAATCAGCCGTAAATACTGTGTTAGAATACCCAAGAGGATCAGTTTAGAAGAAAGGTTTTTCTTTGGCTCGGAGTTGCAAAGTCCCCTGCTCAGTTGGTCCTGCTGTCTCGAGGCCTGTGCTGGAGCAGCATACAATGTGGGAGTATGTCACAGGGAAGATGCTCTCCTCACAACAGTTGGGAAGCAGAGACGTGTGTGGAGGGGACTTTGCTCCCAGAATTAGCCTACAGATTATATCCCAAAGGCCCCACCCTTTAAAGATTCCACTACCTGTAACCACAGATCTAATTAGGCAGAAGGCTCACTTGGAGAAAAACTGATGATCAGGCCCCAGAGAGAGGATGTAAAACCTCCTTTGAGCCCAGCACTTTGGAGATGGGCACAGACAGATATCTGTGAGTTCGAGGTCAGCCAGGGCTACAGAATGAGACCCTATCACAAAAAAACAAAACAAAACAAAAACAAGTGGATGGAACAGCTCGAGGCCTGGGAAACAGCATATAAAGATAAGGGCTATATGGGGTCAGCTCCTGGTGAGTCAGCCCAGGGCAGCAAAACAGATAGAAGTCCAAGTTAGATCAGAGTAAAGTAGTTTCTCCAGGGGAGCAAGACCTGAGTGCTGTTACCCATTCTCACTTTTTAACTTTCAGGTTACTTCAATCCTGATGTATATTCTTGCATCTTATACATCTATAACAGGCTGAATTCTGGGTAAAATGGACTTCAGAGAAAATGTACCTGTAGACAGATTTTTCTTTTTGGAATGCCAGCTAACAACACACACACACACACAATGACACGAAAACTTATTAATTATGAAAGCTCGGCCTTAGCTTAGGCTTGTTTCTAACTAGCTCTTATAATGTAAATTAACCCATTTCTTTAAAATCTACATTCTTCTATGCACTCGTTACCTTGTCTCCATTATGCCCATCCTGTTTATTCCACGTCCGGTTGATGATCCATCTTTCTTCTTCTCTCTGTCCAGATATCCTGCCTATACTTCCTGCCTAGCAATTACTGGCCATTTAGTTTTTTATTAAACCAATCACAATGACACATCTTCACACCGTGTAAAGGAATATTCCACAACATGTATCCCTTACCTACAAGTGCCCACCCTGGGAAGGCACAGAGACAAGATAAGCGTAAACCTATAGGGCTCTTTGTTCATAGTGGGCTCAGCCCGCTCTTTTGTGGTGTATTTTTGCTTCCTTGGCTTCTGATTAAACTCTGGACTCTATATATCTGTGTCTATATGTCTATGACTATGTGCCATCTGAATTCTTCTTTTTTGAGGAAGACAAGCACTGAGTGCCACTGGAGTTGAGGTCAGAGGAAACTAGAGGACTTTGAGAAACATTCAAGACTCTAACTGTGGCAGAGGAGCCATGGCAGCTGGTAGGTCTAAAGTGCCACTCCAAAATGACTCTGGTGACATTGCCCTAAACCGAAGGACTTTGGGCCAGCTAAAGAGCAATTGGTAAAACAGAAGCCTAAAGGCAGATTTCTGTTCACCAGGAACCTCTCTTAATCTTTGGACAAGAGCATCCAGTTCCGGGTCCGTCCTCACAGCCTATAGCAGCTCAAAGATTTGATCCTGCTGACTGCATCTTTTTCCATTTTCCCATTTTCTCTCCGCTCCCCCACCCCCAGCCTTGGCCATTTGATTCCCTAATAAACCTTTGTCTCCACTCACAGAATAGTCTAGTTCAGTGTTCCACTGTGCTGTCACTTAGTAGCTTCATCTGGGCCAAGTGTGGGGGACTGTCTGCTTTCCCAGACATCTTTCCTGCCTCTGTTTGCTAAAGTCTGCTGTCAGGGCCCAGAAGAGAGGCTGTTGCTTGCAGGACCAGCTTCCTAATGTTCCTTCAGCTCTGGGCTAGACTCCAGAGATACAACTTTAAGGTAGGACAAAGGTTGCTATGGAGCGAAAGTGGGGCAAACATTGAACAATTCAGGGTCCCTGTAGTTCCATTTCACTGTGGATTAATAAGGAAAGCAGGCCTGTGTCAGAGGTTTTCAGTGGCCCCCACATAAGTAAGGTTTCCTTTTATGGAGAAGTCACCCTTTCCCGGAATACAAGAAAGCCTTGTTTAAAGAGGGCTAGGGTCCTTCTCAGGCTGCCCGGACTGGGGGAAGGTCCTGGCCCACATGCAAACAGCCAGTTTGAGTTCTTAGGCAGCTGGAGGCATCTGTGGCACCCGAGAAGGACTGATGGCTTTATTGCTGGCGTTCTTTGCCATTTTGATGAATCAGCATATTCCCAGCCTCTGCCGCCCTCAGTGAGTTCTGTTGGCCTGCCAACAGTGACTTATGGAGAACTGGAGCACATCCCCTGTGTTCCTGCATGTGCCCACAAACTTTGCACGTACAGCGCCAGTTGTAAACTTTCTCAGGCTTGCAAAAATTTTGACTGGAGAAATTATCTTTGCAGTGAGAAGTACTGACTTTTGGGGAATCTTGCTAGGATTTCTTTCTTTCTTTTTTTTTTTTTTTTTGGATGGGGGTGGAAAGGGAGAGATGTCAGTGGTATAGACCTTAGTGCCTGCAGCACTGAATCAGTGGTGCTTGCTTGCAGGAGGTCAGGGCTGAGAAACTTAGCATCGCAGGGGCTGGAGCCTCTGAAGGCTGCTCTAAAGAGCCGACCTCAGCCCGAGGCAGCAGCTGCAGGTGGCAGGGTGGGAACACATTTGCGGAGTGTGGGAGATAAGCCTCTGCTTTACTCAAGTGTTTCTCCCTTTCACCCTCGTCCCTTCCCCCATCCTCACTTTCTCCTCTTCTTTTGAGCCAGCATCTTACTATGTAGCCAGGCTCAGCCTCTTGAGTGCTGGATCACAGGTGTGCACCACCACGCCTGGTTGAAATCACACAATGCTGCAGCTGTGTGTCAGACAAGGGCTTTCTTGTTTTCTTGCATGTGTGGGCCTCGTGCTTGCTAAGGCTAAAGCTGGACCACAGAACTGTGTCCCCAGCTCAAGTGTTTCTTATGGATATTTTGATGGACAGACTTAAAAAATAATTCTAATGTGCATCTCCATCCACCCTGGAGTTTGGATGCATTTTGTATCCATTGCTACAAGATGATAAAAGAAGGCTATTTTGTGTCCTTAGATACAAGGAAGTCCCAATCCAGCCTTACAGAAGGAGTTGGTCCTATTTTGCTTTCTATGATTAAACACTATGACCAGAAATAACTTGAGGAGGAAAGGGTTTATTTGGTTTATTGGTTATGGTCTAGTGTTCAGAGAAGGCAAGGAAGAAACTTATGAGAGGAACCTGGAGCCAGGAACTGAAGGAAAGACCATGGAGATATGTTGCTTACTGGCTTCCTCTTCATGGCTTGCTCAGTTTGCTTTCTTACACAGCCCAGGACGACCTACCTGGGAGATGGGACTGCTTATGGAGGGCTTGGACTGTCCCCATGAATCATTAATCAAGAAATTACTCCCATAGATTTGTGTACAGGCCGATCTGATGGAGACATTTTTGCAACTGAGGTTCCCTCTTCAGCTTGCTTTCTTGTACTATTTAGAACCCCCTGCCCAAGAGTGGTACCACCCCAGTAGGCTGAGCCCCCCTACATCAGTCATTAGCTAAGAAAATGCCCCACGAATTTCCCCACAGGCCAAATTGATGCACACCTTTCCTGCTTTGTGATTCTGTCTTCCCGTATCATGCTAGTTTCTATCACCTTGACAAAAAGCTAATAAGCACAGTGTCAAAAAATGTACTGTTGTGGCTTTTTGGACACTGTGGGGAGGAATGGTTACTCCATCCATCTGTATTTCCCCAAAGGTTGTCTATGTAGAGCAAACTGGTCTTTACTTCATAGAGATCCAGCAGTCTCTGCCTTCCCAGTTGGGGATTAAAGGTGCATTACCATGCCCCAGCAGCGGCCTCAGCTCTAACAGGGTCTTAGTATTAGTCACGAAAATAGTCACCTTCTCAGGCCCTAAATTGCCCTTTTGAAGTGTGAGTGTTCTGTGCTGACATCTTTGCCATCCCTATCAATGTCATTGTCAGCACCATCAGCATCACTTCCTCCCTCCCCCACCACACACACCCTGTTTATTAAGTGCTGTGGTACTTAATCTTCATTAGCAATTTGATGGGATTTGGAATCACCATAGCAACACATCTATTGGTGTGTCTGCAAGGGTGTCTCCAGAAAGATTTAACTGAGAACGGAAAACCCAGCCAGCTCTGAATGTAGGTGGCACCATCCCAAGGGCTGAGGTTCCTACCATGAATAAGAGAGGAAAGGAAGCTGGGGACCAGAATTCATCTCTGTCTGCTTTCTGCCTGTGGATATGGTACCTCATGCTCCTGTCATTATGCTTTTCCTGCCACGATAGACTGTAATCTCTCAAACTCTGAGTCTAAATGAGCCCTTTCTCCCTTAAAGTGCTTGTTATGTAGCCAGAAAAGTAACTTCCTAGTTTGGTTTCTGTTGCTATGACAACCACCATTACCAAAGCAACTTAGGGAGGAGAGGGTTTATTTGGCTTATAGTTCACAGTCCATCATTGAGGAAAGGCAAGGCAGGAACTCAGGTAGAAGCTTGAAGCAGAAGCCAACAGAGTAACATTGCCTTCTGGTTTCATTCCAGACTTACAATCAACTACTTTCCTTAAACAATCCAGGCCCCCCTGCTTAGGGATAATATCATCCTAAGGATAGGGCTGTACCATCCTCTATCAGCAAATAAGAAAAGGTCCCCAGTGTCAGGCCACAGGCCAATCTGATGGAAGCAATTCCTTAGTTGAGGTCTTGTCTTCCCAGGTGTGTCAAATTAACAACCAGTGTTCTAGTTAGAGGTACTATTACTATGCTCACACATCATGACCAAAAGCACATCTGGGAAGAAAGGGTTGATGTGGCTTATACATCTACATTGTAGTCCATCATTGAAGGAAGACAGGACAGGATCCTGGAGGCAGGGGCCGATGCAGAGGCCATGGAGGGGTACTGCTTACTGGCTTGCTCCTCATGGCTTGCTCAGCCAGTTTTCTTATAGAACCCAGGACCACAAGCCCAGGGATAGCACCACCCACAATGAACTAGAACCTCCCCCATCAACCACTAATTTAAAAAAATGCCCCACAGGCTTGCCTACAAGCAGATCTTATGGAGGCATTTTCTCAGTTGAAGTTCCCTCTTTTTGTGTCAAGTTAACAGAAAACTTTCCGACACAACCAGGATTAGCCATCACAGTAACTGACACAGAAAACTGGAACTATGGTGTAGGAAGGACCATTGCTGCTATAAACTTGACTACATGGTTCCTGGGCTTTTGTAAGTAGTTTGTGGGTGGGATGTGGAGGAATTTGGGGCTGTAGGGCTAAGTAGCCCCAAAATGTTGTAAGAAGAACTTAGCATGCCGTTCCGATGGGAATTTAGAATACTAGAATGTAATGAGAAATATGGGGAGTGCAGCTCAACTCATGAGGACTCCAAGAACAAGAACTGGTATAAAAGATTCTAGCTGTGCTCTGTCCATGAGAACTTGAATGAGGCTAACTCAAAAGGGATGGGTTAATGCCTTTGTCAGAAGACATTTCAAAATATCAGAACATTCAGACTATGGAATGGTTACTGCTCACTGCTCTGACTATAGTGGGACTGAGAAGAAAAAATAAGAAATGTGCAGTACAGCTATGAAAGAGGTATGATGGGATTATAATTTTCAGACAAGGAAGATGTACAAAAGCAGCTACACTAGTTAAAGAGATATTACACATTAAGTGAAAAGCATTTGTTCTTCTGGGCATGGTGGTGCAAGTCTTTACTCCTCATATTCTAGTAGCATTCAAGTGTAGTAGGAGGTTTCTGGCCTGTCCAGCCTGTGGTCCAGATCCGCAGACCCACAGTCCCACAGAAACACACAGATGCTTATATAATTTTAGGCTGATCAGCCTAAGGCCCAGGCATATATCTTGCTAACTCTTTACCCTTAAACTAACCCATGACTCTTATCCTGTTCAGCCATGGGGCTCAGTACCTTTCCTCAGAGCAGCCTAGTTGTCCTCTGCATCTGCTGGCTTCTTTGCTAGTTTCTCTGGCATCTCTCTGGCTTCTCTGTTCTGCTCTTCCTGTTCCCAGAGTTTTCTTAGTCTGGTAGCCCTACCCACACTTCCTGTCTGCCTTTGGCCAATCAGTGCTTTTTATTAAACCAGTGGGTGGGACAATTATTTACAATGGAACAGAATACAATCTCACTACATTCAAGAGGCAAGAAGATCTCTGTAAATTCAAGGCTAGCCTGTTAGTCACGATTCCAGGCTAACTAGAGCTATATAGTGAAACAAAAAAGAAAAGAAAGAAAGAAAGGAGGGAGGGAGGGAGGGAAGGAAGGAAGGAAGGAAGGAAGGAAGGAAGAGGGAGGGAGGAAAGAAGGAAGGAAAAAAAACTTGTCTTAGTTACTTTTCTATTGCTCTGAAGAGATGCCATGACCAAGCTAACTTATAAAAGAAAGCATTTAATTGGAAAATTGCTTAAAGTTTAAGAGGGTGAGTCTGTAACCATCATTGCAGGGAGCGAGGAAGCTGGCAGGCCTGGAGCTGGAGCAGGAGCTGCAGCTTACATACTATCTTCACATTGGAGGAAAGGAGAAATACTGAACCTGGCCTAGGCTTTCGCAACAACATAGCACACTCCCAGTGACACACCTTCCCCAACAAGGCCACACCTTCTAATCCTTCCCAAATAATTCTATTAGCTAGGAACCAAGTATTCAAATATATATGTGATGGCTATTCTTGGCAACTTGACTACATCGGAGAGTAACTAAAACCCAGATGGTTCTCATGTGAGGGATTTTTTTTCCTTAACTAAATAATCTGAAGTGAGAAGGCCCACTTTTAATCCAGATCTTTTGAGATAGTAAGACTCACACTTAATCTGGATTTTTTTTTTTTTTTGAGGAGGGAAGATACATCCTTAACATAGATCTTTTGAGATGGGAGGATCCATCTGTAATCTGGGCCATACCTTCTCTGATGGCAGCTCGTATAGGGCATGGAAGAAGGACATTGCTCTCTGCCTGCTTGTCCTTGTTCTCACTGCAAGTCCATTCCTTCACTGGCATTAAAACATACTTCTTCAGGATTCCTGTGTATACTACAGACTAAATGGGACATCCAGCCTCATGGATTGAACAAGTACTAGATCATGGACATTATGTTGGTAGACAGCCATTGTTTGGCTAGCTGGACCACACCCTGTAAGCCATTCTAATAAATTCTATAAGTTCTGTATAGTCAGAAGTTTCTGTCCCACCAGAGACTCTCAAATACCCAGCAGCCATTTCTCAAATAATTGACTTGGAGGCTTAATATTATAGTAACTGCTGGGCCAGTAGCTCAAGCATATTACTATCTAGCTCTAACACTTACATTAACCCATAATTCTTATCTATGTTCAACTATGTGGCTTGGTACTTTTTCTCAGTCCAGCATTCTCATCTTGCTTCCTCTGCATCTGGCTGGCAACTGCATCTTTGCCTTTCCTCTTTCCAGAATTCTCCTAGTCTTCCTGTATGGCTACTGGCCAATCACCATTTTATTAAACCAATACAAGGGACAAATCTTTATAATGTATAAGAACATTATCCCACAACAGTTCTGTTCCTCTAGAGAACCCTGATTAATATAGATTTTGGTACCAGAAGTGGTCCTAGAGCAACAGAAGTATAAGGATGAATCTTGTAAGTATCTAGAATAGGCTCTCCAATTTGCCAGTATCTGCAGTTACTGGAGCCTCTCCTGGAAGCTCAGAGCATTGTGTGAACTATTTTACAAAATTAAGAGTATAAAAATATTTAATTATCCCGATTCATCAGTTGTGAGAGGCTACAGTTTTGGTGACTCTTTATATAAAATTTTTGACAGTTTGTGAAAAGATAAGGAAAATGGTGGTGTTGGTTGGTTGCACCTACCATCTTTGTATTGACAAGAGGAAAGAATGAGCTCCATGATAAAATTAACGGATTTCTAGCATCTCAGAACATGGCAAAAGACAACAATGAACTCGGTAATAAAATCGACTTGTTCCAGAGGTGCATAATAGTCAAATGGTTTCTAAATGTGGCCTGGAAGAGAATCTTTTCTCCAGCAGCCACAGAGCTCAAGTTGTGGAAAATCAAACCAAAGCCTTCAGTGTAAGATTGGCTGAATTATAGCAAAAATTAAAGTCCCAGACTTGGAGGGTGTCAGCAATTAAAGTAAGGACATTGATTGGTAAAAATTAGATCCTCTAACTCAGAATGGATAGAGATGCATGGGAGAACCTATTAAAGCTGAGAACTTTAAACCCTCACAGATTCTCAAGGGCTTATCTCATCTGAGGAAGTAGTCTCTCTACCCTCAGCAGAAGATGCTCACCCACCTCCTGAAATATTGCCTTTGACTGGGAAAATTAATCCTTCATTGTCTGCTAATCCAGCTGTGACTTTCTCTGAAGGAGATGGCAGGCAAGACAATACTGATGTCTCTTAGGTGTTGCATCTATACCTACAATCAGACTGTGGTGATTTAAATAGGAATGGTCCCCTAGCTCATATATTTGAATGCTGAGTCATTAGAGAGTAGCAACAATTGAGAAGGATCAGAAGGCGTGGCCTGATCTAATTAGGAAGTGTGTCATTGTGTGTGGGCTTTGAGATTTCAGATGCTCAAGCCAGGCCCAGTGGCTCTCTTTCTTCCTACTGCCTGCTAATCTGGATGTAGAACTCTCAAGCTACTTCTCCAGCACCATGTCTGCCTGCATGACGCCATGCTGATAATGGACTAAACCTCTGAAATGACAAGCAAGCCCCAATTAAGTGTTTCTTTTTATAAGCATTGTTGTGGTCATAGTGTCTCTTCACAGTGATAGAACATGACTAAGACACAGACTTAAGGCAAAGCAGGCTCTAGAGGGGAGGTAGAAAGTGTAGTTCATGAGGAGGTGTACTACACCACTACAGAGCTTAATTAGCTTGCTAATTCATTCAAGCAGAAGTCTGGGGAATGTGTGTGGGGATGGATTTAAGGGTGTGGGATCATGGTGGAAGGAAACGTAAAACTGGACCAGGCTGAATCTATTGATATGGGCTCTCTGAGTGGAGATGCTAGGTCTAATATGGAAATTCACTCAGTTAAAAAGTGTCAAAAGTTTGTTTAAATGGTTGGCTGAAACATTTGTCATAAGATGTGATGTGGGAATGCCTTTCTGTATGCTGTGAATCTCAATCTTTAAATAAAGGAGCTGTTTTGGGCCATGACAAGCACCATAGAAGAGGTAGGAGGAGAAATCAGAGCATAGGTAGGAGAAGCAGGGCGGAGTCAGGGAGATGGAGCAAGCTGCTGAAGGAGCAACATGTAAGGAGCACAGGTGAGCCACGGGCCACGTGGCAGACAGATTAATAGAAATGGGTTGAGTTAAGATGTAAGAACTGGCTAGCAATGTGCCTGAGCCATAGGCCAAACAGCATAAAGTTAATATAAGCGTCTGAGTCATTTCTGGGAGCCTGAGTGGTGGCGGCGGGCTGCTAAGTGGTCTCAGGCGGCAGGTCTGTGGGTCTCGGACCTCTGGCCGCCTGAGACCAAGAAACCCCACTGCTACAAAGATGGCCTCCAGAAAAGGAGTTGAGGGTGCCTGCTATCCCTTGGCATAGTGTTGATGAAGGGATTTCAAGGCTCAGGGAAATTGCAATGCTAGAGTGGGCACACTGTGTAAAACCTAATCCTCCACCATGGGAAGGCCCAGAAGACATGCCCTTCACTAATCCTGTGAAACACAACATGGTGAGGGGACAGGGGCACATTTGAGAGCTTTGATGTCATCCCTTTCCTTGTCCCAGACCTTAGGGATGAAGACTCAACTGCTCAGTTGGATGAATTAAATGCAATGGTTTAATTGGGCCCTGAAGTGGCTGAAGTGAATTTCCAAAGGCAAGGTGATCATGGTTATCGAGATGGGCATCATAGACAAAGCAATATCCATAAGATCTGACTCTAATGGGCAGCATAAACAAAGTGATTTTTACTGTGGCATAGGTATATAAACCTTTGGAACTAGCTAATCATTTATGGTATTTTGCCACCAGCCATCATGAAATAGATAAAAAGACTACATTTTTTTGGTTGATCTGTAAAATAATAATAGTAATAAAAAACCCTCAAAATGAAAGAAAGTCTCCATTGGATCATGGCGAAAGGGAATCTTGATCTATGAACCAGTTTCCAGCCTTGAGCCAGTTTGCAGATCCAGAACCCATTGAATGAAGGGACAGCCAGGTTCCCCTGAGGAAGGACCTTGATAAAATATCTAAGAGTTTTACTGTTAGCCTTTCTCCAGTCCTTCCCCCCCTGGGACCTGTGGCCTTATACAAGGGTAACTGTGCACTGGGGGAAAGAAACAAGACCTTTCGGGGTCTATTAGATACTGGTTCTGAATTGACGCCGATTCGAGGAGACCCCCAAGAAACATTGTGGCATTCTAGTTAAAGTCGGGGCTATCAGGTCCCAAAGGAACCCAGGATGAATGGCTAACTGTGGTATCTATTAGAGTCACCAAGGTACATGCCTGGCTTCTAGGCTCACTCAGTACCTGTGGTTCCTCCCAACACTTCACCCCCCACCCCCCACTGTAAACCTCTGAAGCCCAGGGACTTAGCCTCCCTTCTCCCAACTTCTCATTCTTTTATAAACGTGCCATTTTGGCCATGTGTTCTCTTGTCTCCTTTCTTGGCTCAGTTTTGGACTCTTGCCTATTAGTTTCCTTCTCTTTCTCCTCTTCCACTTCCCCTCACTTCCTCCTCGCTCATCTGGACTCCTCAGGATGTCCCTGACTGTTCTCTCCTTCTACAATAAAATCCTGTTCCTTGGAGAGGTCATGTCCTCATTTGCATTCAGGGGCTTATGGAGGTGGGTGATTAATGGATTTTGGCTGAAGTCTGAGTCACAGTTGTCGCAGGAAAGAATGAGACTCAGGGATAGATCTCTGAAGAAGTTGGAGATACTAGAGGGAATAAACACCACAGTCAGATCTTACCCAGCTGTCTTCTAGCTTCCTCAGCCTCGATTCCCTTGGAATGGCTTCCTCTGTGTTTCTATCCTGTCTTAAGTACTCTTTCGGTAATTAAGGCGTGGCCCCACCACACCTGCTTGGGAGCCTGGAATTCCTTCTATAATCTGAAGTGACCTTGACTCAGTTAGGATTAAGGGCGTAGGTCACCACTCCCAGGATACTCCCTGTGCTGGGATTAAAGGTTTGAATCACCACTCTCTAATTTTCCTAGACTGACTGTGGTTAGTGCTCTGGGACTTCTGGAGCTTTTACTAACCCCCTACATAGACTGTGGGTAGATTCCCTCTGATATCTCCAAAACTTCTGAAACTTTTATTGAATCCCCACACACAGTAGGTCCAATGGGTCCCCAAATTCATCTGTGGTTATTTCCCCAGTCTCAAAAATGTATAATTGGGATAGATATACTTAGAAGTTGTCAGAATTCTCACAGTGGTTTTCTGACCTCTGGAGTAAGGGCTATTATGGTTGGAAATGATAAGCCTTAGAGTTGCCTCTGCCAGGAAAACTAGTGAATGAAAAACAGTATGGCATCCCCGGAGGAACTGCAGAAAGCAGTGCCACTCACCATCGAGGACTTGAAAGATGCAGAGGTGATGGCTCCCACGACATCTCCTTAACTCTCCTGTCTGGCCAGTAGAGAAGACAGATGGAAAGGGGAGAATTACAGCTGACTATTGAAAACTCAATCAGGTAGAGACTCCACCTGCAGCTTCTGTACCAGAGATGGTGTCCTTACTTGAGCAGATTAACACACCTCCTGGTACATGATATGCAGCGAGTGATCTAGCAAATAAGTTTCTCTCAGTACCTGGCAAGGCCAGCAGTATACCTTTACAGTTTTACCTCACATATATATTAGCTCTCCAGTCCTGTGTCTGTCATAACTTAATTAGAGGGGATTTTAGTGCACTATATTGATGATGTTATGATGATTGGGCCAAGTAAGCAGGAGGCAGAAAACACTTTGGACTTGTTGGCAACACACATTTCACTCCAGTGGATAGAAAATAAACTCAACTGTAGGGAGATTATGTTGTTCCATTGTAAATAATTGTCCCCGCCTATGAATGTAATAATTGGCCAAAGGCAGACAGGAAGTGTGGACTGTGCTACCAGACTAAGAAAACTCTGGGAACAGGAAGAACAGAGCAGAATGCCAGAGAGAAGCCAGAAGAAGCAGAGGACAACTATGCTGCTCTGAGAAAAGGTACCGAGCCACATGGCTGAACAGGATAAGAGTCATGGGTTAGATTAAGGGTAAAGAGTTAGCAAGTTATATGCCTGGGCCTTAGGCCAATCAGCCTAAAACTATTGTAAGCATCTGTGTGTCTCTGTAGGTCTGTGGGTCTGCAAGCCTAAACCTTGAGGCTAGGCCCGAAAGTCAGGGCCAGAAACCTCCTACTGCACTCAACCAAAATTCCAGAGCCTTCTATCTCAGTGGAATTCTTAGGAGTCCAGTGCTGTGGGGCACTCAGACATATACCTTCAAAGATGAAGATAAATTATTGCACCTAACCTATCACCAAGAAAACAGTACAGCATTTTGCCTATTTCGATTCTGGAGACAGCACATTTCTCTCTTGGATGTGTTACTCCTGTTCATATACTAGACTTAGAAAGCTGTTAGCTTTGTATGGAGCCTGGAGAGGAGAAGGCTCTTCAACAGGCCCAGGCTGCTGTTGACGCTGCCCTACTGCTTGGACCATATGATCTGGCTCATTCTATTAAAGCAAGAAATCCGTGGGTGACTGAAAAAGTCATTATTAATGGATTCTGAGTAGAAACAAATTCACTGGTAGAGGATAAGGCAAATTCAGTTGCAGAGCCCCTGGAAGGCAGAGGACTGATCCAATGCTGCTTAATGTCACCTGGCCCATCTTCACCACCCAAGCTCATCAGCTAGCAAAGAGCCCACACCCTTAGTGCTGGTACTTCAAGGCCATAGGTGGACTGAATACCCGCTGTTTCTTCTCTTTTTGTGGCCCATCTATGGCCTTGGGATACCAGCCATTAGGGTGTGACCTCTTAGGCATACGTGGAAGAAATATCCACTACACCCTATGGGACTTGAGGTGTTAGTGGCAGATTGGGATGCTGTTTGGAGCCTTTGGCAGGTCCCTATAGATGAAGACAGAAGAGACCTTTGGGATTTGGGAGCAAGACTCTACCGCTTTCTGCAGACAACTATTCTCCCTTTGAGAGACAGCTCTTGGTCAGCTAATGTACCTTAATGGAAACTGAATGTTTCACAATGGGCCAACATATTACCATGCAATATGAACTGCCCATCATGAGCTGGGTGTCATCTTACTCACCAAGTCCTAAGGAAGGACTTCACAGCAGCAATCTATTATCAAATGAAAGTAGTATATGCATGATTAGACCTGAGCAGATCCTGAAGGCGCAAGCAAGTTATATAAAGAAGTTGCCCAAATGCCTATGGTTTTTAGTACTGTTACAATGCCACCTGCTGCCGAGCATGCACGTAGAGCCTCATAGGGTGTTTCCTGTCATTGGTTGGCCGAGGAAAAGAAGACTAGGGCTGGTTTACTGACGGTTCTGGACATCATGCAGGCACCAGCCAGAGTAGACAGCTGTAGCATTACAAACCATTTCTGGGACAACCCCGAGAGACAACAGCAATCCACTCGTTTTCTCTGAAAGGAAAATGTGTAATTGTTCATTAATTTATGGGCTGTAGCCAATGGATTGGCTGGCTTGTCAAGGACTTGGAAAATTTATGATTGAAAAATTGATAAGGACGACATTTGGGAAACAAGTATGTGGATAGATCTCTGCAAATGGGCAAAGGATGTAAAGATACTTGTGTCCTGTATAAATGGTCATCAGCAGAGGGGAAATTTAATAATCAAGTAGCTAGAATGACCCATTCTGTGGACAGTCAACCTCTTTGCCCAGCCGTCCTGTCATTGTTCATGGGTCCATGAACAAAGAGGCCATGGTGGCAGAGAAGGGAGTTCTGCATGGACCCAATAACATGGATTCTACTAACCAAGGCTGAATTGGCTACAGCCACTGCTGATAGCAGATCTACCCACAGCAGAGACCAACATGAGCCACAGATACGGCACCATTGCCAAGGGTTACCAGCCAGTGACTTGATGGCAGATTGATTACATTGGACAACTTCCTTCATGGAAAGGACAATGTTTATTTTTATTGGAGTAGATATTTGTTTCAGTTAGGGATTTACCTTTCCTGCACATAACGCTTCTGCCCAAACCACCATCTGTGAACTTATAGAATGCCTGATGCACCATCACGGTATTCCAACAGTATTGTTTCTGACCAAAGGACTCACTTCACAGCCAGAGAAATGTGACAGTGGGCCCATGATCACAGAATCCACTGGTCTTACCTTGTTTCCCACCATCCTGAAGCAGCTGGCCTGATAGAAAGATGGAATGGTTTTTTGAAGACACAGTTACAGTGACAATTAGGTGTCAGCAGCCTGGATGGCTGGAGCAGGCTTCTCCCAAAGGCGGTTTATGCTTTGAATCAGCTTCCAATATATGGTACGGTTTCTCTCATAGTCAGGATCCATGAGTTCAGAAAGAAAGAGGCAGAAGTTTTGCTCACTATCACCGCTTGTGGCCTGCTAGGAAATTTTTTGCTTCCTGTTCCCATGAATTTAAGTTCGGCTGGCCTAAAAGTTTTGGTTCCAGAGGGAAGAGTGTTGCTGAAAGCAGCTACTCAAACATTCTGTGGCCACTTTGGGCTTCTGATGTCCTTAATCCAACAGGCTAAGAAAGGAATAACAGTGTCAGGAGGGGTGATTGATCCAGATTACCACGGGGAAATTAGATTGTTTCACAATGGAGGTAAGAAGGAGTCTGTCTGGAGTGCAGGAGATCCTTTAGGGCATCTCTCACTGCTACCATGTCCTGTGATTAAAGTCAACAGGAAACAACAGACTGATCCAGGCAGGCTGACAAAGGGCACAGGCCTGTCAGGAATAAAGGTATGGGTCACTCCTCCAGGAAAAGAGCCAAGACCTGCTGAGGTTCTTGCTGAGCACAGAGGAATTATAGAATAGGTAGCAGAGAAAGGTAGTTAGAATATCAGTTGGGGCCACATGACCATTGCAGAAAACAGGATTATAACTGACGTGTGTTTCTGTCATATTTTGTTAAGAATGTGTTTGCACAGACATTTGAGTCTTCTTTCCTTGATTTCTTTATGATGTAACACCAAGTAAGAGAATATTATTGGTTGTATTAAGTCTGAGATGCTCTGAAAAATGTCCTTCAAGAAACACTGCCACCTATTCTCAGTTTATAGTGTTTTTGCAATTGTATGAGTAATCACTATACCATGATAGGCATAATTACAACCTGGCTATTGTTTTCGCTTGGAAATTAACCTAACCATGGCATAAGGAGATATGGTTGTGTGTCAAGTTGACAAGAGAGACTTGAGATGGCTGTTTTTGGTTGTCAACTTGACTACATCTGAAATTAAGGCAACATCCGCGAGGGATTTTTTTTTCTTAATTAAATCATTTGAAGTAGGAGGACCCACTTTTAATTCCGATCTTTTGAGAAAGGAAGACACACATCTAACCTGGGTCATGTCTTGTGCTGGAAGCCCAGCTAAAGGACATGGAAGAAAGAAGTTTGTCCTCTTGGCCTGCCTGCCCTCACTCCCACGGGCAAGTTTATTCCTTCACTGGCATTAGAGCTGACTTCTTCAGGATTCTAGTGCATACTGAAGACCAGCTGAGACAGCCAGCCTCATGGACTGAACAGCTACTGGATTCTTCTAATATACCCAACTTTTTCCAATATATCCCACCCCTTCTAAATCATCTTCTGCTGGTTCTGTTTTTGCAGAAAGCCTCAACTTATACAGATCAGGGTAATTCTTTGGAACAGAATTTTAAGGGGAGGTGCTTGAATTGGCCCTGGAGTTTCTGACATTGGCTCTTTAATTGGATTGGATGTAAAGATGCTGATGGTTTCAGTTCTAGTAGTAAAGAGAGCACTGATAATGCATAGTGGAATCCGGCAGCAGAGTTTGTCAAAATGTCACTGTTGGATATCCCCAATCCACCATCTACAAGAAGCAGAGGGATGAGTACTGTGTCTATACTACTCTTGAGAAGTTTTTCTAAACTAATAAACACAACGAAACAAAGTGCTTGCTTCTTATCTTGAACAGTGTGAGAGAAGGAAGGCATGAGCTCACACACCCTAATTCTCACCTCAAGAGCTGCCTAAGTGGCTCAAGAGCTTCTGTGTGTGCCCAGAAGGGGGCTCTTATCTTTTACAGCCACAGAGCAAAGACTGCAGAAAATGCCACATCACGGTGCATGCTGAATGCTCAGTCCCACACAGGGTGGTGGTGGCACACACCTTTAATCCCAGCACTGGGGAGGCAGTGGCAGGCAGATTTCTGTGAGTTCAAGGTCAGCTTGGTTTACTGAATTAGTTCCAGGACAGCCAGAGCCAAGGATGTTACACAGAGAAACTGCCTCAAAACAAACAAACAAACAAACAAACAAACAAACAAACAAACAAACAAATAAATAAATGCAAGTCTGGGAAGAAATGAGATCCTGAAAACTGTAGCGTGGATATACAGGATGATGTAAATAAGGCTGGGGACATCCAATCCCCCCAAATTCAAAAAAGTCCTCTTTGCCAGTGATAAAAGCATTCTCATCTCTTTACCTCCTTCTGAGTGGAGTAGCCCTTCCCCAAAGATTTCTCACCTATCTTCCATGATGTGGCCCTGGCAGTTTGGAAAGGGAACACTAGTGGCATGGCCCCAGGGCTCAAGTTTCTCAGCTTCTTCTCCCATACTGTCCCCTCAGGAATTACACTAATATGTAGACACTAAGGATCCAGAAGGTAAGGGATCTCGTGGTTTAGACACGGTGACTTGGAATCATACCATCTGGTGCCAAATTCTAACTTTGCAAGGAGAATCTCGGCTGTCAGTTTCACTTTTTGTGAAATGAGATTGGTGTTAGGTCAAGGTCCTCTACAGAAGTGAACGATAGACTAGTATAACATTTGGAGTACGCTAGGGTCCTCCCTCAAGGGACACAGGTATGAAAGAGGATTTGTGGACCAGAGCATCCCGGTTGCTTCTGAATCCTGGCAGTCAGCAGGACTGTGGCACTTCAGATGGATAGTGGAATTACTCTAAGTAACTTCTCGGCCAGTAGCTCAAACATATTACTCTCCAGCTCTTAGACTTAAATTAACCCATCATTCTATGCATGTTTAGCCACATGGCTTGGTACCTTTTCTTCAGTGCTGCATTCACATCTTGCTTCCTCAGCATCTGGCTGGTAACTGTGTCTCTCTGTTCTTCCTCTTCCCAGAATTCTCCTTGTCTGGTCACCTGCCTATATTTCCTGCCTAGCTAGCGGCCCATTGGTGTTTTATTAAACCAATATGAAAGTGACAAATCTTTACAGTGTACAAGAGCATTATCCCACAGCAGCCAAGCTCCTCGTTTCTTTCTTCTTTCCTTTGAGAAGCTGAAGCTAGCCCTTGAGACTCAGAGGGGTCACTTCTTACAAAGGATAGACTGGCCTGCTCCCTTCATGCCTTTCATTTGTTTGTTTCCTGGATTCTTCTCTCAGTCTGCAGTTGCTGAGAGAATGTCTGTCTCGAAGTTGGAAGTTGATGCAGAATCTTTGAGGAGCACATTTTTAGCCTCTCTCCTCATGTGCAGCAAAGCTCCCCCCCCCGCACCCCAGCATTCATTTCTGCTGCTGTAACCAAACACTTGGACCCAAAACAAGCTGAAACTCTTCCACTTCAAGGTCTCAACCCATCCTTGAGGGAAACTAGGGCAGGAACTCCAGTAGGAACAGAGACAAGAATCATGAAGGATGCTGCTTTTATAAGGAAGCTGCCTTCCTTATATAGCCTGGGTTCATCTACCTGTCTAGGGATGATACTACCCTAATCAAGCTGGTATCTCTCCTACCAATTGGATATCAAGAATGTGCCCACAGGGCTATCTGAAAGGAGGCAATTCTTCAGTTGAGGTTCCCTCTTCCTAGTGTGTCAGTTTGACAACTAAGAATAGCCAACATGACCCCCTTTTGTCTCAACTGGGAATCATATGGCTGCTCCAGAGGCATATAACACCTCTGGCCTCCATGGCACTTCACACACACACACACACACACACACACACACACACACACACACACACACACACACACACACACACTTAAAATGATAAAAAAATAAACCTAACAAACCAAATTTAAAATGATAAAGAGACTTAGAGACTTTATTAAGAATGATACCAGGTGGCAAATCAATAGGAAAAGATGTGTGGTATTGTGAGCCATTAGGAGAACATGTCACATGCCTGTCATGGTGGCTAAAGCCAAACATACCAGTATGGGCCACTGCGATGGCTAAGTAGGTAAAGGGTCTTGCTGCCAAGTCTGATGACCTGAATTTGATTCCTGGGAACCACAAGCTAGGAGACAGCTAATTCCCTCACGCCATCATCTCACTATCACATAGGTACCGCGACCCATGTACACCCCGTACACTCACGAAAGCCAATCAAACAAACGTAATTTAAAAACCATACAATACCTGAGGAGCTAGAATACATTACATATACATGCATGAAATTGTTAAAGAACAGAATTTGTTAATTTAAAAAAAAGCCTTGAATCTCACTAAGTGCTGATGAGAATGTGAAACAGCTGGAACTTTCATACATTGGGGTAGAAATGTAAACACTGAACAGCCGCTTTGAAACAGCCTGAAAGATTCCTATAAAGTGAAACATTCCACTTTCACATGACCTAGCAAGCTGACCTCTGGCTTATTTACTCATGGGAAGTAAAAATGTATAATCTACCAAAATCTGTCTGCAGATGTGCCTAGCAACTTTCCCATACATGCCTCCAACTAGAAACCACCCAAATATTTTTCTATGAATGAGTGAATGAACCAAGAGCAGCTCAGCTGTAGATCCTCAAGCCTGGAATGGATCTCAATGGCATCATGGTTAGAGGAAGATGCCAGTTTTCAGTGGTTTACACGCTGCATGATCTTACTCAATGGCATTCTGGAAAAGTCATAACTAGAATGGTAGAAGATGGGTGGGAGTTGCTAGGCATCAAGTGGTTTCTTGATTACAAAGAAGTTTCCAGAATCTTGCAAACTATTTTATGTCCTGATTGGACTAGTGAATGCAAGAACCTACATGTGTGTTAAAAGTCAGAGAATCTGGGTAAGGAGATGGCTCCATGGATAAAATGGAGGTTGTTCACTAACCTTTATATGTACTCTATGACACACTCGGGCCCACACTCACACATCTGTCATGGAAATGTACTGTAGTCCTCATATATACAATTATGGACATGCATAGGCACAGGTTAGGTGTGTCCACTAATGAACTAAACATCTAGTACAATTTGTCCTTTGGGAAAAGTCATTATCTTATTTCTTTTTTAAAGAGTATCTATTATTATTATTATTATCATCATCATTATTATTTTGGGGTATGTGTGTGTGTGTGTGTGTGTGTGTGTGTGTGTGTGTGTGTGTGAATTCAGGTGCACAAGTGCCACGGACTGTGTGTGGAGGTCAGAGGACAACTTTGTGGCCTGGGTTCTCTCCTTCCACCTTCGCATGGGCTCCAAGTATGGAACTCAGGTTGCCAGGTGCTAACATCAAGGGCTTTTACTCACAGAGCCATCTCGTCTGCCTCTCCTTCCCTTTAAAAAATGTAGTTATCCTTTCATATGCATGGTTATTTTGCCTACATGTATATCTGTGTGCCATATGCTTGCCTGGTTGCTCAAGGAGGTCAGAAGTTGCTCAAGGAGGTCAGAAGGCCATGGTTTCCCTGAAACTGAACTTATACATGCTTGTGAGTCATCACACGAGTGCTGAGACCCAAACCTGGCTCTTCTGCAAGATCAGGCAGTGAGTATGCCTAACTGATGAGCCGTCTCATGAGCCGCCCATCCCACCCCCAATTCCTGTTTTAAGAAGGAGTATTTGGTATGTCCTTTGGTGTTATATAGACATTTATAACCTGTAGAAGGTGGATATTCAAGTTATTTGCTCTATAAAAAAATAAATATTTAATTATCAGGAGGTGGGCATGCTATGGTACATGTGTGAAAGTGAGAGAGAGGACAATGTAGAAGTCAATTTTCGTCTTGTGTGTTCTGGGATTGAACTTGGGTCATATAGGCTTTTTAGAAAGGGCCCTTACCCATTGTTTTAGGTAGGGTTTTCTATTGCTGTGAAGAGTCACCATGACCACTGCAGCTCTTACAAAAGAAAACATTTAATTGCAGCTGGCTTACAGCTTCAGAGGTTTAGTTCATTATTGTCACAGTAAGAAGCATGGTGTGTGCAGGCAGACATGGTGCTGGAAAGGTAGCTGGGAGTTGTGCATCTTGATCTGCAGGCAACAGAAGCAACTATGTATCACACTGAGTAGAGCCTGAGCAAAAGCGACCCCCCCCCCACAGTGACATATTTCGAGCTTAGTTCAACAAAGCCACACCTCCTAATAGTGCCACTCCCTTTGGGGGGCCATTTTCTTTCAAACCACCACACCCACTAAGCCATCTTGCCAGCTCTACTATTATGGACTTGAATATAATCCCCCCTACCCCCCCACCCCCCCACCCCCCCCCACCCCCCACCCCCCACCCCCGACACACAGGGGTTATGTAAACACACAGGCTTATGTATTTGTATTTGGGCATTGGGCGCTTGAGTCCCAGTTAGTATCCGTTTGGGGAGAGTGTAGAACTTTTGAGACTGTGGTTTAGCTAGCAGAAATGGATCACAAGGGATAAGGCCTTGAAGTTAAATCTGTTTCTAGCTTCCAGTTGGAGCTCTCTGCAGCCTGTCTGTTTCAGAGATGTGAAGGGCCCTAGCCACAAGCTCCTGCTACCAGGAACCCCCTTCTGCCTTCCCCACAGCAGGCTAAGATTTTTGAAACTGAGCCACAATAATGCTCACTTATCTTAAGTTGTCTGTCAAAGCGACTCACTCCCACCCAGATGTCACAATCCCTTGTGACACTGCTTTATTTAACATGAACCATTGTGGTCTGTCACAGTGTGCTCATAACCAAGGAGGACCATGTTCTGGGATCTCAAACCAGCTGTGTTCATCTCCATAAGAATGAGTATGCTTACAGACACACAGAGGGGATGCTGGAACCTGAGACTGACCACAGGACACTGAAGCCTGCTGCACTTCTGCTTACTGGCAACTGGTGTCACTACTGTGCCTGTCCTGCTTGGAGCCCTCTGACTGTACCCTCTAAGCCCTTCCTCAGAAAGAAGGGGGGATACTACTCCTGATAAACAGAGGAGGAGATTAGGACTGACAGGAATTAGGCCGCTCAAAGCAATCAGGCTGAAGATAAAACAGAGATTTAATGAAAATTGAAAATACAATCCATATTACGTAGCCATTAAAAATGATGTTTACCAGGAATTTGTAATAGCATGAAAAATGCTTGTATCACCACATTGAGCAAATTACCAAACTGCATGTACAGTTGATCACAATTATGTTTTAAAAGATTCGGAGTCAAGAGACTGGAGCTAAATATTCCATGATGCCTCCAATGACTGACTTTTGATGGGAGGTACCCCTCCCCCATTCTCAACTTTAATCTGTATCTTCCAAGCAGTTTCTAGAATGTCTGTCTACATCTAATTAAATTAATATTGAAACTCGGAAAACAGAATGTCTGGGCTTTATTTTTAAAATACAGTTGGGGGCATCGGTATCATACGTGTGTGGATGAGCTGATGTGTTCGCATCTATCCTGTGCATAACCAGACCCTGACTGCTCCTCCCAGACTTCCTGTGGGGAAACCTACAGGGCCTCCTCTCCCATTTGATGCAGGAAGTCAATGCTTGCAAGCCTTCCTGACTAAGTGCTTCATCAACTCCCAAGAGCAAGCTCAAGGATCTGACGCAGGTGTGACTGTCTTTTAGAGGACACTATGGAACCAGACTTCCTATCGTGATAACAAACTCTGGCCCAAAAGATCGAAGTTTCAACCCTCTCTCATACATTGGCAGGCACCCGTGACTCCTGCCCAGTCTCCAGAGTCCATCATGCCTCTGTCCTTTTGTATCTGGTGGCATACTCTTTCTCCCCCAGCTTCTCCTGATTGACAGAGTCCAACTGTCAATCACGGGCCCTGTTCAGTGGCCTTTGAGGAGTTAATGCAGCCCCTTGGCCTGCACGCTGGAGTTAATGCCTGCCTTCCTCACCATGAGCATTCTTCTGCTCAGGGCTAAGACCTCTCCCAGCCTCCCTGCCATGCCCCCATAGTGTCCTGCAGGCCTTGCACAATGCCTGGCTGCCTTCATTAGCCCTGTGGGTCTTCTGGGCCCCTTCCCACTGCAAGGCCCCATTCACAATGCTCCCCACCCCTCCAATTCAGTGTAAAGCCACCTGACCTCTGTCGGGGGCAATTTCTGTGACAAGACCCAGTGTGGGAAAGGCCAGTGACACTCTTTCTGGAAGGATCAGCTCCCACGCGGTTTCCTTTGACCCTATACCTCTCTCTTTGCTGCTTTTGGCTATAGAGGCCAGGACTGTAAGTCCATATTCAACTAGGACTGCTCTCAAATTTGGGGTCCCCAGAGAAGATTCCAGAAAGAGTGACATCATTTGGGAAATAAAGAAAATAGAGGAAAAGTTAATAAGGAGAGGCAGGCATTGTGTGGACTATATAGGACAGTGATGAAGCTGAGCTCAGAGGGAGAGAGAACAGAAGTTGTCTCGGAAGAACCCAGATGCCCAGATAGAAGCCTCATAGCAGAGGCTGTTGGACAGGGAAATCATGCAGTGCCAGCCACACTGTGTTCTATTCTTTACAGTAAGCCACCAAACCATCTCAGATTCCAGGGCAGAGGACATGCTTGCCACCTCTAATGGCAAAGGTGTCAAAGCCAGGTTTCTACAGAAGGAGCTAATAATGCACGTTACTCAGATTGCATGTCTGTTCCAGGTTATAACAGGAACAACAAATCCAGAGGGTGTGGAAAAGAGAGGCAGGGGCAGGGGGAGCTTGGGGGATGCAGAGCCAAAGGGGAAGTGAGAGATACATGTCACTGATTAGAAGCATAGAATACTTGTCCTCCTTCAGGGTCAGAAACAGCTCCAGTTTTCAACTGGACCAGCCTCACGGCTTCAGAAAGGCCATTTGGGCTTGCTGGCCACTTCACTGGAAGGGGAAGGTGAGGGGGTCAGATGAAGGCTTTTGAGTGCAGCCCTGGGGCCAGGACCAGGTGATTTTGAACATGGTGAAAGGGGTTCAGCAATGCTTTGTCAAGCCCACCAGTGTGGGCCTGTGTAGGCAGGAGGAATTGGCCTAACATGTACAAGGTCTGGCTCTCAGCCAGGGGACAGCACTATGGTGTCACTTGTGGAGAGCAAAGCTCTGCCTAACTCTGACCCAAGGTCACATCTCATGATTCACTGGCAATTAACAGGATCAGGCTGATCGCAGGCAGGTCTTGTTTACACCTTGTTTACTGTTTACGACTTTTGCTGGAAATGGAATGTGCCCTTGCTCCTCCACTCTATCGCTCTCATAATCTCAACTGCCCTACCCTTCTCCACCTACAACTTGCTTTTCCTTTCAAGGTTAGCAGCAGCAAGAGTAATAACCAACCCCTTCGCCCTATATATACTCAGTTCATTCCCTTAATAAACGGGCTGATCAGTTCTGCCCTCATTCTTTGCGTCTTTCGTCTTTCTTGTCCTCCCCCTCATTCTCACCCCCCCCAGGGTCTCCGTTGACTTTACCCAAGGGCCAGGGCAAGAGTCACTCATGGCTATCCTGAAAAACTACAGCTCAGGATGCTGCTAACTGATATTTAAAAAAGAAAGAAATGGGATTAGAGAGATGGGTTTGTGGGCAAAAGCGCTGGCTGCTCTTGCAGGGGACCTGGGTTCAGTTCCCAGCACCCACATGGTAGCTCACAGCCTTCTGTAACTCCAGTTCTACCTCTAAATTCAATGCCTTTTCTGACTTGATGGACACCAGCTATGCAAGTGGCACATATACATATGTAGGCAAAATACTCATATGTATAAAATAAATCTAAAAGAAAATAGAGAGAAGAAGAAAGGGAGGAAGAGAAAGAAATGAAAGAAAAACCCAGGAGCCTGAGATTGTTCTGCACTTGGGGTGCAATGGAGGGAGGGACAGCTAGGTCTTTATTCTAAGCTGGTCCAAAGGCCAAGGGCGTTCGAAATTCTGACGGCTCAATGGTTAAGAGCACCTGCTATGCAAAGCTAAGAACTTGAGTTCAAATCTACAGGCGTTATGTAAAAATCCCAGCATCGTTGCATGGGCCTGCACCCCAGTGTTGGGAGGGAGAACAGACAGCCAACTAGCTTAGCTGAAATGGCAAGCTTCAGATTTGGGGAAAAGGCCCTGTAATCAAGGCAATAAAGTGGAAGGCAATGGCAGAAGACACCTGGCAGCCTGCTCTGATCTCCAAATGCATGTGCAACGCGCCCGCTCACATGCATGCACCACCCACACAATCAAAATAAATAATAAAATTCTGAAGGCCACCCTAGACACTCCTCACAGTGTCCTCCCCACAGGTCTCACACCAGAATTGTCAGGCTTAGGACCAAAGCCACACTTGTGCTTCCTGGAGGAGGTACAAAAATGTCCCATGTCTGATGTAGGGAGAGGGTGGCTGGGTAACCATCCAGTGCGTATAGATGGAAATATCCCCAAGTCCAATCCCCAGAAACCACATTTAAAAAGCTGGGCATCATGGTACACCCTTGTAATCCTTGTGCAGGGACAAGTGGAGAAACAACCCCTGAGGTAGTCCTTTGCTCTCTACATACATGTGTGCCCAGACACATGCATCCATCCATAATAGTAATGTAATATTAATAATAAATACCTAAGAAAAAAAAGAAACAGCTTAAATAATGAAAAAGATCAACCTTAGGACTGGGGAGTAGGGGGGCTCAGTGGTAGAACTTGACTAGCTTGTATGAGAGCCTGAGTTCTATCCCCAACACTGCTCCTCCTAAACCAAAAAAGCCAACAAATATAACAGGTGAGGGATGAGGATTTTGTTTCATTCAGGTTGAGGAAAGAAATATTTCCCAGAGTTCTCCTGTATATACCCAGCTTCCATCTGCAGAAGGCAACGCTTCTCAATGAAGGCCATGACACCAGTTCTCATCCACCCCCCACACTTCTCCTACTATGCAATGTCAAGTGGGATCTGTATGTCTAGCTCCTTAAATCTGATGGCTTGTGACTCTGGCAGATGTGGTACCAGTTTCTGAGGCTAGGTCACTAGACTCCAGAAAGTTTCCTCCTGGGTCTTTCTTCTGAACTTCACTCCTAGAATCTGGTAAGTATGCTGTGAGGAAGTCCAAGATACATAAAGAGGCCCACAGATACTCCGGGGAAAAGTCACAGTCAAAGGTCACATCAATAGCCAGGATTCACCACTGACTTTGTGACCTAAGGGGTTTTCAGGGCCTCTATCCCTCATGTCTTCCCAACTGAGGTTCCAGACATTACAGAGTTTCTTTCCAATTTTTTGACAAGATCCATAAACAGAATAAAATGATGATGATTTTAAGCCAGGAAGTCTAGGACTATTTGTTACACGGCAGTAGTAATGGATGCACCTCTAACTGGGTGTAAAACTCCATTTCTCAAGCCTGCATCCCAAGCCTGGAAGAATTTGTTCAAAATGCAAGTCTTGGGCTAGAGACCCGGCTCAGCAGCTAAGAACACTTGTTGCTCTGGCAGAAGACTCAAGTTCAGTTCCCAGCACCCAAGTCA
This sequence comes from Phyllotis vaccarum, assembly GCA_033318265.1. Lineage (NCBI taxonomy): Eukaryota > Metazoa > Chordata > Mammalia > Rodentia > Cricetidae > Phyllotis > Phyllotis vaccarum. The sequence continues at coordinate 130,452,825 of JARWLC010000013.1, forward strand.
GGTGGTTCATAACACCAGTAAATCCAGCTCTAAAGGTTCTGACACCCTTTTCTGGCCTCCTCAGGCACACATACTCATATGTACATGCCCACACAGAGGCACAGGTATGTGTGTGTGTGTGTGTGTGTGTGTGTGTGTGTGTGTGTGTGTGTGTGTAATTAAAAATTAAGCAGAATTTAAAAATATAAGTCATATCCCAATCCAGACACAAAGAGTCAGAGTTTCTGAAAATGTAATGTTTTAAGTAAATACTTCCATATAATTCATAGGTATAAGAAAATGGACAACACCCTTTAGTGCAGACCTAAGAAACAATCTTGATTATGAGTCTTAGTCAGGGCGTTAGTCCTAAATGAAACCTTATTATTTTTCTTCACTGCTGGGAATTGAAACCAGGGCTTTGTTCACACCACGTGGGCACTCTGCCTCTGAGCCACAGCTCCAGATCAGACTTTCTGAGTGAGCAGGGACATACTTCTTAAAAATGCCCCATCTCCATCGAGTCCCTTGTCTTGATTTTATTTAATTATCTTAAAAAATGTCTATCACTGGGAAGGCACCTTGGTAGTAGAGTTCTTGCCTAGCCTACAAGAGGCCCTGTGTCTCCCTAACAAAGAAGTGGAAAAAAAATTGGGGGGGGGGGGAAGGAGGGAAGGAATCTCAAGACTGGATTGCTTGTTTGTTTATTGAGACAGGGATCTCACAGAGTAGCCCTGGTAGTCCTGGAACTCATTCTGGAGACCAGACTGGCTTGAACACACAGAGATCCACCTGCCTCTGTCTCCTCCATGCCTCCTTCCAGTTTAAGTCTTCATTGCATTTATTTGTTTATGGACAGTCATTCTATGTATCTCTGGATTCCTTGGAACTCACTATGCAGAGCAGGTTGGCCTTGAACTCACAGAAATCTTCCCACCTATGCCTCTGGAGTACTGGAATTGAAGACATGTACTGCCATAGTTACTAACATACCCCCCACTGTGTGTGTGTGTGTGTGTGTGTGTGTGTGTGTGTGTCCCCACCATGATACATGTGTAGAAGTCAGAGGATAACCCATAATGTGGGTCCCATTAATGTAACAACTCGGGTGCTCAGGCTTGACAGCGATCACCTTTACACACTGAGTCATCCTGCTAGGTCTGCATAACCTATTTTTAAAGTTTATTTTGTCTACTGTCTAAGACTGGGGGATTACAGCCAACAAGGGCCTTTGTTGAATCATAATGTGGTGAAGGGCAGAAGAGCAGTCCGGTCCCTGAGAAAAAGACAGGAGTGAGGGACTGGACTCAGCAGCTACTCTCTTGAGAAGGAGTGTTTCGCCTGCATGTGTATGTGCCCGAATGCATGAATGTGCACCATGTAGGCATTGTCTGAGGAGGGAAAAAGAGCGCATTAAGGTCCCTGGAACTACAGCTACAAGACAGCTGTGAGCTGCCAGAAGTGGATCCCATGTCTTCAAGAAGATCAGAAATCGCTCTTATTCACCAAACCATCTCTTCAGCTCTTTGCTTTAAATTTTCTTGTTTGCTTTTTTGGGATTTAGATTTTTTTCAAGATCTGCATGTAGCTTGGGTTGCTGTTGAACTCACTATGGTGCCAAGGATGATCTTAAACTTCAGATCCTTCTACTTCCACCCCCAGGCGCTGGGATGTCAGGTACCACAATATCCACCATTTAAAGATCTTCCCACAAGCCATAGGGTTGTTGAAAATGTCGTGGCTCTGGACTCTGAGCAGTCAGATAGCCTCTAAGAAAGGCCAGGAAGGATTGAGAACTGGATTTGAGAGCTGTGAGCTTAACTTCAAATTTAGATTTGTGGCGAAGGTTTCATAAGGGCTAAACTTTTGTCTAATCACTCCATATTTATTTATAATGTTAGATGTTGATGTGCTGAGTCGAGTGCTCACTGCTTAGTATACTGGAGTGTATTGGCTCTCAAAGCAAATTGGCAATAAGATATGTAAGGAGCCAGCATCAAGGGCTGGGGAGATGGCTCTGTCAGTGAAAGATTTGGTTTGTTTTTAAACACTGGGCATAGTGGCTCTGACTGAAATTTGTAATCCCAGAGCTGAGGAGGCATAGGTCGTAGAGTCCCTGGGATGCACTGGCCAATTGGTCTAGTGTAATCAGTAAGGCCCAGGTTTCAGTGACAGGTCCTGTTGCGAAATACAAGTGAGCAGCTCCCAAGTGACAGTGGCCCTCCACACGCTTACATGAACATCACACTAAAATTCTCTACCACCACTGAGAGAGAGAGAGAGAGAGAGAGAGAGAGAGAGAGAGAGAGAGAGAGAGAGAGATCAAGCTCACAAGGCTAGCAAATGACAATGGTGAGACTTAGGTTCCAATGATGCCAAAGCCCAGGGGTAAACATCTGGGTGACCTTTTAGAAACTAATCTCGCCTCCGTTTACTTGGAGTTAGGTCTTTGAGCTGACACACCTTTGCCTCCCAGGAGGCAGAAACCTGGGACACTCCCAGAGAGCTGGCAACTTCTGTTTTGGCAAGGTTCTTTAGCATGGCTACACAAGATGAAAGAGAACATGCTAGAACAAGGTCTGGCAAGTGGGCAATGCCCCTGACAGGGGTTAGTAAAGGATTGTGGGTCCAGGGCTAGGAGACGGCTGGAAGTAATGGGCTCTTATTGGCCCAAAGCCACAGAAGCCACCTGTGAAAGCAAGCCAGGTGTGTCACATCCTTCAGAGTGGGGCTCATCCGACTAGGGTTACTGTTGGGAGGATTTCTCACCCTTAACAAGGAATGGTTGTGAATTACTCATTCCAGACAGCTAGAGCCCCTCCCCATCACTTCACCTTGACCTTCACCCCCACTTTCCTCTTAAACTTTCTGATTTGAAAACCACAAATTAGGAGGCAACAGAAACTACTAGCTGTTAATTAATCCTAATTAACAGGCTACTTAAAGTAAATGCTATTTAAAAAGCCTAAGTGGTTCACTATTCTCCTAGTTCAGCTAAGAAGGCCATGTGAAGGTCACTCAATTCTCCAACTATCTCCTTCTCATTACATTTCTAGACTCTTCCTTTCCCTCTGGCCACCAAGTATGTTACTGCAGAAAGTACACACCCTGCCTTCTTTAAAAAGTATTCTATTTATTTATTTTGTATATGTGTGTGTGGGGGGGGGTTCACACATATACAAGGGGTCAGAAGAGGGCAATTGTCAAAGTTGGTCCTCCCCTTCCCAATGGGGTCCCAGGAATCAAACTCAGGACATCGGGCTTGCTGTGATCTTTCTCCATGGCTGGTGTGTATGTGTGTGTGTGTGTGTGTGTGTGTTGTATGTGCATGTGTGTGTGTTGTATGTGTGCTGTATGTGTATTGCACAAATTCTGGTTGTAATAAAGGAAACTCAGAGCCAGATATTGGAGAAAGGCTGAAATATCAAAGAGGAAACACCACAGTCAGATCTCACCCTTATATCTTCCAGCTTATATTAATTTCATGCTGATCAGCCTATGGCTCTGGCATATTGCTGGCTCTTGCTCTTAAACTAACCTATGATTCTTATCCTGTTCAGCCATGTGGCTCCGGACCTTTTCTCAGAGCAGAATAGCTATCCTCTACATTTGTTGGCTTCTTTGTGGCATCTCTGCCCTATTATTCCTGTTCCCAGAGTTTCCTTAGTCTGGTAACCCTACCTACACTTCCTGTCTGCCTTCAGCCAATCAGCATTTTTATTAAACCAGTAGGCAGGACAATTATTTACAATGTAACAGAACATAGTCCCACTACATTTCCCCCTTTTTTCAAAACAAAAAGAACCCCAAATCTAATATCCTTCTCCCCCCATTATCTATAACAACATAACTAATACTGTAAACAAAGATTTCCATAATCCATTTTTAGGGGGAATGTGGACTTAGTTCTCTAGGCTACTTCCTGCTGAATGGGGTGCAGGCAATCCCATGAAGACCCAAAGAAAAATTTAGGATTCCGGACAAGTCTTTAGTGGAGTAGTCTGTAAAACTGGATTATCCAAACTCCTTGAAGGAGTTGTTTTAGATGCAGAGTTCAGAGGAAACTGCAACAGAGGTCTCTGAAATGCTGAATCATCTGGGCCATCCATTTCCACTGGAAACTTTTCAGGGGGTCTTCCTTGATCAAACTTTATTTTCTTTAACCAGGAATAAATTCACAGCCTCTCATTTTCTGTGGCAATAAAAAGAAAACTTCTTTTCCAAAGTAGCATAACTTTTGATTTCAATTTTAAAGTCAACTCATTTACAAAATATTTAGGTTGAATTAATCCAGCAGTATTTATAATCAAATGTCTTTTAGCAGCTTTTACTACTTCATTTGTAGTCAAAAAACTTAAAGACAAGATAATAACATACAGTATCCAGACTTTCTTTGTATTTTACATCTTTATGTGGCTTATTACTATTTTTTTTACACTATTTTCTTTTTAAGGACTTTATCTGTTTTCCTTTTTCTTTTCTCTCTCAAGCCTACATATGTATTTTTATTAACACTCCAAACCATTTAGAGTTTTTTTTGAATATGTTTTTACCGTATATCTCTTATTTTTTACCTTTTTCTGCTTCTGACCACACCTTTGCTTGGCTAAGGTAGCTGACTCCACCAAGCTCCCTCTATTTCTTTCTGTTTCTGACCACACCTTTAATCATCCAAGGTGCAGCTAAGGATTAAAGGCTTGGCTAGGATGGATGGCTGACTCCACCTAGCTCCTAGTTTAGTTTCATAGAATTTAGCTTTTTTAGCAGAGGTACTGCTAGGACCCACAATTACCACTCTGGGGAATTTTAGGGTCTATATAACCACCAAGTAAAGCATTGCCATCTGCTGCTCATGAACTCCATTCAAGTATTTGGCAGCAGAGCCTCTAAAAAACTCACAAGTGTTTTGCCTCTAAGGCTGAATCAGGAAGCTTCTCTTTAAAAAGCCACACCTCTGCTTGCCTCCAGCAAACAGAGCTGCTCCTAGAAAACATTGTTGCTACTAAAAAGTAGTCTCTGACTCTGTTTTCTTTTTGTCCAATATAAGCAGAAACTTTAAATCCATCATATTCAGCTTGTTGCTTACATCTAGGCTCCTGTGAAACTTCAGGAACCAGCCATACTAAGCTGTACTCCAAAAGCCGGCCGTCTTTTTAGCTCAAGCCCACACACCTCACCAGGGCATCTCTGTACCACAGCTCATGTGAGAGACACAACTGAGAAGCTGTTTTTGGCTCTGATTCTATGCTCTAGAACCCTTTTGAATCTCCCTCCAGCTTTATGAGGGTGTATATCACCCTCCTTGGGCCACCAAGTGTTGCACAAATTCTGGTTGTAATAAAGGAAACTCAGAGGCAGATATTGGGGAAAGGCTGAAATATCGGAGAGAAGAAACACCACGGTCAGATCTCACCCAGCTGTCTTCCAGCTAAGTACTTTCTTCCCCAGTTGTTTCACATCCAGGTGAGGATTAAAGGCCTGGGCTACTACTATTTGGTGGTTAGCCTTGAACTCACAGAAACACAGAAAGATATATGTCTCTGGAGTTAAGGGATTAAAGACATGGCACTACTATTGCCTGCCTAGGATCCTGGAACTCTGTCTGTATATCAAGCTGGCTTCAAACTCATATCTGCTGGGATTAAAGGCGTAGGTCACTACTCCTGGTCTTTCCCATGCTGGGATTAAAGGTGTGAGTTACCACTCTCTGATCCTCCTGGATTGACTGTGGCTAAATCTCTTCTCTGATATTCCAGACTGGTTTTATTAAATATATAATGGATTGCCATAGTATGTGCATGTGTGTGTGTGTTCATGTTTGTGTTGTGTATATGCACATGTGTAAGTATACCTGAGCGTGGAGGCCAGTAGTTCATTGTCTTTGCCGATCACATACTCACTTAAGGTGAAGTCTCTCCATGACTCACGAACTCACCTTTGCTAGGCTGGCTGGCCAGCAAGCCCCAGTGATCCTTCTGTTCTGTCTAACCCTTAGCACTGGGGTTACAGGTGCATGCAGCCATGCCTAGATTTTCACACGGGTGCTGGGAATCTGAACCCAGGCCCTCGTGTTTTCACAACAACCTCTTGTCCACTGAGCTATCACCCAACCTAACCCTGCCTTCTTGATTGCTACTTATTAGCCTAGTTGTCCATCATGGCTCTAATGGAGTCAGGGGACATCACAGTGAGGTATGTTTGTGTTTGCAGGGTCTTCTGAAGGTGGTCTCACAGTTCTGGGTCCTGACACTTAATCTGGACTACCTCCTATGCCTCAAGGCAAGTGCTCTGTGAAAGGTAAACAGAATTCTATTTCTTGGCCTCCTGTGAGCACCAAATACCCCAACCCCAAAAGTGTGTAGTGTTGTGTATGTGTGTGTGTGTGTGTGTGTGTGTGTATGTTTGTGTGTGTGTGGGGAGAGAGAGAGAGAGAGAGAGAGAGAGAGAGAGAGAGAGAGAGAGAGAGAGAGAGAGAGAAGTCTTTGTCAAGTTAAGTCACTAAGGAGCATTTTTGTGTTTTAAACTGGACCGCAGCCTAGCACTAACCACAGGCCTGTTAACCTCTTAGTTTGGGGCAACTTTCCAACTGGGGAATTCTTGTCAATAATATTTGAATGTATTAAAAGTCTCATACAACATGAGGCAAGTTAACAGTGTGCTTAAGTCGTTGCCTACAGCAGGTTTTGAATGAATTTACTGCTCTGCCATCCGCAGCTGACACTCTTCAATTCTCTGCACCATTGCACAGCTCTTGGTCCCCATAGTGCTGGAGAAGCCCATCAACCCCAGAGCTCATGAGCTGGCTTGCTGAGTGCCACAGCTCCTTCCCATGCTTCTAAGTGCAATGCCTCACTTGTTCAGAACAATGCCTTGTCTGCTATGGCATCAGCCCGGTCTTGTTCCCAATGGTGACTCAGTTATCACATGGGAACTCACCTCCATGCAACAGTGGCCTCTGAGGACACTCCCAAGCAAGCTAACCTAGAAAACCCAGAAGAAAAAGGCTTAATTGCTGGGAATAAAATGGAGTGAAAGCGTCACACACTGGAGATGGGAACCAGCCTGCAGAAACACAGTGGCTGAATCCTGGAGCAGGATGGAATCCCTGCTTCCCTCTGCTGCAGCTGTCTGCCTCCCCACTGAGCGTGTCCATGACGTAAGTGCTGACGTCTGAAGTCTGCAGACATTTGGAAGATGCCTGTGGCCAACAGTACACACAAGCTCTGTGGGAGGGATGCAGAATGAGGCTGCATGGCCACAGCTGTATATGGCCAAACAGCCTGAGGAAAGCCAGGGATGCTCTCTGTATTTCTTGGGCAGAGGACACATTTGGGTACAATGAGTGTCACCAAGAGGGTGGGGTGGGTATTGAGTGCTTCTGAGGCTTTGTGTTTATTTAGTTCATTATGAATATTTAATGATTCAGGTGTCTTAAATACATTTGGTGCCTCGTGGATATTTTGTGGATCTTGTATGTTCAGTACCTCATGAAAATTACGGCTCTCCTTCCGCCCCATCAGCGTTCACATATAGGCTCTTCCATGAAGGCCTGACATTTCTCCCAGGTAACTAATGGATTTATTGATGACAATATTTAGCAGCCTCACTTTGTCATCTTGATTTCTACGGCAGGATCGAACATACACGGTACCAGAAATGTGCTTGGTTTTGTCACTTGTAACAAAAATGAAACAGGCAGCTGTTGGCCTTGATTCCCACACTGCTGAACTCCATGCTGGGCTTTCCCAGGATTCCTGAACAACAGTCCAGCAAGACAAACCCGCCTCCTTCCCTCCCTCCCTCCCTCCCTCCCTCCCTCCCTCCCTCCCTCCCTCCCTCCCTCCCTTCTTCCTTCTCTTTCACTCTGCTTCTCATCCCTCTCTCCTTTGCCCCTTGTTCTTGCTTGGTTTTGAAGCAAGGTCTCACCATGTAACCCAGACTGGCCTTGAACCCACTCTCTTCACTCAACGCTCAACCTCCTGTGTGCAGGGACCACAGGTGTGCGCTGTTGTGCCTGGTATCTTTACTTTTTATACCAAAATGCAGAGAGGCTTAGAACTCACCACAGCCCATGCAAATAGATGGCAAGAAGCATGGTCAGAGTTTGAAGTTAGATCCGATTTTATGTCTCCCTTACATCATGTTCGCTAGCTCTTGTTCCCACTAGGAAGTGATTGACATTTTGCAATAGCTTAACATCTCCCATATTTCAGCCCCATAGTTTCTACTTCATTGTAAGAAGTGACTACTGTGGTACCCACTTCAGTCTCTCCCCCTGGTAAGACAGAGAGAGACCACTTAGCAACAGAAAACGGACCACACTTAAACCCTCCAGTGGGGCTTTTGGAGGTAGAGCAGTTGCTTAGCATGTATGAGACTCTGGGTTCAAAGAAATAAAAATAAGGAATAGACTTTCCAGTGGACTTCCTTTGTTCCCTGTATAAAGATCCAAATCCTCACTATAACTACAACTTCCCACCAGTCTGTTGTCTGCTGACCACCTCAGCCTGTCTCCTTCCAGTACCTTCCTGTCATTTGGCAGGCACACTATTAGTATCATCATACACTAGCAGTGCTCACATATGCCATATTGTCTCCCATCACGGGGTATTTGCACACACTGTTCCTTCCAACTGCAATGCTTTTCCCCCTCTGTCCTCATTACTGTTAATGCCATCCACATCCACAACTAAGTTTTGGTGTTCCTTCCCCGACCTTTCCACTCCTCTAGTGTCATTTTTCTAGTTCACAGAGCTCTGGGATCTTCTTGGAATGCTACTCACACTGCTATAAATATTTACCAACCCCTTCAGTGACCCATAAATGCTCTGAGGTCAGGGCATTTGCTCCCTTGAAACTCTATATAACCCTTGCACATGCTCCCTAAGTGGCTTTGTCACTCTAGATTTCTTTCATAAGAAAGTTGCTAGAACCTCTGCATCAGGCACAGCCTTGCCTCCTCTCCCCCTCTTCCCTCCCCCTCCCCGCTCTCTGGCCTGCCTTGCCTTGCCCAGAGCTAAACTGATTGCTGCTTGTGTATGTGGCCCCATGTGGTCTCAAACGTACCCTTTTCCCCATGACTCTGCTAGCAAATTTTTTTCATGACAAAATCATTCCCTTAGGATAGAATCTTCCATGAAAACACAAGTCCTCTTTGAAAGGTTTTTCAACAGCTCCATTACTTGGTTAGAATCAGATTCTAGCCACACATATTAAACACTGTGGTGGTTTATAGGGGAACTGTCCCTACAGACTCATGCAGAATATTTGGTACCCAACTGGTTGCACTGTTTTGGAAGGATGCAGATCCTTTAAAGGTGAGGCCTTGCTGCAGGAGATGAATAACTAGGAGCAGGGTTCTGGGGCTTGACAGACCAGCCCCGCTTTCTTGCCACTCTGATTTCTCACTGTAGACTCCATATTCCTGCCACCATCTTTCCATAGGTTGCTGCCTGTCAGGTATTTGGTTACAACAGCCCGAGAGGTAACTAACAGTTGCACCGGCAGTGTGTCAGGGACTATGTATGCCCTTACTGCCCCCAGGATGGTAGTTGTTTATCACACTGTAGCAGTTAGCTCCAGACTTAGCTGTTTAGGAAATAAGTGTCAATCTGTCATTTCCTACTTTCCTTGGGTCAGGAGTTTAGCTGGCTCTCTCTGTGTGGGGTGCCACACACAGCCATCCCTGCTGTTAGCAGGAGATATCCACTATTTTTTTTTTTCTGAGACAAGGTTTCTCTGTGTACGGCTTGGTTGTCCTGGAACTCACTCTGTAGACCAGGCTGACCTGAATTTAAGAGACCTGCCTGACTCTGCCTCCTAAGTGCTGGGATTAAAGGTGCGTGCCACCACCTCCTGACTGAGACATCTGCTTTTTTGACCCATGAGTCCTACATAGGGCAATTCACGGGAAGGCTCTGCTTCCCCCAAGCCACCGAACAAGAGGCCAGACAAGATGAAACACAATGCCTCACTCACATCATGGAAGGAACACACTGTCCCTTCTGTCTGATTTCTACTCATTGAAAGTGTCATTCAGTCTAGCCAACACTCATGAGGAATGAGTGAGAGAAGCTCAGGTGTCTTCTAGTACTTTCCAGCAGCTTTGAGAGGGAAAAGCTGATTCAGAGAAGGTGAATTTCCCTCATCTCACATGGCCGTTTGACTGGGCTGCAGAGCCTAGCTGTGTGTTCCAGCAGGTACTCCAGGCTGTGTGGGTGAAGGCGCTTTGGGTCTGTCACTTTTATCTATCGGCAACTGACCTGTTGTGAGAGACCACCCTTCACAATGTGGGTGGGCCTCATTTGAGCACCTCAAAGCCTTGCCCAGAGAAGAAAGTAGTCTCCCTCAAGACTAACTTTCAAGCTGTGACTGAGTTGTCAGCCTTCAGGCTGTCCTGTACATTTCAGACTCGTGATTATGACATCATGCTGGTGTGGTGGCACAAGCTTAAAATTCTGCTAGTCTGAAGATTGATGGGAGAGGATCACAAGTTTGGGGACAACCTGGAACACACAGTGAGACCCCATCCTAATTCCTGTCAGAGCACCTAATCTACAGCTCGCCTGGTTAACTTTCCAGCTTGCCAGGCCCCATAGTCACATGTATCTTTTTTCAAATATATATTGCATATATATGCAAATATGAATGTGTATTTGTGCACGTGCATGACAGTGCTCTCAGAGGCTACAGAGATTGTTGGGTCCCCTGGAGCTGAAGTTACAGGTGGTTGTGAGCCATCTGGCACGTGCTAGGAACTAAACGTGGATCCTCTGCAAGAGCAGCATGTGTTAATTACTGAGCCTTCTCACCAGTCCCAAGTATATATTTCTCAGAAGGATTTAGCATTTGCCAGCACAATATATGATGTCTTGGTATAGTATTTTGAGATATGTCAATTGCAGGAAAGACTCTGAGCCCTTTTTGGTCCCTTACAGCAGGTCAGAAGACCCTCATGTTGGAGATGCCCCCTCCCAGTCACCCAAGATAGGACCCCCCCATCTCTCAAGATGGAGGGTCATCCAGAGGAATCCTGAGGAACAGAACTTGCTGTTTGCCCCCCAGTATACCCCCAGTTCATGCCACTTTGTTCTAACACACTTTCTTACCATTTTCCAGCATCATCAATATAAAAACACCAGTTTTAACATTTTCTTTGACTCTTTATTTCTTCATGAAGGGTCCTATGCTGTTGGAAATACATTTTTACACTTTCCTTTTGTAACTTGTTCTTTAAAAAATGTATTTTTTAAAAAAATTATTTTTGAGTGAGAACACACTCCAGAGGATGACTGGTGTTCTGTTTTCTCCTTCCCACTCTATGGGTCCTAAGGGCTGAACTCAGTTTGTCATTAAGGGTCTTTACGTGCTTTCCACCATCTCATCAGCCCCAAATACTGACAAGTCCATCTTTAAAACTCATTTATGCTTGCTTTCGTCTTCTTTGATTTATTATTTTGAAGGGGTGCATAGTCCACAGCAAATATGCGAAGACCAGAGGACAAGTTTGTGGAACCAGTTCTCTGTGTTTCCACACGTTGCAGGGCTCAAACCCAGCTCCTCAAGTTTGCACGTGGCAAGACTTTAACCACTGAGCCATCCACTTCTCGTGTTAAGCCACCTTTTGTCAGTCTCATTTAGAGGACTGCTGCCAGAGAACCTAGGAACAGAAAGTAAGAACTTCTAACACACACACAGAAAACCTTGACTGTTCTAAGTCTTCTAAGTCATGTTACTGTTAAATGGCAAAGCAAGAAGTTGGGGAAGGACTGTGAGCATAGTGTAGACATTCACTCAGTAAGCACACACTGAGTGACTTGGCAGGTAGTACTTCCAAAGATAGCGGCCACAGTACATCCCAATGCACACGCTTTCCTTTTTTCCTGGTGCTTGCTGCCCAGCCTAAATAGTTAATCCTTGGACCTACAGAGTAGGAGACAACAGACACCTGCAAGCTGTCCTGTGGCCTCCAGAGGCACGCAAATGCACTCCTACACCCATGTGCATACACACTAAGAAATTTCAAGAAAAAGGAGTAGGTGCTGGAGACTTAATGGTTAAGAACATGCAGCACTCCTTCAAAGGACCTGAGTTTGATTCCCAGATATTATGCCAGGTGGCTCACAATCCTCTATACCTCTAGCTCCAAAAACATCCAGCTCTTCTGGCCTCTGGGCATCCGTACTCAGGTGCACACACCTAGACACACACAACTCAAAAATCAAATCTTTAAACCTTATTGTAAACTGTACCTTTTGTGCAATAACTTTAAAAGACACAGATTCACTGGGTGGTGGTGATGCATGCTTTTAATTCCAGCATTTGGGGGGCAAAGGCAGGCAGATCTCTGAGTCTGAGGCCAGCCTTCTCTACAGAGTGAATTCCAGGACAGCCAGTGCTACACAGAGAGACTCTTTTTAGAAAAACAAAAACAAAACAACACATAAATTCACATATACAGCTGTTTCAAAGCCATCACAGCCTGCCACTCTCTTGTGAAGCCCACATCTTGGAGGTGTGTGCAATTCCTTCTTAAGCCTAGCTCTCTAAATAGCCACACTTAAATCTGAACTATGTGCTGTCTATTATTTCTTCCTGGCAAACTTGCTAACTGCTTTACTCCACCCATTTAAACTCTTTTCTGCGGCATGGTCTAGGATCTGGAATTACCTGAGTGGTAAGTGCTTAGACCAAGGATAGCAGCGCCAGGCTTTGAAGCCCTGTACTTAAAGTGTAGGACGCCCTCTGCTCCATCTCCAGCATGGCAGAAAAGAAATAAGGTGTAGTTGTATTTTTCTTTGGGCTGCCAGATCACAAATAACAATACAGAGACTTATTAATTATGAAAGCTTGGCCTTAGCTTAGACTTGTCCCACAAGCTCTTATAACTCAAACGAACCTATTTTTATTAATCTATGTTCTGCCATGTTACCTCTACTCTGTACCGAATCACCAGCCTTTTGACTGTCTCCCTGACATCTTACTGGTGTAATCTGTGTGTCTAGATTCATTTCTCTGACTTCATCCCCCCCCCCCAGAAGTCCCGCCTATTCTCCCCTGCTTACCTATTGGCCATTCATATTTTTTTACTACACCAGTTACAGCAACACATCTTCACACAGTGTAAACAAATATTCCACAACAATAAGGCGACTACACCTTTGCCTATCTCTTTTGCTATATCCACACTTGGAGTTCAGCAGCCATGCTGTGAGGTAACCCTAACTAGCCTGTGGAAAGAGGTCATTCGAACCAGTAGATGGCCAGTATCAATCGCCAAACCGGCAAGTGTGCAAGCCCTCAGATTATTCCAGCAACAGCTTTTTCATCCTCCCAGCTGAGATCCAGGTATTCTAGAGTAGCATCAGGCTGCTTCACTAACCCTGTCCAAATGCAGGGCATGTAGTGATGCTGTTTGCAGTCACTAGATGTGGGGATGATTGTTTACAACAACCAGGCTCTGAACTATCTGGCTGAAGGTTGGTGAGTAACATGGGTGTGGTTTAATGATGCGCTGGATTACTCAACTGAGGCTGTAACAAAATATCATAGACTGACACATTTAACCAACAGAAAGGTATGTCTTGTGTTTCTAAAAGTTAAGAGCCTAAGCTCAAGATGCTGGCAGAATCAGTTCATAATGGGGATGTCTTAGATAGGGTTACTATTGCTGTGAAGAGTAGGAAAACTCTTAAAGAGAAAAACATTTCATTGGGGCTGGCTAACAGCTCAGAGGTTCAGTCCATTATCATCATGGTGGGATATGGTGGCACACAGGTAGACATGGTGCTGCAGAGAAGTAGCTCAGAGTTCTACATCTTGCAGGCAGCAGGAAATGAACTGAAACACTGGGCATGGCTTGAGCATATATGGAACCTCAAAGCCCACCTTCATGGCGATTCACTTTTCCCAACAAAGCCACACCTTCTAATAGTGCTGTTCCCTCTGGGGGCCTTTTTTTTTCAAACCACCATAAAGAAGTCTTTCTGGCTTGAAATTTTCTAGCTTCTCTTTGTGCCCTTGCTTGCACACGCACATGCGCGCGCACACACACACACACATGCATACACACGCACACACACACAGACATACACACGGGGGGGGGGTGATCCTATCTTATAAGGTCACTGATGCTATTCACCACCGACCTAATCTCACGAGAGTCAGGTTTTTTCAATACCAGAGCATGTGTGAACATAGACATTCAGAACACAGTGTGAATTTCCATTCCCAATGGGGAGGTCAGCTCTCCCCTTCTTCAGTGAGCACAGAAGAGTCCTGGCTTTTGGGCTCCTGCTCCAGGGGCAGACCTTAGAAAGTGCTGAGGAAAGGCCCGTCTGTGTTGCTATTCATGTCAAGGTGACAAGGCAGGAATAAGAGACTACAAGCACCAAGGAGATGTCTGAATACTCTGAATGCAGTCTTTGGGCTTCCGATCTCCTGAGTCACAGGCTCCATGGACCTTTCTGTTTGCATTTTACATCCCCACTCTTTTGGGCAAATCAGGTCTGGAAACATTTCAAGGAAAGGACCTGGCTCCTCAAAGGTCCTGCTAGAAGACTGAGAACCACATTGCTGGGCTCCCGCATTTTTTTTTTTTTTTTTTTTTTTTTTTTTTTTTTTTTTTTTTAGACAAATGCCTTCAAAACTTCACATTTCCATCCTCAACGGGCAGGTAACTCACCTGTGGTAGAATCACACAATGGACTACTCCACAGTGATGAAAAAGAATGAATGACAAACCTCAGTAATACTGGTGAATTTTCCAGACACCTTCTTCAGGGGAAGAAGATAGACATGAACATGTAAAGGCCCTGAATACTAGTTACTTAAAATTCAAAAGCACCTTTGTTGGGTTTGAAAAAGATTTGATTTTATTTTAAATTTGTGTATATATGCCAATGTCTCTGTGTGGAAGTATGCATGTGAGTGCTGGAGCCACAAGAGACCAGAAGAGGTCCTTGGATCCCCGGATCCCCTAGAGCTGGAGTCACAGGCAGCTTATATATAAGATTTTATATATATGCACCTTATATATACGTGTGTGTGTGTGTGTGTGTGTGTGTGTGTGTGTGTGTGTGTGTGTGTGTGTGTGTGTAACCTTAACTGAGAGAAGACAGGGCTCCTGTGTAGCAGAAATGGGATATGACCTAGCTGATCATCTGGGCATTTTAAAGGATTTAAGGCAGAAACTGGGGTGAGATACAAGGGGAGGGGTATGAGTTAGCCGGTCTGCTTGGCACATCCACAAGGTGGGCAGTTCCCCCCTTTCAGTCAGTCATCAAATATAGCTGCCAGGCAGAAGTCAGAGGTAACACAGAGCCAAGAACCAGAACTTTCTTCTGGTGTCCTGACCTTGGCTAAGGACGTTCTTGGAGCTGGTGTTTTGGGCTTCTTGTAGCACCTGACCAGTTTCTAGCTCCTGTTTTCATCAATTTGACTGTATTTTTTGCTACTCCCTCTCTACACATATCCAGAGTGACAAGCACATTTTACAGAAGGGACTCCTGGCAGATGGAAGTGCAGCTTGGGAAGGTGTTGGTGCTTCTTTGTATTTTATTTATCTATTGATGTATTGTGGGTGGGGGACACATGTGTGTGTGAAGTTCAGAGGACACTCTCTATCCTGTTCTCTCTCATGTGGGTCTTAGAATCAAACCCATGTCTTCAGGCTTGGCAGCAAGCTCCTTTATCCATGAAGGCATCACACCAGCCCATTTCTTTGTATCGGTAAGTCAACTGGGAGACAAATACTAAAAATGAAAGCAGAATGACCACACATCAGGTCTATCAGCAAAGACTCAGCTAAGATGAAGGAACTGTTTGGAACTGGCCTGATAACCAAAAGGGCCGTCACCAGTCTGGGCACACTGGAGGGAAGTGGAGGAGTTGGAAATTCTTCTTAAATACCCTTTCCAAATTGATCCTTCCATAGTTGGCTCACTATTGTCATCTTGTGTGGGATTTGCTGCAAATTTGTATTTGCTGTGGAGAAGTACCCAAGGAATACCAGACACCACTCTGCTTGTGCTGGGAGCATCTCAACAGTTATTGAATAAAAAAAAAAAATGGGTAGATAATTTCCAATTAGCCATGGGATATTGAGCACTTATGTGCCCCCATTGTATGCCCCACAGCTCTCTTTAAAGCTGCAGTAATGGGATTTTTTTTAAGGTTCTAAGTACATTAGGACAGAAATAAAAAGTGAGAGAGAAAAATGCAGCCAGTAGAAGATATCATTAACATTTTGGCAACCAGAAAGCAAACAGACAAAAGGTAACTGACTTAACAGACTAGCACCTGGAAAATTCTGGAAGCTCGGGCCAGGATGAAACCTGATAGTAGAGTATTTGCCTAGCATGCCTAATGCCCCAGATTCCATTGTCAGCACAAGAACCAATCTCCCCAATCAACAATAAAAACAAGAAAGAAAATAAAACGCTAGAATCTGAGTATGCTTCTTAGTTGTAACTGTCAGCCTGGTACAACCTAGAATCACCTGGGAAGAGAGTCTTAATGAGGAACCGTGTAGACCAGGTTGGCCTGTGGACATGTCTGTAGGGAGTTATCTTGATTGTTAATTGATGTGGGAAGACTCAGCCCAGTGTGGGTGGACCATTCTCTAAGCAGGGGTTTCATGAACAATATAAGAGAGTAGAAAGCTAGATGAGAGAAAGAAAAAAAGAAAGAAAGAAAGAGAGAGAGAGAGGGAGGGAGGGAGGGAGGGAGGGAGGGAAGGAAGGAAGGAAGGAAGGAAGGAAGGAAGGAAGGAAGGAAGGAAGGAAGGAAGGAAGGAAGGAAGGAAGGAAGGAAGGAAGGAAGGATTGGTGTATTTATTCTGTCTCTGCTCCTGACTATGGATGTGATGTTTTAAGTTCCTGCCTTGACTTCCCTGAGACAATCTAGAGCTGTCAGCCAGATGATCCCTTCCTTTCCTAAGTAGCTTTTATCAGGATATTTTATCAGGGCAATGGAAATGAACCTAAGACAACTAAGTGACTGCAGGCATGGAAATGGCAGGGAGCAAGCCAATTCAATAAGCAGAACACCAGAGACAGAGGGCTCACGAAGTACCAAGTACCAAAGGAAGGGTTGCAAACTAGATGGTTTGTAATTTCTCAAAGAAACACTGAGACTCTACTATCCATACTAGCCAAGTCACTGTGTCTCTTTTCTCCAACCCATATGACCTGGGACTCACTTCCTGAAGAGACTGAATGCACAGAGCTCTATACTCTGGACAACATGCTCTAGTGTCCATAAAACTACCTGTAGCCAAAAGTTTCTGGCCTGGCCTAGCCCTGCTGTCCAGACCCACAGTCTAGCAGCCACTCAGTCCCAAATAATCACACAAAGGCTTATATTAATTACAAACTGTTTGGCCTATGGCTCAGGCTCATTACCAAACTAACTTTTATAACTTAATTCAACCCATTTTTCTTAAAATGTGTATTTCCACATGGCTCTGTGACTTTACCTGTGTCCCCTTACATCTTGCTTTCTTGGTGGCAGCTTGCAACACCTCTTGACTCTACCTTTCTTTCTATTTATTTCTGCTTGGATTTCCTGCCTGCCTCTAAGCTGCCTTGCCATAGGCCAAGACAGTTCCTTTATTAACAAATGGTAATAAAGTATATTCACAGCATACAGGAAGACATCCCATATCAGCTACCATACAGGAAATGAGGATGCTGAGTCAGAGCCAGACTAAATAATGATCTTTGCCATTTTAAGCCACTAAGTTTTAGGGTGATTTGTTACAAAGCAGTAAAGTAGATAGCTGATATGAAGGTGAATTCTCAATGTGGAAAGTGTGATGTTATTTTTTCAATCACTATAACAAAATATCTGAGAAAACCAATTTATAAAAACTAAAGGTTAGTTTTGGCTTCCTGTTTTGAGAAAGGCAGTCCATGGCTCTACCACTTTGGGCTAAAATGAGGCAACACATGGGTGAGCAGGTATTAGAGAAAAACTGCTTACATCATACTCAGGGAGGGAGCAAGAAAGAGAAAAAAAGAGGTTTGGGGTCGCACAAGTCTAAAGATGTCTCACTGGTCCTTACCTCTTAAGGTTTTGCCATCTCCCCAAAGCATTACCTTAGGGAGCAAGCCTTTAACACATGGGCCTTTGAAAGACATTTGGGGTTCAGAAGACTGACCTGTAGCCCAGAGTGGGGCCCAGGCAGCAAGAGCAGTAGCAGCAGTAAACAGGGTTCTGGGATAAGAGTCTCAAATTAAAAATCAAGAAAGTTGGGGGTATAGGAAGAGTTTTTGTTAAGACTGTGATCAGCTCTATTCTGCCAGATGCTTCCCACATAACCACTCAAAGACTTAGTACTAATCATAAATGCTTGGCTGTTAGCTCAGCCTTGTTACTAGCTAAGTATAACATTTTAAATTTACCCATATTTCTTATCCACCTTCTGCCATGTGGTGGTACCTTCTTTCAACATGGGATGTTCATCTTGCCTCTTTCTGCATCTCTTGAGACTCCTCTGACTCTGCCTTTCTTCCCAGTGTCCTTAGTCCAGTTTTCCTGTATAACCTTGTCCTGCCCTTATTGGTGAGTCAGCTTCTCTATCTAACCAATCACAGTGACATATATTTACACAGTGTAAAGAAGGTTTTATTTTCATGCACCCTGGAGAAATATCTTCTGGAGTCAATCTAGACTATCTGGGCAGAGAGGGAAACAAAGAAAAATAAGGTAAGAGATAAATATTAATTATAAAGAAAACAAAAACTTTGTCTTGCAAAGGACATGTATTTAGAGCATCCTACACTAGGCATACTTTATCATATTATAAACATTGAATATTGACTTAATAAATTGTGACACAATTTCATTGACATAGTAGAAGAGACAGAATAGGCATGTGTTGTGGTTTAAATGTGAAATGTCCCCCGAAGGCTCAGGTGTTTAAAAACTTGGTCTCCAGTTGGTGAGGCTGTTGGAGAATCTTTAAGAGGTGGAGCCTTGCTGGGGGAAGTGGGTCCCTGGGAGTGGGCTTTGATGTTTCTTACTCTGGTGTTTCTTATCTGTCATCCTTTTGACTGCAGACACATGGAACCAGGAGTCTCCCGCACTCTCCTCCATACGTTCTTGGCCATGGTGGGCTGGCTTTTCTAACCTATTTGACAAAGTGAGCTGTTTTTCCATGGAAACTGTATCTTGGGAGGTGTTTGTTAAAGCACAGAGAAAAGGAGATAAGATGGTGTTCTGGTGGGGAGTGTTCAATTTGATTCTGAAAGGAAAACTTTGTTTCTAGGAGAGCCATGGCAAACCAGGTGAATTTGTTCACATTTAGAGACTAGAATCCAAGGTCAGGTGTCAGCAGGCTCCCTCTCCTTCTGAGGCACTAGGACAACATACTCTCGGCCTATCTGCTAGTTGCCAATAGTCTCTTGACTGGTGGTAATACGGCACAAATCTTAAAATGTATTTTTTTATGTGTATGGGTGATTTTCTTTTATGTGTGTCTGTGCACCATGTGCATTCCTGGTACCTGTGGCTGCTAGAAGGTGGCATTGGATCCCCCAGAACTAGAGCTACAGATGTGGGTGCTAGGAAATAAACCTGGGGCCTCTGGAAGAATGACCCATGTCTCCAGTCCTGTGCACAAGTTTTTTTTTTTTTTTTGAGGGGGTTGTTTATTTGTTTGTTTTTTAAATCTATGTAGACCAGGCTGACCTTGAACTCACAGAGGTCTGTGTGCTTCTGCCTCCCAAGTTTTGGGGTTAAAGGCATGTGCCATTATCATCTGTCTGCTGGCAAGACAGTGGGTCTTAAGAACAGTCATTCTACTGGATTAGGGGTCCACTCTATGTTATTACTATGACCTCATCATAACCCAATTCCAATAACTTCAGTTCCAGACAAAGTCACATTCTAAAGAGGTCAAGTGTTCAGCATATTTGTAGGTGACATATCTTAACTGATAACAGATGAATAACGTGCAAGATTCATAAACTGAGATCACCGCATCAACATGTTATTTGTAAATTAGGAAGTAAAGGCTGGATATACAGTCCAATGGGAGAGAGGAAAGCCCTGGGTTTAATTCCCCAAAACAAAAACACATACACACAAACAACAGCAGCAATTTCAGCCTGTTGTAGCAGCACTAATCCTAGCACTGGAGAGGCAGAGGAAAGAGAATTGCCCAAAGTTGGAGATCTGCTTGGGCTACTTAGCAAAACTGCCACCAAAAAACCCCAAACCAAAACCCCCCAAAACAACTAAACAAAAATGCAAGCAAAGAATGGACAGGAAGAAAGGGGAGGGAAGGAGCAAGAGAGAAGACAGATAAGCAGAGGGAAAAAACAGTGTGTCAGATTTTTCTGGATGCATCCAGGTGCCATGTTTTCTTCAAGAACCTGAAGAGACTGCTCATGCATTTAAAATGCCTGTTTCTCACCTGCCTTATCATACTCATCATGTTACAGATCCCTCATCTGTGATCTGCTTGGACCATCAACTTCCTCAGGCTAATGTAGACACAGGGACCATCAATGCCTGCAGGCTAAAAAAAGGACAGAACCAAGAGTTAAATTACTACTCAGTAAAAACCCTGCCATGGCTACATGAAGCCCCACTGTCCCCCAGAGACTTATGAGGTCTTATACAAATACGTGTTGCCTGATTCCTAATGACTCACAGTACCTTACCCAATGACCTCTAGAAAGACAACTTTCAATGTTAAGTTTACTACTTGAGAACATAGCAATGGGCTGGCGAGATGCTCAGTGGTTAATAGTGCTGGATGCTCTTCCAGAGGACCTGAGTTCAGGTCTCTCGTGAGCTGCCACTAACTCCAGCTCCATGAATCTGATGATTTTTTCTGGCCTCTGTGGCTTCTTATACATACACATACGTATGTCTTCAAAATATAATGAGCTGGATCGTGCTGTCATACACCTTTAATCCTAGCCCTAGGGAGGCAGAGTCCAGAGGATCTCTGAATTTTAGGCCAGGGTGGTCTACAGAAAGTATTCCAGGACAACCAAGGTCACACACAGAGAAACCCTGTCTCAAAAAACAAAAGAAAACAGAAAGATGAGATGCCCACTTGTCTATCTAGTTATAGACACCCCCCAACACACACACACAAATTGTTTATGAGATGAGACTACATGACTTCTACTTTAATGATAAAAAGAACTTTCTCAGTTGCCCATGATCCCCTCTTAAAACAGCTAGTAACCTGACTCATGCTTCCAGCCTGGCACTAAGTTTTTAATTTTATTCAATTTAAATCAGTTTTAATATTTTTAATGTATATTAATTGTACATAGTAAGGGGCTTTATTATGACATTTTAATATGCTCATTTAAGGTACTTTAACCATATTTACCTCTTAGTATTCTTTATTATCGCCCTTTTCTGAGTCTGAATATCACAATGTAGCATATTCTGGCTTTGAGTTCACAGCAATCTTTCTGACTCAGCCTCCCAAGTGCTGAGATTACAGATATGAAGCATCAGCATCATGGATGAAGATCACCGAGATTTCCTGCTTCATTAACACCATAAGGAAAAATAAAGAGGGGTCAGACTTTGGAGGAGAAATATGGAGGACATACCTCTGGGGTACTCATAAAGAGGCTTCTAGTAGCGGACTGGAAATGAGAGGCTTTCAAAACCCAAAGCCGGGCTGAAGTTGTATCTGGAGACTGGGGGTGGAAGGGCATGTCTGGGGATGGCTGGAAGAACCCAGCTGCTAAGAGGCTTCAGGAGAGAAGATGGACCCAGGAAAAGCTGAGAAAACGGTGAAAAGTAAAGAGGGAAGAGAAACCGGAGAGAACTTCATGGCAGCCTGAGAAGGCAGAACTATTCAGCCACTTGGGAAAACCGAAAGTCCAGAAGAAGAAGGGGCATGGACAGGCCATCAGATCTGTGACGCTACCTTATTGGTGGCGCAAGAACATGTTAACCTCAAAGGGCAGTCCCTAGCTGGCAAAAAGAAGCCAGGTGGAGACTGAACATTTATATAATGGCTTTTATAAAATTTATAAAAATGGCTATACTGCCCTTCTGGTATTGTAAGCTAACTCTACCTGTGGGGTGTCTTGCTCAGGCATGACCCATGATCACCACACAGGAACTCATTTGTGTGGTATAAGCAAGAAGGGGAAATCCATGGAAAAATCCTGAGGCTATCTCTCTCAGAGACCCGAAGACAGGACAGTACACAGGAACTCTGGGAGCAGATGCAGCCTCTGGGGAGGCAAGAGGGACATGGTATTATCCTAAGGTACCTGGTCCTGCTGCCCTCCCAACTCACTTCTGTCATTTCTGTTGTTCTGTGCAGAGTGGGACATGTCTGCCTCCAGGGGCCTCCCTATCCTGGTCACATTGCCTCCCCAGTATCCAAAACTGCACGTGGCACAAGGTCTTCCCTTAGTTTAGGTAGCTAATAAACGACCCAGAACCAAGCATCCCAGAAACATACTTTCTCCACTGGGTCCTTGCAATGTACATGGTGGAAACTGATGTCACTATCAATGCAGGGAGGGTTGCTATTCAGGTGTCAAACTTCAGGCTAAAGGCAATGACACTCCACTGATATTGGGCTACTAAGTGACAGAATCCAACTGGGACCTTCTTTCTGCATCATAGTCTGCTGTCTACAGAAGCAATGAAAGACCAAAGAGATCCTGAATCAAAATTCCTCATGGTATATTCTTGTGAATGAACTGGCATCTTGGAGCCCATTCCCCACACAGGAACACCTAACTCAGTTGTAATACTGAGATGAGACACTTGGACCTTCCTCAGCTGGATATGTCAGACTGAACTGACCCACCTTGGGACTCCTTGCCCTCCTTGGGGGTTGGATGCGGTGATGGGGTGGGGGGAGGACTGGGAGGGACTGGGAGGAGGGAAGGGAGGGAGAGCAGTGGTATACATGAAAAAAAACTTTTAAAATAAAATAATGCAGTGAAGCAGACACAAATATTAGAAATAAAAATCGGGCAGCCAAACAACAAAACAAAATTCCTCATGGAGAATCTGATTGGTCCACTATGGTCAGGTGCCCTCCCCTTATCCAATCAGCTGTTGCTACGAAGAGGCTCTTGGGCATTCAGGTAGAGGCTAGGAAGAAGCCTTATGGAAGGGGAATCCAAGCAGGTTATTCAAAAAAGAGAGTTTGGATGGCTCTGTCTTTGGTCAGCTTGACTGGATTTCAAGTCACCATGGAGACAAAACTCTGAGCATCTGGATGAGGGTTTCTAGAGAGGTTTAACTGATGAAAAGTAGACCCATTTCAAATGTAGGGACACCATCCCACGGACTTGGGAGTTTAGACTGAATAAAAAAGGGAGAGGAAGGAGGCCAGCCAAGCAGCTGCTGTTGCCCCTTCCTGCTTCCTGACTGTGGAGTTGATGTGGCCAGCTGCATCCTGCTCCTCAGCAGCCATGCCTTCCCACCATGATGGTCTATAGCCCTTCAAATTGTGAACCAAGTGAAGCCCCGCTTTCCTTAACTTCTTCTGTTAAGTACTTTTGCAAATACTGTTCACATTGTTTCAGAATGCTATGCAATGAATGTTTAAAATCTGATTATATGGAGGTTTGGATATGGGAAAACAAGTGTTAATGGCCTGTAGAAGTCAGGATTGGAGTTACAGACAGTTGTGAGCCGTCTGGTGTGGGTGCCGGGAATTGAACCGGGGTCCTCTGGGAGAGCAAGTGCTCTTAGTTGATGAGGCATCTCTCCAGTACATGCTCTTTCAGTCCTTGCCCTGGTTGATCGACTTTGAGTCCCCACGGCCCCTAACCCAGTTTGTGCTGTCCAGATTCAATATTGAGCCCTGGCCTTGGCTGTGATCTACCCGGGCTCACATTATTAAGGAAAAGGCTCCCCCTTCTCCCAGCATCTATCAAATGCCGGTGGCTCCTCAGTTAGCAGTGGGATTTGATGTTTCCCCCACCATCAACCCCATGCTTGGATTTTGTCTGGCTTGAGCTTGGGTTGATTCTGTGCATGCTCTCCTATCACTGGGTGTTCACATGTGCTGTTGTGTCTGGAAGACTGTTTCCTTGACATTATTCACCATCTCTGGTTCTTGTAATCTTTCCCCCAACTCATCTCAAGGACCCAGAGTCTTAGAGGAGTGATAAGTATATTTCATGCAGGTCTGGGTACTCTGTGACCTCTTCTTTAAAGCAGTTTGTCATACTCCGACTTGACAGACACCCAATGGTTTTGCTGGGAGAAAAAGAGGTAGGAGAGGTCAAGGTCCACTTTAATGGTGACTAACAAGGGACTCACATGGAGGCCAGGAGAAGTAAAGCAGTGTGCACTCACAAATAGCCAGCATTTCCAAATGAATCTTCTATGCCTCTCTCCCCATGCCAAGCCTGTGCAGGGATACTATCTGAAGAGTTCATTGTGGGCCATCACGCCATCACACATTTTCCTTGCCTCAGATCTCTCTCTCTCTCTCTCTCTCTCTCTCTCTCTCTCTCTCTCTCTCTCCCTTTTAGTGGAGCTCATATTTATTTTGTAAATTATGGGAAATTCTGTAAACATTATATTAATGCATGATAAATTCCCACAGACTTAGCAACTTACAAGAATGAATTATTTCACACCTTTCTTGGGTTGGCAGTTTTGCCACCTACCAAGCATAGAGGGCTTCCCTAGTCAGACTCAAAGGCTCATTGCCTTGTTTCCTTCAAGTAAAGCTTCAAAGGAGAAGAAGACAGAGGGATGGGATAGATAGGGGCTGTGAAATAAGACCTGGATGCTTCCCTTCCTTGGAATGGCTCTCACAAACCATGGGATGCTTGGATCAGGTAGGCTCCTGGTCTTAGTCTGTTTTCTGCTATCATAAAATATTATAGGCTGGCTAATTTACAGAGAGTACAGGTTCATGTCACTTGTAGCTATAGAGTCTGGGAAGTCTAAGAGGACAGAGTGTCTGCTGGGCCTCTGGTGAGGGTTTACCTGCTCCATTCTAGCATGATGAAGGCATTACATGATGAAAATGAATAAATGTGATAGCTTGTGTCTCCCTTCCTCTTCTTATAAAGCCATGAATGCCATCTTCAAGATCTCCTCTAATTTGAATTACAACCCACCCCCCAGTTATTGTGGCAAACATCAGATACCTGCAGTTTAAGGAAGGTAAGCTTTTACTAGGCTCACAGCTTGAGGGTATAACCCATCATGGCAGGAAAGACATGGGAGTAGAAACACCTTTGCCCGTGGCAGCAAGAGTGTGAGGCAATCGGTCACACCTGTTCATGGTCAGGAACCACAGAGGGGTGGATGGCTTACTTCATTCACGTCTTCCTTTTATTCAGACTAGGACCCCAGAGCATGGTTCTGCCCACATTCAAGATGGGTCTTCCTTCCACACTTAAACCTCTTCAGAATGCCCCTAGGTGTATCTCCCAGGAGACTCCAAGTTGACAATCCAGCCAATCCAGGACAATCCAAGTCCATCCAAGTTGATAATCACAATTGACCATTAAACCTCGTAGGGGACCCACTTCTAAATACTACCAACATATGAACATGAAGAGTAAGTTCTGGGGAGCTATCCCAATGGGAAGCAGTTAAGATAGCTAAAGAAACTTTTATTTACATAGGGGTCGTCAACAAAGATATGGAGAACAAGGGCCAATATCCACAGTCCTAAAAAAAGGAACTATCAGGAGAAGAGTTGCAGCTACCCTAGGTGCAAGGGATAAAAGGCGGCTGTGGCTATTTATTCTAGATCCGTTTGTATCACTGTGATAAAAATCTCCTGACAAAAATCAGCGTTGAGGAGCTGGAGAGATGACTCAGCAGTTAAGAGCACTGGCTGTTCTTCCACAGGTCCTGCAACCACATGGTGGCTCATAAACATCTGTAATGAGATCTGGTGCCCTCTTCTGGCATACAGGCATATACACGGGCAGAGCACTGTATACATAATAAACAAATCTTTAAAAAAAAAAATCAACGTTGAAGCTGGATAGAAAGCTTAGCAGTTGAGAGCACTGGCTGTTCGTGTAGAAGACCCACATCAGGTGGTTCATAACTATATGTAATTTCGAGTCCAGAAGATCAGAAGCCCTCTTCTGGCCTCCTCGGGCACCCTACAAATGTTATACACACACATATATATAGCAGAGGCACACATATACATAGACAAAAACTATTTTGCTCAAGCATCATAACATAGAAAAAGTTTATTCGACTTACAATTCCAGGTTACAGTCCATCTTTTCAGGGAAGTCCTGCAGAAACTCAAGCAGCTAGTCACGTCACATCCACAGTCAAGAGCAGAGAGAAATGAAAGCATCCGTGATGTCTCTTTGCTAGATTGTTGATGCTCAGCCACCTTTCCTCATTTACACAGTCCACGACCACCTGCCCAAGGAATGGCACCACCTACAGCTGGTTGGGTCTTCCCACATCTATCAGTAGTCAAGACAATCCCCCATAGACATAGTAACAAGTAAACTTGATCAAGGGAATTCCTCAAATAAGGATCTCTTCCCTGGTAATTCAAGGTTGTGGCAAGTTGCCATTTAAAACTAAAGACGCTACATAAACTTCAAAAAAGACATAATCAAGTTAAGGAGGGAGCCTTAAAAGAACAGAGCCTCTCTGTTCATGAACCAGTTGCCTAGGCAGACATCTCTTAATACAGTTGGTACTGATCAATGGGAATCAGTGGCTAGGAATCCTTTGAGATGAGTGTCAGGGGTCAGCTTCCTGGGGCCCAGAGAAAAGGGTGAGGCGAGCTGGCACTATTCTGTAAGTGGACTTTTCTGTGTCTTGCCAGCCAGCTCTGTCCCACCAACCTGCTCCCAAATAATTACACGGAGATTTATTATTATTTATAAATGCTTGGCCAAGGGCTGGAGAGATGGCCCAGAGGTTAAAAGCACTGTCTGCTCTTCCAGAGGTCCTGAGTTCAATTCCCAGCACCAACATGGTGGCTCACAGACCATCTGTGGTAAAATAGGATGCCTTATTCTGGTGTGCAGGTGTACATGCAGATAGAACACTCGTACACATAAAATGAATAAATAAATTTTAAAAAATAAATGCTTGGCTGATAGGTTAGGCTTGCTGCCAACTAGTTTTTACAAGGTAAATTAACCCATATTTCTTATCTATGCTCTACCATGTGGTGGTACCTTTTTAAAGCAGAGAATATTCATCTTCTGCTTCTTCTGTGTCTCACTGGTGACTCTTCATGATCCCACCCTTCTTCTTCCCAGCATTCTTTCGGGTTGGCTCCCATCTAAGCTCTTCTTGCTTATCTATTGACCAGTCAGCCTTTTATTAAACCAATCAGAAGGCACCTTTTGGCAAAGACATATCTTCACAGTGTACAAAAAGATTATTTCATAACACTATACCTTGTGGGCTCCTCTGGGAAAAGCCACTTTGGCCTTTTACCTCTGCTTCCCAGTCCCAGAGCACTGCTCACACTTCAAGAGACACGTAGAATGTGTATTCCTTCAGCAGTGTGGTGGCATATATGACACTGGCTAAAGCTCAGACTTGTCCTTAGGTTGGAGGGTAGGAGAGGAAAAAGAAGAAGAGCAAGAAGAACCAAAAATGTCCTCCAAGAGACGGGTGAGCTGGTTCTCTTCTTCCATCTAAGAGCAAGCTGGTACATTTACTGGCTTGTTCATTTGCACCTGCCCCATCAGAGTTCAACAGTCTCATGAGGCTGTAGCATCCGTTTTGATTTAGCTTGACCTTTCTTCATGGTATTGGGGATTGGTCTTACATTTTGAGACAGGATCTTACTAAGTTTCCCAAGTGGGCCTAAACCTTTGATTCTCCTACCTCGGCCCCTTTACTAGCTGAGATTCT
Organism: Phyllotis vaccarum; assembly: GCA_033318265.1. NCBI lineage: Eukaryota > Metazoa > Chordata > Mammalia > Rodentia > Cricetidae > Phyllotis > Phyllotis vaccarum. The sequence continues at coordinate 130,480,635 of JARWLC010000013.1, forward strand.
GGGTCTGTACCTCTACAGCATTTCCCCCGCACATCCCATGCTACCCTTGCTATATTGCCCAGACCAGCCTTGGAACCCTGGACTCAAGCAATGCTCCTCCATCAAACTCCAAACTATTGTGTGTGCTATTACGATTTAACTCTTTCCAATTTGTGGACCAGGCCCAGAGACACTAGGTAGCTATTTCAAGGTCACCCATCAAGTGTTAATGAAAGCACTGCTTGGATTTTGGGGCCATTTCTTCTGTCACTCACACTGTGACATTAGTGGCACATTTGAAAGTCACGTGTTCAAGAAACTAAACTACAGGGCAGGGCCCTGAACAATTAGGGGCAGAAAGAGGGAAGATCTCCACAGAGACATGTCCCCCCTCCCCTTTGCCCTGTACTGCCACCTCTGGTATCATCCACATCCTCTTCTCCTCCGACTCCAATACACACAGAAAGAACTAGAGGGTCAGTCTCTTCTCAAAGAACCATGCAATTATCTCAGATTGAAAATAAATCCACTTAAAAAGGAAGGAAATTCTGATACATACAACAAAGCAAAAACCCGTTTCATTATTTTTATTTTATGTGCATGCCTGCTTTTCTATATGTGTACCACATATGTGCATGTGCCCTCAGAGGCCAGAAGAGGGCATTGGGTCCCTTGGAGCTGGAGTTAAAGACTATGAGCACCCTGGTATGAGTCTGGGAGACTCAGCCTGGGTCCTCTGCAGGAGCCCCTAGTGGCCTTAACTGCTGAGCTATCTCACAAAGCGTGTCAGAAGATTGTACACTACATGAAATTGACCAATCACAAAGGGCCAGTGTAGTGTGATTCCCCCTCCCAAGATGTATGTAGACAAATGGAAAGATATTGAAAGTGGGGTGACATGAGGAAGTAAAGGGCACCTTATTTAAGGAGAGCAATTTCCATTTGTGAAAGACAAAGCACTCTCACGGGCCAATGAGGGGGGTCACAGTGGGTAAAGGTGCTTGCAGACAAGCCAGAAGACGTAAGTTTGATTCCCAGGATGCACATGGTGGAGGAGATAAGTCCTGCAAGCTGTCTCCTGACCTTCAGAGGCAATGCTGTGGCACACTGGAATATACACAGAGAGAGAGAGAAAGAGAGAGAGACTCTAACGTGTAAGTTTAAAAATATTCTGGAGATGAATGGTGCTGGTTGGTGCTTAAGAACATAAGTATCTTTATGTCACTGTCGCTAAAACAATCAATTTTATGTTAGGGCTTACATATTACTTCTTAAAAAGATTTCTTTCTTTTCATTTCCTTTTTTCTTTTCTATCTTTCCTCTCCTTCTTTTTGGTTGTTTATATAGGGTCCCACTGTGCAGTTCTAGCTCTTATAGAACTCCCTATGTAGATCAGGCTAGCTTGTAACTCAGAGTTCTACCTGCCTCTTCTGGGATTAAAGGCTTGGGCCAGGACACCCAACTATTTCATTTTTATTTATGTATATTTGTGTCTGTGAATATGTGCAGGCACCCTTGGAGGCCAAAAGAGGGTGTTCGACCCTCTGGCACTGAAGTTACAGGCACTGAGTTGTCCCACATGAGTACTGAGAACTGAATTGGGATCCTCTGCAAGAGCAGCAAGTGCTTCTAACTGCTGAGCTGTCTCTCCAGCCTCCAAAAAAATAAAATAAAATAAAATAAATGAAATTTAGAAACATTTCATGAACATCTACTCTATAATCTGCACTAGACATCCAGAGCATGGAGCGTCAAAGCTCCATGGTGCCCAGGGAAGTCCCCTTACCCAGCTTACACAGCTGCAGGTTGAAACAGCATGGGGAGGGGCGATGCTGGGATTCTGGTGACCTATGAGCAGAGGCCTCTAAGAAGGACATGAGATTTCCAGGAATTGAGGTGACAGGGTTAGCAGTTAATGCAGCACAGAACCAGCAGGAAGCAAAAAAATCTAGAAATGTTAACAGCTGCTAAGCTGCCTCTCCCTAAAGCAGTTCCGGATGGCACTCTGATGGCAGCAGTGCTTCTGGGGCCACCAGAGTGTCCCCATCCCAGATGGCTTCTGTACTGCCCTACTGTGTATGTCCCTTAGCTCCTGGTACTGGTAATTCACTGTAGAAACTCAAACCTGGTCTATTACCTGTTCAACAAGGGTCTGATGTCTACACTGTCAGGTTGTTTTCAAGGTTTCCGAAGAGTTTCCTTCAGTTTCATAGTGGACTAGGTGCACTGGTCTATAAGATGGTAGTGACTCCCTTACAGGGAAGAACTATGTCTCTTTTGTCACTGGTCGTTCTATCCTTGTGCACGTTCTTTGTAAAGCCACCTTAAAGCCCTCCCTCTGTCAAGAAAGGGGGGCACTTGTTAATCAGCCCGTGTTTCCCCAGTGTTTTGAAGAGCCCAGATTGGGGGGAGGATTAAGGCCTACTGTTATTATTAGCCTCGTGTCCACCATAGTGGGTGTCACTTAATTAGAACTGTACAATAGCTAAATCTGCCTTAATTGGCTGGGCTGTGGTGTCAGGGCTGTGCTCTATTCTGTGGCCATCACATTGCTTTCTCTGGCTATGGGTCATTTTGGAGACCTTGGGTAGGGTTCGTGGAAGGTTATCTGGCTACTGATTAACACTTAATTAGCACCTTTTTCATGTAGCACAGCAGTGACTTTGTAAATTTAAAAATTTCAGGGGACCACTTAATGTGGAATTAAAGTACAAGAGCAATATTTAAGATGCATGAAATTGTTTTACGCATTACAGCATTAACGAGCTCTTAATTTATGCAGCGCATGTCAGTGATGGGTAATTAAAGTGTGTATGGGAGGGGGTGAGGGAGATGTGGATCTCTGCGTTGTCCTGTGTCTTCCTTTACGGAGACTTCTGAAGGCTTTGTTTCTCAACTGCTCTTCCTGACTGAGGAGTAACTAGGAGGGTCTCAAGCTTAGTTTTCATACTTCGATTGGCATCAACTGCAAACTGAAGCCATCTGTCTTCCAGGACCTACTAGCTTCAGTGATAGGTCTAGAGACAGGCACAGAAACCAACCAAAGCCAACAAGAAGTAAGAAGATATTTGCTGGGCCTGGGGATGGGGTACGGTTGGTGTGAGGCCTGGGCTGGGGTGGGGCTGGGACTGCTTCTGTGTCCTCCTTGGTAACTAGCTGTCTGAAGGGTTTGTTCTTCTGTCTTGTTGGTGAGGTGTAAGTGTAAGATCTGGAGCCAGGCAGCCATTCTGGAAGCAGCGTGGAGTAGCAGGGGAGTCATTATCCTGTAGGAGGTTACACAGCCAGATGAAAAGAAAGCGCTTCCAGAAGACATGTTTTGAAAGCACCCTGACCTAGAGGCTCTTGAATTAGGTAGGGACCCACAGACACACTGAACATCCCACTTCCCCTTCTTTGTATGTGTCTTTTGCCACAACACTATCTTTCTCTATCTTTCAAGGCTGAGATCATGTTGCATCCTTCTAAGAAGCTTGCCTTGACCTGGTGTGCTCTCCTCCTCTGGGATGCTCATGGCCCTAGCTTGAACCCCCTCCTTCCCGAAGAGCAAGACACTGTTGATGTGACCTTTCCGTCTCCTCTAAGAAGACCTCAGCCCCTGCTTCCATCCCCAGCATTAGAGTCACGTTCATTGAGTCTGCGAAGGATGCAAACTCCTTCTCCAAAGGGAACAGAACCTGTGAGGGTGGTCAGGAGAGGAAAGAGAGAGGAAGTGCCATCTCTGGTCACTGCACAATGCCAACCATGAGTGCATAGGACTGTGGGTAGGAAGGAGAAGGAGCTACAGAGGTGACATACACTCCACGCAGGAATTAGAATGCTGAGGCGGTCCAAGCTCCCCGTCTCCTTTTCAAGGTGAAGGGACCTAAGTGTCCACTGGCAGACATGGGACTGAGCTCCTGTGTCTTCCTTAAGAAAAAGCATTTCTGGGGGGACCACTCCAAGCACAGTCTGCCTTCTCAGGTGGCTAATGGGAAATGGCTGAAAGAGACAGTGGTACTTGGTGCTGGTCATTTGTGCCCTTCTTCTGCCCCAGGTTCCACTTGGGGCCACCAGTGACTTTGCAAGTCTGCATGCTGCCTGATGTCTCCTGCCCCTTTCCCCTGCATGGTTGCTACTTCCAATAAATTTTCAGCATTCTCACCTCTCTCCTTTCCCCTAATTCCAAGAGAGCTCCACCTTGGAACCCTCCATGGAAGTCTGAATTGCCAGTTCTTGGGTGTACTTCTGAGAAGATCTCCCCCTGTTTAGTTATACCTGTGTTCTTTCATATACCCACCCAAATACCTGTGATCACACTTCTTGGTTTACATACATGAAATCACACGATGAATCCTTCTGCAACTTTAAAAATTCTAACACATCTTTGTAAAAGTATCAGTGCTTGTGAGTATGCCTTTTTGTTTGTTATGTAATATTCCCCCAACACAGCATACCAGCCCTTTGGTTATTTAATTCTTTTTTTTTTTCTTTTCAGTTCTGGGACAGAAGCAAGAATCTAGAGTTGCTAGGCAAATAATCTATTGCTGAGGTCCATCCTTAGACCCTGTTATCTGAAGGAGATGATAGATACTTGAGCTGCTTCCAATGTGATTTACTAATAAGCTGCAAAGAACACACCATTAGCACCAACCCCATGTGGTAAAGAAAGACTAAAGGAGGGCCTGGGATAGCAATGGCTATTTTCTAGGTTCATGATGCTTCGGACCCCGGAGCCTCACTAAACCCCTTGCCTGGTTAGCTCTTGCTTCTTACACATTGCAACTCACCTGGCAAATGCTAACCAATTTGGAACAGGGCCATGCCTCTAAATACTTACTTTACAGGATTTCCAAGTTCCTGATGGTTGGGATCATGTCTGATCTGGTATGATACAATAACGCATTTACACGATTAGCTGGTAGATGTCTATGAATAGAAAGGCCTCCTGCCCCGTGGATTGGGACAGTGGGTGGGAGGCTCAATGAGAGGCAGCAGAGCAGGAGACAGGTAGATAATAACAGAGAGGGGAGAGAAAGAGAGAGGGATAGAGAGCACTCCCAGAAGGGAAGAAACAAGAGAAAGTCAGTGGTGGGAATTCTTCTTAAATGAAGCTTGACATCAGAACTCAGAGCAGGCTGCGGCTTCAGAGGCTAGACCAGAATCCTAACATTGATCCCCTGCGCCCCCCTCCACACGCCCCCCCATCATTACCACAACCAAATACACCAGAGCCAGGCACTACACTACTGTATTTACTACTGTATTTTAAAACAGGACCTAGCAAAGGTAAAGAAAATGAATATTTTCTTCCTCCCACCCCACACCTGCCCCCCCCCCCCCCGAAGGTTCCAAAATGTTTTTATTTGTGAACCCTGTCCCAGTAAGTGTACCAGGCTAAAAGTGCTTGTTGTTACTCAGGTCAGACTACGAAAAGAATTTACTGCTAATTAACAAAGCTACCTAAATTCTCTGATTTCTGGGGCATTGTAAAAGCTTCAAGAGCAGTAACAACCCTTGTGAGCTGACTCCCTCCCAAAGCAGAGAGTGAGATAGGTGGGACAGCCAGAGCCACACTGAAGTCTTGGACCTTGGTGGTTCCACCCAAATACTAGGACAAGGCCCCACACTTGCTGATAGAGGCTACCAGGTTCTCTCGGGGCTGATGTCTTCACCTGAAATAGGAGGGGGGACTGATGGCTGCCCTGGGGCCCGGGGTGGGGGGTGGGGGGAGGGTAGAGCGGGCAGGGGCAATGACTTGGGACATCCTGGCGGAGGCTGGCCTGTGTTCACAACAGCCTGCCTGAGCTGGAGCCTGTCAGCTCAAGCGGCAGTGAGGGGAGATGGTTCTGACACAAAAGCCCAGGGGAATCTGTGGAGGAGCCCGGCTGTCATTACTTATTAACAATAGGCCTGATCCCCAGCCGGGGAGGCCCAGGGAAATGGCCTGTGGGGAGGCCTGACTCTCCCTATGAGATGGATTAACACTTTCTGAGGGGGAGGGAGCTGTCTGGAGGGTCGACTGTCACTTTTTTTTTTTCATATGAGAGGGGCCATTCTTCTTTGAGAGGCGGAGATGCCCCTTCCTCCCTGTTCCCTGCTTCCTTCTTCCCTAGGGTTCTCTTGACTGATTCTAGTTGTAAGCAGGTCCGTCTTCAGGATGTGGGAAACTTGAGGGGGAAGTGGAAGGCTGGAGAATACACACAACCAATAATCTTGATCTGATGAATGGCTTCCATCTACTGGGGCTGGAAGAGAAGAAAGCAGCCAGCAGCGGGGCGGGAAGAGCTGTACAGTACTGGCCACTAACCCTGCTGCCACCTTTCTCTGGCCCCTGAGGGGTTCGGGGCTCAGCTGCAGGTTGGGTTTGCTCTGTCTGTCTAGCCTAGCAGTGTTAGTATGTGGCCTAAGCCATCTTGACAGCTGTAGCGTAGTATCCCAGTGTCCTGAGAAGGCAGAAATTGAGATGGAGAAGAGGCCCTGGCCCTGCTGTAGTGAGCACTCTTCAAACAAACCATGGGAATGGGGAAAGGTAAGAGAGGGCAGCTAGAATGGGACCAGGGAAGTCGTCCCATGGAAAGCCCACTTACCACACGTGCACTGGCACTAACAGGCCACAGAGTGACACTCCAAAGGCCTAGGAGAGGGGTCAGTGGCTGTATCCATATCTGGGTCAGTGCTCAGAGGCTGGCCCAACTCAAGGTAAGCATTTTCCCCAGCCTGTTTGCTTCCCTGACTCTGCCTTCCTTCGCAACGGGCAAGTACAGCAAAGCTTCCTGGAGCACTGTCAACCCAGGAGCCCTGGCTGCCTTGAAACATTACTAAGGGGCAAGACATCTTTTGAGATGGCCTTGCCCCCACACAACAGGACACCTCATGCACAGTCAGGATGCCCCATGCAGAGGCAGGACACCTCATGCAGAGGCAGGACACCTCATTCAGAGGCAGGACACCTCATGCACAGTCAGGACACCCCATGCACAGTCAGGACACCCATGCACAATCAGGATGCCCCTACCCAGTAGGACACGCTATGCACAGTCAGGGTGCCCCATGCACAGTCAGGATGCCCCATGCACAGTCAGGGTGCCCCATGCACAGTCAGGGTGCCCCATGCACAGTCAGGATGCCCAATGCACAGTCAGGGTGCCCCATGCACAGTCAGGGTGCCCCATGCACAGTCAGGATGCCCCTACCCAGTAGGACACGCCATGCACAGTCAGGGTGCCCCATGCACAGTCAGGATGCCCCATGCACAGTCAGGGTGCCCCATGCACAGTCAGGATGCCCCATGCACAGTCAGGGTGCCCCATGCACAGTCAGGATGCCCCATGCACAGTCAGGGTGCCCCATGCACAGTCAGGGTGCCCCATGCACAGTCAGGATGCCCCATGCACAGTCAGGGTGCCCCATGCACAGTCAGGGTGCCCCATGCACAGTCAGGATGCCCCATGCACAGTCAGGGTGCCCCATGCACAGTCGGGATGCTCCACACAAGTTAGCCTAACCTTAAGGTTAGCTACAGCTCATTTCTTTGCTCTTCTCTCCCCCCACACTTTTTTGTTCTTCTCCATACTCTTTCCCCACCCCTCCTGCTGTGGCTGAAGGGACTCTAGTCAGCATGGGCTCTGGCACGCCTTGCCCTTCTCTCTCCCATCCCCTCTTGCTGAAAAAAAAAACAAAAAACAAAAAGCAAAACCAGATTGCATTCCAGAACCTAGCCATCATGATGTATTCTCTTATTTGACCACTTCCTCCTCCTGACGCAGACTACCAAGGTCCAGCAATCAAAGGCCCCCTTTGGTTCACCTAATTAACATGTCCAATTAAAATTAAACACCTCCTCCCAATGCTTGGGGTTCCCACTTTTCTTTTATAAACCGCCATTTTCCTATGGGCCACGTCTGTCTCCTTTCCAAAGGCAGTCCTTTGTCCCTCTCTGGAACAAATACCCCTTCCCCTCTCCCTTGTTCCTCTCCCCCTCATTTCCTGTCTTTGTCTCTTATTCCCTGCTCTTTATCCTTCTGAGGTAAATAAATCTCCTTTGTGCAGAGAACTTGGTCTTGGGGTGTCCTGAGCATCTGCTTTCAGTGGTTCTTGTCTCTTTCCTCCCCCACTCTTGCCCCTCCTCCCAGCCTTCCCAGTGGGTCTGCACAGAGGTCTGCGGCTTCCATTGCAGGTTGCCTTGACTTACCCACTGCTAGCATTCTATCAAATACTTTGCCCATCTGTAAAGAGCTGTCTGAACCCAAGCACGTACTCCATTCCAACCAGGTGGTCAGACTATCTCTTGCCACTGGGACAAGCAGGCCATAGATTATCAGTCTGCTTTATACACTTTAGCAGAGGCAGAAAGGGTGTAGTTTTTCTGTGATCCCATGTTTTAAACGCCTTGTGGGTCCTTGGGGCAGGGCTGTTTGTTAACTTCAGAAGAGGGTGACAGGCCTCACTGGGAACATGGGTTTAGGAGCATGCAACTGGCCTTTCAGGAGTAGCCCACACTAAGGCAGTCACCAGACCTGTGCCTTAGTGTGCACCCCAGGTTCTGTGCTTGTCTGAGGGGCTTTGGCCATGAGCTCTTAGAGGCAGACTGTAGAGATCAGAAAAGGGTGGCCTGGAGGGAAAACTCAACCACACTGTACCTCACAGATCACGTGGTCAGGCAATTCTGGCACCCCATGGCTGTGCCCACAGGAGTGACTCCTGAGTCCCACTCATGCAGCTGCTGATGTGAGAGGCCTTCCTCCCTCCAGTCAAACTAGAAGGTTAGAACAACCCGCTGCAGGAATCCTGCTGCATTTGCCTCAGGCAAACTTTCCTGTGAGCTTCAGCAGCTGGAGTTCTTAAAAGGACAGAGCAGGGAATGTCACCGAATTGACAGAACAAGTTATTTGACTGCTTCGCTCAGCTTGCTCAGAGCTGGCCTGAAGACTTCCTGTCACCCCAACCTAGTGGCAAGGTGCAGAGAGGGGACTTATTATAATTATGGTGGCAACAGAGACTTACCAAAAAGAATCTAATAGTTTCGCACCACTAAATTGAGCCTGAGCTGGGATCTTCTATAAAACCATAATCAGCTGTAAATCACCATTTCCCCACACCAATGCCTCCCCTTGGTTGCCTCCATGTTTCTCATCTGTATGGTGTATCCTTAATGACAAGGGCAGGAACTAGACACTAGTGAAGCCATTTAGGGCAGGTATAGTAGGATTATGTTACATTGTAAATAATTGTCCTGCCTACTGGTTTAATAAAAACGTTGATTGGCCAAAGGCAGACAGGAACTATGGGCTACCAGACTACGAAAAGTCTGGGAACAGGAAGAACTGAGCAGAGATGCCAGAGAGATGCTACAGGAGCTAGAAGATGCAGAGGACAACTATGTTACTCTGAGAAAAGGTACCGAGCTCTCATGGCTGAACAGGATAAGAATCATGGGTTAGTTTAAGAGTAAAGAGTTAGCAAGTTATATGCCTGGGCCTTAGGCTGATCAGCATAAAATTAATGTAAGCATCTCTGTGTCTCTGTGGGTCTGTGGGTCTATGGGTCTAAACCTTGAGGCTAGGCCCGAAAGTCCAGGCCAGAAACATAATACCCTAAAAACAGTTATTCCATTTTTGTCATTGGTCAGAGCAAAAATGTCCCTGATTTTGGCCCAGCCACAGGCCAGGAATGCCCAGTGAAAGCTCTAATTTGGTTTGTTTCCTCTTCTAAATGAGCAAGCACTCTGCCTGGAAGCTATGTGTGAGTGTGTGGCTGGCACTCCAGTCCACTTAGTCAACAGCTTTGGAGCTGGATCTCTTGAGTTTCATGTTGGAAATGGGTTATATCTACCCTTCAATTTCAGCCCATCTCCTAAATGATTTCAGTAGATCATCTCTCCAGGAAGAAATGCTAGTTAGGTAGATAGGGGCAGTAGCCTCGAAGGCCGTTGAGGATGACCCCTTCCCTGGCAGCTTAGGACCCCACTTCCCATTTCCCTGGTTATACTAGAAAGAAAAACAGCTTTGCCACTCCTTAGGACTCCTTGTCAAAAGAATGGAATGCCTTTGGCTCTGGCTGTAAACACCACAATCAAATCTGTACCAAAGATTAGAACAGTACATACTATATAGCCTCCTCTCTTAAGAGTTAATCTAAATTCACCTGTCAATCACCTGGCCAGGAACATCCTCAAACACACCCAATCCCTCATGAAAGCTGATTCACCTAAAGAAGGCACACTGAGGAGAGAAGAGACATAATTATCCCCTTAATGAGATAATGTATTTATAACTTCCAGAAATTCCTCCTTCCATAGCCACTTACACAGAGAACCTTTGCCATGCTTCCCTAAGCTACCCAGGAAACGGTAACTTCCTTTGCCTTCCGTTTCTTTGTCCTTTGGATGCTGTCCTGGGGCCACACTGATAAGTCAAGGTGAATTAAAGCTTCCCCTACAGCCAGGTTTCAGAAAATAAAGTCAACATACATGAAGAAATGGATGGGTCTTAGTGGATGAAAATGAAGACATGATAACTCCTAGGTAAGGTTGAGGAGAGGTTTTATTGTAGATAAAAGGCAGAGACCAGTCGGGGGCATCTGGAAGGGTACAGACTGAACATGGTCAGCAGGCTGAATCAGGCTCAAAGGGGATTGGGGAGGGAAGAGGAGAAAGGACAAGTGGACCAAGAAAGATCCAGGAACAGAGCCAGCCAGGAGTCAAGAGCATCAGGAGAGCCAGTAGCCAAAATGGCTGAGTTATATAGGAAAGAAGGGGGGGGGATCTGAAGCCCAGGGTGTGGGGTGAGAAGTGCTGGGAGAAGCCTTGGGTCCTCAGTGAGACTTGTTCCTGATTTCTTTGGGACCTGACACTTAGGAGCAATAATGTGCCACCTGTGTGAGATACCGTGCAACTTATGGCAGACTAATGACTGGTTCCTGTCCTGGACAGCATAATCTACCAGTGATTCTGGTGGGGAACTTTGAACACACATTTCTCACTGCCTTTGAGTGCTGTCATAAGTATATGAGGGGTTGGAATAGCAGCAAGGGCTTCATGCTCATGGGGAAGGGGGTTCTGTTAAAGATGACCAGTCCACTAAGGGCCAACAGTCCAGGAATCTCCCCTACTTTGTGAAACTGTTGTTTACACAAAGACCCAGCTGCATTCCTAGAACTTCTCCTTTCCTCCAATCATAAAAGACCATGGGCTCAACCTCAGCCAATGGGAAAAAGCACAGCACTCATTAGGATAAAACTTGCTAGCCTGGTTTGGGTTGCAGCACCCCCATTTTACAAACTAATAATCATAATGACTACTTTGGCAAGTTACTTTCATTTTGCTTGTGAGTTTCTCACTGAGAATATGTGTCCCTAACAGCAATGGAGGGAACTTCAGCAGAAGGAACAAAAGCCCGAGTCCTTGGTGATGTCTGTGACCACTCTACCCATTGCCCATTGCCTCGGGACTTCTTGTAGAAAACAGAAATACAACCTAACTGTTTAAATTTTTTGTTGCCACTGATTAACGGCTAAGAGCATCTCAATTGTGTCACCCACATTTAAGCATTGAGAAAATTGACAGTCAAGAGGTTGGGTCATGAGTGAGGTGAAGTCTAGAATGCAGAGGTATTCTTCTTTGTCCCCCAAATTGATAACGTCTTGAGGAACGTGGGGTCCATAGCAGAGGGGTCGATTATTGGGAGTCTCTTCTAGTTAGCATAAACTAGCAACTTGGCACAACTTGGAGATATCTAAGAAGGGATCTCAGTTGAAGATTTGCCCAGATCAGACCGGCCTGTGGGCCTGTCTGGGAGCTATTTTTCTTGATTATCAATTGATATAGGATTCACTGTGGGTGGCAGCATTCCCTGGACAGGTAGTCCTGGGAAGTATAAAAAGCTAAGCATGAACCTGAAAGTCAGCAATCAGCAACCAACCTCCACGGCAGCTTCTGCTTCAAGTTCCTGCTTGAATTCCTGCCCTGACTTCCTGCAATAATGGACTGTGACCTGTAATACAGAAGTGAAAGCCAGGGGGTGTGGGGGGAGACCATTTTTCCCCTATGTTGCTTTTGGCCAGAGTCTTTTATCACAGCAACTGAAAGGAACTTTGAGCAGAAGCTGAGTCCCTGTCTCCCTTTTCAGCTCTTTCCTTTACTGAGGTACTGCAGTAATCCCAGAAAGCCTGCAGCAAAGCCTTACAAAATTAGCGCGTGAAACAAACAAATTGGCAAAGAGAAAGGCTGGAATGTCCCCTACCTTGCAGCCACGCAGGCCTACTAAGTAAAACAAAAAATAAAAAATAAATCAGTTATTGGCACAGGAGCAGAGGGACTCTGGAGCATCTGAAGGTGGATCTCTTTACAATACTAAAAATGTACACATCTGGGAGGAGATATAAGATGTTAATGAGACATACATGAAGTTGAATGTAGAACTACGTATCATAGATAAAACATGTTGGGGAAAGCATGCACCATGCCAATGCAATGAGCTATAGAAGCCTGCCTCAGTGCAGCAGGGCCGTTAGAGCTGCTGTGCATTTCCCCGGCTCCAGCCTCTTACCGCCTCTGCAGTACATCTTTCTTCCATAAACTGCCCGTGTTAATGCTACACCTGTGTATCTCTGCTCACTTCTTTTTTCGGGGACACAAGAACCTTGAAGTTGTGCCCTCCAAGCCTCCATAGGTGCTGATATCGGTGCTGCGAGGGAACCTGTGGTGAAATACCTCTTCTAGAGAGTTGTATTTCATCTGCAGCTGTGAGCCCAAATAACTTAGTGAATTGCTCAGGCGCACACCCTCCGGACTCACGCACGCAAGTGCATTCCTGAAACACATGCCTCCTGACTGCTGCTCACTTGGCTTTGCAGCTTATCGGGCTTTCTGGAGCTTTAAGGCACAGAGACACAATGAGGTTAGTTCAGGTGTTAGGACTGCAGAAGCCCCTGAGGTCTATAAGAGCAACACTCCACTTTGGTCCTGGAGATGGCGGCAGCCCTAGCCAGGCTTGTCATCTGGTCTTGTCCTTGACTGTCCTGGACTCCAAGGCTACCTATCTTGTTAGTGTATAGCTGACCTCCCTCCCTCCTTCCCTCTTTTGCCTCTTCCTGGCTTCCTCTTCCTTTCTCCTTTTTCTCTTTCCGTTTTCAATGCTGATCACTCTAATATTTATTGCTACACAGTAAACCATCTTCAAGAGGAGTGGCATCAGCTATTTTATTACAAGTGGAAGCCCCCTTATCATAGATGCAGGAGGGCCAGAAGGGCTTCAGATTTCAGACTGGGGGACATTTACATACGCCTAATGAGGTGTCTTGGGGACAGGACCCAAGTCTAATCTTAAAATTTATTTATGCTTCCTGTATCCTATGCACATAGCCTGAAGGTCATTTTATACAATTTTTTAAAACTAATTTTGTGCGTGAGACAAAATGTGTATACCCACATGATCAGATTTGTAGTATGATGTGCGAATTCAAGTTTCAGACGTGTGTGTGTGTGTGTGTGTGTGTGTGTGTGTGTGTGTGTGTGTGTGTGTGTGTGTAGGCTAAAAATCAGCCTCAAGTGTCATTCTTTAGATTCTCCTTTGAGGAAGAGTCTCTTACCGGCCTGATACTACAGAGACAAACCTCACTGGCTAATGAGTCCTAGGGATCCGGCTGGCTGCCTCCCCAGCACTGGGATTACAAGCAATGGACACTCCTCTTTAAAACATGGGTTCTGGAGATCACACCACCAAACACTTTGCTGACTAAGCTATCTCCCCAGCTCTTGGCTTTGTGGGGTTTTTTCATCAGATTGGGTCAGAATTCAGGTAGGGCTTCGAGGCCTGCATGGCAGGCTAGCTGTTCTGGGGGGTCCAAGAAGGTTTGACAGGCTGGCTCTGCCAACTCCTGTCATCTCAGAGGCTTACCAGGATACTCTAGCCAAGGAGTTGGACTTCCTGTGTGGTACCTCTCAAAGGGAATGTTCCAAGACACAGGAAGTGGGGGCTCTAACTTGTTACTTCTGCCCTATCCTATTGGCTGAAGAAATCCCAGGTCCCACCCAGATTTTGAGGAGAAGAGGACCTAGCCCTCTGGGAAGGTGAGCAGATGACCATATTCACTCTACTATGTCTCTCCTTTCCATGGAGAATTGTGAGAGATGCTGTTGTAGCAGGGATAAAATGACAAACCTTGTCACCTGCTTCCTTTTGACTTCTGCTGTATGAAGTTTATGGGGGAGGCGGTTTTCACATCTCCTTAAGTTATGGAGACAACTGTTTGCCATTCTGATGGTGTGGATGTCAGTAGGATGAGGAGATAGAAATTATCAGGGTAGGGTTGCTCTCAGGGGATTATGAAGGGAGGGATGGGATAATGGGACAGACTGCGTTCATGTGACTAGAGCTGGATGAAGTTTGCCACCCTGAGAATGAGGAAGGAAGCCTCTTCAGAGAGGAGATGAGTCTCCGAGATTCCCTCTGGTGCCTTCCAAGGCTTAAGGAACACAGAAGAAGTTCCTTGACCACCACACCAGATCAATGCCATACATTTCCTCACCTCACACCAGCGCCATTTTGCCAAGCAGCCCTTAGCTGAAGCTGTCTTGTCAACATTGGCTCCCAAGATTTGAGGGCAGCACAAAGAGCACTAAGGACTCCGGATCAGAGCCCTTTCTCCACTGTTCCCTACCAGTGTGTCCCCGAGGAGGCCAGCTGACTCCCTACATGTGTGTTCCCCTGCACGAGTCTGCCAGGACTCCAGGCTCTAGCAGGGTATACCCTGTGATTCAAGAGAAAGAAAAGAGACAAGTATGTGAGAGAACTGAGGGATTCTTAGAACTATACAAACACAAGCTGTCAGCCATGTGATCACACATGCTGCGGAATCAAGCCCAGGGCCTTGTGCTTGCTAGTCAGGCACTGTACTTACTGAGTTTCACCCATCCCCAACCTTCATTTTACTTTTTATTTTGAGAGTCTCACTAACATGCCCAGGATATCCTTGAACTCATTCGCTACCCCAGGCTGATCTTCCACTTGTGGTGCCCCAGCATCCTTAGCATCTGGGACCACAGACCTGTATGGTACCTCAGCATCCTGAGCACCACAGTCCTTCATGGGGCTTCAGCATCCTGAGCAGCTGGGATCATAGGCCTGTGGTCTCTTCTTGACAAACCCTTATCTTCACCTATGTACCCCAAGATGTCTCAGGCTAGAAATCAGTGCAGCTTGGCTCCACTCAGGAGTCCACAGCCGTATTCTCATGTGCTTGCATTCTCTGATGGGCTGTCATATGTTGTTATAAGCTGACTTTACCGGTCCATCTGGCCTTTATCTAGGGCTCCTCAACTACTCTGGTGCTACACTGTTCTGATAGGCAGACAGATAGGAAGAAGGGCCACAGCTAGAAAATGAAAACATGAAACTCCCAAGATGACAAAAGTTTAGGGTCTTCCTCACCTTTGAGAGCAGAGACAAAAACCCAGCAGCTTAAAACAGAGACCTGGCAGGTTTTTTCTCCCACCAGTAAGGTCCCTCTTCTCATGGTCCATCCAACAAATTCAAGGCCGAATTAGGATACGTTTACTCCAAAGTTCTGGGCCTTTTAGCCACCTTGTCTGTTCAAATTGATCAACCTTAAATTAATCGAAAGAGATCCTTCAAATACCCTAAACCCCTCAGCCCTGGATCCTTCAAATACCCTAAACCCCTCAGCCCTGGGCTTCTGGCTCCTGAGTTCCTACTCACTCCATAGAGGGCCTTTCTCTCTGTGACTTTCACTTGCTGTGTGTGTTGCTTCCAAATGATTCTGTCTGCTGTGTCTGAGACTTTCTTTGCTGCTACTGTTTTTGGCACAAGAACTTTCTGGTTCTTTACTTCTTTAACTGATAGATGTTGCAGAATTGTTGGTTACACTGTGTAAAGATATGTCACTACTGTGATTGGTTTAATTAAAAAAAAAAAAAGAGCAGCCATTAGCTAGGCAGGAGAGAATAGGCGGGACTTCCGGGGACAGAGGAACTTAGGGAAGAAAAGAGACACGAGAGACACCAGCGAGACATGAAGGGAGTCAGATATACAGGTGTAAAGGAAGTAAAAGCCACGTGCTAGAGCATAGATTAATAGAGCAGGTTAATTAAGCTATAGTAACTAGTTGGGAATAAGGCTAAGCTAAAGGCCACACTTTCATAATTAATAATAATAATAAGTCATTATTTGGGAGCTAGTGGTCCCCAAAAGAAAGTCCAACAAGAAAGACACACTACAGTCATTTAAAAAAAAAAAAAAAAACCATGATCCAGACCTATGACACTTTTGGTTACAAGTAATAGAAACCCCTATGTTCAAGTGTTAAGGGAGTTTTCTTATTATACTAAAAACCCCAATTCAGGGAGGATCCTGAGCTGATTACTTCTAGGCTCTTCCCCTACGATTCTCTTGGCTGTTTTCCTATATTGGTTTCAGCTTCTACCTGGAACCCAAAAGGCTGCTGCAGTTCCAGACATCATGGAGACCCAAACCTCTGGTCTCAAAAAATAGTCCCTTCCAACCCTAGGTGGTACTCAAAACATTCATCAGCAAGTACATCAGAAAACTGGCCAGTAAGAAAAGTCTGCAGCTACAGAGGATCAGACTTGCCCCTTATGTTTTGAATCTTAAATGTTCTCCAAAGGCCCATGCTAAGGGTTAGTCACCAAGCACTGAGAAATAGGGGGACATATAGTGGAGAGAAGTTAGATCATTGAGCCATGCTCTGAGATATTAGAACTCTAACCCCTTCTTTCTCTCTTTGTTTTCCGGCTGCAGTAAAGTGAGCAGCTTCTCCACGGCACACTGCCAACCCTGATGTACTGCCCTCCCCCAGGGCCTCTGAAGCTATAGCTTCCTTTTACACTTGGGAGCCCATCATACCTGAAATATCCTGAGTGTTTCCAGGATTGCTTTCCCAGGAGTCATGAAGCCCCTCTATTGGACTTAGCTCATCTACTAATGCTAGATGACATGATACTGCCTCCTTGCCTGAATCAATTTCGGGAGGATTCCTGAAATGTCTCCCATAAAGTCCTGTGTTTGAACAACTGGTCCCCAGCCGGTAACATTGTTTTGGAAGGTTCTGAAATCTTTAGGAAACAGAGCATGGTTGAAGGAAGTGGGTCACCAGAGGGAAGGGCCCTGAATCTGTATAGATAAGCTCCATATGCTGTTCATTCTTTGTTTCCTGGTTGTGGATTCAGTGTACCCAGAATCCCCATGTTCCTGCCATCATACCTTCCCCACTGCAATGGACTGGATTCACTCAAACTCCATGTCATACAAACCCTTCCTCACTTAAATTGCTTTTTTGGTCAGAACAATGAGAGAAATAACTAATACAGCTGGTTAGAATGAGAAAGATTTGTCTTTGACTCGGGGATGGAGCCCCCTCCCTCGAGGCTGATGGGAACTGGATTTGGGTTCTTTTGGTAGGCTAGAGGATGGGAAAACCATGTAGCCTGCCCTCCCATTCCCCTCCCAAATCCCAGGTTCCTTCATGCTTGACTCAGATCACGGCTGACTCTGCCTGAGGCTCCTGGGTTTTGTATTCTCCTTTCTGCGTGAGCATTAAGCATTGTGGCTTTTGAGGAAATTTATCTTCATCATCTCTGCAAAGTATGAAATGAGTGCCGTTCGCTTCAGTTAGGCCCATTTCATGGATGGACACACTAAGTGTTTCTGAAATGAGCCTAGGAGAAGGTTAATGGAGGAGAGCTAGTGTCAAGACACGCAGTCAGATCTCTATTGCGTGTCTCTCTCCCTCCTTGCTACTCACACCCCCACCCCTTGGCTTAATTGATAGGCCAATTATTGAGTCTGTGGCAAGGCTGGGGGCCACGAAGCTGCTTAGAGCCTGCAGATCTTTCTACCTGGATGAGTCTGCCGGCAGCCATCAGATACAGGCGTCTTCCAGTGACAAGGGCATGATGGATTTTCCCCATTACTTCCTCTTGATGCTTTTGTTAGTCTGCATTTTATGCAGTCTTATATAATAGAAAGGAATTTTGCAAGGCAGGCACACTGGGCAAGGCCACTGCACAGAGACTGCATTCTTTCCGCACCTGCAGCCACCCGCTGGGGCCCATCTGTGTTCTGCTGGCAACATTCATGGCCCTGCCAGATGATAAGAGACCACAGGTAAGGGGGATGTAGTCAACTTTGCTGGCCTCCAGGGAGGCCTCGTTCCCTGGGTCTGGACCACTGGCTTTTAAAAGAAGAATAGCAAGGACTTTAAGGGAAAAAAAAAGACGAGAAGGGAGGGAGCAAATGAAATGAGTGTAAAGCAAAGATGACAGACAGCATAGGAAAGGGTGGTTGCTCAGCAACTGAGCATGGGGTGGGAGGGCACTGAAGGTAGCACTACCCCTCCTGAGGGCCAGTGAAATACAACCGAGGACACACAAAGTGCTAATCAGCGTGGGAAGCAAGTGAAACTGAACAGGTCACTGATGGGTGTGTGGCTGATGCAGTGACAACTACACCTGAGCAGAGGCTTGCTCGGTGATGCTCTCACGGAGTCCCACTTTTCGATCAATGTCCATGGCTGAGCACACATGTTTTCCTCCTCAAACTGGAGAATGGTCTCCATATGGCACTAGTCAACCCATAGCAGAGCGTGTTCCCACACCTGTCATTCTAGCACTCGGAAACCTGAGGCAGGAGGTTTACTCTAAGTTAAAAGCCAGCTAGGGGTATAGAGTGAGACTTGGTCTCAAATACAAACAAAGCACTATGAACATTAACCCAACCTTGAGGTGACCGTCCCTAATTTTCATAAGAACAGAATGGATAAGTGAGTTGTGATGTGGTTATACTATGGAACACGTGGAACACACACACACAAAGACAGAATGGCTTAGGGAGATGGCTAAGTGGGTAAGGTGATTACCTTAGTATGAGGACCCAAGTTCCAATCACAGAAGTCATGGAAAAAGCCAGGCACGGTAGTGCAAGCCTGTAACCTAGTGCTGGGGAGGTGGAAGATACCTTGGACTCACTAGCCAGCCAATCTAGATAACTGACAAGTTGCAAATTCACTGAGAGACCTTGTCCCCAAAATAACTCAGAGAACAATTGAAGAAGACAGCCAGTGTCAACCTCTAGCCTCCCCAAGCACAAGCATAAGAGCATACACACATGCACACACATGGGACAGACTGCCTTTAAATATAATAATATGGGAAACCACCATGCATGTTATATGGAGGGGAAAAAAAAAAAACAAACACAGAAGTGCCTGGAACGCTTATTCTCTCATACAAAGTTCAAGGCCAGGTTCAAACAATCTGTGGTGACTGAAACCAGAAAATTGGTGGCCTCCTGACTGATTTTTGATTCCACAGACTGTCTGGGCCTGGCCTTGAAGGTGCAATAGATGGAGTTCCTTTAAAGGGAGAGAAGGAGGGAGGGAGGGAGGGAGGGAGGGAGGGAGGGAGGGAGGGAGGGAGGGAGGGAGGGAGGGAGGGAGGGAGGGAGGACTCTGTTTCCCACTCTTCCAATAGCTTCTGCTCATTTTTCTGACTATCTCCCGCATCCATTGGCTTGTAGTCACAACACCCTTATCGCATGCTCTGGCTCTCTAACTACAAGTCAACCTCCGTGGCCAAATGGTCCCTCTCTGCAGGGACCCCAGCTACATTGAACCAGAGCCCTTAGTAGCCTCATGTTAACTTAATGATTTCCATAAAGATCCTTCGCCAAACAAAGTCACTTTTTGAAGTATTAGGAGTTTAGGGTTGGACACAGATTTCTACTTTTTTAGGGACGCAGACACATTCCACCCTGACAAGATCTGTTCACCCACTATGTCTGAGCACATCCACTGGATGGATCAGCTGCTTGAAAAGCAGACTCGGCCTATTTCTACATGGGAAGTACAGCTGCAAGTCGCTGGAAGAAAATTAAAGTCCATCTGTCCCATTTTCATTCTGAGAATGAGAAATGAGTAGCTACTGGAGCACAGGTGCCAGAGATATTCTGAGGCCACCCAAGGGCCCAGCTCTTGTGGTATGGCATTGAGTGTGTCCATTTAAGTTTAAGGAGTGTTCCCATCTCTCCAAATGCCACAGGCTCGTCTTTTATAGTGCACATGGCAATGGGCAGAGCCTCTAAGCTGGGCCTTCTTGACTGTAAACAGAATAGACATAAGTTGATTTTTTTTTCAGTTATTTGTACCACATGGTGTGGTGGTTTGAAAGAAAATGGCCTCCGAAGGGAGTGGCACTATTAGAAGGCGTGGCCTTGTTGAAGGAAGTGTGTCACTGTGGAGGTGGGCTTTGAGCTTTCATATATACTTAAGCCACACCCAGTGAGACAGATCACTTCCTCTGGCCTCTGGGTCAAAATGTAAGAACTCTGAGCTGCTTCTCCAGCACCATGTCTGCCTGGATCCTGCCTTGTTTCCCACCATGATGATAATGGACGAAACCTCTGAAAATGTAAGCAAGTTCCAACTGCTTCCAAGAGTTGCCATGGTCATGATGTCTCTTCACAGCAATAGAAACCCTAAGACTACTAGAAAGGACAGTTTTGTCTTGTTGTTTTTGGCAGGGTCTCCCTGTATAGCCTTAGTTGGTTTGGTACACACTATGCAGACCCAGCTAGCCTTATGGTGATCCTCTTGACTGGATTTTCTGAATACTGGGATTACAGGTATGCACATTCCAAGCTAGGGATGCAGGGGGTTTTTTTGTTGTTGTTGTTTTTAGAGTGCCAATATGGCAGAAGCATTCACAGTGAAACACACATTTCCTCCACAGTATGCCCCAATCCTCTCAGCCCAGGTTCACAGGATCCTAGAATTTTCTCAAACATTGATCTAGATCGTTGGTCTGACTTTACAGTGCTGGACATAGAACCAGGGCTGGGCAAGTAAGTGCTTCACCACTGAGTTATCATCTAGCTGCTCATGGGGTGTTTGTGTGTGTGTAAAAGACAGAGGGCTTGCCCATATGTAATACCTAAAGAAACTCTACTTTGTGCTAGGCTCCATTTTGTTACCAAATAGCCATGTCTATGACTCAGGTTCCTGAAGGATTAAGTTCCTGGCAACCCTGACTCCTTGACCCCCACCCAGAAATATGCAGACAAGACCATCTGCTTTGCTATGATGTGAGATTAACTGCTGTTTCGTTTCGTATTTGTTTCTTTAGCTTCTGTAACTTGCATAGGCAGATAGTCAAGGACCTCTTGTGCTTTGCCATTAAAAAGCTTTCCTACACTCACATCTGGGCAGACATATCTGATGTGGGTTAGAGACTAAGACCCTGCTAGCAGCTCTAATACTTTTATTTAATGAAAATCTGGGTGTCTTTTTCCAGTGGTCTCAAACTCCCCAACATAAGCATCTGTACGTGGAAGCTCAAGGTCACTGCTGGGTGTCTTCCCATGTTCTTCTCCACCTTATTTTATTATTACTTTTAGTATTCTTGTGGGTAGCAGTGCATTTGATGGGTGGCGTGAGTGTGGAGGTCAAGGGACCACTTTTGGAGCCTATCCCTTCACTTTTGTGTGGGTTCCAGAACTCAAACTCCAATCAGTCTTGTGCCAAGAGCTTTGGCTGTTCTTGGTTGTCAACTTGACTAGGTCTGGAATTAACTAAAACCCAAGTGGCTGGGTACACCTGTGAGGAATTTTTTTTCTTAATTAAATCACTTGAAGTGAGAAACCTACTTTTTAAAAGAAAATTTTTTTTATTAAAAATAGATTTTTTCCCCTCATATCATGGTTATGATTTCCATTCCCTCTCCAATTCCCAGTTGTGCCCCCCTCCCACCTCCACACCTCCGCACCCATCTGGATCCACCCCTTTTCTTTCTCATTAGAAAACAAACAGGCTTCTAAGGGGTGGTAATAAGAAGGGGAATAAGATAAAACAAAAGCTAACTCATCAAAATAGGACAGAACAAGCAAGCAGGAAGGAAAAAGCCCGAAAGAAGGCACGAGAAACAGAGACCCACTCTTTCTCACACTCAGGAATCTCTAAAAACACTAACTTGCAAGCCATAATATTCACAAAAACGACCTATAGGGTGAAAAGAGAGAGAAAATAGATAAGGAAAAGAAAATTAAAAAGAATAAGATTAAAAGAAAAAAGCCCTGACAGGACATTATGAGACAAGGAGCCTCCAAAGATCCCTCTGAGTTCGTTTTCTGTTGGCGTCCACTGTGCAGATCACCCTAGGAGTAGTTTGTTTCCCCAGTGAGTCTCCCTTGGAGGAAACTAAATTTTCATTTGCAAGTGCTTGTCAACTGGAGGTGGCTTCTGCGTTGGGGGTGGGACATGGATCCACTTCCTTGAGCTCTAGGATCCCGTCTGTAGACCTGTGCAGGCTTCATGCATACTGCCCCAGTCTCTGTGAGTTCACATGTGCATCAGTCCTGTTGATTTGTTGATTTAGAGGCCTTGTTTCCTTGGTACCCTCCATCCCCTCTGGCTCTCCATCCTTTCTGCCTCCTCTTCTGCAGGGCTACTTGGTGGAGGTATCCCATTTACAGCTAATTGTTCCAAGATCTCTCACTCTGCATAATGTCTGGCTGTGGGTCCCTATGTTTGTTCCCATCTGCTGCAGGAGGAAGTTTCTCTAATGATGGCTAAGTAAGGCCTTCACCTATGAATATAGTAGAAAGTCGTCAGGAGTCATTTTATTACTATGGTTTCTTAGTAGAACAGCAGTGTCCGGTTATAGCCTTGGTCCCTGGACTGTCTAGTCCCAGTTCTTGGTCACCCAAGCAGTGTCAGGTGTGGGTTCCATCTCATGGCGTGGACCTTAAATTAAATCAGGTATTGGTTGGTTACTCCCATAAGATTTATGCCATGATTGCACTAGCATATCTTACAGGCAGGATACCATAGTAGATCAAAGGGTTTGTAACTAGGTTTTTCATTTGGGAGTGTACAGAGTAGTTTTTTGTATCAAAGACGTTAGCATGTAGGAGTGAAGGTGTTATATGGGCATCAGCTGAACTTCTCCATATTCAATGATTTGGGAGGGTGCTGTTTCCAGCAATAGGGCCTTGCTCTCCGTTTATGGAGAGCAACCTATCACCTTTGCAACAGCCTGATTGTTTGGGAGTTTGCATTGGATCCCTTTTGCCAACAACTCAATTAGATGTAACCCATTCCCAGTTCTGGAAGCTGCATGTGGTAAGAAATGTTTAGCTGGGGCTCTGTCTCTCCATTATTTGGTGATTTAAGTTGGATGCCTTCATAAATGTGTGTATATTTTAAAAACCATTTTCTGTATTAAGTTTCTCCTTAAATGGCCCTTAATTTTAGCCATATTTCCCTGTATTCCTTCTCTCATCCACCTCTTTCCTCTCCTTCCCCCTTTGATCCTCCTGTTTCAGCCGTGCCCCCATCTATCCATAACTATCTGTTCTATTTGCTTTTTTAGGGAGATCTATCTGTCCTTCCCAGCTCCTTATTCTATACCTAATCTCTGTGGTTCTATGGCTTGTATCTTGATGGTTATCATTGATATAATATCCACATATAAGCAAACACATACCATATTTATCTTTCTGAGTCTGGGTTATCTTACTCTGAATGATTTTTTTCTAGTTCCATCCATTTACCTGCAAATTTCTTTTTCTTTTTCTTTCTTTTTTCTTTTTTTTTTTTTTTGGTTATTTAAGACAGGGTTTCTCTGTGTAGCCCTGACTGTCCTGAACTAGCTCTGTAGGCCAAGCTGGCTTTGAATTCACAGAGCTCCACTTGCCTCTGCCTCCTGAGTGCTGGGATTAAAGGCATGCAATACCACTGCCTAGAAATTTCATTCTTTTTAACAGCTGTGTAATATTACATTGTGTAAGTGTACCACATTTTCTATACCCATTCTTCTGTTGAGGGACATCTAGGTTGTTTCCAGTTTCTGGTTCTTACGAATAGAGCAGCAATGAACATGGTTGACCAGGTGTCTCTATGGAAGGAGGTAGAGTCTTTTGAGTATTTAGTGGGATACCTGAATCTTGCAGTAGATTGATTCCCATGTTCCTGAGGAACCACTGCACTGATTTCTATAGTGGCTGTACAAGTTCCAACTTCCACCAGCAATGGAGGAGTGTTCCCCTTGCTCCACATCCTCGACAGCATGACCTGTCACTTGTGTTGTTGATCTTAACCAATCTGACTGATGTAGGATGAAATCTCTAAGTAGCTTTGATTTTCATTTCCCCGATGACTAAGGATGTTGAACATTTCTTTAAGTGTTCCTCAGCCATTTGAGTTTCTGCTCTTGAGAATTCTCTCTTTAGATCTGTACTCAGTTTTTAATAGAGTCATTTGTTTTCTTGATATCTAATTTTTAGACTTCTTTATATATTTTTGGTATTAACCCTCTATTGAATGTGTAATTGGTAAAAAAAAAATATTTTCTCACTCTATAGGCTGTTGCTTTGTCTGAATGATGATGTCCTTTGCCATACAAAAGCTTTTTAGTTTCATGAGGTCCCATTCCATGTTCTGCTCAGAAAGTCTTCCTGTGCCAATGTGTTCAATCAGGTTCAGTGATTCTGGTTTTCTGTTGAGGTCTTTGATCCACTTTGAGTTGAGTTTTGTGAAAGGTGATAAATATGGATCTATTTGGATTCTTCCACATGCTGACATCCAGTTAGACCAGCACCATTTGTGGAAGATGCTATCTTTCCCTATGTTTATTTCTGACTTGTTTGTTAAAATATCAGGTATCCATAGGTGTGTGGACTTATGTCTTAGTCTTCAATTTGATTTCATTGATCAATCTGTCCTTTTTTGTGCCAATACCATACTGATTTTTATTACTACAGCTCTGTAGTACCATTTGAGGTTGAGGACAGTGATGCTTCCAGCTGTTCATTCATTCTTCAATATTATTTTAGTTATTCTGTGTTTTTATTTTTTCATATGAAGCTGAGAATTGTCCTTTCAGAATTTGTGAGAAAAAAATGGAATTTTAATGGGGATTGCATTGAATCTACAAATGACTTTTGATAGGACTGCCATTTTCACGTTTTCACCACAATCCTATGAGTGTAGGAGATATTTTCACCTTCTGACATCCTCTTCAATTTCTATCCTCAATGTTTGAAAGTTTTTATCATACAAGTCTTTCACTTGCTTGCTTAGAGTTCTCCAATATAGTTTACACCATTGAAGGCTATTGTGAAAGGTGTTGTTAATCTGATGTCTTTCCCTGACTGTTTGTCATTTAAATATAGGAGGGCTACCGACTTCTTTTGAGTTAATTTTGTATCCTGCTACTTTGCTGAAAATGTTTATCAGCTGTAGAAGTTTCCAGTTGATATTTCTGGGTTCACTTATGTATACTATCATATCATTGCAAAGAAAGTTACTTTGACTTCTTCCTTTCCATTTGTATCCCCTTGATCTCCTTCAGTTGCCTTATTGCCCTAGCTAAGACTTCAAGTACTATATTGAGGAGGTATGGAGAGAATGAACAACCTTGGGCAGACCTACGTTTAATATGAATTTTCTGAGGTTTGAAGATCCACCTTAATCTGAGCCACACATTCTACTGGCAGCCTACATAAAGGACGTGCAAGAAGGAAGCTCATGCTCTTCACCTGCTTATTTTCACTCTCCCTAGCCAGCTCATTCCTTCACTGGCATTAGAGCGTACTTCTGTGGAATTCTGGTGTATACTGAAGACCAGCTGAGACATCCAGTCTTATGGACTGAGCTACTGGATTCTTGGACTTTCCATTAGTTGATATTCATTGTTGGACTAGCTGGACCACAGCCTGTGAGCCACTCTAATAAGCCCCCCCACACACACATGTAAGCAAATGTGTATGTGTGTATTATATATTTGTGTGTGTATGGTAGTTAGGTAGGTAGGTAGGTAGATAGATAGATAGATAGATAGATAGATAGATAGATAGATAGATAGAATCATTCTATCAGTTCTGTTCCTCTAGAGAACCCTGACTAATACACCCTCTGAGTCATCTCCCCAGCCCTCAGCCATCTACTGTATTTTTTGATGCAGGATCTCTCATTGAACATGAAGCTCATTATTTTGGCTAAGTCCCTGGTATCTACCTGTCTCTATCCCTTCCCCCACCCCTCAGTGCTAGGGTTACAGATGTATACCCATATTTATTTGAGTATTAGGGGCACTGTACCCATGGAGTCAACTCTCCAGTCCCATATTTCTTAAAGAACGTTTAGATATGCTAATAGGACTATAGCAGTTAAGGATAGACATTCCATTCCTGTCCTCACCCAGATCTAGAGGTACCTGCAGACATTCCATTAAAAGTCTCCTATAACTTCCTTTGGAGGATGCTGCTGTTCACTTGGCCTTGTGGAGAGCTGGAAATGAATGACCCTCTGCCATTGAGGAGTAGGAGGTGGTAGACAGATAACCCAGCTTGCCACCTTAAAGGCACAACTCTGGCAGCTTCTCTGAGAGTTCATGAGACACCGAGCCTTCATGGTCCATAGTAGGAATGTGCTCATTTATATAGCCAGCATTGGCTTCGCTTCCCGGCCTGACTCATTTCCTCACACCTCAGTGCAGCTGTAGGTCATCTTCCAAGTGATGACTTGCATTTGGTCTCATCTCAAGGTCTGCTTTTGGGAAATCCCAACAAGGACAGGGACAGTAGAGTCACACAGGTGCTCTATCTGCACCTCATTTTTCAGCCAGTAGTCTGGCTTGCTGATCTTTCCCTAACAACACATCCCAAGGGACCATTAATCATTCCATTACCAGAGCATACCCTGATTAACCTAACTAGTAAGGTTGCTTTGTGTTTTGTACCATTCAGAATTATATGACTAAGTACATGAACATGTATAGAACGTTCTAGTCTTATTCCATGCTATGAGAAAAAAAAAAACCACTCTGACCAAAAGCAACATGTAGAGAAAAGAGTTTAATTTATTTCATTACAGGTTACAGTTCATCATTGAGGGAAGTCAGGGTAGGAGTTTGAGGAACAGTACTTGCTGGCTCCCTATCAGGCCTATGCTTTTTTGTTGTTTGGTTTTTTGAGATAGAGTTTCTCTGTGTAGCCTGGGCTCATGGTTATTGCACAAATTCTAGTTAGCATATAATGAAAATCCAGAGCCAGATATTGAGGGAAAGAAAGGTGGAATATCAGAGCATCAGAGAAACAAACCACAGCCATTTGTCACCCAGCCAACTCCTCAGGCCTGTCTCCAGGAATCTTCCCCTCCAACGGAATGCCACTGAGTCCTCAAATAAAAGGGAAGGAAAGCTGAAAGACCCTCTTCTCTTGATCTTCCCAGCTCTAACTTCCTCTTTCCACATTCCTAAAGCTGGGATTAAAGATGTGGGTCACCATACCCTGACCTGGTTTGGCTCTATGGTTAACTCTAATATTCCAGATTAATTTTATTAAATATATATCACCACACTCTGTAAACCAGGCTGGCCTTGAACTCACAGAAATTTATCTGTCTCATCCTCCCAAGTGCTGGGATTAAAGGCACCAACCCAACAGCCTGGCTTTAGGCTTATGCTTAACTAGTTTTTGTTTTTTGTTTTTTATTCAACCTAGGATATAGGAGTGGTGCTGCCCACAGTGGGCAATCCCACACCCAAGACATGTTCATAGGCCAATCTGATCTGGGCAATCCCTCGATTGAAACTCCCTTGTCAGGTGACTCCAAGCTATGTCCAGTTAGCAGTTAAAGCTAAGGCCAGGAACAAAGCATGGAATGATGGTTCACACCTATAATTAAAACATTTGGGAGACAGAGGATCAAAACCTGCCTGGGCTATATATAACAAGATCCTATTTCAAAAATAAAGAAATAAAAATAATTAAAAAATTTAAAAGCTCAAGGCAATAGCTCTCATCAAGACAGCAAGGCGTGAAGGGCTCTGTTTGGAGGTAACCAGAGCAGTCTAAAAAGTCAGCCTTGGAAAGTTATTCAAGCTGGGGGATGCTTGATTACAGCATGGAGCTGGCATATCTGAAGAGGGCCATTGATACCAAGATTGTCACGAAAGGTCCCTACTCATTTGAGGAGGGCTCTCCTGTGTGCTTTGACCCACCCACTATAGCTACAGACCCTTGCCCCAGGGTTACTGGCCTCCAGAAAAGCCCCCCACACATCATTCCATGAGCACCCACTTCCCTGCCCCTTCTGTGCCCCCAGAGAGTTGTTTTTCAAGCAGAAGCTCTCAACTTTCAGATGAAAAACAACTTGTTTTGAGAGCATGTGCGCCTGAGATCTTCAGGCTCTTCCTTTGGGCTGACTGTAGAGAAGACATTCATTTTTAGGGTAGGAGGATATGATGAGGCTGGCAGCAGATCCATGGAAGGCACAGAGAATGTTTTCTGGTATTTGGTCTCTCTGCTCACTCACGAGCACTTACAGTGTTTACCTGACCGCCAAGGAGCCTGCTCAGTTATGTGCGATCCACTGGCTGTCTCCTAAATGTCACCTCAAGGTGCAGAGAAAAGTGTCTCAGAGCTTGTTCTAGGGACTTGAAATCGCAGTGAGATGAGACAGCAAGGGCTTGGGCAGCAATGGTGGTAGGCACGCAGAAAGTCAAGTTAATTGGCAGGGAGGAGAGAGGGGATCCTGCTTTTTCTGTCTTTCCTACCGTCTGTTGCATTTTTTTTAATGTCTTGTTTTCTTCTCTTTGTCTTCAGGGATGGAAGTCAGTGGCGGAAATCCCACATACACGCCCTCACTAAACACTTCCGGAAGGGAGAAGGGTGAACATGTCTAAGGAGTCAGTATTTTGTTGACTTTCTGTTTCTATCCAGTGAGACGCGGGCAGCAGACTCTCCCTGTCCCTCATTCCATCATATTGGTACAGGCTCATACCACATCTTCAAGATTTGAGGGCTCGGGCCAGAGAGAGATCAGGGGAAGGTCACTCCTCTCAGTGACCTCAACAAACCAGTTACTCAAAACCTGACTTTGCTGCAAAAGACATGCCATCATTCCATGGCGTTATGTGGTCGCGGTGACTGGGAAAGTGGGGACTATCAAGGTCAGTATGTACCCCACACCAGACCAGGCTCATCAAATACTATCAAGTTCTTTTCCTTAGCACCCAAGTGTCTCAGTCACTGTTCTGTTGCTGTGAAGAGACACTATGACCTAGGCAACTGTTATAAAAGAAAGCATTTCATGGAGGCTGTCTTACAGTTTCAGAGGTTTAGTCCATTAGCATCATGATGGGAAATATGGCAGCATGCAGGCAAGCATGGTGCTGGAGAAGAAGGTGAGAGTTCTACATCCTGATCCATAGGCAGAGACAGAGGGAGACTAGACCTAGCATAGGCTCTTGAAACCTCAGAGACCATCCCCAGTGACACACTTCCTCCAACAAAGCCATACCTCCTAATTCTTCTGGACTAGCTCCAATCTATGAGCCAATGGGGCCCTTCTTATTCAAATCACCATGTTCTACTCCCTAGCCCCCATAAGCTTGTAGCTATATCATAATACAAAATGCATTTAGTCCAACTTTTAAAGTCTCCATAGTCTATGACAGTCTCAACACTGTTTAAAAATCCAAAGTAATCCCTGTAAAACCAAAATGAAAAAGAAAAAAACAGATCACATCCTTCCAACATACAATGTCACAGAATATGCACTACCAGTCCAAAAGGGAAGAAGTAGAGTATAATGAAGAAACATTGGACCAAAAGAAAATCAAACCCTGTTGGCCATGGTGGCACATACCTCCAATTCCAGCATTCAGTAGGAAGAGGCAGGCAGATTTCTGTGAGTTCCAGGCCTGGTCTACAAAATGAGATCTAGGCCAGCCAGAACTGTTACACAGAGAAGCTCTGTTTCCAAAATATCAAAAAAGTTTAGCCAGGTGGTGGTGATGCATGCCTTTAATCCCAGCACTCGGGAGGCAGAGGCGGCCAGATCTATGAGTTCGAGGCTAGCCTGGCTTACAGAGTGAGTTCCAGGAAAGCCAGGGCTACCCAGAGGAACCCTGTCTCAAAACAAACAAACAAAAAAACACCCAGTAGGGCAAGTCCTAAATTTTACATCTCTGTCTGATGTCAAAACACTTTTCTGATCCCCAACTTCTTTCAGCTTTGTTGACTGCAGCACATTCTCTCTCTAGGACCAGTTCTACACCCTGTCAGCAGCTCTCCTTGGCAGGTATCCCATGACTCTGGCATCTCCAGCATCTTGGAGTCTCCAAGGCAATCCAGGCTTCATCTTCACAGCTTCACATGACATGATGTCTCTGGGCCTCTATGCAGGGACACACAGCACATGCCTGGCCTCCGTGGCTTTCTCTAGTCTTGGAAGGAGATTCCCAAACTCCTTCTATCCTTGACTCTGATGTCAGAACCATGTGGCTGGCCAACTTCTGCTGCTTGTTGGTGCTGGAACTGACCTCTAGGTCAATTATATAATCTGTTGATGGTTTCTTTCACTGCCTAAGCTGCTTTTTTTTTTTTTTTTTTTACAAATGAGAAGCTTAACTGGGTGAGATCATGAGATCTCGCCCTGAGATCACCACTCCCTTTATTTCCACTTGGCATCAGCTTTTTCTTTAAACTTTTTATCTTTTTGGACACTTGGTTTATGCATACCATGGCCCAACTGTATATATGCACGCCATGTACTCATAACAATGGTAATGATGGTAAATAACGATTGTAATGATGAGTGATTACCTAGCAATCTTGCCCTGAATGTCTACCTAAAGGGATTGAAATCAGGGTCTCAAACACATATTTACACATATCCATGCCCATAATGATGGCATTCAGAATAGCCAAGGGATAAAAGCCACCCAGATGTCCATTAGTAAATGAATAGATTTGTGACAGATGAAATAAAAAGGCATTCATATCAAAATGGCAATCTCTAATAAAGAAAATCAAAGTGGCCACAAAAGGAGTATCCTTACTCATGTGTGTCTATGTCATGTGTAAGGAGATTGTGTAAGGAATTTCTCAAACAGTGTCTCCAATGAGCCATGTCAGAAGATCACTTGTTGAGGATAGCTGTCTCCCCCATGAGCTCACAACAGCTTTTGTAACAACTAAGAACTCAGAACAAAGGATCCTTGTCTCAAGCAGTTGACAAGAATTTCTTTTAAGTGAGTGTAATTAAGTTAAAGATATTCAGTGAAGAACACCTGTGTGGGGTGTGTGTGTGTGTGTGTGTGTGTGTGTGTGTGTGCGCGCGCGCGCGCGCGTATACATGCATCTAAATGTGAGTATGTATGTGAGTGCAATGAAGGATACCAGACGTTCTTTGGAGGCTCACCTAAGGTAGATTTTGACAACTGAACCCTGGTCCTTTGGAAGAGCATGAAGCACTCTTATCTGCTGGGCCATTTCTCCATCCTGTGATGGCTGATTTTGGTAATCAACTGGATTGGATAGAGAAGCCCCTAGGAGATTAGTAAAGTACATCCATAGGTCTGTCCCTTTCTGCATATATATATATATATATATATATGATATATATGATATATATATAACTGAAGTTATATATATCATATATATCAGTTATATATATATCATATATATCAGTTATATATATGATATATATATATATATATATATATATATATATCAGTTAATAGTTGCTGGGGGCCAAGGAGGAAGAATTCTCTTTTATGCTATCATCACCTGTAAGGTACCCATGGCCTTGCACACAACTTCCTACCCCCACCTCATGCTCCTGTGAATAACCCAGCTAAACTCAGCTAGCTTGATTGGTTGGAGTCCTTTATTTGGTCTGCCATCAATTCCCTATCTAGAACGAACAGAGGTTTATTCCTATCATCGGGGGACATAGGTCTTTTTCCTGTGAGAGTGTTTCCAGTGATGACTAACTGAGGTGAGGGCGATCTGTCCTGAGTGTAGTGGCATCACCTGGCATCATCCCTTGGGCTGGAGGCCAGAGTAAAAGAAAAGAGGGGAAAAGAGCTGGTTGGTGCATAATTTGTCCCAGGGAGACACAAAAGAAAAAATCTTCCTCCTCCAGCAACTATTAACTGGTTATGTATTCTCGGAGAGGGGCAGAGCCTCGTGCATTAGTTCTATGGTGGAAGGTTAATGTTCAATCTTACGCAAGTCTCATACTGGCAATCACAGCTGCTTAGTTCACGAGGACAGCTGTCATATCAAGCCTAGAGGATAGCATTCCACAAAAGCAGCCGAGTACCGGCATCCCTTCTCTCTGCTTCCTGGCTGCTCTGCCTTATCCTCCCACCAGGATGGACCAAACCCTCCCTCTGAAACCTTGTCCCTCTTTTTGGATGCTGACTCCAGTGTTTGATGGCGGCAATACAGAAGTCGGACTCATATACACCTCCCAAGTGCATGCAACCAAAGAGGTTACACTGAGAGAAGAGAATATATATGCAGCTTCTGGAGATGTGTGGCCACAGGAAAAGTGACAGCCTCCAGAAGCTGGAAGAGACAAAGAAGGTGTGACAGTTTTAACTGTCAACTTGACATAATCTAGAATCACATGCAAAGGTCTCAATGAAGGACTGTCTAGGTGAGGTTTGGGCACACGGGGGTCATGGCCTTCATGATTATGTTAATTTATGTGGGAAGACCCTACCCACTGCTATCCCCTGGGTTTGGGTCCTAGACTTCATAAGAGAAAGTGTGGGGCTAAAGAGATGGCTTAGAAGTTAAGAACACTGGTTGCTCTTCTTGAGTTCAATTCCCAGCAAGCACATGGTGGCTCACAACCACCTAGAATGAGATCTTCTGGTCTGCAGACAGAACACTGCATACATAATAAATAAGGAAATCTTTAAAAAAAAAAAAAGAGCAGAGAAAGTGAGCTGAGCAGTAAGCTTAGCTGGAGGCTCTTGACTGTGGTTGTGATGTGACTAGCTACTTCAAGTTTCTGCAATCATAGACTGTAATCTGAAGTTGTGAGCTCAAAAATCAATCCTTCCTCCCCTGAGTTACTGTTTCTCAAGGTATTTTATCACAGCAATAGAAATGAATGAGAACAGAGAGACTCCTTCATAGAGCCTTCATTCAGAATAAGCATGGCCTGCATACGGGTTTCTGACATGTAGTATCATGAAAGAACTGGTTCCTGTTGCTTTAAGTTGGCCAGTGCATGGTCACCCAAAGGCTCAGGAGACTAGTATGCCTTCCCACAGCTCAGAAAGCACCATCTTCCAAGGTTTGGATTCCTTCCTACTTGAAGTATCAGGGGGGTGAACTCTGTTGTGGGGATATGCTTCATATTTAATAAAAACCAGTCTGAAATATCAGAGAAGAGATCTACCCACAGTCAATCCAGGAGGATCAGAGAGTGGTAACCTGCACCTTTAATCCCAGCAGATATGAGTTTGAGGCCAGCTTGGTTTACAGAGGGAGTTCCAGGCTCCCAGGCAGGCAGTAGTGGTGCCAGCCTTTAATCCCATAACTCCCAGAGACAGAGGAGATCTTTCTGTGTTTCTGTGAGTTCGAGGCTAACTACCAAATAGTAGTAGCGCACACCTATAATCTTAACCTGGATGTGAAACAACTGGGCAAAGAGGGTATTTAAGGCAGGCGTAGAAAGACAGATTAAGGCAGTAGAAGCCACGAGGAGCGAGGCTGAGAAAGCTGGAGAGTTTCCTTTACTCTGTTTTTTGTATAGAACCCAAGAAGCATGACTCCTTTTCCATAGGGAAATAGGATAAGGCAGCCAAGACACATCTTGTGAAGCTGCAGTTGGGAGCCGAGTCTCACAGGCAGGCACAGTTCTCTGGGTTTACAGGAAGGCTTCATTATTGCTGCCTTGGCACCAAGAATTTATTTTTACTTTAAATTATTCTGTGGGCAGCATCCCAGGTCACTTCTGCCAAAGAGCCCTGCCACCTTTTCAGCCCAGGAGCAGAAAGCCAGGCAAGATCTCTGCTACCCTCATTACCCTGTGAAGTCCAATAAAGGGCTGGAGAGTGCTGGAATGTGATTGAGTGGCTTCATTCTAGTACCGGTGAGATCAGTTCCTAGGGCAGCTGGTCTTTAGACTCCATTCTTTGCTCAAACCTGGCCCGGTGTAATCATGGGAATGCAGGTGTATGCAGAAGCTCATGACTGTTGGTGAACTTGTTTGTACACAGGTGTCTCTGAGCTAACTTGCCTGTTTCAACATGTGCTTTCCTGTATGCATTTCCATAAGTATGTGTGTATGGTGTGGAGTGGGTGTGCTGTGTGTGTGTGTGTATGTGAGTGTGTGTGTGTGTGTGTGTGTGTGTGTGTGTGTGCACGCGCGCGCATGCGCACACACATGTGATGAGAGGGTGGCTGGAGAGGAAGTGGCTATGGTTACTGCTAATATTATAAACTTGAGCTATTGTTTTCATAAATAGGAGGCTGGAGGTCGCCTCTTGCTGTTCTTACCACTCACTGTGCCATTGAAATTATAGTTTCAGGAAGGAATCACTCATTCCTTCAGTGGGCGAATCACTTAAACTAGGCTGGGAGATTTTGCTCCATGGAAACTCAGGAGCTACCTGCTTCTTGTGTGCGGTTCTAAAGCCAGAGAGTAATAACACCTGTATTGAACATCAAAACACCTATTGCCCTCTCAAAGAGGCAAGGTCACCAGTGCCGCCTGACAAACTCCAGACAACACTTCTTCCTTTAGTTTAGATATTTATTAAGGACACTGCACCTGCAAAGCCCCTCTACCTCTGGCCCAATTGGGCCCTCAAGGTGCTTCTGATGGTCTCATATGGTCCCAACAACACAATAATGAGATGAACCAGCACGGGGCTGGGCCACTTCGGGAGCAAAATCAGGAGAGCATTTAACTCCAGCTGTAGTGGAGGGAATGTAGTCAGATCCCAGAAGGGGTCTGAAGGATAATTGGAACTATCTTGAACAATAATAGCTTAGCAGGATCCAGGAAAGAAGCTCAGCCCTTCCCAGGCTCAGCAGCAGCAGGGAGGAGGGGACAGTATGGCTTACTCAGAGCAGAATCCACCCTTCGTGAGCCACATGCTGCCACACGCAGGCAAGAGTCCATGGCTAGTTCCTTTTACCCCATGCCCTCCTCAGTCCTCTATCCCCTGAGCACAGGCCAGGATGCTCTGCCCCAGCCAGCAGTTCTTGCCCCCTCTGGATCTGCTTCCCACTCCCGTGCCCATTTGGCATCCCAAGAGCTGTGGCAACAGGTTTCCTGGATGCACCGTCTTGTCTTTGTACTGCAGAGGACCTGGGGGCAGAAGTTTAACCCTCCACACTCCCTCTGAACCTACCAGCTCGTGTCACCTGTGTCTTGCTTCTCTAGTCTGCTTTTTCTCCAGGTGGCCCTTCCTACCCTGTGTTTCTGCTTAGTGACAGAAGCCATCCCCTCTGTTTGTGCCTTCAGCCTAAGGGTGGTATCAACTCCCTGCCTAGATGGCCCTTACCTACTTCACTGCCCCAATCTGGGTCTTCTCTTACTCTGAGCTCACTTACATTAATACTGTCTTTGTGAGGTTCTCCTGCCACCTGGCTACAAAATGTTACTTTTTCCTTCTGAAGGGCCCATCTGAAGGTTCTTGCACACATGGCATCTCCTGGAAAAGCCGCCAGATGCACACTATAAAGCTACCGGTAGGTCAGGCCAGTATTGGTCCCTTCTACCGTTAGCCCAGGTCACAGAGACTGCCCTCTCATGGTTGCCAGAACAAACCCTCCATCTTGGACATAGGTATTTAAAGGTACTCCTGTATTTGTGCTACTGAATTCATCTCCTAGCCAATTTCAAAGGGACAGGAAGGCCGCTGAATTCAGACCTTCAGAGTCCTAGCCTGCACCAAGCCTGAACAACTGCACCTGCTCTTACTCTCCTCAGCACCAGGAGCACGTTTGTCCCACTGGCCAGGCAGCATTGGGCCTCAGTTGCTGGTTCTCACTGGGGGCTTGGGGCCTGGGAGCTCATGTTCAGTCTAGGTATTCCCCAGTCAGGCTCTAGTAGAAGCTGGCTGGAGGGTCAAATCCATCACCAACCTCAGACTCTTCCGATTCTTGCCCAGTAGGTAAAGCGCTCCTCCCAGGGCTGGGTTGCCTGGAAACCAGTCTCTACTGCCCAAAGCCTAGTGAGCACCATGACCCAAGGCCAAGCCGGCACTGCAAAAGGATAAGCAAGAATAGGAGACAGAGATGGAGGGAGCAAAGCAGACAGGCAAGGCCTGTGGGGACAACTGGAGTGATGATGCTCAGCCAGAAAGCCTGAAGAAGAGAGCCCCCCCCCCATGCAAGCACTTAGTTCTGTACTCACATCATGTGGTTGGAGCAAGGCTCACAGCATCAGGGAGATCTTCTACCTTCTTAGAAGGTAGAAAAGGCAGTTTGGGTGACTTGCCTAGGTGAAGACTTGAGGTTGATGTTCAAGTGTAACAGCCACTCATTTGGGAGCGACACTCAGATTCCCCAGACCACCCCCTAGAGGCCCTTGGCTCTCCATGCTTGTAGCACAGGTGCCTAGACACTGCTTGGACTGGATTATCCCCTCCACCCCCCAACACTGGTCCATGTGGCTCAGAGCCTCACATAAGGGCAGTCAGGGCCAGGGTCCTAAAGCCTCTGGGCTGAAGCATCTTCCATCCATCACAGTGACTCTGTTAGGATAACTGCAATGAGAAACAAACATCCCCAGCCTTCTTTAGTAAATCATGTGAAGTGTTGCATGCAGAGGCAGCGGGTTAGAACACAAGCTACCATTTCCCATCAAGAGGAAGACACTGGAGGCACAAGGTGCCCACAGGGCTGAGTGAAGACACACAGCTTGCCAGCTTAGTGGTCATGGCTTTCCTCTACAAGTCCTTCTGCCTCAGTTCCAGGCCAGGTGAGCGTGTATGTGTCTTCCTCCAAAGCCGTGAGAAAAATAGCCTTGTCTTATCTGGGTGCAAGGTAGACTTAGAAGACCCAATGCTTGGGGTGTTTCCCCAGGCCCCCAGCTTGACAGGCTTCTCTGGCTCTCCAAAGCAGAAACCTCACCCATATGGATCTATTCCAGGAGCTGCAAAAGTATATCCCAGTTTTTCCATAGCCCTCTGTCCAAGAGCATTTTTGAGATACTCCTTTTTTCTGTCTTCATGCTCTCTGCTCAGGCCCTTATCCCCCAAAGACTTCTATTTTAAACCAATCTCATGTCGGTTCTTTACATGCTCATATGAATTTAAGCTAATGAAATTATTCTGTCTTGTAGGAAGAGTTGCATCCAGATCTCTCTGGGTAGAAATTAGTGTGCAATGAGAGATGTGTCCCCATTAAAAGAATCTTAACTTGTAATCCAGCAGGTCAGGGGTATGGTGGGAGGCACAATGCCCCTGGCCGACTGAAAGGCCATGCTACCTCCCCGTCCTGTTTTCAAAGGGTTTGCCTAGGCTCCCAGCTTCCCTCCATGCTCTCTCATGCCCCGCAGCTTTTGCTTCTGGGGTTCAGGGCCTTTGTTGACTCACCTTTCTGATTCATGTAAGTTGTGAGCTGTCGGGTGTCATGGGGACCTTGATGCAATCATCTAAATCCTTAGCTTCGAGATAAGAAGGCAGAAAGCCGGAGAGAAGGAGAGAAGGGAGAAGGAAGAGAGGGTGGTCTGAGATACCATGGCTCACTGCAGCGAACCCAGGCACATCCTCAGCTTTTCCCTCTCTTCAGGTTATGTGCCAAGGGCAGGACATTCCTCTTAGCTAAATGCCAGCACTATGTGCTAAATGAAAGCAGGTAGAGGGAGCCAGCAGCTTGAGGGAGGCTGGAGGCAGTGTTCCTAGAAGCATCTGGTAGAAAAAATGGGTACTGGAGGTCCAGGGTCTGGATGTCCTAGAGGTGGGAAAGAGATCACTGTGGTGTTCTCTGGAGGCTTTTTGTTTTTGCTTCTCAAGAAGCCACACTAGGTAAGACTTCCCAGGCACCCTTGTTTATCAAGGTGCCCTTCCTCATCAGGTCACCAAATAGCTAGATTGTTTGGGGGGGGGGTGTTGGGGTTGTTTGTTTTTGTTTTTTTCCTTTTGTTTTTAAGACAGGTTTGAAGTAGCCCATACTGACCTTGAACTTGACATGTAGTTGGGAATGACCTTAACTTTCTCCTGCTCGCCCTCACCGGCAGTTCTAGGATTACAGGTTTATCCAGCTTGACACAGCTTGACCAAGCTCAGGGCCTTGTGTATGGTAGGCAAGCACTCAATCAACTGGACAGCAATCACAGGCTGCTTTGGTGACTTTGACAGAAATGACAGAAGGGAGGAGGTCTTATTTGGGCTCCTAGTTTTAGGGGTCTCAGACTGTTGTAGTGAGGAAGACATAGAGGTGTACTCAATCCATGGGAGTGGAAGCTTGTGATAGGCAAGGTTCACAAGTGGCCTAGGAGGCAGAGTTAGAATCCAAAACTGAAGTAGCAATAGCAACTCCCAATGGCTCATTCTCAGTGACCTAGCTCTGGCAGCCAAGCCCCATCTCCTGAAGGTTCTCCACATTTTCCCAAAGCATAGCCACCAGCTGTAGAGCAAGAATTCAAAACACCAGGGTGGGGGAACCAATTCAGATTCAAACTACAGTGAGGTCCCTTACCTATGTGACAGTGGTCTGGGTCTGTATTTGATCTGAATTTATCCTCAAACTGGGGACCAAAAACATAAGCAGGTCACAAAAAGCAGACTGGAGTGGCACTGGACCTGGATCCTGCCTCTGGGCTATTTGCTTAATCTCTTACTGCTTAAGATTGCTGAACGATTCATTAGGAAGGAAAATGTCTGGTACCCACTTTCCAGGTGGTGACTGTGCCACTCAAATAGAGCTGATGCATGGACCGACATTTAGAATAGCACAGAGACATAGGCATGTTTCTTAAAGTCACCACACCTAGAGAATCTCACTTCAGAGTCTTCCAGGAGTCTCTCCACACCGCCCACGGAAACTACAGCCTACAAACTTTGTTTTAAAACTGTTGGAGTCATGAATGGACATGGGGGTCCATATTCATAATTCTAGTACGTAAGAGGTGGACGAAGGAGGATCGGGAGTTGCAGGCTAATGAATTGAAAGCTAGCAAGGAAGGGGTATGCAGGAGTGTTTGGAGGAAGGAATATGAAGGGAAAATAATGTTGTTACACTATGATCTCAAAAAGCAATGGGGGAAAAGCTTACAGGGCAGCCTGGTTCCTTAGCCAAATCATATCAAAACAAGGATGTGGGGTAAAGGGAAACAAAAGCAAGAAAAGAAGAAATCGGAACCAGAGATGGAAGGAACATTAAAAGGAATGTGGGAAAACTTCTAGCATTCATCCACAAAACTACAATATAGGCTCCATCGGTCTGGAGAGATGGCTCAGGGGTTAAGAGCACGGATTGTTCTTGCAGAGGATCCAGGTTTGCTTCCCCTCATCTGCATGGCGACTCACAACCATTCAGGGGACTGGACATTCTCTTCTGTCCTCCATGGGTATCAGGCACACAGGTGGCGTAGTACATGCCTGCTGGCAAAACATTCATGTCCAAAACCAAGATATTACCATATAGGCTCTCTCTCCTTTCCCCATTCATCCTGCAACCCAGCTTGTAAGACATGCAAGTACTGGCTGAGCGTGTGACACGAGCTTATGGAGTTCTTTGCTCTTGCTAGAAATGGGCATCACTCTAGGCCATGCTGATATCCCATTCTTCCCCTGTTCTTTGATTCTGACTGTGGTTTTTATGAGTGCTGAGAAATAAAATAGCAAGGAAGAGAACCCAGAAACTTCAAGGGAGCTGATACAACAAATATTTTAAATTTCAAACAAACCTAAGCTCTGTGCATACCACTCTCTCATCGTTTCCTTTAGACAGCCCAACAGTTAACCCATATAGTTCTCTTAGTTGGCCACCAGCATGACCAGTTGAGGGGATCAGTATACATAATCTGTTATCTAAGATGTTTTTAGACCCCAGTGACCACAATTCAGTATTTAGGGGTTCAGGGTAAGCTGAACAACCAGCTGTCTACAATAGGACAGTCCCTTGGTGGGAAAAATATACTCCTGACTGGCCAGTGGTAAATGCCTGAATTCTACCACCAGTAATGCATTCTTCTGTTTATGAATGTCACCATTCTGAGGCTGCCATTTTCAAGGGGAAATGCCCCAAAGGAGTAACTTGTGAAGACCTGACAGTTTTCCTGAGTGGTTTGGATCTGACCCAAGACAGGAAGTGAGCATTGCCTCTCTGGTGGCAGCCTTGATGTTTGCAGAGGAGGAGGAAGGAAGAGACGAAAGCAAAGTTAGACAGCTAGGCAATTGCTACAAGTTCCTTTTAAATTTACTGATTTGGTGTCGGGGGCTTGAACCTAGGAATTGGCATACACAAAGCATGTGTTCTGCCACAGAGTCATACACACACACCCCCATTGTGATGCTTTCAAAACATGTCCTTATTTTTTATTGTGTGTGTGTTTGTGTGTGCATGCATGTGTATATAAGTGTGTGAGTGCTCATATGCATGTAAGAGTGCTTAGAAATGTGTGTGCATGTGTGTGTGAAGGTGAGAAGTTAACCTCAGGTATCATTCTTAAGGAATCATCCACCTTCTTTTTTTTGAGGCAGGGTCTCTCACTAGGCTAGAGCTTGCTGATTAGGCTACATTAGCTAGCCAGTAAATCCTGGGGATCTGCCTTTCTCTGACTTCCCAGTGTTGGGATTATAAACTCTACAGCACCCACTTTTTATGTGGGTACTGGCGATCAGACTCAGGTTCTCATGAGTCTGCCTTGCTTTGCCTTGCACAGCCGGTACTTTACCAGTTCAAGCCCTGGCCTCAACGTTTTGACATTCCTTCCAGTGACATGTGAGGTCTGGGTCCTCTCTTCTTAAATCAGGAAAGCAAGTTTGTGACTGCTTCAGCCACATAAGGATGACCAAAATCCTCCTTTTTCCCCTCTAAAGCTGGCTCACACAAGGCCAGGCAGCTTCCTTCTGGTGGTGGGACACTTGCTCTTGAAGCCCCACTCCTCGAAGCCTCTATGTCAGAAAGACCATTCTGGAAGACATTAGCAGACAAACCTGGCCTGCCTGCTATCGCTACCTGGCATCCAGATATGAATGAGCAAAGCCTCTAGACCCTCCTCCACCAGCAAAATATCACAGAGACACTTTGCTCCATTCCCTACCAAGAAGAGCAAAGTGGTCAAACACTGCCTGAGTTCCTGACTCCCCAAACCTCAAGATGCTGTAACAGTTGCTTTCAGCTCTTTGGGACTTGGGTATTTTAGTCTCCTGAAACATGTTAGTGGAGAAACCTCAGTGCCTTAACTTGGCTCAGTAGGATCAGGTTTACACACTGCAGTTATAGATATTTCTGGAAACTGGAGACAGGAAAATCAAAGGGGCTGGATGCCAGAGAACAGGCAGATCCCTAAGAAACAGCTACCTCAAGTCCCTGGAAGTCATACTATGCTCACTTGTGGGACTGACACCTTTGGCGTCCTCTGGCCCATCAGTCTGCCAGGCCACAGAGCCTTCTGCACAGCCTGAGTTGGCAGAAGAAGGCCTAGAGGAGCTCTCCTATCTTCTGTGCTCATATAGTGTCTATTTAATTTAAAAAAAATAGTCTGAAATATCAGAGGACAAAGCCACCCACAGAGCCAAGCCGTGAAGGTCAGGGAGTGGAGACCCAGGTCTTTAATCCCAACACTCATGGTCAGTGATCCTCCTGGATCTTTGAGAGTTCAAGGCCAAACAGAGCCAGGGTTGGTGGCACACACCTTTAATCCTAGCTCTAGGAGAGTTGATCAAGGAATTAAGATCTCCAGGCAGAGAAAGAGGAGGAAGGAGCTGTTTCACCTGCGTTCCCTTTAACTGGGGACTATGGAGACAGGATCTAGCCAAAGCCTGAGGAGTCGGCTAGGTGAGAAGTGGCTGTGGCTTGAGTCTCTGTCTCTCAGCTTTCTCCTAATATCTGGCTCCTGGTTTTGTTTTTGTTTTTGTTTTTTTTTTATTAATAATACCAAATAGAATTCACACAATAATTTTCCTTCTCAGGTGAGCACACTGAGACCCAAGGTGACTTGCAATTTATAGGCATGAAGCCTGTTGCTTGGCCATTTCAACCCCTAGAGGGGCTGAGTGGAGCTGTTAAGCCAAAAGCCTGGAATGGCTTAGAAATCACAAGGCCTGAGTATGACTCAGCTTCTTTATCTCCTGACTGCTGAAATGACTCAGATTACTCATGCAATATGAGTTCCCAAGAGGACTTGCAAATGCTCAGCAGCCACTAGCACTCCCATACCCACTCCCTCTCCTGGCCCATGTCCATTCTGTTTGTCTCGCTACAGAGGAATCCAGCCATCATGTTCCCTCTTGGCTTCTAGTTCTCTCTACTTCTCATGTCCTGGGCTTTGGTCCAAAGTCCAAGTGAGAACTCTCTAGAATACTACAAATGAAGCATAAGACCCCAAGCAACCTCCCCTCAGCTGCATGGGTTTCTCTTTTCTCCCTCTTGCCCAGTCTGGTTCTTCCAGAATGCCATGGAATCAAACAGTCATAGAAAAGGAAGACTGTCGGTACTAGAAGGGGTGGAGTGTGGAATACCGGGATGCTCAGTGAGCTCTTGCACTCTAAGCAGCTGTGATGACCTGCACAAGATTGGTCCTCTCAACATCCTATCATGAAAGTGGGAGGTGCTTAAGAAGTCACACCCCTCTCTGAGGATCTATGGAGAAGTTAACAGTGCTTGAATGGGGGTGGAGAAATACTTTCTTCAGGGGTGTAGCCACTGGTGAGGTGCCCATGCTCCTATAAGCAATCCGTCATCCAAGGTCCCATGAGCAACTCCTTATCCATGCTTCTGTCAGTAACCCTAGTGAAACTCATTGGGTCCCTCAAAAAAACAAAACCATTAAAGTAAAATAGGATCAGTCAGGGGAAGAAGAGGAGCCAGTGGGTGGGAGAGGACAATATGATCAAAACAGATTATATACATGTATGAAAATGTCATAATGAAGTCCATGACTACGTACAATTAATATCTGCTAATAAAAACGAGAGAAAGAGAGCAAGAGAAAATAACCATGAAATATGGTTCTCTTTTTGCTGTAGTCTTCAGCAGGTGAAAATCAGGTTTTCCATTCCTTCCCCAGGAAGCCAGCCAGGACGCAGAACTGTCACATGAGAGTAAGTCAAAAAACAAAGTCCTCTGAACCCACTCTGTCAGCTATCCCTTTGAAACATGACCTCAAGATTGCCCAGGACCACACATGTAGGACAAGCCTCTCTTGTATGAGGAATCTTAAGGATTAAAGATCTCAAATCTCATATGGAGTAGTTCTCTCTCTCTCTCTCTCTCTCTCTCTCTCTCTCTCTCTCTCTCTCTCTCTCTGTGTGTGTGTGTGTGTGTGTGTGTGTGTGTGTGTAAGGAGCAAGAGAGGGCCTGAGCTGTAGGGAAGGCTGTGTCTCCAGCCCGCGGGTACCCACCCCATCTCCAGTGCAAACTCAGGACTGTTAGAGGAAGCCAGAAGCTGGGCTGTCAAGAGCTGGCTGGACCCCTCCCAGAGGCTTGTCATCAGGAAATCGTTTTCTCTCACAGATGGACAGGTTTCGTTAGCACATTGTTGCTGTTCTGGAAAAACAGACAGGTCATCAGGGAGAGAGGGTGGAGTCAGAGTGGAAGTCTGGTAGACACAGAGAGAATCCCTCCTCCTTTCCCGCCCTCCTTTTCTTCCTTTTCCTCCTGCCTGCGTCCTTTTCTGTGGCAGCCAGCTTAGCCAGGAGGCTGGTTCCAAGCCTTGCTGCAGGCATTTTCCACACTCTCCCTCTCCTAGGCACCCCAAGCTTCTCCTTCCGGTTCTGACCTAGTTTAAGCTCCCTCAGAAGTAACCCCTGAGACCAGGTAAATGTATTTAAGGGAACTGAAGTAGGGTGAAGATGAGACAGACAACGAAAGGCCCAAACAGGAATGTAACAAGGCCACCCCACGGGGGCTACTAGGCTCGGCCCCACTGGGTACCTCTGAAAGACTGGGGAACCTCAGAACCTGTACTTCAGGGTATGGGGAACAGCAGAGCCATCTTCTAGGTCCTGTCTTCCTCTCACAGAGGTCCCCTCAGGTGACAGAAAGTCGGTCCCCCAAATGACAGTAGCTGACTGTGCTGGTACACACAAGAACAGGAAGCATGCAAGACAATGTGTGTCCCCTACACTTCTTCTCCCTTCAGACCTGTCATTCAGCCTCCCCTTTTAGTTGTTTATTTACACACCAGCAGCTGATCACATGCAAGGCAGGAATGAGAGAGCCTTGAGGCTGCCTCTGAGGATGCAGAAACAGCCCCGAAAAGGACCAGGCTTTTATGGAGGACAGTCCACCTCTCTTTGCTACCTGGAGCTTTGAGGGGACATGCCCGGGCCACAAGTTGCTCCTTGCTATCTTTCCAGAACATTTCTGTCACATCTGCTCTTCCTGTGGGGGGGTTGCCTGGGAGTCGCCGTGGCATTCCCTGCCCTTCCCTTTAGTGGGTGGCATATCTCCCCTCGCTTGCTGAGCTTCCCTGTTTCATGGTGTTGAACCAAGCTGTCCACACTATGACCAAGCCTTGACACAGAGCATGGGTTTGTTTGTATTTTCCCTGGCTCCTGTCTCCCAGGAGCGGGAAATGCTCGGGAAGCTGTAATTTGCTAAACATGTATTAATCTTCCCATCACTCCCGAGAGGCAGGGAGGGCTGCTCAGTCAAAACACACAGTGCTGCGATTAGACAAGGCTGGCAATAGAACACAGGCATATCTGTTCATCCCTGGCCATGGCCCATATTCCCCAGGGCAGAACTCTCGGGCCTTCACCTTGTCCCTTGCAGATAGA
Source organism: Phyllotis vaccarum (assembly GCA_033318265.1). Classification (NCBI taxonomy): domain Eukaryota; kingdom Metazoa; phylum Chordata; class Mammalia; order Rodentia; family Cricetidae; genus Phyllotis; species Phyllotis vaccarum. The sequence continues at coordinate 130,525,336 of JARWLC010000013.1, forward strand.
TGTAGTAGGATTTAGGCATTAATGCTACAATAGATAGAGAGCGTTCTCTTTGCAGAAGAATAGCAAAGCCAGGCATCTAAGAACCTCACTATATCTCCTGGAAAAGCCCTGGCCCAGTCTCTCTCCAATCTCCTTCCTTAGAAAAAGGTTTAGAGGAAGTCTATGGCCCAGGAGGAAGACAGACATGGGTTTGAATTTTGCTGTCACTTTTCCCTCCATTTAACAAATATGAATGAGCACCTATTATGTCCCTGGCACTTTTAGGTTCTGGGCATACAGTGATAAACATCAGGGGTCTAGGAGGGTCAATAAATAACATTCCCTTCATGCCCCCCCCAAGCAATTGAGGAATTGACATAGATGTCTGAAAGTTGGAACTCAAAATGTCCTTTATTACACAAAAGGCTATATTGGTGGATGTGGCTTGGGATCTGTCACTACAAGTGTCTTGCTGACACTCATCCAGTATTGATCTTAGCCATTCAGCCCCAGGCAGAATGGAAGTTCTTTTGGAACTGAAATATGCTTTTTACTGAGCCAGCTGTCTCCCCAAGGAGAGTCCTGGGGTGGAGGGGGCAGACATGGGGACTGAGGCAGTCCCCTGAGCCTGGATTCTTTGTCCTGACCCATTTGCTATATAAGAGGTTTTCTGAGTGCCTAAGCAACCCCTTCCCCTAACATCCCTCCCCAAAGTAGCCCTAGAGATAACAGTGTGAAAAGCGCAAGTGTGGTATTTGAAAGGGGACCCTAGGAAATGAAGTGAGGCATGGGGGGGGGGCAGGCATGGAGAATCAGTCAATAAAAAAAGGTTACTGGCTGGGGTAAAAGCTCAGATGGGCACGTGTCTGCCCCATAGGCTTTAGAGACTGATTTCCTAGAACCCACACTTTTAATAAGCCAGGCGTGCTGGCATGTACTTGTAACCCCAGTGTTGGGAAGACAAGTGTCTCCATGGCGCTCACTGGTCAGCTACTTAGTCTACTTGGTGAGCTTCAGGCCACTGTGAGAGACTGTCTCAAAATAGAAAGTAGAAAATATGAGATACAAAATGACTGAGGGCTAACAGCTGAGGCTGTCATCAGGCTAACTCTGAGAGTCAGGGAGGAGCTCACCTCTAAGAGTCCTTCCACTCAAGGGGTGCAACATCTAGGTCCTTAGTCCCCAATCCCCTTAGGCTCTTGACTGAGGACTGCTCCTGGGGGACAGTACTCCATTGGTTTCCTACCAAAGTCTTCAGGCTCCAGAGTCAGGGCAAGCTGTAATGTAGATTCTGACCTTTTCTCCACTCCCCAGGAATGGCTTACCCCTTTCTGAATGTGACCATTTCATCACCGCACACCTGGATGTTCGATTAATGATCAGAGAGATGTTGATACCAGTCTCTATGCTGGTTAGATTTTTGTCAACTTGACCCGCACTAAATTATTTAGGAAGAGGAGCTTCAATTGTGAAAATGCCTCCATCCAGACTGATGATTGATGGGGGCAGTGTCATCCTTGGATTGGTGGTCCTGAGTCCTATAAGAAAGCAGACTGAGCCAGCCATCAGGAGCAAGCCAGTGAACAGCACTTCTCCACTGCCTTTGCATCAGCTCCTGCCTTGAGTTCCTGCCCTGGCTGCCTTCAGTGATGGGCTACAGGGAAAGATGAAATAAACCCTTTGGTCAGTGTTTTCTCACAGAGGAAATTGTAACTAAAGCAGCCTCCCTTCCTCCTAGCAACTGGAGAGAAGATTTGAGAACCTCAATAAATGTGGAGTGCACACTCTAAATTTACATGTAGTTCCTAGGCTTTGGACTAGGATATAAAATACAGCTACACACACATACACCTGCATGTTTCATGCATACTCTCTAACTCAGCGTAGTTTGATTTAGAATTTTTTGATTTTCATGATGGTGCAAAATGATGCCCATGAGGTGAGAAGCATACTTGGACGTTTGAATTTGGGTATTTTGCTGGGATTGTTCTGTGTGGTCTGATCTCCCTGTGTCCAGGTAGTGTCAGTGACTGCCTTGATAAGTAAACCCCCACAATCACGAAGAGGGAACCGGCTGGTGTTCTACAGTGTCCCATAGCCTTATGTAGGCCTGTGTGGTAGGCTGGGAGGATTGGCTGCATTTTTCAGTTAGAATATTTTCAACCTACAGTGAGTAGTGTGTGAAACTCTGTCCTCTGTGCAGGACATGACCATAGCCATTTTGAAACCAGAGCACCTATGACTTCCCTAAGGAGATCAACATTCTTTTGTGGAAGGAGGGGAGGGCTCAGGAGGTTTACAAAGTCCCCCCCTCTCTGAGGATGGCAAACACTTGCCAGGAGAACTCTTCATGGTGTGTCCCTGAACTGCCCACAGTCCTATGAGGAACCCAATTATATTCCTTGGTTCAGGTTCATCTAGCTGGACTCGGAGCTTCATGTGGACACGAGGAAGTAAATGTGTCTGTGCCTGGACCCTGGCGCCTTAGAATAGGCAAAAGCCATTGGGCACATGCCTCTCTTCATCCAGTGGGTGACTCAGCTTCGCTCCGTAAAAACCCACTTACCCTCGTTTCTGGTTTGCCTTTAGCCAAGAAATGGATATTCTGGAGCCTAGGATTTCCGTGGACAGCCAAGGGTCAAATGGAAAAGACAGATTGTCACTGAGTCAAAGGGTGCCCAAAGAACCATTGCTGGGCTGGGGAGATGCCTGCTAAAAAGAAACATGAAGACTTAAGTGTGGACCCACAGCTGTCACATCAAAATCTGGGGGTGAGGCATGCTGGGTAAAATTGCATGCTGTGAAAGCCTAGAGGCTGACATCCATCCCTGAAGTCCACAGTGGAAGAGGAGGGCTTACTGCTGCTAGCTGTCCTCTGAGCTCTGTGCACGAACTCACACCCACACATGCACACGGGAGGATTGCCAGAGCTTGTGGGCTGCGAGCCTAGCAGAGAAACCAACTTCAATGACAGAGCCTGTCTCAAGGGAGTAAAGGTAGAGAGCCCCAGAAGAGGACAGCCAACATCTTCATGTGGCCCCCATGTGCATATGTGTACATACATGAGACAGAGGGACAGAGAGAACATTGCTTTTAGGACCATGAATGCTGCTGTTTTATGTAATGTGAGGATGGAATGCAAGAGGCTGGGTTTGCTTGACCTGCTGTCAGAGCATTCCATTTATTGGACTACTGCAATGGAGAACCCCTGTGTTTTCCAGGTGGCTGTGAGCAGAGAGAATCTAGAATGTGCCAAGTCAGGACACCTGAGGGATCAGGCTCATCAGCTCTGCCTGGGCACTTATCCAACACCCAAGGCAGAGGGTCTGTTCTACATGTTGCATTCAACTCAGCCCTGGTACAGGCTTCCCATCCATCACAACAAACGGCGCTCTGGAGCCTGACCTCAAATTACAAACAAAAAGATCAGAGAATTTTGAGTCCCTTTTATTCATCCCATCAAAACAAACAAAAGCGCAATAAGAACAGGAAGTGAATTGTGTTTTACTGGCACAAGTGGGTCGGTCAGTGGGAGGAATTGTCCCAGCCTGAAACCCACTGCTCTTCCTTCATTGCAAACCATTCTCATGAGAACTCACATCAAGAGGCCACATCATCCTGCCCGAGGGCAGTGCCCCAAGACCTATGTTTTAAGAGGTTCCGCCTCCTAGAGGTCCTACTGCCTCAGCACTGCCATGCTGAAGCCTAAACTTCTAGTACATGAGCCTAAGAGGGGCAAACTCTATCCAAATCAGCCCATTGTCATACCTAGTCCCCAACCCCAGTCATCCAGAAGACTCTTCTGTTGGTTTTTGGCTGTAGTAATAGCACGAATAGGTCCTAGAACAGTCAGCAGACAAATGCAGATGTATAGACTCTCTCTCTCTCTCCCCCTCTTCCTCTCCCTCTCCCTCCCTCCCTCCCTCCCTCTCTCTCTCTCTCTCTCTCTCTCTCTCTCTCTCTCTCTCTCTGTATGCACATATACATAGAGGCCAGAAGTTCATGGTTGTTCAGGGTCTCTCATTGAACTTGTGACTCACTCACTCAGTGGCTGGCTGGCCATCAGATCCTGAGAATCCTCCTGACTCCATCCTCCCAGCACTGGAATTACAGATGTACACTTGCATACCTATCTTTTTATGTGGGTACTGGGGATCTGAATTTCATCCTAAGGCTTGCACAGCAAGCACATTGGCCACTGCGCCATCTCTCCAGCATGGTCACCCTGGCCAGCAAGGTGGACCTACTTGTACAGTCTTCCCAGAGGCAAGATAAGCTCAAGCTACATCTTTGAGCAGACGCAGGACAGATTTCTGGTGGTTATCCACCCCCCCCCCCAGCCACAGATCCCAGGATCCAGCAAGCACATTGAAAGACTTTGGATAGCACGTATTAGATGTGACACAGTGTCCCAGCATGCCACCTCAGTGAAGCAGGCAGCAAGAAGACTTGAGCCCTGTTGTGACTGTCCAGACTCATCTATGACCTGGGGACATCATTGGGTGTCCTTGTCCTACACTGGGGACACTTAGGGCTGTGTCTACAGTTGATTGCACTCACTTCTCTATTTTGACAAATGGTCCATGTTTAAGGATTCATAAAATTCAGGGAATGCATGGCTGAGTCTATAACACCACGAAAAACCCATGTAGAGAACAACTTAAAAAGAAGATTCATCAAACTAATTACTTCTCCCTACACCTCCAGCCATACTCCCACCCTTCTCTCCACCTGGCCTGCTCAAAAAGATGGACAGCCTCATTGCCAGGCTCCTCTGAAGCCAAACTCCTGACGGGCTGGAGGAGGAGGGGTAGCAAAATGCAAGCACCTCCATATTTCTCCAGCTTCCTGCAATGACAAGAATTTTTCCTGCTGATTCATCTATTCGGGGATTGAAGTAAGGCCCCCCTTGCAGGTGGGGGATGGAAACTTGGTATGCAGGAAGGCTCCCTGTCACCCAGCTCTCTGAGGCAAATTCTAAGCAACCCCGTAGGGTAGCATGCACCTGTGCCTTGGCCCTGTATCAGTAGACAGTTCCTGAGCTCAAGTTTGGCACCCTTTGAAGATGGACACTTTAGTTTTGCATCTGTAGACTTTTAAAGGTCCACTCAGAGCCTGTGGAGGCAGCCTTATTGAGGAAAAGGGTCTTGGCAGGGGGTTGGATAATGCCTGGGGTGGTTAAATATTTAATGCAGAAGCATGATTGTGATTCCCAGCCCCCACATTAAAACAAGATCTGAGTGTGCTGGCAAGCACTTTTAATGTCAGCAATGGGGAGGCAGAGACAGATGACTCTCTGGGGCTCACTAGCCAGATAGCATGGCCTAAATGGTGAACCCTAGGTCCCAGTGGTGGGGGCTCCTGGTAAATAATATGCAGAGTTGACCTCTGGCTGCTCCATAACACACAGGTACACCTGCATTCACATGAGCATTCACACATGCGCATGTACTCACACACACACACACACACACACACACACACACACACACACACACACACACACACACACTGTACAGATGAGAACCAGGTCCTTAAGATGAAATCTTGCTGAATTACTCAAATTGGTCCCAAATCTAAAAACAAATATTAAGGACTAGGCAACTAGGCCTTGGTGACACACACCTCTAATCCCAGCACTCACATGGAAGCTTGTGAGTTTGAGCTCAGCTTGAACTACACAGTGAGACTATATCTCAGAAGGTGACACCAAAGCAGAGGCAGAAATGCGAGTGACACACCTAGGAGACAAGAAACTCCATGCACTGCTACTGATCACCAAAGCTGGGAGAGGTGCCTAGGACAGATTCTCCCTCAGAACCCCGACAACACCCTAATTTCAGGCTTGTATCCCCTAGAACTGTGAGTTACTCATTGGTGACCCATCACTCCAGCTACCCTGGACATGAACACAGCATCCCTCAGCTGAGCAACTCTCTGGATGTAGAAGAGAACCACGGCACCACCAGAGCAACTGCCATATTTGCAAGCCCTTGATGGGCCTCTTCCTGTCTTGTATCCCCAATATCCTATTGGGGTTTTCTGGCAACATCTGTACCATGTCCTTATCTAGTTTGGAGAGACCATAATCTAAAGGCTACCTGCACATCACCTTCAGAGAGGCCACAGTAACCCAAATAATGAGCTTTAAAATATCCACATCCTAAGGCTTTTTTGTTCTGATTTTGTTTTTAGAGACAGTATCTCACAATGTAGCCCAGGTTGGCCTCACACTTGTGATCCACCTGGCTCTGCTTCTCAAGTGCTGGTATTATAGGCATGCGCGACCATATCCAACTCCAGGTCTTAACTCTCAGCATCCATGAATGTTAGCTTAAATGGCAGAGATCTGAGTTGTGATGAAGCCGAAGTTCTTGAGATGACAAGATCCTAGCTTAGTGGAATGGGCCTCGTGTCATTTCAAAGGTCTTTATAAGAGGGAGGCAGGAAGACAGGGAGGCAGAGTTGGAGAAGATAGGATAAGCACAGAAACAGAAGTTGGGATGATGCCAGCATGAAGCAAGGAATACCAGAAGCCTACAGGAGCTGGGAGAAATGACTGGATTCTCCTGGAGTGGCCAGAAGGGGCCAGATCTGCCACTATCATGATTGCAGCCGCAGAAGATGTCTGACCTCCAGGCTGGTAAAAATTAGGTCTGTGTTGTCTGCAGTCAAACAGTTATAGTAGCAGCGGGAAGCTCAGATTCTGAACATTCAGCTGCTTACCGGCTGAGAACCTTGGGCAAGGCCCTGGCCTCCCTAGGCCCCAGCTCCTCGCTTTGTTAAACGAGGATAGTAATGGTTGCTATGGTGCTCGTATGTGGATGGAAGAAGGTAACACTGGGTGAGCAGGCACAGCTATCACTGGCTGAATATTTGCTATAAGCTAGTCTCTGTGCTCCACCTGTTGGAATAGGAGGTCAAACATGATGCAACTTAGTCTTTGGATGCACTTGTGTGTGTGTGTGTGTGTGTGTGTGTGTGTGTGTGTGTGTGTGTGTGTGTACAGACATACAGAGTCTTACTATGTGGCCCTGGCTGGCCCAGAACACACTATTGTAGAGTAGGCTGACCTTGAATTCACAGAGATCTGCCTGCCTCTGCCACCCATGTGCTGGGGTTAAAGACTATACCTGCCACCACAATTCTTTTTTAAGATTTATTTTTTTTAATTAATTTTAACTATGTATAGTTGTGTGAATGCATGCAGAAGCCAGAGGAATTGAATCCCCTGAATCTGGAGTTGTGGATGTTGGGAACTGAACTCCAGTCCTCTGGGAGAGCAGTCATGGCTCACAATGTCCTTTCTTTCTTTATGTTTTTGTGTCACTAGGTATAAAATCCAGGTCCACACACATTTGTGCTAAGCAAGCATTCTACCACTGAGCTATATTCTTAAACCCCCAAGCCCAATTGTATAGTAGAGGAAATTCTGGTCCTTAAAGAGAGCTCAGAAACATGGACGGTTGTAATGTTTAATCTTAGTTTTCAACTCGATGATAGCGACTAGGATACAAGCCTTTGGGTACCCTTAGGAAGGATTTTCTTGTGACAGATTCTAAGTTAGCTGAAGTGAGAAGACCCACCATAAATGTGGATGACAGTTTCTGGTGGCCCAGATGTAGGAAGTCCCCCAGATACAAAGAGGTCTGAGAGAAAAGCTTTTTCTTCGGGCCTTCTTAATCTCCACATCCTACTGGCAAGTTCATTTACGCTCCTGCCACCATCCTTCACTGACATCAGACCCCAGCTTCTTTGACTTTCCAGTGTGGATTGGAGACCAGGGACCTTCCAGGAACCCCCAGGCCTTCAGTACTGAATCAGGACTGCTGAGCTATCCAGTCTTTCCAACTGAGACACTACCAGGGTCTCAGCCTCTCCAACGTAAAGACAGTCATTGTGGTAGGACCCAGACTGTATCATGAAAGCCAACATAATAAATCTTCTTTTAGTATTATATTCTTTCTGTTGATTCGGCTCCTCGAGAGAATCCTAAAACAGCAACCAATATTAGTCAAAGGGAGATTCTTGACATAGACCCAGAATAGAATCAAGGTAGTTCTTGCTGCCACAGTCCTTAGGCCCTGGAGACTGAAGTCTCTCCACACTCTTCTTGATGTGAAGGCTGAGAGGTACACTATGTGAGAACAAGTTGGTATCAGCAGCAGGAGGAGTAAGAGGAGCTAGTCTTACAGTTCTGACTTGCCATGTCCTGATGGATGCTCTGCCTCCCACATCAGAACCCCTTGTTGTCCTAGAGTTCCTTGGAATGGAAGCCAAAGTCTGGGATCCCTAGAGTCCTAGAAATACTGCCTCAGCTGGTAATGGCGGGCACAGAAGGTTCTAGAAGCATCACGGAGCTATTTCTTTTCTTCCCCCGCCCCTCCTTTTCTGGTCAGACACTCACCTCCCCTGACCAACTGAGTCTCAGATCTGGCCCCTTGAAGATCTGGGATTCAGAAACCACACGAGAGCACTTGCCTTTAGCAAATGAAGCTCAGCTCTCATTTTCAGAGAGAGAGAGATCTCAGGACCTTTGAGTTGCCTCAACTGCTAGAGTTCGACCCCCTAGACTTCACACAATAGATGAGAGAGCTGACTTCTGCGAGTTTTCTTGTACTCTGATTTCCACATGAGAGCTGTGCCCCATGTGTGTATGTGTGCACACACAAATAAGGCATAATCTTTTTTTTTTTTTTAAAGGAAGAGCGTTCAGCCTAAAAATAGTAATAAGGTAACAGCAAACAGCAACAGCGTCTCCACAGAAGGGGACCCAAAGCTACAGGCAGGACCCATCTGTCTAGGGTCCGCGAGAGCAGTGAGAAGGAAGTAGCATTGCCACTGGGGACCTGCAGGAATGACGGGAGGGGTCATAAGAAAGAACTCAGAAGAGCAGGGGTGGAGACAGGAGGAATTCAAAAAGCCCAGGAAGCAGCAGGCCGGTGCAAATTTGCTATGTCTGACTAAGTGGGACCTTAGAGACTCATCCTCAGTTCTGGCCTCACTACCCTCACACGCTCAAAGCTCTGGCTGCACATGAGCCCCTTGGTGGGACTTCTTCATAAATAGGCAAGGGGCAGAGATGGGGATCAAGAGGAAGCAGCCTCTAGTTAGCCTACCATGTTAATTGATGCTTTCTTGGTTTTTGTCTTGTGTGGTGTGGTGTGAGGTTGGGTGGGGTGGGGCGGGGCGGGGCGGGGCGGGGCGGGGCGTGGTTAGACTGGACCTCTGTTACCCTAGACAGTTGTCCTATTTTGCTTCCTATTGCTGTGATAAACTCCACAATCAAAAGCAGCTCAAGGCAGAAAGGGTTTATTTAGCCTAAGTGTCCCCATCACAGTCCATCACTGAGGGAACTCAAGCAAGGCAGGATCCTGGAGGCAGGAGCTGAAGCGGAGGAGAGCACGGAGGAGCGGAGGAGCGCTGCCTCCTGGCTTGCTCTCTTAGACTTAATCAGCTACCTTTCTTACATCTCCCAGACCACTGGTCCAGGTGTGACACTGCCCACAGTTGGCTGTGCTCTTCCACATCAATCCTTAATTGACTTGCCCGTGGGCCAATCTGATGGGGGCAATTCTTCAACTGACGATCCTTCTTCCCAGATGACTCTAGCCTGTTTCAAGTTGGAGGAAAAAAAAAAAAAAAAACAGAGCCCAATTGCCCTTGAACTTGCCATGTAGTGAAGGTCTGGGTTTCTTTTCTTGTTGCTATGATGAGATACTCTGACAAAAGCAACTTAAAATGGAAAGGATTTCTTTCGGCTCTCAGTTCCAGGTTACAGTCCACCATGGCGGGTAAATCAAGACTCAAGGATCGTGAAGTAGCTGATCATATTACAACCACCGTCAGGAGAGACTGATGAATCCATGGATACCTTTGTTCTGCCCCCTTTCTCCACTCTCACAGAGTGCAGGAACTCCCTGCCCACGTCAGTTGACAGAATCAAGATTCTGACACAGACGTGCCCAGAGGCCATTCTCCCTGGTGGTTTTAGGTTTTGTCAAATTGACAACTGGGACAGACCATCATGGTGATCTTGAACTCCTGGCTCTCCCGCCTCTAGCTCATGAGCATTGGGAATGCAGGCATCACACCCACTTTATGATGCTCTGAGGATCGAAATCAGGACTTGCTAGGCAAGCAGTCTGCCAACGGAAAAACAGGGGTGTGGATGTGGTTCAGTAGTGGAACACTTAAACTCAACTCAAAAACTGGGTTCTGTCCAAGCACACACATGCATGCACACGCGCGCACACACAGACAAATGAGTCAATAAATTATACCGTTAAGGGAAATGTCTGTAATTTTCCAAGGTAAGAGGCTCCTCCTTCCTTGTATTTCCTCATCTGACACAGTCCCTGGATTCCCTTTGAACCTGTGGGAACTCCCTCAGCAGAAATAGCCCAGTCAGGGATCCTGAGAGTCAGAGCGTGGCATGTGCAGAACAGACTCTCAACTGCAATTAAGAGAAAAAGAAAGCTTTGCATCGCAAGTGTCTGAAAGGCAAGGCCAGGTCCCAAACATAAGAGGAAGTCCAGAAAATGCAAGGCAGGAGCGGGGCCAATCAAAACCTCACAGGGGCAGCCAGGTGAGTGGTACAGGCCTGTTATCACAGATGCTTAGGAGGCTGGCACAGAAGGATTTCTTCTTTAAAATAATATTTTACATACCCTCCACGGTTCCCCCTCCCTCTCCCTCTTCCACTCCCTCCTCCTTCCCCCACCTCCATTCACTCTTCGAAGTGGGTGAGGCCTCCCTTGAGTAGTCAACTTAGATGAGGCAGGACCTGTCCCTTCCTCCTTGTATCAAGGCTGAGCAAGGCATCCCCATAGCAAGCAAGTAGGCTCTAAAAGTCCAGTTCATGTAACCAGGGTATTTCCTGGACCCACAGCCATGGAACCCACCAACAGCTTGATTATAGCAACTGTCTCCCTCATTCAGAGGGCCTACTTTGGTCCCATGCAGGCTCTCCAGCTGTCAGTCCAGAGTCCCTGAGCTCCCATTAGCTTGGTCAGCTGTACCTGTGGATGTCTCCATAGTTCCCTTGACCCTCCCCTTGTTTCTCTAGTCGCCCCTCCCTCTCTTCAACTGAACTCCATGTGTTCAGCCAAGTGCTTGGCTGTGGGTGTCTGCATCTGCTTCCATCAGTCACTGGATGTAGGTTCTGTGATGACAATTGTGTAGTCACCAATCTATGGGGAAGGATAGTTCAGGCACCCTCTCCAGCATTGCTAGGAGACTCAGCTGGGACCTCCTTGTGGGTTCCTGTGGACTTCCCTAGCACTGGATTTCTTCTCAAGCCCACAATGGCTCACTCTGTCAGGATATCTCCCTCATTTCTCACCTCTCAGTCCCTCCCACAACATGGCCTTCTAGAATCCTCATTTCCTAACCCCTCTACATCCCTTCCCAGTTTACCCAGGAGATTTTAACCATTTTCCCTTCCTCGGGCAATCCATGTGTATCCCTCTTAGGGTCCTCCTTTCCATCTATCTTCTATGAAGTTGTGGAATCTAGCTTGTTCATCCATTGAAGCAGAAGGATTTCAAGTTCAATATCTTCCAAGGTAGTTCATTGAGACTGTCTCAAAATAAAAAGTAAACAGAGCGTTGGAGATAGCAAGTCCTGGATTTAATATCCAGAAGTATAAGGAAGACACAGGGTGGGAAGGAAGAGGCCAGAGCTCCTGTCCACTGTACTCAGGCCACAAGGGAGGTGGGGCCTGATGCAGCCTTGTAGGCATGACCACAAAGAGATGCTCAGTGTATTTGAACTTCCAGTCCTCCGTAGCTCTTGAATGAGAACGAGGGAGGAGTGAGCACGAAACATCTTCTGGCAGAAGTTGTTCAGTGTGCAAAAGCCACATTTGTGAAAAATGGCCTCAATTTGCTATTTGGAGAGCAATGAAACAAATTATTTCAAATGTTAAATGCCCAACATATTGAAACCCACCCTCTGATAGATCTTCCAAATTAGTTTGCAAGCTCCTCATGCCTCCCTCCAGGAGGGAATGTACTTCACTAAAATCATTTCTCTCTCTGGGCTGGAGAACAAGAGGCTGGCAGTTTGTGCTTGCCCTGGCCCTCTGTGTGCTAGGCTTCTTCAGAGGATGCGCAGGAGGGGGAAGGGCAGAAGTAGAAGGGGTTGGCGGTGGTCTCCTCATTTGTCATGAATTTGATCTAATGGGACTGTCTAAATGCCTAGATACCACCATGACAGGCACTCCGTAAACACTGAGATAAACAGGTAGAGATATATGGAGGCAAGCATAATTTGCTTCGAAGAGTCTTTTTTCTGCCGTAAAAATAAAGCAAGAAAATAACATTGTGGGAGGCATTTGCAATACTAATGGAAAGAGGAAATTAAGTGGTAATTACAGAGCTCAGGATGAATGAAAAGACCCACACAGTGTGAGTGGGTGGGTGATGTGGGAGAAGAGGCTTAAGGCTGGTGGACCCTTCTGGATCCTGGAGCTAAAGAACATTCAGTCAGCTCAACAAGCACCCCACCAGATATCACCTGCAGGTGGCTTCCTGAGGAACATGGATTCTCATAGAACAATGAGGCTGCCTGGCCTCTAAGTGAAGCTGCGATTCTGATACTAAGGTTGTGGTCTTCAAGTGTCTGTTGAGGGAACAACAGAACCACACCCTGATTTGGGAGGAATGTGTTTGTCTTGGCAAGGATAATTTGATCATGTCACCTATATACCTATATTGACTTGGCCACTTCCCTATGTGTCACTTCCCCGCCTCTTCTCTGAGTTTCCTAGGATCACCTCCCAAATATCTACTGAACTAAAGCCTTGTCATGGGGCCTGTACTGAACCCTGGCATCTCTGTATTAGCTGACCTTGTTGGGAAGTACAACTAAGAGCCTGCGCATAGGGTGGGCTTCATGAGCATACACATTGTGCTGAAAGTAGCATAGTGCCTGCTCTCAGCCGAGTCCCACACTTGATGTCATGTTCTGCCATCTCCATCTGGAAATGTTGATTATGTTTTCTTTAAGCCTAAGTGTGATGGTTAGCTTTAAGTATGAACTTGATAAAACCTGGAATCACCTGGGTAGGGAACCTCACTTGAATTGCCTAGACCAGGTTGGCCTTCAGGCATGTCTATGGTGTTGGTTTCAAGTCAACTGATGTGGAAAGGTACAGTCCACTGTGGGATACACCATCCCCTAGGCAAGAGATCCTAAACTACATGAGAGTGGAGAAATTGAGTTGAGCACAAGCAAGCCAGGGAGCATGCATGAATTTCATTCTGTTCCTGACTGTGGGTATAGAGTGACTAGCTGTTTGAAGTCCTACCTGTAACCTGGTATTATAGCTGAAACAAACCACTTTCTCTCCTAAGTTGTCAAGGTATTTCATCACAGCAGCAGAAATGAAATTAGGACATTTGATTGCCTAACTTCATCTGATGTAACCATGGAGCATGTGTGTGAGCTGTACAGATGTGCCAAGTGGCAGGAAATACAGGGCAGAGTACCTAGCGATCACACTGGGAAGAGGAATTGCTTGGATCTGTTTTTCACAGACCTGTACTGCTAATGGGGACTAAGTGGAAACCTTAATAAGAAGGAACCAAGTGAGAGAAAATTGGGTCATGATGGGACCACAGGACAGTCCACTCTGTCTCTAATCCACTTCCAATGAGGTGAGCAGCTCCCACAGCCCACCGTGTTGTGATGAGTTGCCACAGGCCCCAAATAACTGACCAAGGAACAGAGAGTTGGAACCAGTAAAACAGTGAGCCCAAGTAATTCTCGCCTCTTTGGGAGGCAGTGTCTTTGGAGTTAGCTCAACCAAGTCCTTGAATTTGCAATCTTCCAGAGTCAGCCTTACAAACCTATACCACCATGCTGGACTATCTCAGCCTTTTTGTCTTAATGATAGAAAGCTGACAGGTCAGAACTATGAAGCTCAGGCATCATCTTGCTAGTCCAGGGTGTGGGGGAAGTCCCAGGCTTAGAATGGTGATGGTGACGGCGCAGCCGTCACTCCAGTACTGGTAGGAGAGGGAGCAGACTTAGCAGGGGTAACTGCTGGGCCCCACAGTGAGAAATTAGCCTGATGATCAATCCCAGAACTCATCCCCGAGGCATCTGCCCAAATACTAACCTTCCTGTAGAAGAGTTAGTACCAGGACAGGGCCAGTCAGTGTTTCCCCAGGAACAATGTCTGCAAGTTACTAACAAATCAACCCTCATGGGTAGCTGCTACAATAAAGCACGTCAGACAGAGGGTTGGGAGGGTTTTCAAGCAGTTCAAGACTTACATAGTCCAGTTAGTAAGTGCTTCCCTTGAAAGCATGAGATCCTGATTTCAATCTCCAGAGCCCACATTTCAAAAGACAAGCATGGGGCCTGGTGGTATACACTTGGGGGTGCAGCTCTAGGAGGCAGAGGCAGCAGAAACCACACCCCCTTAGGGGTGGGCTCAGTGAAGTCCAGGCCAGTGAGACTGTCTCAACACCCAAAGTAGATTGGCAATTGAGGAACAGCACCTGAGGTTGGCCTGTGAGTTCCAGTACACATACAAAGGCACATAGCCACACAAATGCATGCGCGCGCGCACACACACACACACACACACACACACACACACACACACACACACACTCCTCCAGAGTTTGGACTCTTGGGTTTTGAAAACCACTGCAATATTGCCTGACAAATACTTACAGGCTTAGAAGCAGGAATTAAATTTAATGGTCACCAACTTCGAAAGGAAAGAACACTATTTTCTTACTAAGCACCAGAGGAACCAATTATTAACAAAGCAGATAATTTCAAAAATAACTTTTCCTATAATTTAACACACAGAGTGCACAAACAGGTATTTTAGGTTACACAGCCACTTTCAATCTCTTCTAGAACCGACAAGTTACAGGAAGTGTCGGAGAAAATATTAAAATGCCATTGTACAAATTTACATTTAAAATTAAGTTTAGACTTAGCCAAAACTGATTGTAAAAAAAGCTAATCTTTTTTTTTAAGGAGAAAAATTACTACATGAGATTTATCAGCTCTAGATGTATTGGGATCTATATTTTGAAATAATTTATCAGAAACTTATCCTGGTGTCATAGCTTATAAAAATACTGTTAATAGCTTTAGCGGCAGGTGCATCAGCAGGAAGCCTTTTCAAAATTAAAAATGGCCAGTTTTATGCAATATCACGTTTGCCCAAAGTGACTGATGTCGTTTTCAGTTTATATTGATGGAAAATGAAGTTGTTTAAAGGATAAAGTTTGATGACCTAATAAATGAATTTTCAGAAAAGTGAGCCAGACAAATGTTAGGATTAATCACGATATCACATTAATGAAGCATTATTTATCACATTACATAAAATCATGATACCAAAATACCATTGTTTTGCAATTTCTAAGTCCATGCTGTAATTCATATGGTACTGTCGTCTCTATTATGGTTTGTACAAAATAGTTTTGTTTAGTTTAGGAAAGGGGTTTACTTACATTTCAGCCCCTTTAGTGGTACTTTTTCTTGCTTTATGACCAATGTCCCCCCACACACATTGTCATTTTGTACTGGGTCCCACCAATTATGGAGGTGGCCCTGCCTGCAAAGATTTGCTTACCAAAACTTCCAGGACAGATAGGTTAGGCCTGTGTTGTGTGTGTCCTGGCTAGTTTTATGTCAACTTGACACAAGCTGGAGTGATGTGGAAAGAGACATGCTCAGTTGAGAAAATGCCTTCATGAGATCAGGCTATAGGAAAACCTGGAGGTATTTTTTGAACTCATGGTTGATGTGGAAGGGCGGGCCTAGTTCACTATGGGAAGTGCCACCCCTGGCCTGGTGGTCCTGGGTTCTATAAGAAATCAGGCAGAGCAAGCCATGGGGAGCAAGCCAGTAAGCAGCACCCTCCATGGCCTCTGCTGATGCTCCTGCTTCCAGGTTCCTGCCCCGCTTGTGTTCCTGTCCTGACTTCATACAGTGACGAACTGTTACCTGGAAGTGTGATAGAAATAAACTCTTTTCTCCCCCAAGCTGCTTTTGATCATGTTTCATCCTAATACTAGAAAACTTAAGTTAGCGTGTGGCCTATGACACTGACCCTGTCTCTTTCTAACCCAGCAGCCCCTCTAATTCTAATCCTAGCCCCTCTACCATTACTCCCAAAACTGACAAGAGCAACAATGATAAATAAATAACCTAAGACATTTTTTCATAATTTTCTAAAGTTTATAATTTTGTGGTGGTCGGTATTCAACATATTAATGGCAGCACACACCTTAAACCAGATATAGGGATCCAGCTTGACTTGAATACAGCCATCTTGAGTCTTTCCTGATTTACCCTTTTGTGGAGATATGTCTCAAATTAAAAAAAAAAAAACAGTCTTGAATATCAGAGGACAGCCATCTCTTCCAGTCTTTGTTTTCTAGACAGAGTTTACTGTGTAACAGTCCTGGCTGTCCTGGAACTTGCTTTGAAGAGCAGGCTGGCTTTGAACTCACAGAGATTCTCTTGCCTCTGCTTCCCAAGTGCTGGGACTAACAGTGTGTACCACCACTGCCTACCTGGAAGCCTGGAACTCCTTCTATAAACTAAGCTGACCTCAAACTGAGATTTGCCTAGATTAAGGGCACAGGTCACCACTCCTAGACACTCCCTGTGTTGGGATTAAAGGTGTGAGTTACCACTGTCTGATCCTCCTAGACTGACTGTGGGTAGATCCCTCTGACATCTCAGACCAATTTTTATTAAATTTGAAACATATCCACACACCCTTTGGTGTCACTTCATAATCTTCTGGCATATTCTATAAAACATAACCATTTAAGTGGTATGTGGAGCTTGATAATCCAGCCCAAGGCACCAACAATGCAGAAACTGAGTTTACCAACATGTGTCATCACCCCAAGCAAACGCTTCCCTTTTAAACTGCTTTCTTCAAGGAGTTTATTAGAGAAACAAAGCAAGTAACTAATATACATGGCCACAAGCCAAGTGCTAGACAGCAAAGATGGGTCACTGTGCAAAGCTGCTCTAATTGAGTAGAAGCTCCTTGATTAAGTGGGCCATTCTCATTCACCAGGATCCACTCAGACTTTCTAGGAACACTATTAGGTAATCAAATAGATATGAGGGCACAGATCTCACATTCTTCGCATCATTGAGGGTCGCCCTGATATCTGCCACCCCCTTGGGTTGCTCTGTTATAGGTCAGCCCCATCTCAGCTTGGTATGTGATGGAGTATTTTAGAAGCACCCACCTGCTCTTTCCAAGCATGCTCATCCTTACTCCATAGGCCAAGGAACCAGTATGAATGGGGCTTCTAATGGTGAAGTACATTTGTTTTAATTAGTCATCCAGGGACCATCTGCTGTGGAATATTGAAAGTGTTTTACATTTGTTGATGCTGTGGAATATTTGTTTAATGATGCAAAAATGTGTTGCATCCTTTTATTTGCATTTGTTTAACTCTGTGAAGCTGTGTTACTGTGCCTGCCTAAAACACCTGATTGGTCTAATAAAGAGCTGAAGAGAAAGGACAGGTGGGCTACCAGGCAGAGTATATAAATAGGAGAAATCTTGGAAGAGAAGATCCAGGAACAAGAAAAGGAGAGAGGACATCAGGGGCCAGCCACTCAGACACACAACCAACAACAGAGGAAGAAAGAAATAAAGGTATATAGAAGAGAGAAAGTTAAAAGCTCAGAGGCAAAAGGTAAATGGAATAATTTAAGTTAGAAAAGCTGGCTAGAAACAAGCCAAGCTAAGGCCGGGCATTGATAAGTAAGGATAAGTCCACATGATTTACTTAGGAGCTGGGTGGTGGGCCCCCAAAGAGACAAAGAGTAAAAAAAAAAAAAAAAAACCAACAACCAACCAACAACCAACAACCATCAATATGAAGTTTGGGCAGGTTCGTGGAGGCCAACAGAATCACTGTCAGTCAGAACTGAGCCAGGACCCCCCTTGATTACCAGGCTTTTGTGGACTTTCGATTCTGACAGGAGATTCCCACGTCAGATCGACATCAACAAGCCTTGACATGACTGGAGAGTCTCCTTTCTAATGCTGTCACCTAAACCAATAACCATAGGGTTTTTAGGACCAGAATGGGTTCCAGCTTGTAAGAGGTGACAGTTGATGGTGGAACACAGTTGTCCCTTCTTACCTGTGGGTTCCACATACATGAGTACAACCAATGGTCTACTGAAAACATTTTTCAAATATTTATTTTTATTTTTTAATGCATGTATATGTGTCTGTATATGGGTATACACATGTGAATGTGGGTGCCCATGGAGGACAGAGGTATTGGGTTCCCTGGAGTTAGTGTTGCAAGCAGTGGTGTGCTGCCTGATATGGGTGCTAGAAATTGAACTTGGGTCCTCTGTAAGGGCAGTATGTCCTTATCGACTAGGCCATCTCCCCAGGCCTGTGAATAGAAATATTAGCATTAGTGGCTAGAGAAATAGCTCAGTAGGAAAAGTGTTTGCTGTACAAGCATGAGAACCCGTTCAGATCACCCACACCTACATTAAA
Organism: Phyllotis vaccarum; assembly: GCA_033318265.1. Classification (NCBI taxonomy): domain Eukaryota; kingdom Metazoa; phylum Chordata; class Mammalia; order Rodentia; family Cricetidae; genus Phyllotis; species Phyllotis vaccarum. Next base: position 130,543,844 of record JARWLC010000013.1, read on the forward strand.
AACAAAAGCCAAGCTTGTGTGGTGGCACACACCTTTAATCCCAGCACTGGAGAGCCTGAGACAGAAGAATCTTTGTGGGTTTGGTGCCATCCTGGTCTACATAGAGAATCCCAGGACATCCGGGATTATACAGAAAGATTCTGTCTGTGCGCGTGTGCCCCCCCACACACACACACAGAAAGAGAGAGAGACAGCCAGACAGCCAGACAGACACATACAGACACACACACACAGAGAGAGAGAGAGAGAGAGAGAGAGAGAGAGAGAGAGAGAGAGAGAGAGAGAGAGAGCAACACATCTGTATCCCCAATGCTAAGGAACAAGTGAGAAACAGGAGGGTTCTGGGAGCTCCAGAATTGGTGAGCTCCAGTTTCAGTGATGAGGACCTGTCTCAAAAAAATAAGGTGGCAAGCAGTAAAGACCATCTCCCTCTCCCCTGGACATGAACACACACATATACGTACACCCACTGTCCTATTTAGCATCAACTGTCAACTTGCTATAACCCACAGTTTCTTGCTTACAACCCTAAGGGATGGGGGGGGCACTTAATTGAGGGATCACCCAGATCAGACTAGCATTTGAACATGTTTGGGGGAATTGATGGTTAATTGATATACAAGGGTCCATTCCACTGTGAGCAGCACCATTCAATGAACACCTAGGTGGTTTTGAGCTGTGTAAGAAGACTAGCTAAGCATGTATCTATAAGTGATCCAGCAACCATGGTTTCTGCCTCCAAATTCCTGCTTGAGTTCCTGCCCTGACATCCCTCGATGGTGGACTGTGACCTAGAAACATAAGCCGAATAAATGCTTTCTTCCCCTAAGCTGCTTTTGGTCAAAGAGTTTTAACATAGCAACAGAGATGAAACTAGAATGCCCCCCACATGTGCAGACACATGAAAACACACACATATATAATACACAGTGTTAACATTGAACATTTACAGATTTTTTCTTGTCAGTATTCCCCCATGGTACAGCATCATGACTATTTGCATGGCATTTACAGTGAGTTTCACACTGAAATAAGTGGTAAATAAGCTAAAGCTGATCCAAAGTGCACCAAAGGATGTACCAAGGTCCTTTGCAAATACCACCAGCACTTTCAGAATTTGCTATCCATGGATGTGAAACTAGTCCCCAATGGCTACCAATGCACACCTGAACGGTAAGTTCCTTGTTCATCTGGGAGAACAACCATGGTCCAAACTGACTCTCAGAGAGAAGACGGCCCCAGTGAGATTGGGTTCCATTCACCCACAGTTTAACCCACATTTTACCAGCATCTCACTTCCCCAGGCCACCCCTGTGGCCTGCCTCTGCTCTCCCTTCTGCCTCTGGGTGTTCCTACACTAAGATATGAATGCACAAAAGAGACATCTTCTAGGACTGCCCTGACTGACCTTCAGGCACTTCCAGCCTCTGAAGCGCCAGAGTAGACTGGCCGGTAGCATACCCCTGCTTCCACCAGCTTCCATGTGAACTTGGCATGTTACTCTCAAACCTTAATCTTTTTTTTTTTTTGCTGGAATTTAAAGCCCACTTCCTCACCTTGTGACCACCCCCCACCCCAGCCCTTTGTTCTGAGGGTGCAATGAGAACACTGGCTTTGGCTTGAGCCCCTTGTATACTTAACACAGGTGTCTACCTTAACTTCTCCAAGCTCAGCAGTCCTGGTCTTTTAAAACACACCCATCAGAGGCCTGTTTTCCAGGCTCTCAATCATCTTCAAGGTTGTAAAGTGCCACCCTCAGCTGCTCGCCAAGACCACCAGATGTGGGCTGCACCCAGGGAAGTTCATAGGAGGGAGGTGTCTGGCCCCCATAAATCACATTTGCTCTTGGCTCCTCCCAGGAGCCCGAGACCAAGAACAGGTCCCAGCTTGCTGTTGAAGACCATAAAACTTCTGGTCTTTGAAGGCTTCTTTGTTGGGCATGTTCCTTATAACAGGAGTGCAAACCCACCAAGGGCCCATAAAACTTCCCCAGGCTTTGTTCATGGACCGCCAAGCCCACGCCCAGCCTGCCCACTCTTTAGCCCACAACCAATCTGTTACTGCAATTTGACCTGAAATAGTCTGGCCTCAAATTGCCTTGTGACCTGCGAGCTTTACAAATGGCTTTTGAGGCCAAATTGCCCCTTGGATTTCTGAATGTATGATCTAGGTGCTGTGGGGAGGTGGGTGGATGGATGATCTCCAGTTTCATAGAGATTTCAAAACAATTCAGTACAGAACCAAAACTCCTGTCAATCACGGCCACAGCCAAAGGGGGGGGGACTGCCCTCCTAGATAAATGCTCTGACTTATTCTGTTCTTATTTCAGGTGGACAAGGATCTCTAGGAACTTTCCCTTGATAGTGTCCCCCAAGATCATGAACTCTGATTAGTCCTGGGTACCCTGACCTATTATCTGTCATGAACTATAGGCCTTGGAAAAAACTAAAAACCAACCAGCAGGAAGGCAGATTCTCCTCATACAGTCAAGTGCTCAACTAACTCCTGGTCCATCCAGGAAATGGTCATCTACATTGTGGGGTGTGAACGAATAACACACATAACCTCACTGGGTGGGGCACACATCCAGTCTACCACGTGAAAATGCCAAGCACAAAAGTGTTAGGTGGGGCGGGGGCTGGGCTGATAGTCCTGTCAGTAAAATGTTTATGGCAAAAACATGGGGACCTGAATACAATTCTTAGAATCCATGTTAAAAAGCTGGGTATGGTGTCACATGCTTGCAATCCCACCACTTGAGCCAGCAGGAACCCTAAGGCCACTGGTCAGCAAGCCTAGGCTACTTGGTGAGCTCTGGGACAGTGAAAGACCATCTCAAAACAAAATTAAAAAAAAAAAAGGTGGGTGGCACCCAAGAAACAACACTTGAGGTTGATGGTTGATCTCTAATCTACATACACACACACACACACACACACACACAAGCACGCACGCACGCATGCACGCATACCCCATACTTATACACATGTCCCCAAAGACTGAGTACTGCATGCTTCTAGTTAGATGAAGTTTAAAATAAGGCAAAATTGAAAGCACAGTAGTATGAGTCTCATTAATGACATCTAGGAGGTGAAAGATGGGAGAGTACTGACTGGTGCGGACATTCTGGGAGTGTATATGTTAATTGAATGGTAGTGAGATGGGTATTCACATATAGAAAAAGTAACCTGTGATCTGAAGCTAAAAGCATAGGTCCGTAGTAGAATACATACTTAGTGTGTGTGAGAGGCTCTGGGGTCTATCGATGGTGCAGATAGATAGATAGATAGATAGATAGATAGATAGATAGATAGATAGATAGATAGATAGATAGATAGATAGATAGATAGACAGACAGACAGACAGACAGACAGACAGACAGACAGATAGATAGATAGATAGATAGATAGATAGATAGATAGATAATAGATGCATACACATACATAGAAAACATGTTCTTCGTTGCATAGCACAACTTATGGGACTTAGTTCTCTCTTTCACATGGTTCTGGGGATTGAACTCAAGTTGTCAAACTTGGTAGCAAGCCCCTGTAAACACTGAACCATCTCAACAGTCCCAGCCTGTGGAAATTGTACATTAGAACAGTATTGAAATCTTGGTACCTGCATAGTTTAGTCCTCTTCCAACTATGCCTTTACAAGGTAGCTCTGAGAGTTCAAAATCATGGCCCCTGGCTCAGAATGAGGGATCAATCTCCATCTTTAAAAGTTGTGTTATTCCAGGCCTGGAGGGCCATGGTCTAGGTTGGGTCAGATCAGAAATCTCTGGGCTATTCGACAAAGCTTCTAAAGACAAAACTGAAAGAAAATTTGACTGCCCAAGTGTCTTTCGTGGACACTGAGACACTGGCAGTGTTCTGTTGCATTATCGGTGAGTGTCTAGGAAACTGGGGAAATAGTTATGTGTGGCAGGGCGATGATGATGCGACTCTAATGGCTCCGCTGAATACAATAGTTACAGACAATTAAACAGGGCCCAGCAAGATGGTGAAGTCACCTACCTACTGCCTAAGCCTGCTGGCCTGATTTCAGATCCTCAGAAGCCATGTTTGGAAAAAAAAAAAAAGTCTGACGTAGCGGCAGGCATCTGTAATTCCAGTACTCCTGTGGCGGCATGAAAGATGGAGAGAGGAGGTTTGACAGAAAGCTCAGGGGCCATCTTGCCTGAAGCATGCAGATCAGCTACAGAAGCAATAAAGGAGACCGCCTCAACACAGTAGGCAGTTGACTGACTCCTGAAGCTTGCCTGATTGGCAGATGTATTCCATAGCCCACATGCCTACATTCAAATGCACACACGTGCACATACAAACCATATACACAGAGCAGTCTTAGGTAAATAAATTGTTTCTTAAATGTTAAGCAAGCCAGGCATGGTAGCATGCAAATATACTCACATCACTTGAGAGACTGAGGTAGGAGGATCACAAATTCAAGGCCAATCTGGACTACAAAGTGAGATCCTCCTGTTTCAAAAAAGGAAGTAAATGGAGTATTTAAACACTAAGATAAACACTGAATAGGGATCCATTGAAAAAGCACAATATAACGATATCGGGAGAAATGGGGCAGGGAAAGGCAGGGAAGAAATGGAAAACCACATAAAGCTAAACAAATAAGTTAAGAATTATGCTTTAAATGGGGCATAGTAGTTCTTTGTATAAACTCAGCACTAAGAAGGCAAAAGTGCAGAAACTGAAGACGGGGTTCAGCAGTTATGGCTGTGGCTCCAGAGGACCTAGGTTTGGTTCACAGACGGCAGCACCCAGTCAGCTGTAACTGCAGTTCCAGGGGATCCAACGCCCCCCTTTGGCCTCCATGGGTACCAGGCACACAGACATACACATAGGCAAAACACTCAAAATGCATTTCTTAAAAGGTAGAGGCAGAAGGAAGCCGTGAGTTCGAGACTAGCTTGTTCTATGCAGCAAGTTCCAGGTCAGCTGGTGCTAGAGCATGGACAAACCAAAATCCAAACAAAACAAGGAATGACATTATAAGGCTGGGCACAGCTCTGTGAGGAAAAGCACTTCCCACAGAAGTGTGAGGGCCCAAGTTTAAACCTCTAGAACCCACGTAAGAAGCCAGAGACAGAGGTCAAACATCTGGAAATCCAGCACTCCTGCAAGGAGATAGGAGGTCAAACACTCCCCAGAAGCCCTGGGACCAGCAGCCCAGATGCATAGCAGAAAAGCTACGTAAATGTTCTGCCGGAAACAAAAAGGAATGTGAGGACTGACAGCCAAGACTGTCCTCCGGCCTCCATATGAGTGCTGCAGTACAGAGACCACGTACACAAACACATATACATTCACACACACATTGGAATGCATATACACACATACAAACACACACATACACAATAGTTTTTAAGGCTTATTTTTGCACTTCATACCTAGAGACATTTCTCTGGCTGTAGAGTGTGCTAGAAAGCACAAGGGAACGGGAATTCTCTCCCCAGCACAAAGCAGGTTCTGGGCATTGCTTTACTACAAAGGTCTTTTGATCAATTCTTTCTGACTCCCTTCAGGAAAATCCCAGGGGTAAAAAAAGAAACTACACACACATATGCATGTATACATGCATACACGCACACATACACACACACACACACACACACACACACACACACACACACACACACACACGCACACACACACACACACATGGTAACAAGCCTTTTTCAAACAACAAGAACCATAGACCTGGGGAGTACAGGGCAGTTTCTCCCAGACAGAGGGAGAGCTACAAGGGTCATAAACATCCCAGTTTTTATCAGGTAAAACATTTATATGTGTAGTACTTTGAGAAGGTAAAAATAAAATAGGAGTGTCAACCTGGATCCAGTGTGTTCCAGTGGTGATATGACATTCAAGTGGCAGTGCTTTAGGACTGTGCTTGCCATTGGGTGTGCTCCAAGTTCACCAGATCCCATTCTGAAAATCTGCCCCCTTCCCCAACTAGTTAAATATAATCATTTCCTCTGGTCCCAAAGTTGGAGGTTTGTTTTTAAAGATTTCTTTTATTTTTAATTATGTAAACGTGTGTGTTCATGTGTGGGTATGTATATATCCGTGCACGTACCCTTAGAGGCCAGAAGATGGCGTCGTGTGGCTGTGAGCCATCTGGTATGGGTACTGGAATTGAATTCAGGTCCTCTGCAAGAACAATCTCTAACCCATCTCTCCAACCCCGAGGTTTAGTTAATTAGCCTGTTTGTCTATTTATTTTTATTTTATTTTGTGTATGTGGTTTTTCAAGACAGGGTTTCTCTGTGAAACGCTATTGTCCTGGAATTCAGGCTGTAAACCAGGCTGACCTCAAACTTGCAGACATCTGCCTGCCTCTGCCTCCTGACTGCTGGGATTAAAGGCATGTGCCACCATCACCTCGCCCAAGTTTTATTTTTAATATGACAGTAATAAACCTGTCACTTACAAGGCACTTTATAACTTTCTATAACTTTACATACATTAACTACTTTGATTTACACATTAATCCTGCAAGCAGCAAACAAGTTATTAATTTCGTTAGCTGTGGACACTGGAGCTTAAAGAGGTTAAGTGATACACTTCAGGTTCAATGTTAGCACCAAGGCACTAGCTTTCTATAGTTCATTTGCTAGTACTATCTATCACCCAGATGCCTGAACCTGGGTAACTTTATAAAGAAAAGAGGTTTCTTTAGCTTACATTTCTGAAGGTTTAAAGGCATCATGCCAGTATCCACTCAGCTGTGGTCAGGTCACTGCGAATAGCATTCTAATGGTGGGAGTGCATAGAGGAGCAAGAGATGACATCAAAAGATAGGGCAAGGGCAGCTTTGTTGTTTCATTAAGAACTGGCTCATGAAAACTGACTCAACCATCTTGGAAGAAAGACCTTCGTCCCTTCCGAAGACATACCCCCAATGACATGAATACCTCCCACTAGGCTCCGCCTCTTAATATCACCACAGTGAGGACCTAGGTGCTAGACTGGGTTAACTGAGGCAAGGAGATCCATTTTAAAAGGAATGAGCAAGATGAATATGGGCATTCATAGGTCTCTGCTTCCTGAGTACGGACACTTCAAGTTCCCACCACCATGCCTTCCTTGCCACCATGCCAGACTATGTCCCTCAAACTATGAGTCAAAAAACCCCTTTCCTCCATAAATTGCCCTTATCTAGGAGTTTGTCTCATTACTGAAGAAAATAGCTAATTCAAATATGCCTCTCCAAAATGTGTATACTGGGTCAGTGGGTAAAGGTGCCTGCTGCCGAACCTGGTGACATCAACCCAATCTTCATGAGCCACGTGTGCATTGGAGAGAATCTACTCCTGAAAAGTTGTTCTCTGACCCACATGTCTGCCATGGCGTGTGTACACCTATACACATATGCACACTCACACAAAATATGTAAATAAATGATAAAGTAAAATTCCTATGTTGAAATCCAAGTCTAGCTTGATGGTGTGAGGAAGCAGGGCCTCTGGAAGGTGATAGGGCTGTGAAGTCAGTGGCCTAGTCAATAGAATTAATACCTCCAGAGACTCCAAAGACAGGGATTGTAACTCAGGGACAAAGCACTTGTCTAGCATGCATTGGCCCTGGGCTCAGTTTCTAGGACCACAAAAGGGCTTCGCCAAAGAGACCATCCTGTCCTTTCTAACTCAAAGACAACAGAGGAGTCATAGTCTCTGTGAGTTAGGAAGCCCACTCCCTTTCACACACCAAATGTTCCAGACCTTGGTCTTCAGCATCCTTGGCTTTGGCACTGAGGAAAAAACAAATTTCTGTGTGGTGACATATTGCGTATTTAATAAAAATAGCTGAAATACCAGAGAGAGAGAAATAAGCCACAGCCACTTCTCACCTAGCTAACTCCCCAGGCTGAAAAGGGTAGATCCTGTCTGCTTGAACTCTCAGACTCAATTCCTCTCAGTCCTCAGTGGAAAGGAATGTAGGAGAAGGGAAGCACTCCGGCCTCACCCTGCCTTATCTTTCTTTCTTCTACTGATCTAAATTCCTGGTTCAACTTTCCTACTGCTGGGATTAAAGGTGTGTGCCATCACAGCCTGGCTCTGTTTTGGCCTTGAACTCACAGTGATCCTCTGGATCTCTGCTTCATGAATGAGGGGATTAAAGGTGTGGATCGTCACTCCCAGACTTCCACAGTTTGGCTCTGTGGGTGACTCTGTCCCATGATATTTCAGGCTATTTTTATTAAATATACAATATATCACTGTCCCTCTATATGATAAGCTATTTTACTCATGGCATTTTCTTACAGCAGTCTGAATGGCCTTAGACACTAAATGAAGTTCCTGTCTGTTTAAAATACCTTGAGTGGAGGGCTGGAGAGATGGCTTAGTGGTTAAGAGCACTGGTTGCTCTTCCAGAAGACCCGAATTCCACAGCACCCACATGGTGACTCACAACCATCTGTTAACTCCAGTTCCAGGGGATCGGGCACCCTCTCTGACCTCCACAGGCACTGCATGCATGTAGTGTACAGAAAAACATGCAGGCGAAACTCCCATTCATATAGACTCAAAATAAAATAAAACAAAATACCTGGAGTGGTTTCTTTATTCTACAACTGGCCCGAGTGTTGGGCATAGATAAAAACTAAGCCGAGGACCCTGTTGGGAATTCAATGAATTTGATGAGGTTTTGGTGGTACCTGGCAGAGACCAGTATTGACTTTTTCTGGGGCTGGCCCATCCCCTTCCTGTGGGTCATATACCCCAGTTGGACCCTCTTGCTGTTGGTCAGTGTTCTTTTGGAGAGAGAAGTCCATGTACTATTTAACCACCCTCCGTCTCCCTCTCAAGTGCTGGTATTAGAGTGCTGGAGGTGGCTTTGTGCATGCTAGCCAAAGGCCCTACTAGCTGAGCTACAGCCTCAGCCCATGTTGAATAATATTTTATTTGCCTCCTTTCCCCTCTGGCCAATCTCTAAACCCCAGTGTAGCAGACTGCGGTTGTCCATGACTTCATCTGAAATGGCTCTTGATGTCTGGGGTGGTAGCAGCCATCCTGACACAGTGAGGAGGCGTGCATAAAGAGCAAGAGGACTAGATGAGGAATCCCGCAGCACACTGGTTCAGAGTTGAGTCTTTAGAAGTATCAACAAGCTGGGAACCAAGTCCAGAATTGTCTATCTCTGGACTTCTTGCCAGCTAAACAGAGACTTTTTTTATGTTCATCAGTGTTTGGCCTATATGTCTGTCTATCTGAGGGCGCAGGATTCCCAGAACCGAAATAACAGAGAGGTGTGAGCTCCCATGTGGTTCTGGGAATTGAACCCAGGGACTCAGAAGAACCCAGGTACCCAGGTGCTCTTAATCACTGAGCCACCTCTCCAGCCCTGTCTCATGGTTTGAGGCACTCTGTACTAGGATTTGGGCTATGTGAAGTCACAAGTCCTTCCTAATGAATACATCCAACATACCCCGATAGCTCTTGACTGCTATTGACTGGCCAGGAAAAGTGAACTCTTCCTTCAGCCCACACACGGGCACACAAGCACCACTCCTTCTCTCCTCTGGCACACAGCAAAGGCCTCTCATCCGATCTAGCCTCTAGCCTGGGCTTTGCACAGGCAGCCCAGCAAGCAGAGCCTTTCTGTCTGCTGTCTTCTGCCCCAAGACTTCCCAATGGGCTTTTCACAGTCCTTGCTGTCGATGTCGTTATACTTATTTTAGATTTGTTGACAGTGTTAGGGACTGAACCCCTGCACCAGCTGGGCAAGCTTTCTACTACTCAGCCACACCCACCCACTTATCTTGAGATAAGGTCTTACTATATAGCCCAGGCTAGCCTCCGACTCACCATCCTCCTGCTTCCGCTTCCTGAATGCTGGTGTTACAGGACTATGCCATCACACCTGGTCCCACTGTGTTGTGTGTACTGGACTGAGTGGGGGCAACTTGTGGCTGGCTAAGTAAATTATTCTAATTGTTTCCTTCCCAATGGCTTGGACCAGCCATCAAGAAAAGCGAGCAGCAAGAGCTCTCCCCAGCAAAGACTTTGTATGGCCCAGCATTTGTTTTAGTGGACACTCATTATGACGGATGCCGCTTTTACTGGCTCTTTACACTCAGCACATAAACATGCTTAACTTTTCCCTATCTTAATAAAATAACATAGGAGCTGGAGAGATGGTTCAGAGGTTAAGAGCACTGGATGCTCTTCCAGAGGACCTGAGTTCAATTTCCAGCACCCACATGGTAGCTCACAACCATCTGTGATGAAATTTGGTCTCATCTTCTGGTGTGTAGGTATTCATTAAAAAAAAAATAACATAAAATAGGAACTCTTACCTGATACTGTGTTCCTCTCTGGTGGCTGTGAGCTTGCTCTCTGCTGTTTATGGTGAGCTCTTTAGAAGTCATAAGCTTGCTCGGTTTTTTCTCCATCCCATGGATTCTTACCTCCTCCTAACACACTCACTCTAAATGATGGGCAGGAGGCGGGAAGCCTCTGAGGGCAATGGGAAGAAAGAAGGGGTCACTCAAAAGGAGGTCCTAGAACTTCGTCCCTGGGATTTTTTTTTTCTTTCTCTCTTTGGTATACAGGCCATCTTCCCACTATCTGACTTCCAACTGTTCCAGAACCTTCTATGAGGAGTTGCTACTCTCAAGGAAGGTTCATCTGACTTATTCTGCATTATTCAGTTTGAAAATTCCAGGGAAGTGTTCTAATTAGCTCAGTGTGCACCAGGCATCTTCCATTGAACAATTTTACTATGAGTCAGCTCTCTATTGCAGTCATCAAATACCTAAAACAGGGCTGGAGTGATGGTTCAGTGGGTAATGTGCTTGCTGCACAAACATGAGAACCTGAGTTCAGATCCTGGAGCTCACAGGAAAGCCAGGTGTAGTGGAGTGTGTCTGTAACTCCAGTGTTGGGGAAACAGGTGGATCCCAGAGGCTTGCTGGCCCGCTGGCTTCTGTAAAACAAGTTCCAGGTTCAGTGAGAGACCCTGCCTCAAAACTAAGGTAGAGAGGAATAGATGAGGATACCCAGTGTCCACTTCTAGTCTCCACATGTTCATACACAGACAACTATACACAAGCAATGCATGCACGTATGCACACACAGAGACATACTCTTGAGCGTGTATATATGCCCACACCACACACACAAAAGAACCTCCCCCACAAAATACCTAAAATAATTAACATGCAAATAAGAAATGCTATCATATGTCTATAATCCCAGAACTTGGAGGTGGACACAGGAGGAATTCAAGTTTGAGACTCACCTAGTTTATATGAATCTCTGTCTCCCCAGCTGCAGCCCACCTGCTGGATCCCTTTCTCCAGCTGTCCCCCCCCACCTCCATTGCTGCTTTCCCTAAGGCCCTTCCATCCTCTCTGCTTGGTCATGAGGAGGGTCTACGGTGCTGGAGTGCATCGCACCTCAAATGACTCCATTCAATGATTCTAGGGTGTAGGCATGTCCCCAATTATTTTGCCTCTTGCTAAGTAAGTGTGTTGGATAGTCTAACCCCACACACATACTTTCCAGGAAGGACATCCACCCCAGGTATTCGAACATAGCTTCTACCCGGCAGTCACAACACCCTACCTGGAGCTCTTCCTTCACTGGTGACCCTGCATCCTAAGACTGCTGTTTCTTTCTCCCATGGGACTCCTCTGATTATGTCAGCAGTTTCCTTGGTCACTGACAGCTCTGTAGGTCCAGATGGACCAGTCAACTGCCCTTCCACATTCCTGCTCCCTGCTTCTCCTGCAGCAGTCCAAACTCACTCTCTGCTTCTGTAGCCCTGTGCTTCCCAGCAGCCCTTGGGGCCCTTACAGGATCAAGTGGTAGGTGCCCAGGGGAAGCTGACTACCTGGAGCTCCCCTGTCCTGATTCCCCATGCCCAAGCTCAGAGTCTCAGAATCTACTAAAAATCGATCCATTCATTATTCTATTCAGTATCAAGTCTTTAGGTCTGCCTTAGGGACTATCCCAATTCAAACATCAGGACTATGGAAACTGTCGTGTTAAATCCTGATGTTTTGGGGTCCTAGGGAGATTTCTCAATCAGTGAGGTGATTACCATGCAAGCACAAGGACCTGAGCTCAATTTTGGGGTCCATGTGGAAAGGCCAGGTGTGATGGTACACGCTTGTAATTCCAGCATTGGGAAGGTGGAGACAAGAACATCTCTGGGGTTCCCTGGCTAGCCAACCTAACCTAATTGGCAAGTTCCAGATCAGTGAGAGACCCCATCTCAAAAACTGAGATGGATAGAGTCTGAGAAACAACACTTGAGATTGGTCTCCGACCCCCACATGCACATATGCACGCATATGAATAAATGCACATATACATATGCACTCACACCAATACATGCACATACACATATGCACCCACAATAGATCTCCTGAGTTCTGCGCTCCTTGCTATACCTGACTAGATCCATAAGCACTTGCAGGCAGTCATAACAACCTGGCCTGCATTCTGATACCTCAGCAAATAGCACAATTGGTCACCCACAAAGCCAAGTATCTAGGAGTCACTCAGCTTCCATCAGGTCTCCTTGCATTCAATTGTCTGTCCCAATGCAAACTTATCTGTGATGATCAGTGTTGACTGTCAACTTGACAGGATCTGCAGCTGCCTAGGAGACAAGCCTCCAGGAACACCCTACACCCTTGAGGGACTGTCTTGATTAGGTTAGCCTCTGGACATGCTTATGAGGGATTTTCTTAATTGGGTAAATTGAGGTGAGAAGACTTACCCTTAAATTAGGTGGTGTCATTCCCTTGACTTGGGTCCTGGATGCATGGAAAACAAAACAGAAAGTGAGCTGAGCATTAACATTCATTGCTCTTCGCTTCCTGACTGTGGATGCAATGAGACCACAGGACTTTCCCAACATGATGAACTATACCCTTGAACTGTGAGACAAGATAAGTGTCTTCTTAAGTTGCTTTGGCTGGGGTACTTTATTACAGCACAGAAAGCAGCTAATACACCTACCCCCAATCAGTATTCCCATTCTGAGGTCTGCTCTCCAGCAGCCACTCAGCCTATGTAACTCATCTCTCCTTAGTCTCTACATCTTTAAATTGGGCCATTAACGGCAATACCCACTGTTCAATCCCTAGCATCCCATAAAACTGCTGTGGTGGTACATATGTTTAATCCCAGCACCCAGGAGGTGAAAGTAGGATCAGAAGGTCAAGGTCAAGAACCATATGAAATCCTGTCTTGAAACCAAAGATAACAGCATCTACTCTATAGGATTGCTGTTAGGTTTCAGAAGCAGTGTAGGTATCCCGTGCTTGGACGAAGAGTTTCCGTCCATTTTATGCTGCTAGACCAGAATCCACAGACTGAGTCACTCATAAAGAAAGACATTTGGGCCTGGAGAGTTGATTCAGAGGTCATTTACCGCTCTTTGTAGAGGACCCTTGTTTAGTTCTGGCTCCATATGGTGACTCAAAAAAAAAAAAAAAACATATTGCCCTAGTACCCCAGTCTCACCCACTCTTTGGGAAAGTGTGGGCACCTGGAAGAAGATGGAGACAGTGCCATGGAGAGAGTCAGACAGATGAGCAAGTAACCTCCTACCTACAGGGATCTTAACAGAGGAGCATGGCCTCTAAAGATGATGTGAGCACAGCTGCAGTGCAAGATGCAAAGAAAGAGCCTAGAAGAAGGGTCAAAAGAGATTTGTGGTGTACACCTTTATCCCAACACTCAGGAGACAGAGGCAGTCAGATCTCTGTGAGTTTGAGGATAGCCTGGTCTACAGAGTGAGTTCCAGGACAGCAGGGCTATGCAAAGAGACCCTGTCTACATATAATATAAAATACAGAAGGGTCAAGGAGAGGATGAGGAGTCAGTAAAGAGCTTTTCATGAAAGAATGCGGACCTAAACCGGATCCCAAGACCCGTGGTTTTTGCTGCTGCTGTTTTAAAGCCCATTATGGTAGCATACACTGTGATCCCGGTCCTGGGAGGTAGAGACAGGCAGATTCCTAGGGCTTGCTAGATAGCCAGTCCACCCTACTTGGTCAATTTCCTGCCAATGAGAATTCCTGTTCTAAAACTAAAAAAATGGACAGCTTCAGAGGAAGGACACCAAGATTGGTCTCTGACCACCACGTGCCTGGGTATACATGTGTGCACACACACTCAGGGTCACAGGGAACAAAAGAAAAATAGTTAATCACTAGTGAGTGCTGCATGCTATGATCTGGGTTTGGAAGCTTTAAGTTCAATACCCAAGTATTGGGAGGTGGCACCCTTGGTGGAGGAGCTGAGTCTTCATCCAGGGGTTAATGCAATTTTTAAAAAGGCTTATGAGAGTGGATTCTGTCTCTTGTTCATCTGTCACACAGGACACAGGGCTCATCCCTTCCCTGCTGTCTTCTTCCATATAAAGGCACACCATGCCTCTTCTCTGGAGGGCACAGCAACCAGGTACCATCTTGAAATCAGAGACAAAACTTACCTTCAACTTGGACTTCCCAGAAGTTCACAACTGTCAATAACTCCAGTTTTAGGGTATATGATGCTCCCCTTCTGGCCTCTTTGAGCATTGCACACATGTGTTATCCATGCACATGCAGGTAAACAAACACTTACACAATTATTTTAAAATTTTAAAAAGGAAAAAAAACAGGCATTTATTTCTCACAGATATTCCTTCTTTGCTCTCTGTTCCCTCCTCGTGTGTGTGTGTGTGTGTGTGTGTGTGTGTGTGTGTGTGTGTGTGTGTGTGAGAGAGAGAGAGAGAGAGAGAGAGAGAGAGAGAGAGAGAGAGAGAGAGTGTGTGACTTCTCTAAAGGAATTTCTGACACTCAACAAAAGATAAGATGAGGTAGGACTATTTAATTTGGATTTAGTGGGATATTTTGTGTGTCCTTTAATGACATCCCTAAGCTATCTCAGCTGGGAACAGCTCTCACAACCCCCTTGGGTCAAATCTCTAAGTAATAGAACATGAAGACACTGGCTCAGAGGTATTTTTTAGTGTACACTTGCCCGTCAGGGCCCAGAACCGGAAGTCTGGGGGGTGGGGGAGGGAATCCAACCTGAAAGACACAGTATTCACTCATCTACTCACCAGACCTGAGAATTTGCAAATCTATTCTCATCCACGTCTATGCTAAGCAGGAACTCTCTTCTGTTAGAGATACGTTTGAGATTAGGGCTTTCGCTCAGTTAGGAGTGCTTGTCCAACATGGCTTCCACCCTCCGCACTGCTAAAAACAGCACGATTGCCCATGGTCATAATACTAACATGTGGGAAATGGAGGAGATAAGGAGATCAAAAGTTCAAGGCCAGCCTGGGCTAATGATACCTTGCCTGTCTCAAAATAAAGTAAATCTATTCAGTGACATAGCATAGACAACCATTATGAATGTGCCCCATATTTTATTTTAATTTTTTTATGTATGTATGTATGTATGTATTTACGGGGGGCACACACGTGTCACAGCACTTGTGTGGAGGTCAGGGGACAACTTGAGGGAGTTGGTTCTTTCCCTCCATCATGTGAGTTTGGGGATGGAACTCAGGTCATCAAGTGCCTTTTTTGCTGAGCCATCCTGTTTGGTCCCTTTTTTTTTCTTTTTCAAAAGAATTCGGGTGAAACAGAATCAGTCGGATTTCCTAATTTATAGGGTGAAACAATAAACTGTCTTAGACCACGTCTTTGAGCACCTGATGCTTGTCATCCTAACGGGATCTGGCGGTTCCAAATGAAATGACAGGCAAAATACTCCAAAGAAACATATTTATCAATGACTCCATTTTTATCCCACAAGGGTAATTCAGTCACACAATTATGTAGCTCAATACAATGTAGAGGTGATTTAAGAAGACATTTCAGTTGTTCCTATGTGCCCTATCTCAGATTAACTTTGTATTTTTTCACAGAATTATTGATTCAACCAAATATCAACCAACTACTCTGCAGGCAAATAAGACCGGAAGTATCTTAGAGCTGTATGAGGAAGTGAGTTGATAAAAACATGCTCCATTGTGAGGTTCAGAAAATTCGAAAATTCTTTTTTTGAATTGTTATTATATTTTACTTATTACTATTATGTTGCGTGTATGATATGTGTTGTGCATGGGTCAGAACACACATGGGGAGTTGCTGCTTTTCTGGCCGCCTTCATGTGTTTCCTGGAATTTGAACTCAGGTCTCATGTCTCCAGGCTTGTGTAGCAAATATCTCCTCTATTCACTGAGCAATGTCACCAGCCCCAGAATTTGTCTAGTCTTTGAAATTCAGAATTTCTTATACTCGTTCAACATACTTAAATCCATCCCTGAAGTCTTCCATTCTTTTCCTTTAAAACCCCCAAATTTCATAACCTCCTTTCCTTATAAGTCCCATTTTAACCTCTGCTGTTGTCCCATGGCCCCCACATGTGTGTATGTAGTGCACATCACCTACTACACCCCTCACACCATTTTCAGAATGGGTCATGCTTGGAGGTCTATGCCCCGACAAATGTGAAAAAATGGCCAACTCTAAAAGGCTATCATTTTCTAGTGTAAAGGAACTGTGACTTGTAATCCAGAGTGAGACGATGTTGCTAATTCAATTAGCTGGCTCCCACTTTTGGGACTGGTTAGCAAACAGAAAGAAGTGGAGAGGACCCACCCAAGCGGACTGGAGTTTTAGCGGAGAGGACCCATCTAAGCGCCCAAGCAGACTGAAGTTTTCTAGTTAGCCACACGATGGCGCTAAAAGCGTGGTCGGTCACTTCAGACAAAAACTCATTAAGAGCTAATCAAAAGCAAAGCTGTTTTTTCTTGTTCCCAGCCCCTGCCTTCTCCTCCTTGCCAAGCTTCAGTGGTCTTGCTATTGCTTCATTCTTTCTGAGCTAAAGTCATCATAAATCCGTGTTTTTGTTTGCGAAGTCATCTGTGACCCACAGTTCGTCTTCTAGACAACTTTCTCTGCTACTTATAGTTAAGGATTATGTTCTTATTAACTATTATTAGGAGAATTTTCTGACTCAGAAGTTTCAGGAATTAAAGCGCTGGTCTTAGTTTCAGAATCGTTTATTTGCTGTTAGCTCTTTTTCATTGCGTTTCTCAGTCAAGGCTCCGTTTAGAACTTTATCTGAAAAAGCAGCCTATATGCCCCATGGCCAAGAGAGATATGGTCCCATCTGATCTTGCTGGGGCCCTGAGAGGACTGAATTACTCCTATATTAACCATTAAAAAAGAAAGAAAAAAGAAAAACTCAGGCTCAATAGGTAATGGCCCTTACTGTCACCAAACCTAGTCACCTGAGATCCACATGGTACAAGGAAAGAAAAACTTCCATAAGTTGCCCTCTGACCTCCACATATGTGGGCTGTGACACCACCACCCCCACACAGACACACACAATGCATAAAGGTAATGTGATGTTTGGTTTCTGTCAACTTGACAGAAGCTATCTGAGAAAGAACATCAGCTGACAAAAAGCCCCCATCGAATTGGCCTGTGGGAAGTCTATAGGGCATTTTGTCCATTAATGATTGACGTGGTAGGGCACAGTCCACTGAGGGCTGTGCCTCCCCTAAGAAGATAATTCTGGAAGGTTAAGAAAGCAGGCTGAACGAGATAGGGGGAGCAAGCCAGGAAGGAGCTCTCCTGACTGGCCTCTGCCTCAATGCATGGCCCCTGGCTCCTGCCCCGATTTCCCTTCATGGTGGATTGTGATTGAGACATATAGAGCAAATAAGTCCTTGCCTTCCCAGGCTGATTTTGATCAGTGCTTTATCATAGCGGTAGAAGCAACGTGGACCATGTAATGTAGGGTTTCAAAAGATCAGTTTGCCTAAGGAAAACAGTGATAGGAAGAGAAGAGTTGGCCTTCACACCACTGATCACTTTCCAAGCTGGCACTGGATACCCCCCCCCCAAGCCCTCATTTCCATCGCTGTTCTGGGCATTTAGACCATCACCGGCTCAGAGCACATCCCACAGAAGCCACCACCTTCTTGACCTCTTTGGAGAGTTTTGCCATGCAAGAGGTCCCTTAACTGGGACGTGAACTTGGCAAATAGATGAGGGAGAGACACTCTTGGTGGCAAAGCATACTGAGAATCAAAGGCAAGCCCCATGAGATGCCACAGTGCTCTCCTGGGGGTCCAAATGCAGGAGCTCTGGCTCTTCATGCAGGCAGGGTCCACGCTTGTCTTTAGGGAGTTGTGAGTTCATAATGCTTTTGGCTGAGGTACAGTTGCCATCTGTAGAAGAGGACACAGGAACATGTCCTGTGGTGGTGGCTGTTGTTTTACTCTTTACTCTTTGTTCTTTTGGGGGCCCGCCACCCAGTTCCCAAATAAATACACATGGACACTTATTATTACTTATAAATGCCCGGCTTTAGCTTGGCTTGTTTCTAGCCAGGTTTTCTTAACATATCCTAACTACCTTTTGCCTCTGGGCTTTTATCTTTGTCCATTCCTGTATACCTTTCTTCCCTTCTTATTCCATATCTGGCTAGAGTCTTCTTCATGTGTAGCTGGGTGGCTGGTCCTGATGTCCCCCTCCTCTTCTCATTGCTAGATCTTCCCTTTTCTCTATTTCTCCTCCTATTTATTCTGACTGCCAGCATACCTATCCTCTCTCCTGCCTTCCTATTGGCTGTTCAGCTCTTTATTAGACCATCAGCTAGTAGGCACGCAAAGTAACACGGCTTCACAGAGTTATACACATGCAACATAAAAGAATGTAACACATCTTTGCATCATTAAACAAATGGTACACAGTATAAACAAATGTAACACATCTTTAGTTCATATTCTCCAACAGTTCCCTAGCCCACATTCTCCACAGATTGGGATTATACTCTTGGGGCAGCTCTCTCAGTCCTCAACTACTCCATGTTGCTTTCTCAGAGAAGGGCAGAAATATATGGCATGTTTCCTCAGCACAGTGTGTTCTGGCTGCAAATCCTATTGCTCTGTTTTGCCTTATGGGAGTGTACTGCTCTGGTCAACAGCTTGGGCCCACTGGCTGGACAGAAGGAGAGAATCAGAGCTGGAGAGAAGACCCAGTCAGCTGTGTGACTGTTTTAGAAGGTTTTCCTGTTGGAAGAGGAAGGAAGACCTTCAACAGATATGTGACCCTGGCTCTCAAGTCTTTAGAGGTGCCCTAGACACACTGGCCAAGGTCCCATTTTCTCCCAAGGAATCCTACATCCACGGATTAACAGATTAAAAAAAAAATGTGAAGACTTCACCAACTGGCTCTGCCTTGGACCAGTTTCAAGGATCAGCCATCTTTCTGACTTGCCCGAGTGGATTTTCCTAAAGACTGCATCATGCTGTAACTTCTCCTTCTGCTGTTTTCTTCCCTTGCTCAACTATGGATTCTGTGGACTCTCACTAATAAAAACCTTGCACATGGAACATCATCTAGAGTCAACTTCCTTGGAGACCTAGTGTGTGACAGTGACTGTGAGGTAAAGGGATGCCCTTTCTGAACTGTGATAGGTGGTCATCCAAAAGTTTGGTGCCGTCCCTAGGTGCCCTCTGGGATCCATTCTCATAGCTGTCCACTGTAGATCATTCCAGCTCTTGATAAGACCCACCGAAGAATTCCAAAAGCCCCCAAACCCATTCACAATGATATATTCACAATGGAAGTGGTTGCTTGCTGTGGCAGGCTAGGGGACCGTGTTGAGAAGACTCTAGCATTCTGGTTGGTTCAAAATGGTAGCCACAACAGTTTGTGCCTGTGAAAACACAGCTCCCAGCTACTCAGGAGGCTGCATAAAGATGATTGTAAATTCAGGCTAGCCACAGCTGTTGGGGAATAATCTTGTTGTACACTGTGAAGATGTGCACTCTGGTTGGTTTAATGAAAAGCTGAATGGCCGATAGCTATCCAGACAGGATTTCCAAGTACAGAGGATGTTGGGAAGAAGAAAGATAGAGTTGCCAGCCAGATGGAGAGGAAGTAGAATGGGCAGTACACAGCAAAGGTAACTGAGCCATGTAAAAGAATGTACATTGAAAGATATAGGTAAATTTAAGTTATAAGAGCTAGTTAGAAACAAGCCTAAGCTATGATAAATAACGGTAAGTCTCCATGTCATTAATGGGGAGTTGGTCTTACTACACTGAACTACACAGCAACCCTGTCTCAACAACAACAAAACCAGAGGGCTGCTATATCTCTCGTGTCACTTAATGACAGGGACAAGTTTTGAGAGCTGTGTTGTTAGCTGATTTGGTCTTCCTTGCCAACGTCATGGCATGCATTTACAGACTAAGATAGCCATAATGTCACTAGGCAATGGGTATTTCTCTGTTCATATACTTGTATAGGATCAACACTGTCTATGAAGCCTATTGTTCCGCCAAATTCCACTATGCTCTACATGGCTGTACTGGGTTTCCAGGCCAACTTGCTGATGGATGGGGACAAGGGGTGTGGGAGTGCCAGAGGCCCATGCCATCAGGTGTCTTCTTCAGTCACTGTCTATTTTCTAAGACGGAATCTCACACTGAACCTATAGGTCACAAATTCAGCTAGACTGGCTGGCCACAAGCTCCTGAAATCTGCCTACCTCTGCCCCTCACTGACAGCAAGAATATCTAATATGTGTGCCTCGGCACCCAGCTTTTTATATGGTGCTAGGACTCTAACCCAGGTCCTCATGCTTGCATGATCCTCCAGCTAAACCATCCCCCGAGTCCTAATTACTCCCCCCGCCCTCCCCCCCACCACAACCTGGAAGCAGGTGGCTCAATCATCCTTCATCCTGCCTTACGCTAATGTTCATCTTTCTTCCTATTTCCCAGACAAATGAATTTTAAGCTATATGACAGTTCTCTCTCTCTCTCTCTCTCTCTCTCTCTCTCTCTCTCTCTCTCTCTCTCTCTCTCTCTCCACACACACACACAAGAAGGTTGATCACAGTAGCATGCACCTTTAATCCCAGGGCTCAGGAGGCAGAGAGAGGCAGATCTCTATGAGTGCCAGCCAAGGTCACACAGTAAGGCCTTATCACAAATATTTTAATGGTGAAAAGAAGCAGATGAGACCGATTGGCATGACCTGTATTTAACCCAGTATATCCCAAACAGCATCACTTCAACTGGCAATCAGTATGAAGACTGTATACCTTCCATTCTTGTCTTCTCAAGGCTTGGCGGGACAGTAGCATTTGGCTTGGACCAATTACATGTGACCAACCACTCTATTGAACCAAACAGACATAAATCAAAGAGCAGCAAGGGTGGTGGAACAGGGCTTATGAGAGTCTGGGGTCTTGAAGCTTAGCATTTCCGTTTTAAACTGAAGTCGGCTTTTTGGCAGCTCACAGGTCCCATTTCCACCTAACTTAGGAATAATGCTATAGCAGTCTCATACAGCAGGTAGGCATAAAGCTTTAATATGAAAATATCCCTAGGGGCAGGTGAGATGGCTCCGCAGGGCGGCACTTGCCATGGAATCCTGGTGACATGAGTTCAATCCCCAAAACTCACATAAACGTGGAAAGAGAAAAGCCACTCTACAGTTGTTCTATGACTCCTACACTCATATTATGGCATGTATACACACACACACACACACACACACACAGAGAGAGAGAGAGAGAGAGAGAGAGAGAGAGAGAGAGAGAGAGAGAGAGAGAGCATACACACATATAATAATATTATTATTATCTAAAAAGAGAATATCCCTGAAATGACTGGTATATATGAGTTACCTCCAAATAATGACTTTCTTAATAACATCAACACCAGCACTCCTCTAAGGGACTAAGATTGGCAGCGCTGGAAAGTAATCCCAAAGGCATCTTTATTTAGATGCACATTTGTGTGTCTTTTACAAAGTCTTGACCACGTTTCTATTCCCAATCTGGAAGGGAAGAGACATATAATGCTACATGTTCCTTAAGAATGTAACCCATTTAATTGGATGCCAAGGATGGAAAGTCTTGACTCAGAGCCTGAAATGGTTAATAACCTTTTATTGTTGCTATTACTAAACAGATTTTATAGAACTTCGGGCTTGCAAAGTGGTCACCCAACACTTGAGAGGATCTATGTTTGTTATCAGTGAAATAAAAAGGGGTGTTCTTCATCAGGAGAAACAACGTACATAATATTTAACTATTTAGGAATTATGGCTTCGCTGTCAGAACCTATGAAATGCCTTCATGTGGGTACAGAAGGTGCTAGTTAGGGACCTAGGCTGTGCGTTGGTACCAATGCTACCTTGCTGAGTCTGCAAGAGGAAACTTTTGCAAGTCAGGAAAAAAAAAAAAAGGAAGTTTCCAGAGTGAACATTAGCTAGCCCTAGTTGCACATGTGGTGCTTTTGGCCCTCATATGACTTCTGAAGATTTTTCTAAAGGGGCTTTTAAGATCTGATGGATGGTCATATTATTAAATCATACATACTTGCAATATGGGTTTATTTGTAGACTTAGGATTCTGACGGGCCTGCTATAGTTGGAGACAAATGGGGCACCATTCCTCCACCAACATTACCAGTGGGAGCATTTGAAAAACCTAGTTCTCCTTCTCATGTGGACAAAGGGCAAATACAGGCCTCAGATTTTTGGAGGTATTGGGCACTTTCTATCATCAGGCAGCCTAATGTACACTTTGAAGCCAGGGACCACAGTAAGTGCTGATGCGTTCAATTGGACTCGCATCTATGGGGGCCATCTGGGTGATGGGTCACCTAGGCTGGTTTCAACTCACCTTTGACTCCTATGTCCCTCATCACTCAGCAAGCTGACATACAATCCTAGAGATGCCAAAAGCACTGAGCTTCTTTGAGCTTCTGTGTCACAGCTATTAGCAGCCCAGGAGCTAAAACAAGTCACATGACTGAGCCATCATCCAGAAGTGGGATAGCCTGGCACAGCTGCTGTGAGAGGGCACTGCAGTGTCCCATGCAAACAGCAAAGATGGAGGGGTGAGCCTTGTGGTCATCTCTACGCTACCAATGTGGGCCAGGCCACCTGCATACATGCACACACAAATACATGTAAAAACATCATTTGAAAGTCAACTCAATCGCACCAGCTTCTGTGAAACAAACATTACCCTACAGATGCCTCTGGAAACAGGTATGTTGTTCCTGCCCAAATGTTAGAAGTGGATATATTTGAATCACCTGGATGTTCTATGTAATGTAAACTAGCCCTTAGTTTCCTGTCTTAAGATTCGACTCATATAAAACTCTTACTCAAATACATTTAGATCAAAGAAGGAACTCTTGGGGATTGGGAGCTGGCTCAGTGGGTAGAGGGCTTTCTGAAAGCATGAGGATCTGAGTTCAAATACCCACACCCACTTGAATTCTGAGTGTGGCAGTAAATACCTGTAACCTCAGAGCTAGGGGTGAGGGAACCCAGAAATAAGCAGGTGCAGGGGGCTTTCTGGACAGCCAATGTAGCCAAAGCCACGAGCTTTAAATTCAGTGAGTGATCCTGTCTAAAAAGAATAAGGTGATATGGTGGAGAAGTCAGTTTCTGGCCTGAACATGCAGACACAGAGGTAAGCACACCTGGGCACATATGTAGGCATGCATGTAAACACACGCACACACAAATTACACTCTTGTTCAGGAACAAGAGTGATTGCCTAACATGTGTAAAGCCCTGGGTTCAATCTGAAATATACCACATACACCACTGCCCCTCAACACACACACACAATGTACTCTTGAGGGCAAGGTTCTCCATTTTTAAAATTAAATTAGTAGTTTCATCTTGTTTGTAATGGCACTAACAAACATTCCCTCAGACCTAGAATTGTCCCCTTAAAATGAATTTTTTCCAAAGACTCAGTAGACTAGAATAGGAACATGCAGTGTATTATTAAGTTTTCATTTGCTTAATTGGCCACTTTATATTAATCTGCTTCAGTCCAAAGTTTCATATGACAGGCATATCATTTTAAAGGTGACTTACTTCACTGCCTCATCAAGAACCGTCATGTCACATCTCTTTGGAGTTGTCAAAGGGATGTTCTGTATGTGGACCCTATAAATTTGTACAAGTAGCCCCAGGAACCTAGAAAAGGTCATAATGGAACCATCTTATGAATGTGGACCCAAAATTCCGGCTTGCTCAGGCTACCTACGAGTAATGTGACAATAGAGTTCAAAGGAAGACTTTGAAGCCCAAAGCCTATGTCCTAAATCACACTTTGTACTTATGAAAATGCCAACATTGATCCCCAGAAGACCTCTCTCACAATTGTGCTAAAATACTTAGAAAGCATTTGAAATGATGTCTCGGCATGTTCAAAATAATATACTCATACATTTATTTGTCTACATTGGTGAAAGTGCTAAGTGGCATAGTAAAAGCAATCCTAAATTATATTTAATGGAATTCACAGCATGATAAAGAAAATTTAATACTAAAGGAAATAAAGTTATTGTAAGGTGCATGGGTGGTGGGAGATAGAGCCTAACATGTACAAGACCCTGGTTGTGATCCCCAGTACTGCCCTCCCCCCAAAAAAACATGGCATTAAAAGATTCATTAACTGGGTGTGAGCTCAGTTGTGACCATGCTTGCCTAGCATGCCCTAAGCCCTGGTTTCAATCCCTAGCCTGTGTAAACCAAGTGTGGCGGTGCACACCTATAATCCAAGATCTCAGAAGGTACACACAGGAGGATCAGGCATGTGGGGTCATCCTAAGCAGCAAAACTTGATTAAACTTTATCATAGATATGTGTACATAGAAAAATGCAGCATAGATGATTGGGTAATATCTGCAGTTTGGAGAATTCATTAGGGGGTCCTTGTAACTCTGTAGTTTAGAGGAGACCACTTTATATTATTACAAAATATAGAGAAATGTTATGGGAAATTTTTGACTCTGCTATAACAGGCAATTTCCAAGAGTATAAAGAAAGTGTTCCCCTTTCTAAGCTGCAAAGGGTGGGCAAAGCATGGCACTTCTGCCTATTCCTGACAGTTGCCTTCATGTAAGGCATAAGCGCCTCACTGGACTCTGCCTCAGAAGGCAGACTGACCTAAGTCACGTGTTTCTGTGGGCACACTTTGACCAGGAGTGGGTGGTGGTCACTCGAGCTATGGAGAGGCTCCTCTCTGCCATTCAGCCAAGAGCTAGCTGGCTCCATGCCTAGCTAGTTCTGGTGCCCATCTGTCAGGGTAGCACTTGGCCTTCTGCAAAAAACAGATGGTTTCAATGGATCTTTCCTTGCTGGCCTTCCCCATAATGATGCTTTAAAGCAGCCCAGCATCATCAGGCCTGATGAAAGCGGCACGGCATCATCTTCCGGGGCCTGATGGAATCCTCACTTGCTCTGTTTTCTAGTATCTTTGTCCCAGTAATCAAATTGCTTTACTTTCTTCTTTTCATTTTTTTTTGTTTCTCCCCACCCCACCCCCCAGGTATTTTTTAGAAAACTCTTTCTTTAGGCTGTCAGCATGGTTCAGTAGGTAAAAGGTGCTTGCCACAGAGGACTGTGACCTGAGTTCAGTTCCTGAATCCACATCATGGAAGGAGAGTTCCTCTGGAAAGTTATCCTCTAACCTCTACATATGCACCATGACAACACCTGTTCCCCCCACCCCAGAGAGAGAGAGAGAGAGAGAGAGAGAGAGAGAGAGAGAGAGAGAGAGAGAGAGAGAGCTGCCCCTAGTGGCCTACTTCTGCCTGCCAGGCCCATGTCCTAAAGGTTCAATGGTTGTTTTAGTAGATTTAAGGCTTTCATGAGGGTTGGAATACAATCACAATATGTAGTATGCATATATGGAGTTGACAAAAAAATAAATAAATAAACCCAAAAGTTCTAATTTGAGGCAGCTAAATGCTACATACAGATAATCCAAAGGCAGCCCCCGAGGCTCCAGTCTGGAGCAGATGGCCTTGGTGACCTGGGCCAAATATCATAGGGCAGATCTCTCAGTGCTAGAATTCTGTACAAATGACAGCCTAGACACTGCTGGCCTGTGCCTCAGATATCAGAATTTAAATAAATGAGGGGAGAGAAAAGTGCAATGGCTTTGGCCAGGACAGCTACCATCCAGCCCACAGACTTGAGACAAGATAGCCATATTTTTCAAAAGTAAAAACAAGTGAAACCATTTTTTACTTAACCCACTAGATCCAAAAGATTATCATTTCAACCTGTGATCCATGCAAACCATTACTAAAGAGACCATCTATATATTCGGTGCTTGTGCCTTTTGAAATCTGGTATGTATTTTACATCATAGTTCAGAACGGCCCATTTTCAAGTGCTCAGTAGCCACATGCTGACTAGTAGTTCTCATGGAAGAAAACCCAAGCCTGGCATTTTAACCCAGGCTACCATCTAAGTGACTTGGGTTATGTCCCAGCAGCAACTAGGCAACTCAAGTGGCAGAAGGCCAAGCCAAGCCAGGCAAAGGCAAGAGTCCTTCTGGAATCCCCCTGATAGGCACATCTGAGCTGCTAATCAGAAGGTGCCTCCCATGGCAGGAGGCGGGTCTTCCCA